>BSBM01000893.1:6430000-7030000 GCA_027924585.1 Larix kaempferi
TCTCTATCCCTTTTCTTTGCTACTATCATCTGTATGTTCGGATTAGGTGCTTCTTGCTTTCTCTTTTTCATTTCTACTGCTAATACTTGGCATGCCTTGATGACATGATCAAAAGATTTAAAATACCTACAGGTAGTACATGCATTGGTACAGTCCCTAAATAAGTGACTAGGCTGGCCACAGTTATAACAGATCATATGGCCTCTTCCTCTTCCTTGTCCTAGGCCAGTGTTTCTTCCTCTTCCGCGGAATCCTCCATGACCTCTGTATGCGCCTCGATCATACTGCGCATTATCCTTGTTCAACGATGTTTCTTCTTGAAATATGTATACTCCACCATGTATATGATCTACATCTTGTTTTCTTTCCATCATGAGCTCATATGCTCTACAGTTGGAATCATCATGTCCAACAAATTTACAGAATGTGCAATATAAATTCTTAGGCGTTCGCACATATTTATGGATTAAGTAACAATCTTCTGGTTAGTGTCCTCTAGTTCTACAGATCTCACACCATGGCCCTTGGTTCAGATTCAGTGTATTTGGTGCTCCAGTATCTAGGTAATATTGAAACAAAGGAGAAGTTTCTTCATGTGTCCTTCTCCCTTACATCTAGTACACCATATCTCTTCTCTTTGTTATTTTCCCTTCTTAATATCCTGTATATGTAGCGTCAAGGTAGCTAGTTGATTCTGGATCTGGACCATTCCATTTCTATTCTCTCTTATGGGTGAAGCTTATAATTTCATCGCAATCTCCAGGGATTCTTCCTACACAGCCACCTTCTGTTGCATCAATGGTAGTCTAATATGGGGCAACAACACAGCTATGAACCATTCTTGGTGTTGTTGCGGTGCAATGTCAAAACTAACCTGGTCTAACAATGTTTTAAATTTTTGGTCAAATTCCTAGACTATTTCATTAGGTTTTCTCTTAATCTCCTTTAATTCTATTATACATTGTGATTCTAACTTTGGTTTCTTGAACTCTCTTAAGAGTGCAGCCTTAGTATCCACTAAGTTTCTATTATGTCCCACATAATACTTCATGAACTAGTTCAAGGCTCTATCTCTGAATGTAGTGATGAGTTGTGCTTTCTTCACAGCATCATCCTGAACTTGCTTGATGCTCCACATGGATTCACACAGAAACCAATGTTGCTCAGGGTCTTCTAGACCCATTCCTTTAAATATTGACATCTTAATATCGTCACTCATCCTCCTTATCGGTGGTACAATGTTCTGCACAGTGGTCTATGTGGTGTTAGGGATGTTACTGTGCAGGATATTCTGAATCAGAATATTCTGATACCGGATGTTCTGAGTAGGAATTGTCTGAGTGCATACTCCCACAGTGTTATTGGTATTGAAGTTCCAAAGATTGGGAATATTAACAACTGGAGGATTCTGAACTGACGGATTTTGCGAAATAGGAGGCGCAGTATTCTCAACTGGTGGGTTCTGTAGAGTGATAGGTTGATAGGTAGCTGATGGAGGTGTTGTCTGGCTATCAGGCTCAGCTTGGAACTCAGTCTCTATGCCGAGTTTGGGTCCTTTAAGGTTCTTTTTTGTATTAACCTTATATCTTTTTCCACATCTCAAATTGTGTGTATCTTCGTCAAAGCCACTATATATGTTATCTACCATTACATATTCAAAAACTTCTAGGAATTTTACTGCATTCTTAAAACTCCTTTATCAACTAAAAGAATTTTAATATATAAACTCAGATTGTTGAGGTACTTACCTCTGAAACCTTCTGAAGAACTCTGCCCCTGTTGCGCTGTAGGACTTCAGGGTGTCCATAGCGAATTCTGTCACAAAGCCTTCTAGAATACTATCAACCCAAAATTCGACTGCTCGCGAGAGTGGAATATCTACTTCTTTAAGACTCTGAATAAGCTCGGGATTCCACTCGGTAGTTGCTCCTTCTTGGAAATAGTCCTTTCGCTCTGTGAGTCTTGATAACCACTTGTGCAACTCATTTCCAAATTTTTCCCAAAAAATTTCATGAATATCCTTCCAGAGGTATTTGTTTAACCACTCTACGTCAGATAAACACGGATGTCTATTTTTTTTTCTAGCAAAATATCTCTCTATCTTGTCCACCTACTTCCATATTTTTGTCTTAGGATTCCAAGGTTCTGTACTCATCACCGGTTCTTAGCTCGACAATGGAACCATTTTTTGGCTACTTATACTGTTCTATAGGTTTTCTAGAAAGACCCAGGTTCTGTACGGTTCATGGAACAACCAACAAAACCCCCTTTTCACCGGCCCTTTCGACAACACTCTACGAGCAGACTGAGGTCTCACCCGAGGCAAAGATAATGGGGAGGTTGCGGAATTAGGTTTCCACAACCACGTGATGAGCGCTTAACAGACTGGTGAGCAGTGCACTATAGGACTCACGCTACAAACTGGGGACTACGTGAAGTTCACTTCTTCATGGGTAATGCTTATACAATGGCGCATCCAAAGGAATTCATGGCTCAGGATGGTTCTTTGATAATAGGACAGTGCCATAGAGACTGCGCTTCCTCTTCGGTACTTAACCACTTGAATGGACTTTACCTAGTGTAAGTTATGCATTCAACAACATAATAGATTGCAAGCCTTGCGAACTTATACACTATAACAACAACACTGTAACTGGGCACTTTCGGTGCTGCGCTCAGGGAATCGCACTATATAGACTTCGCTGGCTAAGTGTTTACCCGATTAACTTATGCATTTGACATTCATTCACACATGTTGTTACTTAACATATTATCCCCATCTTTTACCCTTATGGCGAATACATATAAAAGAAAGAACACATGCATTCATAAACATAATCTTAACCATTCACATAAGCAAACATAATCTTAACCATTCACATAAGCAAATAGACAGAAATAAATGCATAATCAATCACATGACATAGAATTTAACGTGGTTCACCCCCAGGATGGGAGCTACGTCCACAAGAACTATTTATATATTATTTCTGGGAAGGGTACAATAGTTCCAGTCTGCGCACTCAGCTGCAGACTCTCTTCTCTTTCAGTAGGTCTCTGCGAATGCAGCTTGCAGAGCCTTTTACAATCATATCTCAACAGAGATCAATATTCAACCTTGCTCAATAGAATATTATTCAATGAATATTAGAGATTAACCCTTTCCCTTACAGAAATTCTGTTTATATAGAGATCGTGCCCATAGGTCACATCTATTACAATGCATAGGCCACGAACCCTTAGGTTACAAAATGGTGCGGTTACCCACCGACTCAGCAACTCATAGTCGACAGCTGCTCCACACACTTTTGGTTGTTCTGTTTGACCACTCACAGCTCACACGCCCTTCTGACATCTGCAATCTTCACAAAATGGTTATACTACATCATGGCATGTCACTTTCCACCCCTTTGGCTTTCCTGTCGCTATCGGCTTCATGCCTTACTTCCAACAGTTTTTCGCCACTCTCTTGACATGTCACTTTCATCCTCCTTCACACTGCTCCATACCTATTCCCGGGAATCTTGGAGTTTCTTTCCCAAACAGGTCGCTTCCGCAGCTCGACCTTTCCATACATTCTTTACCCAAAATAGTTTCCATGCTGGCACTGCGTGGTGCTACCACTTTATAGAGCTAGCACTTAGCCATGCGGTTCCTATCCTGTCGATATTGCGCTGCACTCAACTTCATAGCTCCCCCAAAATTGTCATTGCCAAAACTTCCTTCATCTGAACTGTGCTATAACTTCGCAGCTCCAAAACTGTCTTGCACAAAAATTCCTTAATTGGGCTAGGCCCAACAGTTGTTGATATTGATCTTTATCCTGATCCTGATCCTCGCCCAATTGTTGATATCGATAATGCTTTGTATCCTCACCTAGTTTTCAATCTTGATCCCTTACCCACATGTGATTATTCTTCACCAATTTCGCATGACGTTTTTTTCGACATTGTCTTGTCTTTGGATGAACTGGAGACCCCATGGAGCATGATTTCCCACTAGATATAATTATCTAGACACTATATCTACACATCCATTCCATGCAATCATGCAAGACGAGAGAGAAAGGAAGGTGACATACCTTAGATGAGAGAGATCCTTTGATGTAGACAATTATCGACTGTTGCAGATCTGATAATCCTTGCTCTATCTCTAGCTCCACTTAGTCGATCAACCTACACACAAAGAGACATCCAAACATTTCTCAAAAACCTCTAGACATATAAAATTTGCATGAACATGAATATATAAACATAGATCTAAGCTATCATAAACAAGATCTAATATGTATTACACAAGAAATAATAGATCCAATATGTATGCTCCAAACCACCTAATGTTCCAACTCAAACCTCCGAGGTCAACACGGTACAATCCCAACCACATAAATCTTAACAATTTGGAGGTAAAAATAATAAAAATAAAAATAAAAATCCTTCAAACGAGTTGGAACACAACAATCACCACCCCCTAATACTGGGGGGAACAAGAAGGAAAGGAAACCAAAATTCCCATGCAATATTTGTCGAGAAAATCATATGACCCATCTATGCCGATGCTTAAAAGAATTCAATGAGTTCATTACTCAGAAAGACTCCACCCCACCACCTTCCATGTTAACTCATCCTTTCCATCAACAACACCAACAAATGGTTTTTGCAAATCCTCCACCTCTACAAGGGGGAAATGGAGGTCATCCTCCCCAAGTGGATGGACCATCAAATGTGTTTTTGCTAGAGGAAATGATCACCCTTACCACTTAGAACTGCACTTATGAGAAACCTATGACTAGTTCTCCTGGAAAGGACTCAACTTCTCCATACCAACCAAATGGCCCTCTTCAAATAAAGAATCCTGCTCTTGACACAACCATTCACCCTCCTAAGGGGGTACTTCATTGAGAAACACATAATACCAATGCTCGAGATGCTCAACATTACAGTATTGTTGAGGATTTATCTCAAGCCCCTTGTTCCATGTCTGCTCTCGAAGTGTTGCAAAGTTTTCATGTGTACCAAAAATCACTGTTGTCGGCCATTGGGAGGGTTGACGCCGTAGAATCCAATTTGGTTGTTTTTGGCATGGAACATATCCAACCAAGACTCTCCCACCATATTTCATTTAAAATTCAACTAGTCGTATGTGGGAAAAATATATTTCTTACTTTATTGACAAAAGAGACTCAACTTGTGTTATGTCCATTTATTGTTTCCGTGCGATAGGATCTCCTTAGCTTGTGCAATCCTCCACTTCCTTGAAGGCATTTGATGGTTGTAATTTTACACCTCATGGAATCATAACTACCTTACCAATTGAGCTATGGGGAAAAACTGCCACGGTAGATGTTGAATTTGTCGATCCACCTCTTTACTTAATTTTTTATTGGGGCGTAGTTGGTTATATTCCATGAATGTAGTAGTCTTGTCGGTCTTTCGACTTCTTTGCTTCCCCCATCAAGGAAATATCACCACTATTGAACAACTTGCATATTGCATGGCTGACTTATGACTCAATCCTAGTGGTAATGTCCCTTTTGTAGGGGATTCCATAAAGACTTATGAAAATGTAGGTGTTGGTTTGTTTAAAGATTCCTCATTAATGGCCACTTTCCCTTTTGCAGCACCTAACCCCTTGAAATAAGAATCTCCCATTTGTATGATCTCTTCCATATTTAACCATGCTCTTGGTTCATCTGATCCTTGGGTGATACCTAATGTTACGAAAGTATACTCTATGGGAGATTCTATTACTTTGTCAGTGGTCGAAACTGATTACCAAGTTATTTAGTGCAATCCCATTAACCCACATCATGATCATCACCTAGATGTTGATATCAATCCATATGTTGTCCCTACTTGGGCCAACTCCCCATCTCCTTCACATGAATTTATGTTGGATGGTTTACCTTTTGACAATGAAATTATGGAATTCATGGCTTCGTGTGACAAGCGTTGGGAGGATATGCATCATCATGCCTCTTTCCTTCCAAATTCAAAAAAGATGGAGGAAATTCTCCAATATCCCTCTCCTCACCCAGTTGTTGATCTCAATGTCTATTAAAATCCTCACCCATATGTTGATCTTGTTATTGATCCTGATCTTGATCCTCACCCAGTTGTTGATCTCAATCATGATTTGGATCCTAACCTAGTTGTGAATCTTGATCCCTTATCCACATGTGATTATTCTCCACCAATTTTGCATGACTTTTTCGACATTGTCTTATCTTTGGATGAACTGGAAACTCCATGGAGCATGAATTTACCACTATATCTAATTATCTAGACAATATATCTACATTGTTGGAGTATTTTAAACCCATCCACGCCCATTTAATACTTAGGATATAATTATTAGTCATTTTTTATTATTTCCTAGGTAGTTGGCCAAAATTACTTTATTGTCTAGACCACAAGAAATCCTGAGTCACTTGGGTGCACTTCTGAAGATTCTGGATAATATCTTCTAAGTTTCTGTCAGATTTATTCCATTCTTGGAATAGAAGGGCACATTTTCTTGCTTTTACTGCTTTTTGTGAAAAAGTGAAAGCTAGTTGACTTGCCCTAGTTGTTTTTTGGCCAAATGTTACACCCAAAATCTACTCATCATAAGATTCAATGTATACACCCCTGAAGATACGTGGACTAAGTAATCATCCTGGGAGGATTTGTACCCAATTCTGCTAGGTTTTGAAGAGTCGTCGCAGGTTGCACACTAGCAACATGCGACATTGCATCTTGCTCCACTGCAGGGTGCGACGAGGTCAGTTAATGGGAAAAAATAGCTTATTCTAGATCCTTCTTGAAACTTGCTCATTTAGGGGATTATCCCTGACCTCTAGGGGAGCTGGTACTTGACTCCTAACTCTTTTGGAGGATCCCCTATCTCTCTCCTACCATTTCTCAACCTATCCTATCCATACCCTATCCACTTAGTCCTATATAAGTGAAGCTCACTCCCATCCCAAAGGGAGGAAGCCTATGGTATCTACATGGTGGTGAAATCACTCTTAGAACATCTCCACTCACCTATTGGAGAACTCATACTTCCTTGAAAGGTTATGGAAATTGGCTTGGTCGGAGAAGGGCTACAACGTTAAGTCATTGGTTGTGGTTCTATATCTCTATCATGTACTCCTCTATTTACAGTAATACAAATGCTTTCCACCAATATTGTTCATGTGTGTAATGATATTGAGTAGTTTACCTGCTTAACTGTTTACTTAGATCTCTTATTGTATAGATGTCTTTTACTAGTTTCTCTTGGTTCTTGTCTTGATAGGTCTTGCAGCTTGGATCTGATGACCGTGAGGCATGGAGCAGCATTCAGGAGAAAGGATTGCGAAATAAAAGGTAATACATCTAGTACTCGATCCTTAAGTAGATATAGGAGATGCACATGTAGTATGTTCTATTTGTTCTAGACTCACTTTGAGCTAGGGAGATCCTACTCGCGTCCACTTGAGTGGATTGTCTGATAACAAATCTGGAGACCATACCAGGGAGTAAGAATTTGGTCAGTAGTTGTCAATCTGAGAGTCATTTTCAGTTGATTGCTTGACACAAGTCTCTTATTTTTGCCAGTTACTTCTTGGAGTTGATTTCACTATCAGATCTTCATGTTGAAGATTCTGATCTACTTCCTCTAAGTTTATACAACTCATTCCCAAACCATGCCATGGTTCATTGCTGAGAAATATGATTCATTTTTGAATCTAGACTTCGCTTGTCGCACCTGGGTAGTGGGAACAGAGCGACACTGTGTCTTTCTGGGTCTCTGTTCTTTACTTGTTACTTACTCGTCGCATCCTTTGCATTGGTAGATTGCGACATCGTCGCACTTCCCGTGTTGGTAGACTGTGACGTCGCATTGTGTATAAGAACATAGTGCGTCGATTTGACAAATTTTTTGGCATGCAGGCATATCCTCTCCATTTGACAGTCTGGACTTTGGTTTGCTATATGAACTCTCTCTGTGCTGCAAGATCCATCCAGGGATCCCATTTATGATTTGCGTTTTGAGAGTTTGGTTTCATTTGTATTGACTTTGGGTTCCGTCTTGGACAATTTTGAGAACCGGTAGTGGTGGATGCACTCGTCTCCTCCACCTTCATCCGTTCACTCTTGCATTCCCTTCCTTCCATCCCTGATTTGATCATTGCATTGGATCACCCTCCAGACCTCATTTACATTTGTTTCAAACTTTGCTTGCTGCTGCTTGATTTTGAATTACATGTGTCTTTTAGCTTGGTTGAGTGCTTGTCTTTTCTTCAATTTTCTGAACGTATGAGTGCTGCAGGTAGTGTTTTCTTTTCAATCATTTAGATCTAAAAGCAGAGTTGTTATCAAATTATTGCTTTGATGCATTCATTGAAAAATTAAAAGTGCTTCTTTCCATCATTTCTTGAACATTATTGAAGAAAGTTGTTATGCATTGGAAAATTCTTGTTTATGTTTTGGAAGAATTGAATGATTGTATGATCTGTTGCGTTTTTCTCAAATTATGAATTGCTCATTTTCTTGAAAGTCTCAAGTACATTTCAATTTTTGCAAAGATTGATTCCATGCTAAGGAAAGATAGAGGCATTTTTAATTCTTGTTTCTTTTAGATCAGTGAAAGTGAAATTGAAAAGCTTGCATATTTCATTTCAGAATCCTCTCTTTTCATTACTTATGGTCATTTTACTTTGAAAAGAAAAAAGTTGTTTTGATTTGGTTTAGTAGTGTTGTGTACTTTTGCGTCCAGCTGAAAAAGAAAAGAGTACTTTCATTGTCAAGTTTTGTTTGAATTGGAATTATGTTGCATTGAGTTTGTTTTGGCAATACTATTGGAGAAAGATTTAGCCTTCCCATAGCTAGAATTCATTGAAAGAAAAGAATATTTCATGCATGTAGCTAGGGCTTGCATTATGCTTCTGATTATGTACTCATCTCATGCATTCACCTTACCGTCCAAGATAAAATTAACGGTAGAACTAGGTAAAAGTTTTAGCAACTTGTGTGTAAGTTAGAGATGTGTTCCGGAGTCATTAAGCATGGCTGCTGTCATTATTTTCCAGCACTGTATCTCGGGGGTATTGTAGTCTTCCATGTACTTATCAGTATATCGAGCTCCTTCACATACCCACCAAGTACCATAATCCATACTTGGCGTATATCGAAGGGCGTATCACGTACTCGGTAGTGTATCAGAAGGTCTCTTGCCGAACGATTGCGAATACAACAACACCACTATGGATTTGAGCTCCCACATACCTTGCGTATATCGGGAGACACCACTAGGATTCCTGAAACCAACTGAGTTAACCATTTGGCCATCTTGGCAAAGCAATACACCGAGAATAACACTAGGGGAGATTAGCACACATGTACTATCCAGGTAATCGGGTATCCAGGAAAGGGTATGGTCCCAATCCTCCTTGTCACGTCATATTGTTGGACCCTGCAGTATATCACAGTTTGTGATGCCTTGATAATCCCGTGAGGTTCCAAAATTTTGAATCCACTCTGTCACATAAGTCTGCTTGTTTCCTTTGTTTGAGTAGGTTTATCTGGACTGCTTTTCTTTTAGCATACCCTTAGGAGAAACGCTGTTTCGGCCTCCCTGGATGATTTTCCTGACACTGGCGGATTTTCCCTGGAGAAGATCCCATAGGATCTTGAAATTATCACCTGTGTATCCCCTTAATTTGGAGGTTATTTGGAGGGTAAGAATGGATCAACGTAACATGGTCATAGTTACTGAAGTGGAAAACCCCACTTTGAATGTTAGAGGACTTTTGTTTCCACAAACTCCTCCAGATTCACTTGCCTCTCATCCCTCATAGGATGAAGGAACACAAACCCCCGCTTCACAAGACCTTTCTCCTGTCATCTCGGGAGAACCTAGATCATTGGAATGGATAAACCAACCCTAAGGCAGCCCTACTGCAGGTGTTGGTCCTTTAGCAGCTTACTGGACATCTTCTATAGACCACCCAATGGATCATTTTGCCATCTCATCCCCACCTAACTGGACTACTCCAGAGTTCTCTAGGACTTACTATAGGCCTGACCCCACCAACATTTTTGGCCCCATCCATGAACGTTTGGAACAATTACGCATTAGAGGTGATGAGCTTGCAAGACAAAGTCTCGAGCAACGCTCTGAAGAGTTTTGAAATCGCCATTTCCAAATGATGACGGAGACATCCCAATTCATCTGATATCTTTTCGATCACCTGAAGCACCCCACCATGAGACCACTAATAAGGCTGGTCAACCCTCGTAAGATTCCAGTCCTGCACCTCAAGTGAACCAACTGATGGAAGGACAACAGTCCAACACACCCGTCACTACCGCAATTACTTTACCAGTTCCTCCCCCACCTCAAAATTCGAGGGGAGGGTATTTTATTCCCCTGAGTTATCTTATTGGTAATGTTATTACTACGGTAGCTAGTCAACAACCTACATTGGTTTAACCTTTGAATAGTGGTCAGCCTACTGTGGCTGGGGGCAACCCCCGTTTCCTAACCAAAACATAGGCGATAGAATCCGCAACAGACCTTCCGTTGGACCTTCCCAAACCGCTAGACCATCCACCATGGGATTATCTCATGTTGGGGGGGCATCCAATATGACTCAACCCTCATGGATTCAATCGTATCCAGGTTCCGTTAACCCTGCGCCAGGTCAATCTAATCCTAGAAATGCACCATACACTCTATGGGGGCAACAACCTGTGTTCCAACACGGACCCCAATCGACTATCCCTCAAGTACCACCACCCT
Organism: Larix kaempferi; assembly: GCA_027924585.1. Classification (NCBI taxonomy): domain Eukaryota; kingdom Viridiplantae; phylum Streptophyta; class Pinopsida; order Pinales; family Pinaceae; genus Larix; species Larix kaempferi. Next base: position 6,440,771 of record BSBM01000893.1, read on the forward strand.
CGATCTGCCTTCCCTCACCTCCTGATAGAGGCAGCCGACCCCCACCTAACCTTGGTGGAGGTCCACCTCCTTTTACCTACAATATGCCTCACCCCTCCGGTGGTGGCAGGAATGGTCCACCACCCCCTCTAGGAAGAGGTGGCGGGGGACTACCCTATCATGGTGGAGGAGGACATTTCCCTTCGGGTGGAGGAGGTGGTCCACCACCCCCTCTAGGCGGAGGTGGTGGAGGACCTAATTACTATGGTGGTGGCGGTGGTAGTGGAGACCCTCATCCTTCCAGTGACGAAGGTGGTGGGGGCCCCCATCCTTCTGGCGATGGAGGTGGTCCATCACCCCCTCCAGGCGAAGGCGGTGGTGGGCCACCTTATTATGGTTATGGACCCCCACCTCCTCTCGGTGGTGGCAGCGGACCTCTTCCCCCTCCCAGTGGTGGAGGTGGACCCCCACCTTATTGGAATGGACCACCTTATGGTGGCGGACCCCCTTTTGGTCTGGGCGGCACACCCCCCTATGGTCAGTTTCCTCCTGGTAAACCTTACGGTCAATTTGGTCCTTACACACCTTATCTGTATTATCAATATGCGCAACCTAACCCATAGATTCCCTTCCTGGCTACTTTGGACCTGCCTGACCTATCCCATTTAACCAATGATCCTATTTACCATGGATCTAACTGGCCACCGATTTCGGTGAAAGTTCCGTCTGATATCCCCAAATTTGACGGCAATCCGGGTGAAGACCCTAAAAACCACGTGATAACATACCACTTATGGTGTTCATCTAATTCCTTAATGGACGATTCAATTCGTCTCATATTGTTTCAAAGGAATCTCACCAGTTCGGCTGCCAAGTGGTACATTGAGTTGCCACCCCACTCTTTTCTTGATTTTGGTTCTCTTGCTATGAACTTTTTGACACATTTCCAGCTGCCCATATGGTATGAGACTGGTACTGAGTTTTCAACCTCGCTTCATTAGAATACCACCACTCATATTTTCGATCATATCCATGAGTGGCGAAGGAGACGACGTCTTATTAAAGCTCCTATTCTAGATCAGCTCCTAGCAGACTAGTTTACAAAATCGATCATCCCCACCATAGCAAAAGATGTTACCATGAGAGGTACTATCACCGAAGAACAAGCCATCGCGAGTGCCCATCTGCTAGACCTCGTCTACACTCAATCTGACACTCTGTTTAATTTTCTACCTGACGCACCCTGTGACATTAATGACCCTGCAAAAACACATAAGGGACTCCAAATCGACGGAATCATTGGATCCCTTAACACCCAGCCTGCCTTTAGTACTGTTGGATCATCCAACCTTCAAGGGTCTTCCCCCTTACCAACTCAGGTTGGACACAACACCACCAAGTCAACCACTCCTACTCTAACTGAAGAGGTGAATTCTATTCAATCAGCTTCATCTCAGAAGTTTAACGATAAGAAGAAGAACAAAGGGAAACCCAAAAATTATTATGCCCAGCAGGAACAAAAGAGCACTCCTGACAATACCAAGCAGAAACGGAAACTAAAGTATCATTGTTTACTGTGTGGAGATGAACATTTTTCCAAGGAGTGCCCCCATAGAGACGAAGTACATAAGTTTCTTCGGGGCAAACCAACTCCTGCAGTCCTCAATGATCTGTTTCCTACTCAGAACCAGTAGATGATTTCTCAACCCCCCCCATCCCAGGGGGAACCATCCAATACCACACATGTTCTCATGTTGCATAACGAGATGATCAATTTGAACACTCGCTCGTGATCTTACGAACCGGTCCCTTCGAAGGAACCCACTGGAAGTAATACTGAAAAAGCTTCCAACTCCTTGACTGATGTCATTGTACCATCAACTTCTCTCACAAAAATTGTCATAATCAACACAAAACTCACCTTGCAGCCATCGGTGCAGTTGACCTCGATTTCTCGAACACCATCATGTTCCGACTTGACAACTTTAAGTCAAGGCTCTCACACTAGCTCGCATTCAAAGTTTCTGCGAACATTGCCGGGAAGATTGTCCATCGTACCCTTTTGGATGAAGGTGCCTCCACTTCTGTCATGTCGATCGCCTGTTGGAGAGCCATCGGCTCCCCCGAATTGAATTGTTCTCCTACCACGTTGAAAGCATTCAACGGGCGTGGCTTTCAACCTCATGGGTTCTTACAAGCTATTGCAATTGAGATGGGAGGAAATACTATAACCATTAACGTGGAAGTTGTCTTGGCCCTGATAGATTATAATCTCTTCCTTGGTCGCAATTGGTTTTACACCATGCAGGCAGTAGCCTCTTCAGTCTTCCGCATAGTACAACTCCCCCACCAAGGACGGATTGTTACTATCGACCAATTAGACTTTTGTACACTAGATGCCACTACTCATCCTGGTGACCACGTTCCTTCCATTGGACAAATGTCAAAACAGTATGAGAGTGTAGGGGTTGGCCTGTTGAAATATTCATCTCTCATGGGCATTTTTCCAACCACGGACCCCCCTAATCATGTTTCTATGGTGCACATGGTCTCCATAGAAATTTTGTCTCACTCTAACGATGCTTGGCTTCTACCGGATGAAGCCACAACACACATGCTTGGAGATATAATGCCCCTTTCACTCGTTGAACGTATTTACAAGGCAATCCAATCAGCACCGGAAGACCATTTAACCGTGGCCTCTCCATCCTGTTCTCTACGATAGATGTCATCTCTACCTGATCTCTTACTTTGTACTTTTCATTCAGATGAGTCCATCATGGAAGTAATGAATATTGACGACATTCCATGGGATGATCTCCACCATAGGTCATCTTTTCTTCCTCCTTTGGAGTACATAGACGACAACATTCACACCCTCTTTTCACCAGATATCTACCCGTCCCCTCATTCGCCCATTCTTACATGTCTTACGGACATGGAGGGAAACTTGGCCAACATTGAGCCAACCACCCTGGTATACATCTCGGTGAAACCTAGTATAGTGGAACACATTCGTATAGGCCAGAAGTGTTCCCCTGAAGAAATCCCTGTTAGCACAACCTTGTTTAAGCAATTTTGAGATGTATTTGCTTGGTCCTATGAGGAGATGCCTGGGATAGACCCTGCGATTGTTTCTCATGAAATAAAAACCTATCTCGACATCAAAACTATACACCAAAAGTTGCGACCAGTACACCCCCGGAAGACTGCGGCAATTAAGGCAGAAATTGAAAAGCTCTTAAAAGCTGGTTTTCTTTATCCCATCCCATTGACGGATTGGGTCTCAAACGTCATTCCTATGAACAAAAAGCAGGGCACCATTCACATTTGTGTTGATTATCGAGACCTTAACTGGGCTTGTCTAAAATATAACTACATGACCCCCTTCATCGACCAAATCATCGACAACTGTGCCAGAAGCGTCATCTTCTTATTTATGGATGGCTTTTCTGGTTACAACCAGATTGAGATCAACCCAGTTGACCAACATAAGATGGATTTCATATGCCCATGGGGTACGTTTGCGTACCGCAAACTCCCATTTGGCCTTAAAAATGTTGGTGCCACATTTCAGCGGGCTATGTTGTATGCCTTCCATGATATTAAGGACTTTGTGGAACCTTACCTGGACGATATCCCTGCTCATTCAAAGCAGCGCGAGTTCCACATTGATCATCTGACAGCCATTTTCCTCAGATGCAGACGGTACAATATCTTTCTGAATCCTCATAAGTGTATCTTTTGCGTTGAGTCTAAACTCCTCTTATGATTTATCATTTCAAAGGATGGGATCCACATTGATCCCTTAAAGGTGGAGGCCATCATCAAGCTACCATTCCCGACTGATGTGACGAAACTTCAAAGTCTCCAAGGGAAGGTGACTTATTTAAGATGTTTTGTTTGCAATTTTGCGGAGAAGAATCAGGGGTATATGAGACTTCTCAAGAAGGACATCTCGTTCATTTGGGACGATCAAGCTTAAAAATCCTTCGAAAGTATCAAACATACCATCACGCATGCCCCCGTGCTCCAACCGCCTAATTATTATCAAGATCACATCTTATATCTCGCTGTTTCTGTTATCACTATCACCATGGTTTTGGTACAAGAGAATCAAAATGCCCAAGAACATGTAATATACTATGCGAGTAAGGGTTTCACTAACACTAAAACTAGATATTCACATGTTGAAAAACTTGCTTTTGCGGCAGTCATTGCCTTCCAAAAGGTCCATCACTACATCTTGCTCTGCACCACCACCATCATTGCCGACTCAAACCCCATGTACCACGTACTGACACGTCAGGTACTTGGGGGAAAGTATTCATGCTGGATCGTGATACTGCAAGAATTCGATCTTCTTTTTGAGAAAACCAAGTCCAAGAAGTCTTTGGTGTTTGTCAAGCTTATTTGCGACCTTCCCCGTCCTGATGCAGAAATTGAGCACAATGACTCCTTTCCAGATGAATCATTATTTCTCATTAGTACAACTGATCCGTGGTATGGAGATATCTTGTTATATATTCAAACCCAACGCTTCGATCCTCAATTGTCTCACGATGATCGTCGTAAGATACATCACCATGCAAAGTATTATTTGATCATCAATGATACTTTGTATCGTCATGGCATCGATTCAATTCTTTGACGTTGTCTCACTCACGATGAGGCCGAAGGCGTTCTCAATTACTATCACGCTGGGGCATGTGGCAGTCACCTCTCTGGGATGGCTACAGCCCAGAAGATTTTGCGCACAAGATATTTCTGGTCTACTATCTTCAAAGATTGTATTGAGACCGTCAAAAAATGTCCTCCTTGCCAACACTTCCATACGAAGAATCGCACTCACCCTACCCCATTACATCCGATTATTGCCATTGGACCAGTCACAAAATGGGGCATTGACTTTATGCATTGTAAGCTTACCTCGGTCGGGGGGCATAGTTACATCATTGTAGCTATGGATTACCTTACAAAGTGGGCCGAAGCTATGCCTACATACCAGAACGATGGCAAAATCATCGCACTCTTCATGTTCAATCATGTAATAGCGCGGTTCGAAATTCCTGAGGAAATTGTTACCGATCATGGTTCTCATTTTCAGAACCATATGGTTGATGACCTAAGTGACAGGTTGGGTTTTCACCATGAAAATTCGACACCCTACTACCCGCAGTCCAATGGACAGGTCAAGGCCATTAACAAGGTCTTGAAAACTATGGTCTAAAGGATGGTAGGGACACATAAGTCCAATTGGCATAACATGCTCTTTTTAGCTTTATGGGCCTACCGAACTTCCGTCAAATCCGCCACAAGATTCACTCCTTTCCAATTGGTATATGGATTGGAGGTTGTCCTACCTATAGAGTGCAAAATTCTGTCTCTAAAACTTGCTGTTGAACTTCTTCCTAACACTACTGTCGTGTAAGAACGTCTCCTACACTTAGCAAAACTTGACGAGTCTCATCGAGATTCCTCTCTTGCTAATGAAGTGCACAATAAAGGCATCAAATCCCAATACGATAAGTCATTTGAACCTCGTATCTTTAATGAGGGTGACTTGGTCCTTACTTATGACCAGAAGCATGACAAATTAGGAATAGGAAAGTTCGAATCCATGTGGCATGGACCTTACATTGTCAAACGTGTTTTGGAGAAAGGTGCTTACAAGCTTGAAGACTATGACAAAATCTCTTTGGGTGAACCTCGCAATAGGATTTACCTGAAGAGATACTATGCTTGATCTCTCATGCATAGACTTGCTTGTATATACTGTACATGGCGTGTTTTTTGTGTTTTTGCGTGGTGTGATGCATTTCTTTTCGAGTGTCTTTTGATCTTGTTTCCACTTCTTACACCATGTTCAGTCTGTGTGTGCAGATGGCAACGTGCTATGGATTCATGGACGGCACCAGCTGGCATACCCGTAACCTTGCTTCAGCAGCTTGGGTACTATATTACCTTACAGGTGAGCTCATTAGCTCAGGAGGAAGTTGCCTAGGTTTTGTGACCAACAATGCCACAGAATATCAGGCAGTAATCGGAACCCTAGCTAATGCCATTTCCTTGGGTATGAACCACATTGTTATCCACATGGATTCTCAATTAGTGGTTTCCCATCTTAACCAGGTTTACGCCATCTGTGATCCCAACTTACTCCGTCTCTTCAGACAAGTACGTCTCCTGGAAAGGTCATTTGAATCCATTCAATACCTACACATTCCATGAGAGTTAAAGACAGTTGCTGACTCGATGGCCAACTTCATTTTAGATTGGTACATTCACACACACATAACACTTATAATATGTAAAATCATTCACGACATGTAAATACAATGTATAAAATCAAACATGTAAACAAGATCACATCACTAATCATTTTTTAAAAACACATAATGTATAAATCGCCGGAAATGTCTGTATATATATATATATCACTCAAAAGTAGTGCTGGTACAAAAGCTGAAGCACAACGGCTTTCAGTAAGTCTCTACAAAAATATGAAGCATCATAGCTTTCAGTAGTACAAAATCTGAGGCCTCTAAACTCTCGGTACAAGTATAAAGTGTCATCAGGCCGGACGCCTGACCCGTACACCACCCCTAGCTTGAACAGCTCGTTGTCGCTGGGTGAGGAAGCAGTCTATAGTCTGAGCCACCTTGCGAAGTAAGGCATTGAAGCGCACAGATGCTCCAACCCCAAATATTTGCATGGGCCTCAGTAAGTCATCAATAGCTGGCTCCAGTACCTCCACAGTCAGCTGGGATAGGTTCCTGTACACCTCCTCCATCTCCTCGATGGCAGCATGAGCACCTGCAGGAATGATTGCCTCCCCACCTCTATCTCTCCTCACTAGAAGGAAGAGACCCACCGGCCATACGGGGCCCACATATGCACACACATATTACGTACTTGTGAGCATTGCATAAAAAAAATGATATAATATACAAAACTAGAAATACAAGAATAGTTTTGTTCTCACCTATGTCACCCCATGCTGCACCCTCCAGCAGCATCAAGTCAGGATCCTCTCGGAAGTCCGTGCTTATATGGAAAGTCCTTGACCATGAGTAACTGGCCCTGTAGCCAACTGAAGAACTCGATACCAAAGCTAATGATGGGCCCGCCACCATGACGGGTCATGACCTCAGCCCATCTGAGCACATGGGGATCCTTGGGTTCCCTATCATCAAGTAGCAACTGCGGATGTAGAAGAGGAATCTGTTATAAGAGGAATGATACTATGATCGATCCATACCCAAAATGCTTGACCTCCCATTGCCGACACTTGGTCAGCTGAGCTTGGATGTTTGCGAGGAGACCCTTGCACTGGTTGAAAACCTTGGGGAACATACAGTCCTCCGCATACAACACCTGAGTCTGAGTAGCCATGTGTGGGGCTTGGCTACCCGCCACCCTATTAATGGTAATCAATATGGTACGCAGTGGGAAGCTCACCACATCCCTGATGAGTATCTTCCCAATGGAAGGTCGAGAGGTAGAGATACAGTGCTACGATATCTTGTCATCTACTGTATGGTCATTGGCCTATGTTCCAGTAAGATGTATAGTGTCCCCTCTTCGGGACAAACCAATAAGAAAGTAGATATCCTCAATGTCTATCGTGAGGATATGATCACCAACCACAAATTATTGTTGGGCTGCATCCCAACTTTGGAGCATGTGTGTCAGTAGTGGGATCTGGGATCTCATCCCCTGGATCTCAAAGAACTTCAGTAACCCACAGTTTCTCAAAGCATCCATGCATTGTGGATCGTTCGCAGCTTCTTCATCTTCTATCTCATGTTCTCTCTCTCGCCACTCCAATACCATATTGGCTAGCTGGCAACCTGCCAAGAAGGACATTTAAACACTGTTAGATTTTTCTTGAACCTCCACAAGTCCATTCTTTGGATTCTTTTTGATGTTTGGAATTTGCAACTCCGTCATCGCACTGTACGCAAACGTACAGTGCGATGTCGTCGCACTGTACGTTTGCGTACAGTGCGATGACGGAGTTGCAAACGTTTGCGTACAGTGCGATGTCGTCGCACTTCTCCCATTTGAGGCTTACGATGACTCAGTCTCGTCGCAGTTCCCAAAAGGGCCAACTACGACGAGCCAAGAGTGCAGTAGCCCTCTATGAACTCATCAAAAAACCCAAAAAATGGACCTAAAATCAAAAACTAATCCACTGGAAAGTTGCTGGATGAATTTTAGGCCTACTTGGTCTGGACGGTTGGTGAAATGGTGGATCGTAGCTCCCAGAATCGACAAAGGAAGTTTTGGCTCCAAATTGGTACTTCTCCACCCAAATTGGCAATTGAAACAATGTTTTCTATTTTTAGCCCATATTTATATTTATAGATAGAATGGAATATTCCTTTTCAAATAATTTTTTGCTCTTGGGCCATTTATCATAGTTTTGACCATTTTTGCCATATTTGAGGATATTTGATACGTTTTCTAGCGTGCAAAATTTGTAGGTTGTCTTTCGTGCCGTTTCTCGTATCACAACGGTTATCACAAGTATGAACACTCCCTTGAACATTTTGTCGTTATTTTTTGCAATGGTTAGTTTGTAATTATTGCATGATGATGAGTTTACTCTTTGTTTGTTCTCGTACTCATGAAACCATTAGAACAAGTACCGAGTTATGATTTATCACTTTTCGGGGCTCATTAAACACCCACGGAAAAGGACACTCCCCGGAGCCTACCGTTAAGTTCTTTTCAGGCTCTCGAAAAATGAAAAATATTGCCAAGCGAACTTGTCACATTCATGCTTGTTAAAGTATTTGAATGGTCATCTTCCTGGTGATAGTTTACCCCTTTTTCGGACTAGGAGACACTAATTACGAAAAAAGGTATACTCCAGCCAATCATCACCGGAAGAGTCCTCTCTCACGTTGTTTTACCCTTTTTCGGATGAAGAGGCTAATTGTTGATGTACATGTAAATTCAGAATGTATTTCACATATATGTATATTGTATTTCTATAGAGATGTTATTATTCCTCTATACGGAAGTGTCATCATTTATATTGTAAGTGTCGTAACTTATACTTGATGGGTTATTAGACCACCTTGTTGGGGTCAGCCCTGTATAAGTCATGTGGGTCAAAGGGTTATTAGACCACCCTGTTGGGGGTCTTCCATTTGGGTCAAAGGGTTATTAGACCACCCTAGTGGGGGTTGGCCCAGTCAGCATTATGTTAAGTGGTTAAGTTGAGGCCGACCTAGTTGAGTAAAGGTCAAGTCAAGTTAGTGTATAAATAGAGAGTGTGTCTCTCTCATTTTACACATTCTATTCTCTCACTCACACTTGTGAGAGTGGCGCACTTGTGGAGGAGGAGGCTTTGCTGCTGGGAGAAGACTATCTCTTGTATTTTGGTTGTATCATTGCTCTATCTATCTCTGAGGAAGTTATTGGGGTTTTTCACCTTTATGGTTTTCCCCAAGTAAACTGTGTGTCTCTTGTGTGCTTTCACTGTTGTGTCCATGATTGATATGCTGTATATTTGTTGTACATGTTGTTCTCTCAGTTAAGATCCTAGATTAGATTGAAGTAAATTCTGAAAATTTAACATAGTATTAGAGCTAGCCTGAAAGAAGGCATGATATGGCATGTATGACACTTGTTGCACTTACGATGCTAGGGCTTGATATAGCAAAACCCAGTCATCGTAGTACTTTCGCTATATATCCGTTTTGGTGAAGTTTTCAGATCTGAAACTTTTACAAGTCAACGATAAGATCCCCATGTACCTTGTATCCAAGGTAAAACCTCTAATTCGTTGCACTTTGTGATTTATTATCTGTACAATATAGGGTTTCTGCCTCTTCCAAATCTGAATCAAAATTAGGTTACCTTGGGAAAAAGGTCATAACTTGGGCTAGGAAGCTCCAAATGAAATTTCATAAAAAGTGACAGGTAGCACATAGACTGTACTATCTCAAAAAAATGTTTCAGAGGCTGAAGCTGAACCAGTGACACGTGGCATGCAGTACAAGTTCGCTCTCCTGTATTATCCCATAAATCGGTCACATTACGACACTTGGCATAAATCTCTCTCAGGGAATCCAATTGAGGTCAGACCTGTTGGGATGGAAAGATGATAGGTTGGGATATCTCAAGAAAATTGTTCAGAGGCAGAAGTTTAAATAGTGACACGTGGCACACCGTACAAGTTCGCTCTCCTGTATTATCCCATAAACAGGTCACGTTGCGACACTTGGCATAAATCTCTCTCAAAGAATCCAATTGAGGTCAGACCTATTGGGATGGAAAGATAACAGGTCAGGATATCTCAGGAAATGTTTTTAGACCCTGTGGATAAAAAATTTCTGAGTTACACCAGAAACAATCAGGTACATATTTCTGTCAAAACAGAATTATTTTTGAGTACCTTCATGCATGGCTTCCGGAATTTAGGGCTTCGAAGAAAGTTGGAATTTTTATAATCGGAGACCACGAATGGATGCTACTCATCAAATCAAAATTTAGAGACCAAGATCAGAATTTTTTGTTGGGCAGAAGGCCGGGCTTGATCAAACCCTAGTTCGGGACTTTGATCAGAAAAGTGGAAAATTAGGGCTTCTACAAAAATGGAAATTTTGGAAATCTGTGACCATGGCTGGAAGCTCCTCAGAAAAATCAAATCTTAGAGATTTCAATCAAATATTTTGGTTGGGTGAAGCTCCGGGAAACTCAAACCCTAATTCAGGGTCCTCCCTAGTGAATCCAGAAATCTAAAAGGCAATTTCGAGGGGTGAAACTTTGCAGTTTTCAAATTTTGAATATACCAACTTGATCAGCTCATCAAGGCACATATTTCTATTCTTTCGGAAGTTTGAAATTCAAAGTTTGAATTTTTGGGGTTTCTCTGACAAACCCTAATACAGCTCTAGATCCAGTTCCTACAAATCAAGTGGATTGGTTTAATCCTAGAAGAGGATGGATTGGTCACCTGCATAAGTGAAGAAGTTCCTATTTCAGAGGGAGATGAGGCTAAGGCCTTACATAAGAAGATTTCAAGAAATCTCGACAGGTATGACTCATCCAGGTATGTCTCAAGATTTGTTCATGATTAAGTTTATGATATGTTTGTCTTCATGTTATTACGGTTAAAACAATCTTGATTTTAGAATTGTCGTATCACCTTAACAAAATTATGAATGCATTCATTAGGGTGTTGACACTTATGATTGTACTAATGCATTAAGGTGTTGTATGAGGTTTATGTTGTCCACTAACATTAAAGGTACACCAAGAAAGACAAATCATGTTCTACTTCAAGATCATGATGACATGAATACAAAGATTCATCCATTGTCATGGATCACATAGAAGATCCATTTACAAGGTATGTATAACTTGGTTCCATAACGGTTAACCTATGAGATATGCAGGTTACTAGCACAAGTCACTGAAGAGAACCAGAAGACATTATGCGGGTATGTTAGACATAACTAGCAAGCATGCTAATCCAAGTATGTTTTTCCTATATCAAGCTAGAATCCTACCTTGTGTTAGGATATTATACTTTTGTGTTGTTGATAATGATTATTCATGAAGTCATAGGTTTGAATAGTCGTGGTTGTATGCATATTATGTTTCTTACCATAATTGATGATATGACTAACCAGAAGAGTCCTATGATCACGGGTTTTATGCATATTATATTTCTTATCTTGATTGATGATTTAACTAACCAGAAGAGTCCTATGATCAAATAAGAATAAGTATGAATAAAAGAAGACTTCCTTGAAACCTTGAATACTAATGTTTATTATCTGTGTTTGAATTGATCCTTACTATACATGCTTGAGATTATTGTGTGTTGATAGTATTAAGATTATACTAATAAATGTGTGATTATGTATGAGATCTCAAGGATAACACAATGATGATACTAATAAGCATGCATAGTGATTAAGGATGGATGTAAGTTCAAGGATAGGTAATCCAGGAAGCAAAGATCAAGAGGGAGCACACTCCAGTTGTTCCTATAAGAAAGCAAAGGAGCACACTGCAGTAGTTCAGAGGGAGTTCACCATATTTCTACATTCCACAATAGAAAGGTGTAGAAGAAGCTACTTTAGCAGCTCCTGCAAGGAAGCAAAGACTCAGAGGGAGTCCACCTAGCAACCAAACAAAGATAAGTATTTTTAGTCATCATTTCTTGCATATTTGTTTGTTTAAATAAAATTGTTCAATGATGTATATGGTCATGTTCCTAGACTTAGAATATGTATTGTGCTTATTAGAATGATTGCATTAATGAATAGTATACTACTAATATGCATGTGATGGGTAAGTGGCCTATGGCACTGTACAACATTCCAATGCTACTTATCTAGAATGAAACCTCTTTGCTAACATGTTGGGAGTAGTGCAAACTCTTAACAATGTTTTGGTAGAGACTGGAAGGCATCTAGAAAGTTGTGGAACATGGATAAATGTTGTATTGAAACATTGGCTAAGATAATTGCATGACTGTATGACATATTTCTTTATGTGTAAGAATTTGTCTGAAAATTATGAGATGTTTCTAATCATGAAATTTAACTTGTTTTGTAGAAAAGACTGTATACCTTCACCTACAAAAGAAGGACTACAACATTTGTTCAGCAACAAAGTTATCTATTGAAAATATTGAAGATATTGAAGTTCCCAGGATTTGGGAAGAATGCCATGATCGAGGAGTACCAGTCGATCATGAAGATGTTTGGGATGCAATCCCAAAGGGTAGTCTGTAGTGACTTCCAAGAGGATCTACAAGATCAAGCATGCTGCAGGTGGTAGCATAGAAACTTTTGTTCCTGTATCCAGATTCACTTCTATTAGATCCATACTTGCTCTGGCTGCAGTGATGAAAGGGAAGATACATGAGATAAATTTCAAGACAACTTTCTTGAATGGTGTAGTTGAAGAGGAAGTGTATGTGGAGTAGCCACTTGGTTCTGAGACACATGACGGGGAGTCATATATGTGCAGAACTTGGTTATGATGCACCACTTTCTAGATATGGAGGTGTGGCAGAGTGCAGATGGAATCTTCCTTGGACAAGGGAAGTATGCAGTAGAGATCCTAAAGAGGTTCGGGATGATGGACTGCAAGGCCATGGCCACACCTATGGCATCAAACCTGAAGCTTCTATGTGATGCTTCATCTGATCTAGTTGATGTCTCTATGTATCGTCAGATGATTGGATATTTGCTTTGCGGTGAACACATTGAGCTAGTTCCTGATGGATCCAGGGAATGTTCACCTAGTTGTTGTAAAGCATGTTCTGAGGTACCTGAAGGGTACAGTGGATTATGGGCTCAGGTACGAAGCGAATCAAGAGTTTAACCTGCAGGGTTATGTTGATTCATATTGGGCTGGTAGTGCTGCAGATAGGAAGAGCACATCTGGATGTTGCTTCAGTATGGGATCAGGTGTGATCTCTTGGTTCAGTAGGAAGCAGTCCTGTGTAGCACTGAGTACAACTGAAGCAAAGTATGTTGCAGCTTGTTCAGCTAGTTGTGAGGCAGTATGGCTTCGGAAGCTGCTGTCTGAGTTATTTGATCTCCCGTTGGATGCTACTGGTATCTTTTGTGATAACCAGAGTTTTGTGAAGTTGTTTGAGAACCCAGTGTTTCATGACAAGTCGAAACATATAGAGATCAAATATCACTATATCAAGGATATGGTGCAGAGAGGAGCTGTGAAGATCCTGTACATTGCGATGGACGAGCAGATTGCAGATGTGCTGATGAAGCCACTAGCCAGGGTGAAGTTCGAGTACCTCAGGGAGAGGCTTGGTGTTCTTCATATTGATGACACTTCGAGGAAGAAGTGATGGACACATCTACAGAAGCTATTCCAAGCATGTTGGAAGGAGGATCCTTCACATGGCTGTGGACGTAAGCGCTGGATGATGAGCATCAGGACAATGCTCCAGTTACTGCTCTGTATATGCATCAGGATGATGTTGGATATGATCAGTTGGATCATTTATATGTATATGTATGTATGCATCATGTTGGATGTTGGATATGATCAGTTGGATCATTTATGTATGTACACATCATGTTGGATGTTGGATATGATCGGTTGGATCATTTGTATGTATTTTGTATATGCATCATGTTGGATGCTTGGACCATGTATCTGTATATGTATTAGGTGGATACATTGTATGATCAGGTGGATCATGTATGATGATATGTATCAGGTAGATACTTGGTATGCATCAGGTAGATGCATTGTATGATCAGGATGATCATGGATGACGAGGTTCAGGATGTTGCTCCAGATGACTTACAGCAGGATGTTGCAGTGATGATGATCAGGATGATCATGTGTACATCAGGATGATGTATGGTGAGTATCAGGTTGATACTCTATGGCCGTGGATCAGGTTGTGCAGATGAGCATATAATTTGGCCCTAGGAGATTTGCAGATAGTCTTTAGAGTTTTTTCCTATGGCATGTAATCTGGCCCTGGGATATCTGGCAGATGCTCTTTCAAGGTTTTTCTCTGGGAGGACATATAATTTGGCCCTGGGAGATCTGCAGATAGTCTTTCGAGGTTTTTCCTATGGCATATAATATGGCCCTGGGATATCTGGTAGATGCTCTTTCGAGGTTTTTTCCTATGGCATATAATATGTCCCTGGGATATTCACTAGGTTGGGTTGTGTGCCCGTGATAAGTCCTGGGATGCTCTTGCGAGGTTTTTCCATGACCACATATAATCTGTCCCTGGGAGATCCTATAGGTAGAGCTGTGTGCTCGTAACAGCCTGGGATGCTCTTGCGAGTTTTTGTGGTGAGGTCACATATAATATGGCCCTGATAGATCCTATAGGTAGAGTCATGTGCTCATAATAGCCTGGGATGCTCTTTAGAGGTTTTGTGATGCATGTAATAAGTCCTGAGGATTTCACAGCATGTCCAGTGATGACGAAGACCTGCAGGTGGTGGGCCTACATCTAGTATGAAAAATGAATGGCTCTGTCGAACTTCTTATGATGAGTAGAATCAGATATTGATTGAGATAGCAGCAATAGTGACGATGATCAAGAGAAGATGACTTGTGCTAGAAGACCTGTGTCGAGAAATACCTTCCTAGTTAAGAGGGAGTGTTGATGTATATGTAACTTCGGAATGTATTTCACATATATGTATATTGTATTCCTATAGAGATGTTATTATTCCTCTATACGGAAGTGTCGTCATTTATATTGTAAGTGTCGTAACTTATACTTGATGGGTTATTAGACCACCTTGTTGGGGTCGGCCCTGTATAAGTCATGTGGGTCAAAGGGTTATTAGACCACCCTATTGGGGGTCGGCCATGTGGGTCAAAGGGTTATTAGACCATTCTAGTGGGGGTTGATCCGGTCAACATTATGTTAAGTGGTTAAGTTGAGGCCGACCTAGTTGAGTAAAGGTCAAGTCAAGTTAGTGTATAAATAGAGAGTGTGTCTCTCTCATTTTACACATTCTATTCTCTCACTCACACTTGGGAGAGTGGCGCACTTGTGGAGGAGGAGGCTCTGCTGCTAGGAGAAGACTATCTCTTGTATTCTGGTTGTATCATTGCTCTATTTATCTCTGAGGAAGTTATTGGGGTTTTTCACCTTTATGGTTTTCCCCAAGTAAACTATGTGTCTCTTGTGTGCTTGCATTGTTGTGTCCATGATTGATATGCTGTAGATTTGTTGTACATGTTATTCTCTCAGTTAAGATCCTAGATCAAATTGAAGTAAATTCGGATCGTCTTCCTGTTGATAGTTTACCCCTTTTTCGGACTAGGAGACACTAATTACGAAAAAGGTATACTCCAGCCAATCATGACCAGAAGAGTCCTCTCCCATGTTGTTTTACCCTTTTTTGAGCGATGAGGCTAACTTTACGAAAAAGGACCGTTGGAGTCTTCTTTAGTGTTTTTCCATCTCTCTAAACATGAAATGACAACCGAGTTTACCTTCTATGGACTCATTAAATTTTCACATTGAAGGGCTCTTCATGGGACGAACCCCTCCTATCCCAGGTTCAAAAAATATTTGGGATTGGACTCATCTATGATATGAGCTATACTGAGCATCTGGTTACCCTCATCAAGCTCGTAAAAAACACATGAGGCACTCATCATTCATGATGGGGAAAAAGGAAATCGTTTGTGTTACATACCTTAGTGGTAGTATGTAGTTGTTCTTGAACATGGCACTCATTTGCATTTGCATACAATACTTGGGTCATCTGTTTGTCTATGAGTCCCCACTTACTTTCTGAGTCCTGTTACTCCTCTGAGTCATTTGGAGAAAGATTCCATCATCAGTTGCATTAGAATTTTGCGTCACTCTCATTATGTCAATACTACCAAGTCATGCCATGCCCATGTTCATGAACACGTTCATCATTTGTTATCTACAATCAGTACACGCGTCATCGTGTCGTTGTTACTCTAAGTCAGTCTTACATGTTACTATACCATCCGATCCACTCTACACATATTTTGTTGTGTTTCGTGTCGATTGATGGGGGATTCATCATGGCCCTCCTTCAATGGATTCATCCTTGTCGACTTCAACACATCATCCGAGGATTGAATCTAGAAACCAATCAAGTACCTTGGCCATGCATGCCTCAATGGTAGGTTACCTCGCTTTCGTCATGAGTTTACATCATTGACTCTTGATTGAAAGATTTCATCTTGCATTCAACTTCAACTCATTTATTCATGCTTGATGATATGTACTGTGATACCTTGGGAATCATTCACATCAATGGTGATCTCCCTCACGCTTGTTAACGGTGTACATCAATGACCAGTAATCAAGTGGTTTCTACCATGTTGGACGTCAAGACATTTGTAATCACATGGATAGATTCATATCATTGCGGGTTCATCTTGAAGACCCTAGGGAGTCATATTTTACCCAGGTTGCGATGGAGTTTGTATTGAGTTATGTCACATGGATCCACACTTGTATTGGTCATGGCTGTGTTATCATCTCATCATGGATCTATGCTTGTGTCTAGTAGCCATGACTGTGTTCAGTAGGTCATTACTATCATGGATCTGCAATGTATTGGTCGGTAGCCATGTTGTACTTCATATGAGATTGTCAGTTTAGAGTCAGTTGTACTGCAACAGTGCCCTTCACCCAATGAGTCTATTGCCATTACTTTTGTCAAAGCACTTCACCTATCTATCTTCAACAGCTTCATGATTTGGGGAGCATTCTGTTACACCCAAAATCTACTCATCATAAGATTAATTTTATACACCCCTAAAGATACCTCGACTAAGTAATCATCTTGGGAGGATTTGTACCCAATTGTAATGCCCCATAAATTGATAAACATTAATTAAAAACTCTAATATGAATTAGCTTAGCATTGTATTTGCTTATTATCTGTTTGACGAAGATAGATTGCTTAATATGATCGATATGTGCACATGTGGACTCCAGTGAGGTTGTATGGCAAATGGAATTTACTATTTAATTTATTAATGGCAACGGATATGTTACTTCATATTGAACATACAAATTGAATATAGAATATCCATACGTGGAATGCTAATTTAGTTGTTTGCAAAAGTACTTACATGATTATTTGTAAATGTTGTATTAGTGATATGGATTAACACTTGAAAGAGTTGGGTATGGATATATATATATATATATATATTTCATGTTAATGATGAACTATTCCACATGTTGATTGGCAATGAGATAGGCGGATTCCTATATTGCAAAGGGGCACGAGATGTATTGAACATCATGAGTATAATGATGTTATATCAAATTTCATGCTATTTAATTGTGAATTCCAATATTTCTATGACTTGTGGGTAAGTGTGGGTTTTGACAGGAACTACGACTTGCCCAAAGTGGTTGTTCGATGACGAGACCCCTTAGATCAGTGATGGCACAGTATGGTTGATGTAGGGTGTTGACCCTAGTACTATCAGGAGGGGTGGAGGCATTTCCCACCATCGAACCTCCAAAACCTAGAGTCGTGGGAGGGTTGTGTTGAGCACGCTCCCGTGGATGTGTGATGACGACTAGTGGGTGCCTGCTGGGGAAGCTTGGTTGATGTGGTCGATCGACACTTCCACTTACGGGTTATATACATGGTCATACGCGTAGTCGAGATTCCATGGTATATTCCAGCAGAGGACGGGATGGTGAGGTCAGGAGATGGAAGTAGTGGTGATTAGGGGGGGGTTGGAGTACTGATGGGATGGATGGGACCAATGATGGATTGGATGGTGTTCTTGATTTTTATTAACTATCGTGATTATATGCTGGATTTCATCGTTATGTTTATTTAATTAAATGTCTTATTGCTTCTGTATGAATGATTATGAATGATGAATGACGCATTGTTTAATTGTTCTTCTATGTGTTGTTTGTGATCATGTAATAATGATCTATTAGGAGCATTAAATGTGATTATTAGTACCCACGCTTACGACGTGTGCACTGGCCATGCATATGCCAATTCGTGAGTACAATACTATGATTGGTCGATCGATGAATAAATTAATATGGTTATATTAGCTAATAGTATATTGGTTGACGAATTGTTGAAAGTTTTACTTGTGTGTTGAAAGTATGAGTTGTTGACTTGTCAAATATGTTTTAGATTTACATAAATTGATTGTATTATTGAATTACATATATAATTATATACATTTAATATAAATTATGTCATAGTATAATATAGTATATGAAAATATCTTATTTGACTTATGAATGAAAGGATAATATAAATAAATGGATAGATAGGATTTGCACAAATTTTTAGAAAAGAGTTGTCATAGTTGCATTAAGAAGGGAGCATGACAAGTAAGACTTTGCAACCATGTTTATTAATATTTTAATTATTTAAATCAAATTGTTATATTTTTCTAGAAAATGAATTTATTGATTGTTGACTATTATTTTTGGAATTTATTGATGGATGAGGAGGATGATGAGGAGTTTTTATATAAATAGGAGACTTGAGATTGGAAGAGGGGAGTCTTTTCTCTTGAAGGATATTTTGGTAAGAATTTTGATAGGAAGAGGTATTTTGGATAATTTGGGGTATGAGAAGTTTGGAAGAGTTGGAAGAGTTTGAGAACTCTTGGAAGATTTGATACATAGCCTACTAGTGCATCACTGTTCGGTTCTTTGGGGGTCTCGGGCACGGAGGGCCAGGAGGCCATTTGGATGGGACCGTTCAATGGCTTCCTGGGGCTAGGGAGCCGGCTAGGCCCCTAGTTGGCTGGGAGGTAAAACCGTGGTCCCGCTTTCGGGCAATGAAGATGGAAGCAACTCGAGTGGAAGAGGGAAGCTTGCTCAGTTTGGACTCCGTCACCATTCTTATAACGAGGTATTTTTCTTGTGATTTTAAATTGTTTATATGTTGTTGTAAAATTATCATATGATGAAATTGCTACATGATTTATGATGTTAATTTATGTTGTGTGAATCACCAATGAAGTTTTAAAAATTCTGAGTTATTGATGCTATTGCAAAATGCTTATATGTCCTTATATGTTGTTATGGTTACACGTTGATTATATGCTGCTAAGTCACAAAATCTATGTTTAATTAGATTAAAATTTATAATGCCAATGGAGACATTACACATGGTATCAGAGCTTAGGCTTGAATACTAGAACCTTATGGGCCTACTATAAATTATTGAGGAAAACATATAAGATATAAAGCATAGCTTAAATGGAAAACATAAGTTGCTTTGCACAAATTAGAGCATAAAAACAAAATCTGAAATTGATTTTAACAAAACAGAACACATACAAATTTTAGAACTCATGTTATTGATTAGCCAAGAGGAACTTGGTTTGAGGTTCACATACTGCTACATTACAACTCATAATATGACCAACAAGGCTATGAGAGGCTTGGTATGAATCCTTTGTAATAAAGAAAAAAAAAACTTTTACGTGCAAATGAAGACAAGGAGCTAGAAAATTACAATATCCAAGGTGACACTACACCCATGGAGAAAGTTGGAGTATATGAAATTGTTGTCTGAGAGGAACAAGTGATTCTTGCGTAATTATGAGGCTGGGTGATTGTGCTATAAAGAGTTAAAATAGTTTGGAATGCAAATCTTATACCTCCACATAAACGCACCGAAATGCAGGAATTAAGTTAGAATCATTATGTAATGCTTAACTTCCAAAAAAAAAAAAAGAGGGATAAACCTTCAAAGACATAAATGTTTAAAAAAAAATAAAAATATGAATGGGTTCTGTCATATATTGTTTTTGGATAAAGGATTAAAACTGGCCCATGAAAGAAATCTTCTGATCATATGAATTCATGCGAGCCTGTATTCCTAATGAATCTGATGCGAGCCTGTATTCCTAATGAATCTGATGTGTTTATATTCCTAATGAATCTGGCGTGTTAAAAGTAAAAATAGCGATAAGTCGTAGTTATTCCATACCTAGATGGATCGGTTTCAGAGCCTTTATTTCTCTTTACTTTAAGGGATAAGTTCTCTGAGGTAGGTGCGAATTGCAAAATTGGTATATAAAAAAAAATAGGATAGAATTTCCCTCGAATAAATGATGAGTTTAAATTATATTAATATTATCTTATCTAGCTTACGTACAGTCTTAGCAGGTGGAATTCAACCCAAAGTATCGTGGTTAGGCCCATTACCCCTAGGCTAGAATTCCCCGCATTATATTCCATACCAGGTTTAAAGGAATGCCCAGGTCTCGATCCAAGAAACAGTTGATGCTGCTCGATGCTGATACTTGATCCAAGAGTCATCTGACGTAAGCTCATCTGGTAGGATTTCTTTGTAATCTTATTCCATGGAACTAAGTGCATAGACTAATTGGAACAGAATCACCAGGTAATGAATTTCCTCCCACCGATACTAGGCTAACTTTGCCATTAGTGGTTATCAACGGGTTCCAAAGAAACCTGGGCTACTCTGATATATAGGCCTCGAATTAGATAAAAGATGCTAGCTTTGCCTTTTCCCACGCTGGTGTTTATAAACTAATGAGGTAAACAATGGTTATGCCACTTCACTACGTAATAAAAAACTAAAAATAATAAACTGTATCAACTGGGACATTGAGCTTCTGAAGCTGCTCAAGTGCCTGTAGACGGAAATTATGAGCTCCACAGTTGGAAATAAAAGCAGCTGCAAGGGCCTTTTCAGTCTTTGGCTGAATAGATGCCATAATGTCAAATTCTGCCCACGAAAAATAACCTGCAGGGACGTCTGATGATAGACTGGTTGTCATTATAACATTGTACCCTTTCCCTCGTGAAACAGCTATATCATTCTCGGGATAGTAATGCGATGATTCCATGGACCGTAGAACACTTGCTGTTTCACCACCACGGCCATACCCAAATCCAGCATCCGGTTTCCTTTCAGAAGTAAGTGAGCTTGTAAAGACACACCCCACAGAACATGTGCTCCAGTGCAATCCCCCGGTGACCAGTCTTCGAATCCAAATCGTGTCTACCTATTCCTACTAGACACCTACGCGATCAAGAAGGATGGGGTTCTGCTATGTAAACTGATCAATTTGACAGTCCCAGGGACCATGGCTGAGCGCACTATAAATACCGGGAAAAATCTCAACCCATGGGAGAGGAATGAAAATCATAATCTTTGTCTCAATTCTACAAAGGCAATTAGATGCACAGTTGTCAATATTGGGCCCAAGATCTGGTTGAAGGAAGGCCTCATCTTTTACTAGGTTTAATATCTCAAATTATTAAGATACAACTTCTTGCAGACCTAGACTTGAAAATGGAGGAACTCCTGAGTCTAGCTCCTTAGAAGGTTTTGCTGCGATAGATGAATTCTCATATTCGTAAAGCAGGTTTCAAGAAAAGTTTGAAATAAGAGATGTATCTTAAATTGCAAAGTCGCACAAGTTCCAAAGACGGGGTTCAAGGAACTCGTCCTCATTTTTGAATGCAGCAATAACTACCTTGCTTCATACCAATAGTGAGTCCGAGAAGAAAGCTTATGTTGGACATATCCACAGTTATGTTATTCCTTTTCGAACTGGAGCACTAACAAAAGGTAGGGTGAGCAAACAACCACCTTAATGAGGGCATATCGCTGCGGAGTGCAGCTTTCGGAAGAATAGAGCTGGAAGGAAGCCCTGAGCGATATCTAAATAGAATTTATGTACTCGCTTTGCCTCCCAATGACGGCTAAAGATCTTTAAAGTTTCTCGATCTCTAATAAAAATGCTATCACTATGGGTGGGGATAATTGAATACCTTTGATGAACTGTCAAATGAAAATCTGAGCTATTCTTGGAAGTTTGATCGTTACGCTTCTTCCCCTTCATTGGCATATAATCCACAAGGCCCTTAGCACTCTATCCAGTGGAAGAGAAATTTAGCAGCGAACTTAACATCTCTAGAGTCTGAAAGGTATGTATCCTGTATCCTGCTCAACCGTGGCGGCTTAACTGCAAGGCTCTAATTAGACCAGGATTATCCATCCCTGCCAAACTGATAACTGAAACATAGAGCAAATTAAATAAATAAAATTAATTATCGGAGGTTAAACTTTAAGTATAAATGCTCATACGTATTGGGATCACTCGCCATATTATTGAAGGATGAATACTATAGGTATGGGGAATCATTTGGATTCTATCCTTTATATTACAAACTAGCTTAAAATTCTAAATGATGTCGATTTAATGGGAGCTCAAGGTGCAAGGAGTTACTCCCTTATCAATTCGTGGATAATGCTGGTTGAAGTTTTGGTTTATTTTTCCACAATAATTATGGAGTGCAGTTCACTCAACCCTATATGTCTCGAATCCATCATGTATATGGGCAAGTAGAGCAAGACAGATGTAATCTATTAAATGCTTGAAATGATGGGGTGTTGAAAGCTAATTTATTAAATGCTTGAAATGATGAGATGTTGAAAGAAAATCTATTAAATGCTTATTAAATGCTCATCTTCATGTGATCAACTTATGCACACTTTCATTGCAAAATACTCACTCACCGACTATACTCTCAATATATGTATATATATATATTTAAAGCTTATCTCCAATTGTAGAGTTTAAATAGATTCGAATCATTGGTGTCATAATAATAATAATATATTTAAAGCTTATTTGCCATTGGAATTGTAAATATAATAAAATAAATGGCAGAAAGGAAGATAAAAGGTAAGGAAGTGACAAATCAAAAATTGATTAAAGTTACATAATAAGCGGTAATAGTTAAAAATCAATAATAATATATAGTAGGTAGGCAACTTAATCATAAAAAGTATACATAAAAGGAAAGTAATAAATGTGACGATAATATATATACATGGACAATAAAGAAGGTGAAGGATGAATGTATATAGCAGTAACATAAAGCAAAACAGTACAGTAGCACTGGTAAAGTTATAAATAAAAAAAAGATAATGTAAAATATATATAGATTAGTTAAATTAGGACAAAAGAAGTACATATGAGTATAAGAAAGTAATACGTAAATAGGTACATAAAGTATTAATATAAGAATAATAATACAAGTAAAATTAGAGAATGAAGGATAATAAAGTTGCAACTTATTGCAAAATAAAAATAAAAAATAAAAAAAAAATAATTACATATCTCGGGTAATCTATAGAACAATAGATTTGCAACTTCAAGTAAAAGTAGAGAATGAAGGATAATAAAGTTGCAACCTCATTGCAAAATTAGAAAATAATTACATATCTCAGGTAATTGTGAAGTTGGAGAGTTACTATGAAGCTTAGCATTCAAACATCAAAAAAAAAAAAAACTTTCCATCAATATTATTAACAATTTTATATATTGTGCATAAAAAAAATTTACAAATAAAATATATAAGTTGTATAGTGAAGAATTTATAAGAACTTGGTATTCAGAATTATTTAAAATTTGTCATTTTCTCACATATACTTAATCTATAACATTTATTAATCAGTTAATTAATTAAGTATTTTTGTACAAGTATATATTATTATATTTAAATGTTATTACAATGACACTTAAATATCACTTAGTAAAAATAAAAAAATAAAAACATGTTAGTAATCATGATACTCATTTATAAAGGTATAATAATTGTATCAATTATAATATTTTTAGTTTTGAGGTTAGTATAGTAGTATGGAAAGGTTATATCGTTGGTTCACTTAGTATATGATAGCCCTTATATTGAAAACCTAAACACAATGTAGTGTTTGAGGATATTCAAGATGTTTCATGAATCATACATTTTAACCTCTTCAATAAACAAGCCTATACATACTCTAATAGATAGAAGGTGTAGGATCTACTATAATCTTGTAGCCTAGAGAAACCCATATTGCATTAGACATGTTTGATTTTTCCAATTTGTCTTTGACTATTCAAACCATGAACCTTTGCCTATAAATACTAGCTATGTAGAAATGATATTAATCACAACAAATGTGTAGTTTCCCTAGTAAATGAAATGACAGAGGAATCAAATAAATTATAATATCAAGGTTTAAATATTTGAATGTTCCTTGTAATTAAGTGTTTTGGTCTTCATAGTGTAGAAGTGTAAAGAGGTCATGGTTGTAGATCTATGTGAGAAGGTATTATTGTAATCTTAGACTATTGATGGATGCCTCTAGGCTTAATAGATCTATGTTTAGGATGGATCTATGCTGGTGTAATTAAATTACAACTCATAATTAGATAACAAACTCATAATCAAATAACAAGGTTGTAAAGAGGTAGGTGCGATTATGGGTAGTAATGTAGTAAAGGAATTACAAATAGATCATAAAGATGAAAACAAGGTAACAACCACATCTTTATTATTATTTAAATATTTATCTTCACTAATATATAATATATAAGTCGATATGTGAAGTTTGAATAATAAGTAAATGTATATTAAATTTAAGGTTCAACTTCTCATACTGCACAATGTGGAAGGGTTGTATGAAAATGTTAACAAATCTAGTGATTCCAAATATAAAATAAATACTGATTTATTTATTAATTATGTACCACAAATAATATAAAGGTTAGATGTATATCCTTACATAATTAATAACATGTAAATGTCAATATGAAGCATATGGCATTAAATAATATTCATGTGGGACAAAATTCATGGAAATTTTAGTCAATTAAGCAGAGGCATGAGAATGATAGCACAACCACATGAGTAACAATAATTTATTTAAGTAGAATTATAGTGAGAACTACGTAACAATATGAGTATAAGTAATGAATGTCCTCATAAAAATTGTAAGGAATGATAACGGTCTATGTGACTAAGGAAATTTCCTTTACAAAATTGTGTATGAATGATCGAGTGGTTAAAATAAAGATTGATACAAAGACATGCATAATGAGTGCAAAAGCTATATTATTCACCTAGAAGAAATGTATATAAATATCCTAACTTGAAAATGAAATGTTGAGGGAAAGCAAATAAGGGTGTAATAATTACCAAGTACGAATTATGGATTGTAGTAATGAACCCCTATAAGAAATTGATTCTCGAACAATTATGCATTATTACAATTGTGCATCATGTAATAGTCGTGTTGGCAAGGGGAATGCTCTTCATTAGCTACGACAAAGAAGACCCTAGATCTCACATTGACCATGTTTGGATCTAATCATATCAGGTAATAAGTAAACGAGGTCAATAGTAATGACCGTGAAACCAATAAGCATATATATATTCTTAGACAATACTTAATAAAATTTTAGTAAATATTCTTAATTGGAGGAAATTGTGGCATGCCAATCCCTGATGGGTGGTGAACATATAACACCAATCAAGATGTAGTGATAATTAAAATTAAAGTATAAGTTGACTATAATTAATAAGACTTGAAATAATGGAATAAGGTCATGAATAGTTGACTCACGAATGGGTTATACTTTAAAATCAGAATTAGGAGAGGGGATCATAAAGGGAAACATGTCTTGCATTAACCAAGTTATGAGTAGACGAAGATTAACTTCCTATGGGGATCATATTTGAGCAATGCCTTGGGCTTGATAGAAAATTTATTTTTACCCACGTTAAGGTATGAGGAGGTTAGTTATGTGGGAGCATGTGTATTTTACCCAAACCATTGAATAAGTAAGTAGGATGAGTATGTGTATAGCATTTATAAGTCATATGCATCATGGTGGGTATACATATCCAATCAATTGCATTAAGTAAAGAAGCTCCCTTCATATTGTGAAAATAGACTAAGGTATTGTTGATAATGTGGAAGCCTTGTCATATAACTTATAGATATATGATGTACCTATGTTTTTATGAAGGTCGAGATTCATGATGTTCATGAGTTGAACACACTATTACACAAATTAGTTAAAACTAAAAGGTTGGAAACGATCTATGCGTTAAAATTGAAATCATAAGTATTTTGTGGATAACGCGAGACTCACATGTAAGAGATGTCCTTTCGCCAATGTTAATTGATAAAGTGTACTTGGAAGATAGATATAGCACTACTAAGTTATTATATAGTAATTCATTAAAATACCGTGGAAATTTGGATATCATTAAAATGATTAATGAGGAAGTAAATGGTGTTTATTAGAAAATATTCAATGAAGCTAAGAATCAATAAATTAGTCATAAAAATACACCTTGAATCTAAGGAAATGCGATAGAGGAGACAAGGTATTCTTATGAACTATGATATAGAAAACAACAACAGATTATGATTATATGTTAACTAACTAGGACTAAATGAATTGATAAACCTTGATGAAGTTAGATAAATTGTGTATATAAACATGTAAAGCGTAACTTGATAACACATCCTATGTGATGGAAGATGTAAAACTATATAATAACGACATGTTGATCATGTGAAGGTCTCATGGGACTAGCATGGCTAAGGTATTTTAGTCGGAAAGAAAAGATATATGGTGTTGATATTTTTCTTAAAATTATGAATGACCATAACTTCGGGACGAAGTTTCTTGAAGGGTGGGTGTATGTAATGCCCCATATATTGATAAACATTAATTAAAAACTCTAATATGAATTAGCTTAGCATTGTATTTGCTTATTATCTGTTTGACGAAGATAGATTGCTTAAGATGATCGATATGTGCACATGTGGACTCCAGTGAGGTTGTATGGCAAATGGAATTTACTATTTAATTTATTAATGGCAACGGATATGTTACTTCATATTGAACATACAAATTGAATATAGAATATCCATACGTGGAATGCTAATTTAGTTGTTTGCAAAAGTACTTACATGATTATTTGTAAATGTTGTATTAGTGATATGGATTAACACTTGAAAGAGTTGGGTATGGATATATATATATATATATATATATCATGTTAATGATGAACTATTCCACATGTTGATTGGCAATGAGATAGGCGGATTCCTATATTGCAAAGGGGCACGAGATGTATTGAACATCATGAGTATAATGATGTTATATCAAATTTCATGCTATTTAATTGTGAATTCCAATATTTCTATGACTTGTGGGTAAGTGTGGGTTTTGACAGGAACTACGACTTGCCCAAAGTGGTTGTTCGATGACGAGACCCCTTAGATCAGTGATGGCACAGTATGGTTGATGTAGGGTGTTGACCCTAGTACTATCAGGAGGGGTGGAGGCATTTCCCACCATCGAACCTCCGAAACCTAGAGTCGTGGGAGGGCTGTGTTGAGCACGCTCCCGTGGATGTGTGATGACGACTAGTGGGTTCCTGCTGGGGAAGCTTGGTTGATGTGGTCGATCGACACTTCCACTTACGGGTTATATACATGGTCATATGCGTAGTCGAGATTCCATGGTATATTCCAGCAGAGGACGGGATGGTGAGGTCAGGAGATGGAAGTAGTGGTGATTAGGGGGGGGTTGGAGTACTGATGGGATGGATGGGACCAATGATGGATTGGATGGTGTTCTTGATTTTTATTAACTATCGTGATTATATGCTGGATTTCATCGTTATGTTTATTTAATTAAATGTCTTATTGCTTCTGTATGAATGATTATGAATGATGAATGACGCATTGTTTAATTGTTCTTCTATGTGTTGTTTGTGATCATGTAATAATGATCTATTAGGAGCATTAAATGTGATTATTAGTACCCACGCTTACGACGTGTGCACTGGCCATGCATATGCCAATTCGTGAGTACAATACTATGATTGGTCGATCGATGAATAAATTAATATGGTTATATTAGCTAATAGTATATTGGTTGACGAATTGTTAAAAGTTTTACTTGTGTGTTGAAAGTATGAGTTGTTGACTTGTCAAATATGTTTTAGATTTACATAAATTGATTGTATTATTGAATTACATATATAATTATATACATTTAATATAAATTATATCATAGTATAATATAGTATATGAAAATATCTTATTTGACTTATGAATGAAAGGATAATATAAATAAATGGATAGATAGGATTTGCACAAATTTTTACAAAAGAGTTGTCATAGTTTCATTAAGAAGGGAGCATGACAAGTAAGACTTTGCAACCATGTTTATTAATATTTTAATTATTTAAATCAAATTGCTATATTTTTCTAGAAAATGAATTTATTGATTGTTGACTATTATTTTTGGAATTTATTGATGGATGAGGAGGATGATGAGGAGTTTTTATATAAATAGGAGACTTGAGATTGGAAGAGGGGAGTCTTTTCTCTTGAAGGATATTTTGGTAAGAATTTTGATAGGAAGAGGTATTTTGGATAATTTGGGGTATGAGAAGTTTGGAAGAGTTGGAAGAGTTTGAGAACTCTTGGAAGATTTGATACATAGCCTACTAGTGCATCACTGTTCGGTTCTTTGGGGGTCTCGGGCACGGAGGGCCAGGAGGCCATTTGGATGGGACCGTTCAATGGCTTCCTGGGGCTAGGGAGTCGGCTAGGCCCCTAGTTGGCTGGGAGGTAAAACCGTGGTCCCGCTTTCGGGCAATGAAGATGGAAGCAACTCGAGTGGAAGAGGGAAGCTTGCTAAGTTTGGACTCCGTCACCATTCTTATAACGAGGTATTTTTCTTGTGATTTTAAATTGTTTATATGTTGTTGTAAAATTATCATATGATGAAATTGCTACATGATTTATGATGTTAATTTATGTTGTGTGAATCACCAATGAAGTTTTAAAAATTCTGAGTTATTGATGCTATTGCAAAATGCTTATATGTCCTTATATGTTGTTATGGTTACACGTTGATTATATGCTGCTAAGTCACAAAATCTATGTTTAATTAGATTAAAATTTATAATGCCAATGGAGGCATTACACCAATTGTGCTAGGTTTTGAAGAGTCATCGCAGGTTGCACACTAGCAACATGTGATGTTGCAGCTTGCTCCACTGCAGGGTGCGACGAGGTCAGTTAATGGGAAAAAATAGCTTATTCAAGATCCTTCTCGAAACTTGCTCATTTAGGGGCTTATCCCTGACCTCTAGGGGAGCTGGTACTCGACTCCTGACTCTTTGGGAGGATCTCCTATCTCTCTCCTACCATTTCTCAACCTATCCTATCCATACCCTATCCACTTAGTCCTATATAAGTGAAGCTCACTCCCATCCCAAAGGGAGGAAGCCTATGGTATCTACATGGTGGTGAAATAACTCTTAGAACATCTCCACTCACCTATTGGAGAACTCATACTTCCTTGAAAGGTTATGGAAATTGGCTTGGTCAGAGAAGGGCTACAGCGTTAAGTCATTGGTTTTGGTTCTATATCTCTATCATGTACTCCTCTATTTAGAGTAATATAAATTCTTTTCACCAATATTGTTCATGTGTGTAACAATATTGAGTAGTTTACCTGCTTACTTGTTTACTTAAATCTCTTATTGTATAGATGTCTTTTACTGGTTTCTCTTGTTTCTTGTCTTGACAGGTCTTGCAGCTTGGATCTGACGACCATGAGGTGTGAAGCAGCATTCAGGAGAAAGGATTGTGAAATAAAAGGTAAGACATCTAGTACTTGATCCTTAAGTAAGGAGATGCACTTGTAGTTTGTTCTATTTGTTCTAGACTCACTTTGAGCTAGGGAGATCCTGCTCGCGTCCACTTGAGTGGATTGTCCGATAACACCAAATCATCCTCCATGATGTTTCCTCTTCCTAAATTATTTACATAAGATTATTTTCTATCCTACATCACCATCCAACCACTCTCTTACCAATTTGTGAGCTTTTGAGGTGATTTGGAAAGCACTTTTTACACCTAGGGGGGTTTTTCATATCTTAGTAAGCCTGTTTTGTGAGGATTTCAAATGGCATATTTGGCCTTCAAGTCTATGGTGTAATTATATATTTTGACATCCATTACATTGCCCAATTTTTAATGATGTATACTTATTCAATGGATTTTTACTATTTGCATCAGATTCATGACTGATTTTAGCGCTGTGACTAGTTTTTGCAAGGAAATTTGTGAGACTTTGTAATTGCTTGAGTGGATATCTGTGTGAACACGATTTTCACATGGTATTAGAGCTTTCAATGTGTTCTATTCTCCTTCATTTTTCCTATAGGATCAAACCAGTCTAAGAAAGGGCGCATCCCGTCATCCAGATGTTGCATTCAATTACATAGAGGGCGCAACTAAGCATCTCAGGAGCGCATCCAAACCAATCCAAATCTAATATAAGAGCTTCCATGGATCAGTCATATCAAATAATTCTCAACCCATTCAAATACTTTGATTGGAAGTGTTAGAAAAGCAAGATTGCAGAGCAATGCCATTAAACAAGATGCAAATACAAATTACACAAACACATTACAAGAGAGACACCAATATATCGTGGTTCACCCAAGATGGTCTACATCCACACTGAAATTTCCAGTCTTTATTATTATTATACCCTCTAGCAAATGAAGGGATACAACCTACAACACATCCACTGCACTTCCTCTTCACTGTCTCACAGTCTGTAACATCCCTCCAATTTAACCCTAATTATTATTATTATTGTAAAATAATTACAATTATGTAAATAGGCCATGGTGAGGAGCTCAAGGCCAAGGCCCCACTAGTGGACCTCGAGTCAGTGTCATGATTATAAGTCTTATTTAAGACTACAAAATTAAGAAAAGTAAACACAACTAAACGATAAATGACTGAACCCATCCAAAGAAAATATGAGATGGCAGACAAGCCATGAGAATCTTAGGGCACCATACGAATAGAGTTTAGCCCTAAGTAGAAGACCTAAACTACTATAGTTAAATAGTAAACTTATGCGGCTTTGACCTAATTCCATGCATTAATATACCATCCTAAAGGGCAAATCTAATAGCTGTTATAACAATTGGGTGACTTGCGACAAAGATCTAAGTAACAAGTCTTATGATAAATGATGAAGCCATATGACATTAAGATACTTTGAGTAAGCCATGAAAATGGACCTTATATATATGTGTAGCGGGAGATATCATATATATATTTATAATCATATAAGATTATAGTTGAGGTCATTATTAAATTATTATGATTAAAATGAGTGTGTTTTATAGCCTTAAGAAAGGCAAATAATAGTTATAATAACTATTAAATACATATTAGATATATGTGTGTCTTGAACAAATACAGAGGCTGAAGAATGGTACAAGATCTTAATATATATCTAGAAATAGATAATTTATCCATGAGAAAATTGTTGACTAAAATCATTAAATGATGAAATCCTATCTATGTCGGAGGTGTTATTAAATGCATAAAAGAAATGGAATTTTATACTTAAGAAAATAATATGTGTATACCTATTTTCACTAGGGTTATGTTTTAACTACATCCCACATATCTGAATATATAAAATAGAGTGACGGCCACTCCGCCATTGCTATGATGGTGGAGAATGTGTGCTCCTCAATGGGGAGACAATGGATATTTTAGTGGGAGCCGATTTCTGGAGTGGGGTATCAAAAATCTCTTTTAACTGCCACTTGTTCCTCGGCTGCCACCATGTATCGACCGGTTAGGTGAGAATTTTTTCTTTCTTAATGTTTAACCGAGTTATGGTGGAGGACACCCAGGGGGGGGATGTTCTTCTTCTTAATGTCTCATGTTGGGGAATTACTCCCACGATGGTTGTGGGGAGGTTTCATTTTCTTCTTTGATTTCTGCATTTGGGAATTCATGGGAGAAGCATGCGCAGAACTGTGGAGGGATACGGATGAGGAGAGGAGAAAGAGACATTTTCTATTTCAGAGAGAAAGGTTAGCACTCTGCATGGAGTTATGGTGTGAGTCTTCTCAACTACCCCAATCCAGGATGGCATGGAGGGTAACATTAGTAGATATCATGTTGGGACCATCGAAGCCACTCCGATCTAGGAGCATAGATCTATTTTAGCGTATGCATGATCGAGTAAGATTAGAATAGCAGTAGGTTGAACTGCACAATGTTGGGAGTACGAGAATGTATCCTTGCTGTAAATTGTTACATAGTATTCTTTTCGAATTACATCTAGATTTTTGTTTAAACCTTCCCACCGATCGCCATAACTTGAACTCTGCCTATTCAATTGTTTTGAAAATTGTTAGATTTTTATCTTTCTTGCTATATAGCGAATTGTGATTTAATAATTCTGATTTAGATTGGATTGATCGCAAAAAAAAGAAACTGTGAATGAATGCCTCCTCGACCTAGAATGATCACTGCAAAGAAAACGCCTGATGCATTTATGTTTGATCACTGGAAAATGTGAATCTCCACTCGTGACTGGTTCCTTTAAAAGTTGCTTCACCTTTAAAAAAAACGCGGAAACCAAATGGTAGAGTGCATCGACCTAGTTAGCTTTTGCATACTATTCTTATAGTATAAACATGTTGCTATGCCTTTTTTGTGATACGAGGACATAACTATGGATGTATGCAAATTGCCACATTTATGTAGATGTTGGTCGAAGGATCGATATTAGTATATGCTACCACAAAAACATGGTACCTTGTTAAAGAACTAAAAGAATTTAGTTTTTGTTATGCTAGGACGCACCATGCCCAAGACTCGTTGTAACACATTGTTCATTTTTATACTGGCTGGAAAATTGAGCCGATACGGGAGAAACCTTACCCTAAAACAGAGTTAAACTCGGTACACTGATCTAAGATTTTAAATTATAGTGACTTATGAGGCAGTACGTATTTTCTCCTTGTCCCAGAATTAAGTTTTGGTCTTTGTGTAAGGGAGACCGTAAATCACTGATGATTCATAGCTTGTTATTAAGTGTTTTGGTGAAAGCGTGATGCTTGTCTCTAGATAGATTTGATTGTAGGTTAAATGGAAGGTCGTGGAACTTTGTACCAGATAAATAGAATCGACCCTGGCAATTTTTGCGTTTGTTTTTATCACCATTAACTATAGATTGGGATCACCTTTTTGGAGAACTCAAAGAAAACCGTGCCAGTATTAACACTCTAGATCACTTTGTGCAAAGTTTTACTGTCGTAGGATCCTTGCGTAATTTCCATGATAGATGCATTATTAAAATGCCGGATTGAAGTCGAATCATTGAAACCCACATTCATTTGAGTATATCTGTTGTTTAAATATATGTTACCTAAATGGATTTTGACATATACTTTAGACTGCCACTAAATCATAGGAGTTGGGTTTTTATAACAGCTGTTATATATTGGATTGCTACGAATTAATGCTTGGACTAAAGGTGATAGTGCCTCTATTGTGAAGGTGTATGCACACCCACTTACAGATATTAACATCTGGATGGTTAGGCAGAGTCCTCTATTAGTCAAATACGTTCTCTCTGCCAGGATTGTGAAACTCTAGTTTTATACAGGTGTTAGTATAAAAATCTTTGGTGTAAAAGAGTTTACCGCTCGACGTAGTTTTAAAAAGATACAAAAGTGCTTGAATGAAGGTGGTTATTTTTCTATTTTTATAGGGTGATCCTTGTTATGAGAAAGATCTTCGATAGATAATAGATCCTATCAATGGAAAAATGTGAGTAAACTTATTTAATTTTAATACAGAGTCAAGCTTGGATCTAAACTTTGATGTATTCTTTCTTTTGAGCAAGTTATAGACTGGAACGATCATTCCCTTGTGTGATCGTATCACTATAGCTCAGTTATATATTTGCTGCCGATAGATACATATCTATATATATGGTGCACTAAGCTCGATATCAATCCTAGCTGGATAGTTATCTTACACCTTTTATGGTTCTTATTTTAACAGCTGCAATCTACTATTTATTTCCCTACTTATAAGATATTAGACATATATAAATATATGAATGTGCTGGAGTCGCATTTCAACCCTTCTTTATAAGATGTCGTTGGTGACCATTAAAACACTTAGGTAGGTATCTATTCGATTACTAGGTTACTTCAAGATAGAAAATTTTATGTAATTCGTATCTCTATGCTGGTAGATGGACAAAACAGTATATATGTGTTTTTGAATAAAAGATGATTAAATGATTTCCCAAGTAACTCCTCTCTAGGGAGAGTATTGAATCATCATTAACACTTTACATATGAAACGGTTAATAATATGTTTCAAGAGCTTGTTAATTATCGTCTAATTTTATGGGAAAGCTTTAAACCATTGTAGGAGTTACACTTCATAAAAGTCTCTATAATATTAAGGAATGCATAAAGATGTCTCCCTAGTTGTTACACTACCCTTGTGTACACATTGAAGAGGAAGGGTATAACCCTTAGACTATGAGAATGAAGAATCCAATACTATACTAAGGTTACTAAAAGTTGACTTGTTATATGTACGTTATATTCCGAGATAGAACTCTAAGATGTCTTGAAGATACTCTCGGTGAGAGAGGTTAATGCAACTTCTTGGTTGCTGTTTGTGAACCTTGAGTCTTGTTGTAGCAATTAAGTTTATCTTGCAATCCTACCACTTCTTCTCTAATAATAAAATATGCACACACTTTTGTGGACTAGCCTGTGTACGGTTGAACCACGTTACTCTTGGTCTCCTTATGTTTCTTATGGTGTTCCTCATTGTGTCTATACGTATGAGTACTTAAATTCCTTCTTAAATATTTATGATAATGCCATTATGTTCACTTTATGATTATGTTAATGTTGTTATCACTTATGATGTTCTCCTAGTTCGATTAACTGATAAAATATGTACATGTGCATTTCATCTATTATGTCTATGTTGACTTTCCTTATGCAAGTGAATGTTTCAGCAATTTGATAACTCCTAATGTACCTTTATTTTGCGTCATTAGTTGCTTTATGAGATTGATAATCACAACTAAATATGGAAAACAGTTCAGTGAAAGTATAATCATAGTCATGCTATCTAGCTAAAATGTCACATGATGTCAAGGAATTGTTTGGTTATGTAGACATACGTTGTCAAGAGAATAATTAAATTATAAGATGTTGCTCTATTATGTTATAATGTTTAAAGGTTGAAAAAGAGTTACGTCATTACACATCATTACGACATGTATGGATTACGATATTTTTTTGTGTTGTAATTATCTAGGCAATTAAATAATTGTGAGATGTTTAAATGGCATTTTTATTTTTAAATAGTAATTTAAAAATGCTAGAATTTATACTTCCGTGTAGCATTTATGAATGAATAGACCTTTTGGAAGGATTTTAAAATTTTATGAAAATCGGGTATGTGACACAGTCTCTCTTTCACGATCTTAGAGATATTTACAATACATAATACCTAATACATCAACCCTAGCTGTATTACAATGTATTTCTTAGAAAGGGGAGATACAATGAGAAAATACCATGAGTTACCCAAAACCATGGGCCTGTAAAACAACCCCCAAAAATTTCCTTCGGGGGCACCCCCAGTACCCCCAGCCGAGGGTAATTACCCCCAAACCCCAGTGGGGGGAGGCTTTACCCCCCAGTTGGGGTGAGTGTATAGTCCTTTTGCATATCATATAAAGCTAGGGTACAAACACAACAGAATAATAATATCTCTGAATCTAGGAGATCAAGCTCCACAACCAACAATCTCCCACTTGGAGACTGATAACAACAACTCCACTGCTGCTACACTTGCTAGACCTTGGACCTAAACAATTTCTCATCTTCACCTTCATGCTAGAAGGCAAACTAAAACCGAAAATGAACTCATTTTCTCTCTGGTCACTACCTTTGTGAACATGCTTGCAGGATTCTGGCTAGTATGTATCTTTTCCAGCTTCAACAGTTCATCTTCCAGAACAAAGTGTATGAAATGGCACTTGAGTTGTATATGTTTAGTCTTGGAATGGAATGCTAAGTTCTTTTCAAGATGAATGGCACTCTGGCTGTCACTATACAACCTGCTATCCTTATGCTTCTTACCCAATTCCTCCATAAACCTCTGCAACCAAATCTCTTTACAAGTCTCTATAATAGAAACATACTATGCTTCTATTGTTGAAAGTGCAACAACCTTTTGCAATTTCGAAATCCAACTTACTGTTGTTCCACCTATAGTAAACACATACCTTGTGGTGCCCCTCCTACTATCCTTATCACCTTCTATATATGCATCAACATATCCCTATAGAACAGTGCCTAAACCTCCAAAACATAATTCCTGAGTGGTAGTACCTCTCAAATACCTGAGAATCCATTGCACTTCCTTCCAATGTTCTTTACCTGGATTGTTCATATATCTTCTCACAACTCCCACTGCATGTGCAATATCTAGTCTTGTGCACACCATGGCATACATCAAGCTGACAAATGCTTATGAATAGGGAATCTTGGACATGTAATCTATCTCTTCTTGTGTGTTGGGACACATTTCCTTACTTAGTTTGAAATGGTTAGCCAAAGGTGTACTAACTGGTTTTGTATTCTGCATTTTGAACCTCTCCAACACCTTTTGTATGTACTCACTCTGATGTTAAATTTTCAGAATTTACTTCAATATGATCTAGGATCTTAACTGAGAGAACAACATGTACAGCATATCTACAGCATATCAATCATGGAGACAATAATGCAAGCACACAAGAGACACAAAGATTTACTTGGGGAAAACCATAAAGGTGAAAAACCCCAATAACTTCCTCAGAGATAGATAGAGCAATGATACAACCAACCAATAGAGATAGCCATAACCTAGCAGCAATCCTCCTCCTCCATAAGTGCGCCTCTCCTCCTTGAGAGCATGTGTGAGAAGTGAGTGAGTAAATAGAGTGCCTCCCGCACTCTATTTATACTTGACTTGACTTGCCTTTTTACCTAACTCATGTCGGCTCGAACTTAACCACATAACATAATGCTGAGTGGGCCGACCCCCAATAGGGTGGTCTAATAACCCTTTGACCCACATGGCCGACCCCCAATAGGGTGGTCTAATAACCCTTTGACCCACATGACTTATACAGGGCCGACCCCAAACAAGGTGGTCTAATAACCCATCAAGTATAAGTTACGACACTTACAATATAAATGACGACACTTCCTTATAGAGGAATAATACCATCTCTATAGGAATACAATATACATATATGTGAAATACATTCCGAAGTTACATATACATCAACACTCCCTCTTAACTAGGAAGGTATTTCTCAGCACAGTTCTTCTAGCACAAGTCATCTTCTCTAGATCATCGTCACTGGATAATCGTCATCGAGTCATCATCATCGTCACTGCTGCTGCTATCTCAATCAATCTCTGAATCTACTCGTCATAGGAAGTTCTACAGAGCCAATCCTTTTTCATACTGGATGTAGGCCCACCACCTGCAGGTCTTCGTCATCACTGGCCATACTGTGGAATCCTCAGGACTTATTACGTGCGTCACAAAACCTCGAAAGAGCATCCCAGGATGTTACGGGTACACAACTCCGACCTGTAGGATCTCCCAGGGCGCTATTACATGTGACCCCACCACAAAACCTCGCAAGAGCATCTCAGGATGTTACGGGTACACAACTCCGACCTGAAATCTCCCAGGGCACAAATTACATGTGGTCCACCACAAAACCTCGCAAGAGCATCTCAGGATGTTACGGGTACACAACTCCGACCTGAAATCTCCCAGGGCAACGAATTACATGTGGTCATGGCAAAACCTCGCAAGAGCATCCCAGGACTGATTACGGGCACACAGCCCAACCTATCGGATCTCCCAGGGAAACGAATTACATGCCATAGGACAAAACCTCGCAAGAGCATCTGCCAGATATCCCAGGGCGCTATTATATGCCATAGGCAAAACCTCGAAAGACTATCTGCAGATCTCCCAGGGCAACGAATTACATGTCCTCCCAGAGCAAAACCTCGAAAGAGCATTTGCCAGATGTCCCAGGGCACCGAATTACATGCCATAGGCAAAACCTCGAAAGACCATCTGCAAATCTCCCAGGGCAACGAATTACATGCTCATCTGCACAACCTGATCCACGGCCATAGAGTATCAACCTGATACTCACCATACATCATCCTGATGTATCCATGATCATCCTGATCATCATCACTGCAACGTCCTGCTGCATGTCATCTGGAGCAACATCCTGAAGCTCGTCATCTATGATCATCCTGATCATCACTGCAACATCCTGCTGCATGATCCACCTGATCATCAATGCATCTACCTGATGCATACCAAGTATCATACATGATCCTCCTGATCATCAATGTATCCACCTGATACAAATACATGATACATATCATCATACATGATCCTCCTGATCATCAATGCATCTACCTGATGCATACCAAGTATCATACATGATCCTCCTGATCATCAATGTATCCACCTGATACAAATACATGATACATATCATCATACATGATCCTCCTGATCATCAATGCATCTACCTGATGCATACCAAGTATCTACCTGATACATATCATCATACATGATCCTCCTGATCATCAATGTATCCACCTGATACAAATACAAATACATGATACATATCACCATACATGATCCACCTGATCATACAATGTATCCACCTGATACATATACAGATACATGGTCCAAGCATCCAACATGATGCATACATACATACATAAAATGATCCAACTGATCATATCCAAGCAGAAACCAGAACATCATCCTGATGCTCATCATCCAGCGCTTACATCCACAGCCATGTGAAGGATCCTCCTTCCAACATGCTTGGAATGGCTTCAGCAAATGTGTCCATCACTTCTTCCTCGAAGTATCCTTGATCTGAAGCACGCCAAGCCTCTCTCTGAAGTACTCGAACTTCACCCTGGCTAGTGGTTTCATCAGCACATCTGCAATCTGCTCGTCCGTCGCAACATACAGGAGCTTCACAGCTCCTCTCTGCACCATATCCCTGATATAGTGATATTTGATCTCTATGTGTTTCGACCTGTCATGAAACACTGGGTTCTCGGACAGCTTCACACAACTCTGGTTATCACAGAAGATACCAGTAGCCTCCAACGGGAGATCAAATAACTCAGATAGTAGCTTCCGTAGCCATACTGCCTCACAACTAGCTGAACAGGCTGCAACATACTCTGCCTTAGCTGTACTCAGTGCTACGCAGGACTGCTTCCTGCTAAACCAAGAGATCACACCTGATCCCATACTGAAGCAGCACCCAGATGTGCTCTTCCTGTCTGCAGCACTGCCATCCCAATCTGAATCAACATAACCTTCCAGGTTAAACTTTTGATTTGCCTCATACCTGAGCCCATAATCCACTGTACCCTTCAGGTACCTCAGAACAAGCTTTACAGTAACTAGGTGAACACTTCTCGGATCCGTCAGGAACTGGCTCAATGTGTTCACAGCAAAGCAAATGTCTGGTCTCGTGTTCGTCAGGTACATCAAGGACCCAATCATCTGACGATACATAGAGACATCAATTGACTCAGATGAAGCATCACATAGAAGCTTCAGATTCGATGCCATAGGTGTGGCCATGGCCTTGCAATCCATCATCCCGAACCTCTTTGGGATCTCTACTGCATACTTCCCTTGTCCAAGGAAGATTCTATCTGCACTTTGCCACACCTCCATGCCAAAAACAAATAGTGCATCATCCCCAAGTTCTTCATCTCGAACTCGGTAGTAAGCTTCCGCTGCGTGTCGGCAATCAATCTATCTTCACCATACCAAGTTCTGGGAGCTTGCTTCAAGCCATACAAGGCTTTCTTCAATCTGCATACATATGAATCCCTGTCAGGTCTTGGGACTGCATCCCAAACATCTTCTTCATGATCTACGGATCATGGCATTCCATTTCTTCATCCCAGATCCTGGGAACTTCAATATCTTCAATAGATATCTTTCTTGCTGGAACAAATGTTGTAGTCCTTTTGTAGGAGATGGCATATGATCTTTCCTACACAACAAGTTAAATTGCATGATTAGAAAACATCTTATAGTTTTCAGAACAAATTCTTACACATAAATAAATATGTCATACAGTCATGCAATTATCTTAGCCAATGCTTCAATACAACATTTATCCATATCCCGTAACTTTCTAGATGCCTTCCAATCTCTACCAGAACATTGTTAAGAGTGTGCACAACTCCCAACATGTCAGCAAAGAGGTTTCATTCTAGATAAGTAGCAATGGAATGTTGTACAGTGCCATAGGCTACTTACCGATGCATATTAGTAGTATACTGTTCATTATTGTAATTATTCTAATATGCACAATACATATCCTAAGTCTAAGACCATGAGCATATACATCATTTGAACAATTTTATTTAAACAAACAAATATGTAAGAAATGATAATTAAAATACTTATCTTTGTTTGTTCGTTGGGTGGACTCCCTCTGAGTCTTCGCTTCCTTGCAGGAGCTGCTGGAGTACTAATCTAAAGTAGCTTCTTCTACACCTTTCTGTTGTGGGATGTAGAGAGATGGACAACTCCCTCTGGATATCTGCATCCTTGCATAAACCACTGGAGTGTACTCCCTCTTGATCTTTGCTTCCTGGATTACCTGTTCTTGAATCTCATATTCATCCTTGGTCCCTATGCATGCTTATTAGTATCATGAATGTGTTATCCTTGTGATCTCATATAAAAACATACATTCATTAGTATACTATTAAAACACAATAATCTCAAGCATGTATAGTCATGATCATTTCAAACAGAAATAATAAGCATGAGCATTCAAGGATTCTTATGGTTAGTCAAATCATAAGAAACATAACATGTCTAAACCTGTAATTACTCAAGCCTATGACTCTTCAGGTTAGTTGAATCATCAATCAAGATAAGATATAAAATGCATAAAACCTGTGATTATTCAAGCCTATACTTTCATGATTCTTCTGGTTAGTCATATCATCAATTATAATAATATACATCCAACCATGATTATTCAAACCTATGACTTCATGAATAATTATTATCAACAACAGTATAAGATCCTAACACAAGGTAGGATTTTAGCTTGATATAGGAAAAACATACCTGGATTAGCATGCTAGCTATTTATGTCTAACATACCCGCATAATGTCTTCTGGTTCTCTTTAGTGACTTGTGCTAGTAACCTGCATGTCTCATAAGTTAACCATTATAAAACTAAGTTATACATACCTCGAGAATGGATCTTCTATGAGATCCATGGCAATGGATGAATCTTTGTCCTCATGATCATATGTTCTTGAACTAGAACATGATTTGTCTTCTTGGTGTACCTTTCATGTTAGTAGACAACATAAAACTCATACAACATCACAATGTGTTAGTACAAACATAAGTTTCATACTCCTAATAAATGAATGACTTCTATCATGCATTCATAATTTTGTTAAGGTGAAACGACAAATCTAAAATCAAAATTGTACTAACCGTAATAACATGAAGACAAACATACCATAAACTTAATCATGGACAAATATCGAAACATACCTCGATGAGTCATACCTGTCGAGATCGCTTGAAAACTTCTTATGTAAGGCCTTAGCCTCATCTCCCTCTGAAACACGAACTTCTTCACTTATGCAGGTGACCAATCCATCTTCTTCTAGGATTAACCCA
Source organism: Larix kaempferi (assembly GCA_027924585.1). NCBI lineage: Eukaryota > Viridiplantae > Streptophyta > Pinopsida > Pinales > Pinaceae > Larix > Larix kaempferi. The sequence goes on from BSBM01000893.1 coordinate 6,482,741, forward strand.
ATCCACTTGATTTGCAAGAACTGGACCTAGAGCTGGATATGGTTTTGTCAGAAAAACCCCAAAAATTCAAACTTTGAATTTCAACCTTCCGATAGGATAGGAATATGCGCCTTGATGAACTGATCAAACTGGTATATTCAGGATTTGAAAACTGCAAAGTTTCACTCCTCAATTTTTCCTTTGAAACTTTTCGATTCACTGGACGTGACACTAAACTGGGGTTTGATGAAGCCCACTCTTCTGCCCAATCAAAATGTTTGATCCAAAGCTCTAAGCTTCTATTTTTCTGAGGAGCTTCCAGCCGTGGTCACAGATTTCAAAAATTCCCATTTTTATAGAAGCCCTAATTTTCCACTTTTCTGATCAAAGTCCCGAACTAGGGTCTAATCAAGCCCGGCCTTCTACCCAGCCAAAAATTCTGATCTTGGTCTCTAAATTTCTATTTTGATGAGTATCATCCAGCCGTGGTCTCCGATTACAAAAATTCCAACTTTCTTCAAAGCCCTAAATTCCGGAAGCCATGAATGAAGGTACCAAAAAATAATTCTGTTTTGACAGAAATATGTACCTGATTGTTTCTGGTGTAACTCCGAAATTTTTGATCCACAGGGTCTGAAAACGTTTTCTGAGATAGCCTGACCTGTTAGCTTTCCATCCTCACAGGTCTGACCTCAATTGGATGTTCTGAGAGAGAGTTATGCCAAATGTCGCAACGTGACCTGTTTTGGGAAAATACAGGAGAGCGAACTTGTACGGCGTGCCACGTGTCACTGTTTGACATTCGGCCTCTGAAAAAGTTTTCTGAGATAGCTCGTCCTGTTATCTTTCCATCCTGACAGGTCTGACCTCAATTGGATTCTCTGAGAGAGAGATATGCCAAGTGTCGCAACATGACCTGTTTATGGGATAATACAGGAGAGCGAACTTGTACGGCGTACCACGTGTCACTGTTTGACCTTCGGCCTCTGAAAAAGTTTTCTCAGATAGCTCGGCCTGTGTACTATCTGTCACGTTTCACGAAATTTCATTTGGAGCTTCCTAGCCCAAGTTATGACCTTTTTCCCAAGGTCACCGGATTTTGACTCAGATCTGGAAGAGGCAGAAACCCTATATTGTACAGATCATAAATCACAAAGTACAACGAATTAGAGGTTGTCCTTTGGACACAAGGTACCTGGAGATTTTATCTTCGACCTGTAACAATTTCAGATCCGAAACCTTCGCCAAAATGGATTTATAGCGAAAGTTCTACGACGACTGGTTTTTACTATATCAAGCCCTAGCATCGTAAATGCAACAAGTGTCATACATGCCATATCATGCCTTCTTTCAGGCTAGCTCTGATACCATGTTAAATTTTCAGAATTTACTTCAATATGATCTAGGATCTTAACTGAGAGAACAACATGTACAGCATATCTACAGCATATCAATCATGGAGACAATAATGCAAGCACACAAGAGACACAAAGATTTACTTGGGGAAAACCATAAAGGTGAAAAACCCCAATAACTTCCTCAGAGATAGATAGAGCAATGATACAACCAACCAATAGAGATAGCCATAACCTAGCAGCAATCCTCCTCCTCCATAAGTGCGCCTCTCCTCCTTGAGAGCATGTGTGAGAAGTGAGTGAGTAAATAGAGTGCCTCCCGCACTCTATTTATACTTGACTTGACTTGCCTTTTTACCTAACTCATGTCGGCTCGAACTTAACCACATAACATAATGCTGAGTGGGCCGACCCCCAATAGGGTGGTCTAATAACCCTTTGACCCACATGGCCGACCCCCAATAGGGTGGTCTAATAACCCTTTGACCCACATGACTTATACAGGGCCGACCCCAAACAAGGTGGTCTAATAACCCATCAAGTATAAGTTACGACACTTACAATATAAATGACGACACTTCCTTATAGAGGAATAATACCATCTCTATAGGAATACAATATACATATATGTGAAATACATTCCGAAGTTACATATACATCAACATCTGAGACAATGTCAATTTGCGATTTTTCATGTCTCTTATTATTCTCATACCAAGGATTTGCTTTGCTTTGCAGCACCCAAATCCTTCATCGAAAATGAATTAGCTAGCTTCCTTTTGAGTACATTTATATCTTGCATGTTAGATCCTGGAACAAGCATGCCATCCACATAGAATAACAAGATAATATATCTTTCATTGTCTAGCCTCTTGAAATAAACATAGTGGTCAGAATGTGATCAACTATAACCTTGTTCTGGCATAAACCTGTGAAATTTTAAATACCACTATCTTGCGGCTTGCTTCAAGCCATACAAGCTCTTCTTCAACCTCCATACCAAATCATCCTTCCCTTTCACCTCATACCCTTGTGGTTTCTGCATATATATCTCTTCCTCCAAATCCCCATGGATAAAAGTTGTTTTTATATCTAACTGTTTAAGATGCAAATCTTCTACCGCCACTAGACTTAAAATAGTCCTAATTGAAGTTATCTTAAGAACTGGAGAAAATATTTCATCAAAATCTATACCTTTCTTCTGTGCAAACCCCTTTACAACAAGTATGGCCTTGTATTGCTTCTTGCCTCCTTCTTCTTCCTTAAACCTGTAAACCCATTTATTCTACAATGCTCTTTTACCAGCAAGAAGCTAAACCAAATCCCAAGTTTGGTTTGCTACCAATGAGTCCATCTCCTCATTCATGCCTTACTCCCACTTCTTTCTAGTTTCCATCTTCATTGCTTCTTCATAACATTCTGGTTCACCAGAATCAATCATCAATAAATAATACATTGAAGGAGAGTATCATTCAGGGAGTCTACTTAGCCTAGTAGATCTTCTTACACTTGCAGGAGTTTCAAGTACTTACTGATGTTCTTGATTTTCTGGCACCTTTGGAACTTCAGCTTCTTTAATTTCATCAAGTACCATGTACTTTGTGTTTTCCTTTTCATGTTTCTTTCCCTACAACTGATCTTTATACATGACCTTTTCATTGAATATCACATCTCTACTCCTAATGATTTTGTTATTTTCATAATCCCGTAAGTGATAACCAAAATCATCAACCCCGTATCCAATGAAGGTACATTTATTTGATTTAGCTTCAAGCATTGTTCTATTTTTTTATCAATATGGACAAATGCTTCACAACCAAACATTCTCAGAAATGAGTAGTTTACATTTTTATCTGTCCATGCCTCCTCTCCAATACCACCCTCCAAAGCACTTGAAGGGACTCTGTTTATTAAATAAAAAACAGTATTTACAGCATCTACCCAAAACTATAAGGGCAACCCTGCATGCAATATCATACACCTTGCATGCTCCATGATCGTTCTATTCATCCTTTCTGACACACCATTTTCTTGTGGTGTTCTTGGGACTGTCTTCTCTCTATGAATCTCATGGTATTAACAGTAACTATCAAACTCCTTGCCGCAATACTCACCTCCATTATCAGAACAGAGACACTTCAACCTTTTTCCTGTCTCATTCTCACCAAATCTTTCCACTTCTTAAAAGTAGCAAACACATCGGATTTATGTCTAATGCAATAAACCCAAGTTTATTTAGTTGCATCATCAATAAATGTAACATAATAATGAGAGCCACCAAGAGATTGTACCTAAGTTGGTCCCCATACATCTGTATGCACAAGCTCTAAATTTTCATTCTTCTTCTGTTTCCCAACCCTGAGAAATATGGTAGCAACTTCCTTGAGTGGAGAATCTGCATCCCCTTCTCACTCATGTGGCCAAGCTTGTGATGCCACAATGTTGTATCTATGCCTGTGGAAGCTAAAGAGATAGAATGGTCAGTATTATGAGGACATAAATATAACGTACCTACCCTGTCTCATTTTGCTATCACCATTGATCCTTTAGTGATCTTCCACCACATTTCTCCAAACGTAGATAGATAGTCGCCATATTCCAACTTCCCTGTTGAGATCAGATTTATTTTCATAGAAGGAATATGCCTAACATCTTTCAGCATCCATTCAATTCCATTCTTAAATTTTATCCATACCTTACCCATTCCAACAATTGTACATGGCTCATCATCACCCAATAATACATGTCCAAAATCACCTGGAACATAATCATGAAAATATTTTCTATGGGGTGTAGCATGACATGAAGCCCCCAAATCTACTACCTAGTAATCACTAGTATTATCTAAATCAAGAATCAAAGCATCTTGTAACATATCACCTGCTACATTTTCTTCCTGAGTAGTCTCATGTTGTCCATCTCCTTTCTTATTTAGAGATCTGCAGTCTTTCCTCAGATGTCCTTTCTTTCCACAGTTCCAGCACTCTATTTTTCCCAGTCTGGACTTGGATATTCCTATTTTAGACTTTCCATGATTACCTTGGATCTTTCCTTTCTCTCTTTGTCTTCCCCTGCTCTCCACGGTCAATGCATTACCTGATGTCTCACCTGTGTTTTTTCTTCACATTTCCTCGCTAAGAATAACACCAATAACATCATCAAATTTCAAGGTGTTTGAACTAGAGACAAAGTTACTTACAGCCATGACCAAGATATTCCAACTTTCTAGCAGTGAACACAAGAGTAGAAGAGCCCTAACCTCATCATCAAAGTTCACACTTACAAAAATTAGTTGATTTGTAATTGTATTAATTTCATTTAAATGATCAGCAACAGATCAACCTTCAGACATCTTTATATTAAATAAACGCTTCATTAGAAATACCTTGTTCAAGGCCGAGGGTTTTTCATACAGCTTATCCAATGCACTCATCAAACCCTCCGTTGTCTTTTCTTTTGAGATATTGAAATCCATCGACGAAGCCAAGGACAGTCGTATTGTTCCTAGTTCCTTTCTGTCAAGAACCTCCCATTCTTCATCCTTCATAGTCACCGGCCGCTTTTCTCTTCCTCCCAACAGTAGGAATAGATCCTTCTAGTACAGATAGTCCTCCATTTGCATCTTCCATAACCGGTAGTTCTGGCCATTAAAATTATCAACCTTAAACTTTCCTTCTTCCGCCATTGCTCCCACTCGAACCAGAAACCCTAGTTTCCTGTGGGTTTATCTTCCAAATAGAGCTTTGGCTCTGATACCAATTATTAGAAAACAAGGATAACAGAGCAATAGCAATAAACAAGATGCAAATACAAATTACACAAACACATTACAAGAGAGACACCAATATATCGTGGTTCACCCAAGATGGGCTACATCCACACTGAAATTTCCAGTCCTTATTTTTATTATACCATCTAGCAAATGAATGGCTACAACCTGCAGCACATCTGTTGCACTTCCTCTTCATTGTCTCACAGTCTCTCTTTCATGATCTCAGAGATATTTACAATGCATAATATCTAATACATTAACCCTGGCAGTATTACAATGTATTTCTTATAAAGGGGAAATACAATGGGAAAATACCACGGGTTACCCAAAACCATGCGCCCGTAAAACAACCCCAAAAAATTTCCTTCGGGGGCGAAGCCCTCGAACCCCCGCTGGGGTGAGTGTACAGTCCTTTTGCATATCATATAAAGCTGGGGTACAAACATGGCTGAATAATAATATCTCTGAATCTGGGAGATCAGGATCCACAACCAACAGGAAGGAGCATATGGAGATCTTATTGAGGATCAAAGGCCTCTACAGGGTGACTATGGAAATTGAATATGAGCCTACTGCTATAATTGAGAAGAAAAAGTGGCATAATAGAAGAGATGAAGCTTATGGTCTCTTATGTATCATCACATCCAAGGATATTATTTTCCATCTATATGGTCTTACCACTCCTAATTAATTTTGGGTAAAAATCCAAACTTTATTTGGAAAGACTGACAAATTGAGGGGCCACCAACTGAAGAATGAACTTATTTCACTAAGTCCAAGCAATTTAGAGACCCTACAATATTTTTTCTCAAAATTTAAGTCTCTTATACTTCAATTGAAGTAGTGTGGAACTGACAATAAAGATGAGCAATTGATCTTGGCCATCCTCTTCAAGATTGGCCCAGATTAATCAGTATTTGTTTTGACCTTTCATGCTACAAGACTAGTAGTTCGAAATTGGAAGTGTCCTTCACTGGACGTATTCATGGAATCTCTCACTCGGGAGCAAGAAAAATTGTTCTTGATGGGCTCAATAAAAAATCCATCAAAGGAACATTTTTTGGTTGTTGGAGACTCAAATAATTCGAAAGGAAAGAAGAAGGCCAATTTTGAGAAACCATTTGATCAGAAGAAAGACAAGCAAAGAACTCAAGAAGATTTCTCAACAGAAGAAATAGAAGCATAATTGCACCTTTTGCAATAGGGGATTTCATCCAGAGAGCTCATGCATTAATAATACCATTGATCAAATGTCTCACCTCCTTTAGAAATCCAACATCCCTCTTAATGACAATGCAAGATAGAAGGAAGGAGGATCCAATTCTGAAGACAAGGAGAGAGTTCATGCATTAATGGAAAGCACAACCAAGCCTACCTCTTTAATCATAGATTTTGGAGCTTCAAAGCATACAGTTTCTACAAGAGAGACATTCTCCTCTCTTGATTTTTCTGGTGGTCCAACTATTGTGTTGGGTGATGATTCTGAAACTACTTTCAAAGGTCAAGGCAATATTGACATTGAGTATCGTTCTTTCACTAATATGTTGTATGTCCCAGGTCTTGCGAAAAACCTCTTGTCATTCTACTAGATGACTTACACTGGGTCTTCCAAAAAGGTTGTACTTACACCTAATGATGTTGAAATCTATGATATTTCCACAGGCCGAATTTCTTCTTTAGGCACTGCTGACCATATCTCAAAATTTTATAGGTTTTCTCACTTTGTGCCTTTCCCATCACCTTCTTCTCTAATTACTCATTCCAATGAGTCAAGCAAGTTGTGGAATGAGATATTTGGTCATATCAACTACAAGTATCTCTCTCAACTTCATGAGAAGGATATGGTCATAGGGCTTCCCAATATCAAGTTTTATATAGGAGTCTGTCAAAGTTGTATCCTAAGAAAACACCCTGAGCACAAGTTTGAAAGAGCCAAAACATAGCGACCCTCAGCACCCCTTGAGATTATTCACAGTGAAATATTAGGTACATTCCCCCATGATTCTTTGAACAATGCAAAATACATCCTAACCTTCATAGATAAATTTTCCAGATATTGTTGGATCTTTTTCCTCAAGTTAAAGTCTGAAGTGTTCAACTTGTTCAATATTTCCAAAGCCTCAGCTGAAAACCATTCTGGTAAATCTATCAAAGTTCTTAGATATGATAATGGTGGGGAATACATCAAATCTGATTTTCAACAATTATGTGCTTCTGCTGGCATTCATATGCAACACATTATTCCCTACACACCTCAGCAGAATGGTGTTGTTGAGAGGAAGAACAAATCTCTCAAAGAGAGGGATACATGTATGCTTGAGGCAAAGTCTTTGTCTCCAATACTTTGGGATAAGGATATCAACTATACAACCTACATATAGAATAGAGTGCATCATAAAGCATTGAGAGAAATCACTCATTTTGAATCTTGGACTGGGCACAAACCCGATGTATTTATTTCAGGATTTTTGGCTCCAAGGCTTGGACTAGAATTCCACTTGAGAAGAGGAAAGCCATGAAGCCCCAAATCCAACCATGTCTCTTTGTTGGCTATTTAGAAGAGTCCAAGGGCTATAATTTGCTGAACATGACCACTCAAAAATCCTTCAATGACAGGAGTGTTCAATTTGAAGAAGATCCCTTGCAATTTGTTGAAGTTGGAAAACTGTCTGCACCACCACCTATGAGAGTAAGTGAAGTTTCTTATGATAATTATGATTCTGATATATCTGATGATGAATACCATATTATTTCAGATTCAATTTAACCTACAAGGTCGAAGTGGGATTCTAAGACTCTTCAAGCAGCTGGTGAACTTGTGGGGAATCCTCAGGATCCTAGGAGGACTAGATCACAATTTGAGAGTGCTCTTTCAATGAATGATCCTTACCTACCTGAGAGGTGTTTTTTGATGTTTTATTCTGACCCTCATACATATGAAGAAGCCTCACATGACCCAATATGGAAGGAATCCATGGATTAGGAGTTCCATTCACTTCAAAAGAATGAAACTTGAGAGCTAGTCAAGCTTCCTTCAGGAAGAAAATTGGTAAGGTGTAAGTGGATCTTCAAGACCAAATTTGTTGTTGATGGTGAAGTTGTGAAATATAAGGCAATGCTTGTGGAAAAGGGTTTATCCCAAGTTCATGGCCTTGAATACAATGATACTTTTCCACTAGTTGCTGAGAAGAACCTACAACAATTAATTGATGAAATACACAATATATCAGATCATGGAATATTTTTATTGATCCTGGACCACTTCGAGGGGTCAACCTACTTTGATAAATCTCAATACAAAATAAATTCACGGTGCCTTCATTGGCCTCAACAAAAAATTATATACTAAATCTAGGAACCAATACTATGGGTCAATACAAACTATGGATCAACAATTATTACGGGACAACTTACAAACAATATGCATCCAACAATAATAATACAAACTAGGGATCAACAAATACTACGAGATGACTTAGAAATAATATGCATCCAACAAAAATATACTAACAAAGTAAAGAGAAGGCTTGACATGGGTTCCTAACATCCCCTCCCCCTTAGAAAAAGCTTTGTCCTCAAAGATTTAGATGTGGAAATTGTTGTTGAATTTGAAGGAATGGTTCCCATGTAGCATCCTCTGGTTGCATTCCATGCCACTAAATTAAGACCTTTGTGATAGAGAGAGAGTGAAGCTTATGAGTGCGCCTATTGAGGACGGCCTCTGGGTCCAAAAGGATAGATCCTTCATTATCCAGTTCTAGTAAAATAGTTTGTCCTCTGATGTTGGTGCCAAGAAATTTCTTCAGACAAGAGACATGAAATACTGGATGAATGCGGGAATAAGGAGGAAGTTCCAATTTATAAGAAACGGACCCAATATTCTGAAGAATCCTATATGGCCCATATAAATTTGGAGTGATCTTAGGAATCCCTTTGCTTTTCAGGGAGGATTGCTTGTAAGGCTGGAGATGAAGAAAAACCATATCACCTACTTGAAAAGTGCGCTCATAATGGTGTTGGTCGACTTGTTGCTTCATGCGATTTCTTTCCATGTGAAGATTGTCCCGCAAAATGCGAAGAATCTGATCGTGGTTTCGAAGGACCATGTCAACTGCCTGAACTAGTGAACTACTGGGGGTGTATGGAAGAAGAACTGGCGGTGCCTGACCATAGACTGATTCATATGGAGTCATTTTAGAGGCAGTGTGGTAAGAGGTATTGTACCACCATTTAGTGAGAGGGAGCCACTTTTACCACTGATGTTGTTTTTCAGAGGTGAAGCAACAAAGATAAGTTTCCAAGAATTTATTGATAATTTCAATCTGACCATCTATTTGTGGGTGATACCCTGAACTCATATTTAGTTTGGTGCCAATGTGGAGAAATAGTTATGTCCAAAAATTACTGGTGAAAGTCGCATCACGATCTGAGACAATGGAAGAAGGGATTCCATGAAGACGAAAGATCTGGTCCAGAAAAATTTGAGTGACTGAGGAGGCTGTATAGGGATGGATGAGAGCACAAAAATGACTATATTTGGATAGGCGATCAACCACCACCAAAATCATTGTCTTCCCTCCAAATTTAGGGATCCCTTCAATGAAATCCATAGAAATATTTGTCCAAATCCGTGTAGGGATGGGAAAGGGTTCGAGCAATCCAGGAAGGAGTGTCGTTTCACCCTTATTGCACTGGAAAGTATCACATTTAGCCACCATCTATTGAATTATCCTTTTCATTCCCTACTAAAATAAGTTACATCATGCCCGCTCATACATTTTGAGGAACCCAGAGTGCCCTACCAATGGAGAAGCATGGAGTTCATAGAACACATCATGTTGAATATCTGTGCTCTGGGGAAGCACCATCCCAAGAATAATTTGGTACAATAGAAGGGTTGTTGGCCAAGCGTTGGATGATTTGAGATAATGAAGAGTAATTGACATAGCGTCGTTGAACAGATTGCAACCAATTTGGAATAGGCATAGAAATAGCCGAAAGAGAAACTTGGTCATCAAATGTGCGAGAAAGAGCATCCGCCACAATATTTTCCTTACCCTTCTTGTAAGTGATCTCATAGTCATAACCCATGAATTTTTTAACCCATTTATGTCGTGTTGGGGAGGATACACGGTGTTCCACGAAATATTTTAGACTCTAGTGATCAGTCTTGATGCAGAAATGATTCCCTAACAGGTATGGTCACCACTTCTATACTGCATGCAAAATAGGCATCATTTCCCTCTCATATGTAGAGGAAACTAAATTCTTACCTAAAAGGGCTTTGCTGGTGAACACAATGGGATGTTCATCTTGGAGGAGAATAGAACCATGTCCATTGCTGCAAGCATCACTCTCAATAGTGAAGGGCTTGGAAAAATCGAGCATAACTAGAACAAGTGTAGTACACATAGCTTGTTTCAGTTTTTCAAATGCACACTCAATAGCATGTGTCCATGTAAAAGAATCATATTTCAATAGAGAAGTTAATGGAGCTACAATATTCCCATAATCCTTGACAAACTTGCGGTAGTAGCTAGTCAACCCCAAAAAACCACGAAGGCTCTTGAGTGTCTGAGGATGTGGCCAATTGTTCATGGCAGCGATTTTGGCAGGATCCACGCGAACCCCTTGTGCTGAAATAATGTGCCCGAGATACTCTACTTCATTCTGTCCAAAAACACATTTAGACTAGTTGGAGTGGAGAGGATGGTCAGAGAAAAGTTGCATTACAAGATCTAGATGCTAGAGATTTTCAGCCCATGTTTTATTGTATATGAGAATAGCATCAAAGAAAACCAGAATGAATTTCTGCAAGTAGGGCCAAAATATTTTATTCATCAATGCCTGAAATGCAGAAGGAACATTAGTAAGGACAAAGGGCATGACCAAAAACTCATAGCGGCCATCATGTGTGCAGAAAGTTGTTTTAGGGATATCATCCTCATGAACCCGAATTTGATGATACCCAAAACGAAGATCCAACTTGAATAAAAATTGAGTACCATGTAGCTCATCAACAACAGGAATTGGAAACTTATCCTTGATTGTGAGGTAATTAAGTGCTCGGAAGTCAATGCAGAGGCGCCATTGTTGATGTATATGTAACTTCGGAATGTATTTCACATATATGTATATTGTATTCCTATAGAGATGTTATTATTCCTCTATACGAAAGTGTCGTCATTTATATTGTAAGTGTCGTAACTTATACTTGATGGGTTATTAGACCACCTTGTTTGGGGTCGGCCCTGTATAAGTCATGTGGGTCAAAGGGTTATTAGACCACCCTATTGGGGGTCGGCCATGTGGGTAAAAGGTTTATTAGACCCCCCTATTGGGGGTCAGCCCAGTCAGCATTATGTTATGTGGTTAAGTTCGAGCCTACATGAGTTAGGTAAAAAGGCAAGTCAAGTCAAGTATAAATAGAGTGCGGGAGGCACTCTATTTGTTCACTCACTTCTCACTCATGCACTCAAGGAGGAGTGGCACAATTATGGAGGAGGAGGATCTGTTGCTAGGTTTTGTCTATCTCTCATGGTTGGTTGTATCATTGCTCTATCTATCTCTGAGGAAGTTATTGAGGTTTTTCACCTTTATGGTTTTCCCCAAGTAAATCTTTGTGTCTCTTGTGTGCTTGCATTATTGTCTCCATGATTGATATGCTGTAGATATGCTGTACATGTTGTTCTCTCAGTTAAGATCCTAGATCATATTGAAGTAAATTCTAAAAATTTAACATGGTATCAGAGCTAGCCTGAAAGAAGGCATGATATGGCATGTATGACACTTGTTGCACTTACGATGCTAGGGCTTGATATAGAAAAAAACCGTCATCGTAGAAATTTCGCTATAAATCCGTTTGGGCAAATTTTTTGGATTGGAAATTGTTACAAGATGAAGATAAGATCCCCATGTACCTTGTGTCCAAAGGAAAACCTCTAATTCGTTGTACTTTGTGATTTATGATCTGTGCAATATAGGGTTTCTGCCTCTTCTAGATCTGAGTCAAAATCAGGTGACCTTGGAAAAAGGTCATAACTTGGGCTAGGAAGCTCCAAATGAAATTTCGTAAAAAGTGACAGTTATTACACAGACTGTACTATCTGAAAATGTTTTTACAGAGGCCGAAGTTGAACCAGTGACACGTGGCACGCCATACAAGTTCCCTCTCCTGTATTATCCCATAAACAGGTCACGTTGCGACACTTGGCATAACTTTCTCTCAGAGAATCCAATTGAGGTCAGACCTGTCAGGATGGAAAGATAACAGGGTGAGATATCTCAGGAAAAGTTTTCAGAGGTCGAAGTTCAAACAATGACACGTGGCACGCCGTACAAGTTTGCTCTCCTGTATTATCCCAAAACAGGTCACGTTGCGACATTTGGCATAAATCTCTCTCAGAGAATCCAATTGAGGTCAGACCTATCAGGATGGAAAGATAAAAGGTCAAGCTATCTCAGGAAACTTTTTCAGACCCTGTGGATCAAAAGGTTTGGAGTTACACCAGAAACAATCAGGTACATATTTCTATCAAAACAGAATTATTTTTGAGTACCTTCATTCATGGCTTCCGGAATTTAGGGCTTTGGGAAAAAGTTGGAATTTTTATAATCGGAGACCATAGCTGAATGCTACTCATCAAAATAAAAATTTAGAGACCAAAATCAGAATTTTTTGTTGGGCAGAAGGTCGGGCTTGATCAGACCCTAGTTCGGGACTTTGATCAGAAAAGTGGAAAATTAGGGCTTCTGTAAAAATGAGAATTTTTGAAATCTATGACCACGGCTAGAAGCTCCTCAGAAAAATAGAAGCTTAGAGATTTGGATCAAACCTTTTGATTGGGCAGAAGAGTGGGATTCATCAAACCCCAGTTCAGGGTCACGTCTAGTGAATCCGGAAGTTTCAAAGGCAAAATTGAGGAGTGAAACTTTGCAGTTTTCAAATTTTGAATATACCAGTTTGATCAGCTCATCAAGGCACATATTTCTATCCTTTCGGAAGTTTGAAATTCAAAGTTTGAATTTTTGGGGTTTCTCTGACAAACCCATATCCAACTCCAGGTCCAGTTCTTGCAAATCAAGTGGATTGGGTTAATCCTAGAAGAAGATGGATTGGTCACCTACATAAGTGAAGATGTTCCTGTTTCAGAGGGAGATGAAGCTAAGGCCTTACATAAGAAGATTACAAGTGATCTCGACAGGTATGACTCATTGAGGTATGTTTCGAGATTTGTTCATGATTAAGTTTATGGTATGTTTGTCTTCATGTTATTACAGTTAGTACAATATTGACTTGTCATATCACCCGAATAAAACTATTAATGCACAATAGAAAATATTCATTGATTAGGGTGTTGACACTTATGATTGTACTAATGCATTATGGTGTTGTATGAGGTTTATGTTGTCTACTAACATGAAAGGTACACCAAGAAAGACAAATCATGTCCTGGTCCAAGAACATATGATCATGATAACATGAGGACAAAGATTCATCCATTGTCATGGATCTCATAGAAGATCCATTTACGAGGTATGTATAACTTGGTTTCATAATAGTTAACCTATGAGATATACAAGTTACTAGCATAAGTCATTGAAGAAGAACAAGAAGACATCATGTGAGTATGTTAGACATAAATAGCTAGCATGCTAATCCAGGTATGTTTTTCCTATATCAAGCTAGAATCCTACCTTGTGTTAGGATCTTATACTGTTGTTGATAATAATTATTCATGAAGTCATAGGTTTGAATAATCATGGTTGTATGCATATTATGTTTCTTACCATAATTGATGATATGACTAACCAGAAGAATCATGAAGGTATAGGTTTGAATAATCACAGGTTTTATGCATATTATATCTCTTATCTTAATTGATGATTCAACTAACCCGAAGAGTCATAGGGTTGATTAATTATAGGTTTAGATATGTTATGTTTCTTATGATTTGACTAACCATAAGAATCCTACATAAACCTTGAATAATAATGCTTACTATTTTTGTTTGAAATGATCATTACTATACATGCTTGAGATTATTGTGTTTTAATAGTATACTAATGAATGTATGATTTTATATTAGACCTAGAGGATAACACAATGATGATACTAACAAGCATGCATAGGGATCGAGAATGTATATAAGTTCAAGGACAGGTAATCCAGGGAGAAAAGATCAAGAGGGAGTACACTCCAGGGTTTCTGCAAGGGTGCAAATATTCAGAGGGAGTTGTCCATCTCTCTACATTCCACAAAAAGAAGGTGTAGAAGGACTCCAACAGCTCCTGCAAGGAAGAAAAGACTCAGAGGGAGTCCACCCAACAAACAAACAAAGATAAGTATTTTAATGATCATTTCTTGCATATTTGTTTGCTTAAATAAAATTGTTCAATGATGTATATGCTCATGTTCCTAGACTTAGGATATGTATTGTGCATATTAGAATGATTGCATTAATGAACAGTATAATACTAATATGCATGTGTTGGGTAAGTAGCCTATGGCACTGTACAACATTCCATTGCTACTTATCTAGAATGAAACCTCTTTGCTGACATGTTGGGAGTTGTGCACACTCTTAACAATGTTCTGGTAGAGATTGGAAGGCATCTAGAAAGTTACGGGATATGGATAAATGTTGTATTGAAGCATTGGCTAAGATAATTGCATGACTGTATGACATATTTCTTTATGTGTAATAATTTGTTCTGAAAATTATGAGATGTTTCTAATCATGCAATTTAACCTGTTTTATAGGAAAGACCGTATATCTTCACCTACAAAAGGACTACAACATTTGTTCCAGCAACAAAGATATCTATTGAAGATATTGAAGTTCCCAGGATCTGGGATGAAGAAATGGAATGCCATGATCCGTCGATCATGAAGAATGATGTTTGGGATGCGATCCCAAGAGCTAAAGGGAAGTCTGTTGTGACTTCCAAATAGAACTATCAGATCAAGCATGTTGCAGATGGCAGCATTGAGAAATACAAAAGTGATGAAATAGAAGATGCACCAGATGGATTTCAAGACAGCATGGTGTAGTCATATATGTGTGCAGAACTTGATATGGTAGGATAGACAGCTTTCTACCCAGCTTGGGCTTTACCAAGAATAAAGCGGATTCCAACCTTTTCTACAAGGTTGAGGAAGGCAATCCAGCGATACTACTATTTGGATGACCTGTTTGTATTAGGTGAGGATAAACTGATTGCCGACACGCAGCGGAAGCTTGCTACTGAGTTCGAGTTGAAGAACTTGGGGATGATGCACTGTTTATTTTTTGGCATGGAGGTGTGGCAGAGTGCAGATGGAATCTTCCTTGGACAAGGGAAGTATGCAGTAGAGATCCTGAAGAGGTTCGGGATGATGGATTGCAAGGCCATGGCCACACCTATGGCATCGGATTTGAAGCTTCTATGTGATGCTTCATCTGAGCTGGTTGATGTCTCTATGTATCGTCAGATGATTGGGTCATTGATGTACCTGATGAACATAAGACTAGACATTTGCTTTGCTTTGAACACATTGAGCCAGTTCCTGACGGATCCAATGAGTGCTCACCTGGTTGCTGTAAAGCATGTTTTGAGGTACCTGAAGGGTACAGTGGATTATGGGCTCAAGTATGAGGTGAATCAAAAGTTTAACTTGCAGGGTTATATTGATTCAGATTGGGCTGGTAGTGCTGCAGATAGGAAGAGCACATCTGGGTGCTGCTTCAATATGGGATCATGTGTGATCTCTTGGTTTAGCAGGAAGCAGTCCTGTGTAGCACTGAGTACAGCTGAGGCTGAGTATGTTGCAGCCTGTTCAGCTAGTTGTGAGGTAGTATGGCTACGGAAGCTACTGTCTGAGTTATTTGATCTCCCGTTGGAGGCTACTGGTATCTTCTGTGACAACCAGAGTTGTGTGAAGCTGTCCGAGAACCCAGTGTTTCATGACAGGTCGAAACACATAGAGATCAAATATCACTATATCAGGGATATGGTGCAGAGAGGAGATGTGAAGCTCCTGTATGTTGCGATGGACGAGCAGACTGAAGATGTGCTGATGAAGCCACTAGCCAGGGTGAAGTTCGAGTACTTCAAAGAGAGGCTTGGCGTGCTTCAGATCGAGGACACTTCGAGGAAGAAGTGATGGACACATTTGTTGAAGCCATTCCAAGCATGTTGGAAGGGGGACCCTTCACATGGCTGTGGATGTAAGCGCTAGATGATGAGCATCAGGATGATGTTTTGGTTTCTGCTTGGATATGATCAGTTGGATCATTATATGTATGCATCATGTTGGATGCTGGATATGATCGGTTGGATCATGTGTATGTATTTTGTATATGCATCATGTCGGATGCTGGATATGATCGGTTGGATCATGTGTATGTATTTTGTATATGCATCAGGTTGGATGCTGGATATGATCAGTTGGATCATTTATGTATGAACGCATCATGTTGGATGCTGATGGATACATTGTGTGGATCATGTATCTTTGTATGATCAGGTAGATCATGTATGCTGATGGATACATTGTGTGGATCATGTATCTTTGTATGATCAGGTAGATCATGTATGATTGATGGATACATTGTGTGGATCATGTATCTATGTATGTATCAGGTGGATACTTGGTGTGCATCAGATGGATGCATTGTATGATCAGGATGATCATGGATGACGAGCTTCTCCATATGACATGCAGCAGGATGTTGCAGTGATGATGATCAGGATGATCATGTGTACATCAGGATGATGTTTGATGAGTATCAGATGATACTTTATGGCCGTGGATCAGGTTGTGCAGGTAAGCATGTAATTTGTGCCCTAGGAGATTTACAGATGATCTTTCGAGGTTTTGCCTATGGCATGTAATTCGGTGCCCTGGGACATCTGGAAAATGCTCTTGCGAGGTGTTGCTTGAGAGGACATGTAATTTGTGCCCTGGTAGATCTGCAGATAGTCTTTCAAGGTTTTGCCTATGGCATGTAATTCGGTGCCCTGGGATATCTGGAAGATGCTCTTGCGAGGTTTTGTCCTATGGCATGTAATTTACTCCTGGGAGATCTGGACAGGATGAAAAAGGCCTCAGATGCTTCAGCCATGTTTTGCCATGACCACATGTAATTTTCTCCTAGGAGATATGGACAGGATGAAAAGGGCCTCATATGCTTCAGCCAGGTTTTGTGGTGAGATCACATGTAATGTGCTCCTGGGAGATCCGACAGGTAGAGCCGCATGCTCGTAACAGCCTGGGATGCTTCAGCTAGGTTTTGTGATGGGTCACATGTAATGTGCTCCTGGGAGATCCTACAGGTAGAGCTGTGTGCTTGTAATATCCTGGGATGCTGCAGCCAGGTTTTGTGACGCACGTAATAAGTCCTGAGGATTCCACAGTATGGCCAGTGATGATGAAGACCTGCAGGTGGTGGGCCTACATCCAGTATGAAAAAGGACTGGCTCTGTAGAACTTCCTATGATGAGTAGATTCAGAGATTGATTGAGATAGCAGCAGTAGTGACGATGATGATGACTCGATGACGATTATCCAGTGACGATGATACAGAGAAGATGACTTGTGCTAGAAGAACTGTGCTGAGAAATACCTTCCTAGTTAAGAGGGAGTGTTGATGTATATGTAACTTCAGAATGTATTTCACATATATGTATATTGTATTCCTATAGAGATGTTATTATTCCTCTATACGGAAGTGTCGTCATTTATATTGTAAGTGTCGTAACTTATACTTGATGGGTTATTAGACCACCTTGTTTGGGGTCGGCCTTGTATAAGTCATGTGGGTCAAAGGGTTATTAGACCACCCTATTGGGGGTCGGCCATGTGGGTCAAAGGGTTATTAGACCACCCTATTGGGGGTCGGACCAGTCAGCATTATGTTATGTGGTTAAGTTCGAGCCTACATGAGTTAGGTAAAAAGGCAAGTCAAGTCAAGTATAAATAGAGTGCGGGAGGCACTCTATTTGTTCACTCACTTCTCACTCATGCACTCAAGGAGGATTGGCGCACTTATGGAGGAGGAGGATCTGCTGCTAGGTTATGTCTATCTCTCATGGTTGGTTGTATCATTGCTCTATCTATCTCTGAGGAATTTATTGGGGTTTTTCACCTTTATGGTTTTCCCCAAGTAAATCTTTGTGTCTCTTGTGTGCTTGCATTATTGTCTCCATGATTGATATGCTGTAGATATGCTGTACATGTTGTTCTCTCAGTTAAGATCCTAGATCAGATTGAAGTAAATTATGAAAATTTAACAGCCATGACCCATATTTTTTGCGGACCAGAAGAACTAGTGAAGAAAAGGAACTAGTTTTTGGGTGAATAATACCTTGCTTCAGTAAGTCCCGAACGAGCATTTCAATCTCTGTTTTTTGGTGAAATGGGTAGCGATCGGGCTTGATGTTGGGAGGAACACTTCCAGGGAGGAGATGAATATGATGGTCTTGTGGCCTTCAAGGTGGAAATCTCACTGGTTCAACAAATACACCTATATATCGATCCAGAATTTGTTGTAGATCCAAAGGAGTAGTGGTGACCACCGATGGTTGCATCTAAATGGAACAGATCTGAGCAATGAAACCATGTGAATTCTTCTTAAGGAGTTTCTCCGTGCAATGTGAACTAATGATGCTAAGAGACCCTGGTTGTAAGCTTATCAATGTGTGTTTTTTTCCATTGGTTGAAAACTACATCCAAAGTTCACCAAAATCCCATAAGATAGGGCCAAGTGTGCATAGCCATTGAGCGCCCAAAACCACATCACATCCACCTAAGGTCAAGGAAAACATGTCAGAGTGCGGGTTATAATCTCCCATAGAGAGACGCACATTGTGACACTTCCCTTTGGAAGGTAAGGTGCCCCCATTGGCAACCATGAATTCAAAGTCGGAGCAAGGATGGAAAAAACAATCAGCCTGTTTGGTGATCCGAGGGTCAATGAAGTTATGAGTGCTACCAGAATCAATGAGTATTGTAAGAGGAATATTCTTGAAGTAACCCCTAACTCACATTGTTTGGGGGGTGGTGAATCCGGCTAAAGCATGGAAAGATATCTCTGGGTGGTCATCCTGAGACGGGGGTTCAATAGGAGACTCCTGAATGTCGACCTGATCATCTATTGCATCTTGAGCTTCTTCACCAATTTCAGAGGCAAGAGGGGAATCCACATCCAATAGATAGAGATTTTTCTCAACACATCTATGTCCCCAAGTGAATTTCTCATCACAATAATAACAAATCCATTTTTCTCTGCGTGCCCACATCTCTGTTTCAGACAAATGCTTGATAGGAGTTGGTCGAGGAGCTGGTGTGATGGGAGGTCATTGAGAACCCATATTTTTGAAGGGAACAAAAGTGGGTTTGGAGCACTGTTGGGCTGCAATATTGTCTTCTACCAACTTAGCCAACCCCAAGGATTCCATCATTGTGTTGGGACAGAACATTTTGACCTCAGAGTGGATTGCATCCTTTAGACTAATGATAAAACAACTCCTTTAGAAGTCATTAGGAAATCCTTCGGTGTGGTTGGCTAGTTTCTCAAATTCGGTTTGATACTCTCTCACAGTGCCAATTTAGTGAAGTTTAGTGAGGGATCCCGTGAAGTCATCAAAAGCACTAGGACCAAATCGTTGCAAAAGGAGATGGTAAAACTCTAGCCATTTTGGCTCTTCATGAGCCTTGATGTACCAACGGTACCATTGAAGAGCTTCCTGTTCCAAATGAAAGAATGCAAGGGGAACTTTGTTGACATCAAAAGTATTATGCAAACTGAAATATTGTTCTACCCAATAGATTCATCTAGTTAGATCAGTACCATTGAAGCGAGGAAAATGAAGCTTCGTATGACGAAAATTGCTGGAAGAAGAGAACCCATTGTCTGAAGAAGACTCTGACTATCTTTTATTGTTCATGGTTGAATGCTCAAGATGGAGGCCGAGAAATTTTTCATCCAGATCCTAGAGTTTGGTTTTGAGGGCTGCAAGTTCTTCCTCCATGAACAAAAACAAAAACTATTTTAGTAAAGGAAAATCTGAATTTGGCAAAAAATCTGATGGGTAATTTGGGTTTGACTAGGTTTTGGACACTTTCGAATGGACAGGGAAGTAGAAAATGAGGATTTCAAAATTGGGGTGAAAGAATGAGAAAATTTGGCAGAGAGGGACAAAGAAGCAGAAATAGAAAATGAACACTGTGGTAAAATTTGAAGGCGATTGAGTGAAGATCGAAGAAGTTATGGAAAACCCTAAAAATAGACAAATGTGGGATTTCTAGCTTTGGGAAGTGGAATTTGGGATAGGGTCCTCAGGAATGAAATATGCAGAATGGGATTACAGGGGTGTCAGGGAAGTTTCAAGGGAGACAAGCATAACTAGGAGTTTTTTTTTGCTCCTGCACAACTGACAGCCATAACCAGGAGTTGTGTGTGTGTGTGTGTTTTAAATGGATCTGCAACAGCATGGAAGAGATCAAAAACAGATGGATCTACAATGGCATGGAAGTGATTGGAAACAGATGGATCTGCTACGACACGGAAGTGATCGGCAACAGACAGGTGTGCAATGACGAGGAAGTGATCGGAAATAGTTCTGGATAGAGGAAATCTGTGATCTATCAGCTGAAAATAGATATGGACCCCAGGTATGCTCAGATTCCTAACAATTCAGGGGATTCACTCGGCCAACAATGTTGTCTAACAACTTGCATACTGGGGCAGTACCCCTCACTCCATGGGTCAAGTAAAATTGATAAGTGCTTTGCCACAAACAACAGCTCTTGGTTTACCTCACAGGTGGGAACTAGTCAATCAAGTAGGAGTCGTTGCCCATTTCGCTTGAAGGTCCTCTCAATGGGATAGCTACTTCGGGGTTCCTGTGGTACTCCTCAGAATGAGTTTTAGGGCTTATGCCAAAGTACTTCCCACAATTAAGAAGATAGGGATTATTCCCATATCTGAACCTGCAACAGATGCAAAAAATGTTTTGGCATAAATTTCACCCAATGAGCCCAAGAAAGTGCTCTGATGCCATATGAGAAGAACCTGCAACAATTAATTGATGAAATACATGATATATCAGATCATAGAATATTTTTATTCATCGCGGGCCACTTCAAGGGGGCAACTTCCTTTGAGCAATCTCAATACAAAATAACTTCACGGTGCCTTTATTGGCCTCAACAAAAAGGTATATACTAAGTCTAGGCGCCAATACTACGAGTCAATACCCTGGGCCAATATAAACTATGGATCAACAATCAACTACGAGACGACTTACAAAGCATATGTGTCCAACAACAATAATACAAACTATGGATCAAAAAATACTACGGGATGACTTACAAAGCATATGCATCCAACAAAAATATACTAACAAATTAAATAGAAGGGTTGACATGGGTTCATAACATTTGCAAAGAAGGATTCGATAAGACTAGCTCTAGCAATTTGTGCATCTAAGCACTGCGAAGTGCATCACATGGATGTCAAGAGTGTTTTCCTCCATGGGGACCTTGAGAATGAGATCTATATGCAGCAACCATAAGGGTATAGATCATATCCTAACCTTGTGTGCAGGTTGAAGAAGTCTGTGTATAGGCTTAAGCAAGCTCCTAGGTCTTGGTATGCCAAGATGGACAACTTCCTCTTGTCACGATTGTTTAATAGATGCAACTATGATCCGAATGTGTATATGAATTTGATTGATGATTCCATATTGATTATTGTGTTATATTTTTATGAACTACTAATCATAGGTAGTTCTACTGATCAAATAGCTTCATTAAAGACCTCCTTGCATCAAGCCTTTTCCATGAGTGGCTTGGGAAAACTTAAGATATTTTCAGGGCTTGAAATTTCACAGCCAAAGTATGGAATTAAGGTATCTTAGTCAAAATATGCTTCACAATTACTAAATAAGTTCAATGTGGCTGATTGCAAGCCTACAAAGACTCCCTTCCTTTTAGGATTAAGACTTGAAGAAGTATATTCTACATCGTTGGTTGACAACACCTTTTATAGGAAGCTAGTTGGAAGCTTGTTGTACTTGAATCATTCTTGAACTAATATTGCTTATACTATGAGTGTGGCTTCAATATAAATGGAGAAGCCACATGAGAGTCATTGGAGGAATGCAAAAATAATATTGCATTATGTGCAAGGAATGAAGTCTAATGGGATTCACTATGTTGCAGATCCTATCCTAGATATTCTTGGCTTTACTGACTCATATTAGGATAGTGATATCCTAGATTGGAAGTCCACCTCCAAATTTGTTTTCATGCTTGGAATAAGGCCTATTTTTTTTCAAGTAAGAAACAAAGTGCAATTGCACTCTCTTCAGCAGAGGACGAATATAGAGGAGCAATGAATGTTGAAACTCAATGTGTGTGGTTGCAGGGTATTCTTTTAGAGTTTGGGATTTCCTTTAGCACTTCTACAGTCATCTTCTGTGACAATCAAAGTTCTATAATGATATCAAGTGATCCATTACAGAGGAAAATAACCAAGCATATTGATATCCATATGCACTACATCAGGATTCTAGTGCATGATCACAACATTGATCTACAATATTGCCCATCAGCTAAGCAAATTGTAGACATATTCACCAAATATTTTACTGATAAGAATTTAATCCATATTAGATAACTTCTTGGGATGGATGAACATGTGGTGGAATGAAGGATTGATCATCAATTCTTCAAATTTTGTTCATGTCCATGTTTGAGGGGAGGTTTTTCCCATGAGGTTTTCCTTCTTTCCTTGTTTTGTGGAAAAGGCAGTGTGCTAAAGGGTGACCATGCCAATTTGATGGGACCTATTTATTCCTGATTTTTAGCACATAAATCCAGGCTTAAGGGGGGGTGTTGGAGTATTTTAAACCCATCCATGTCCATTTAATAATTAGGAAAGAATTATTAGTCATTTTTTATTATTTCCTAGGTAGTTGCCCAAATTTACTTCAGTGTGTGGAACACAAGAAATCCTGAGTCACTTGGGTGCACTTCTGAATATTCTGGATAAGATATTCTAAGATTCTATTAGATTTATTCAATTCCTGGAATAGAGGGGCACCTTTGTTGCTTTTACTGATTTTTATTGCTTTTTGTGAAAAGGTGAAATCTAGTTTACTTGCCTTAGTTGTTTTTTGGACAACTCATCATCCATGATGTTTCCTCCTCCTAAATTATATACTTAGGATGATTTTCCAGCCTACATCACCATCCAACCACTCTCTTACCAATTCATGATCTTTTGAGGTGATTTGGAAAGCACTTTTTACACCTAGCGGGGGGGGGTTCATATTTTAGTAAGCCTACTTTTGTGAGTATTTCGAATGGCATATTTGGCCTTCAAATATATGATGTAATTATATATTTGTACAGACATTAGATTACTCAATTTTTTCTGATGTATACTTATTCAATAGAGTTTTTCTATTTGCATCATATTCATGACTGATTTCAGTGTTCTATGACTAGTTTTTGCAAGGCAATTTGTGAGAGTTTGTAATTGCTTGAGTAGATCTTGGTGTGAACATTATTTTCACATACACATCCATTTCCATGTAATCATGCAAGAATAGAGATAAATGAAAGTGACATACCTTAGATGAGAGAGGTCTTTTTATGTAGACAATTCTTGACTGTTGCAGATTTGATAATCCTTTCTCTATCTCCAGCTTCACTTATCCAATCAACCTACACACAAAGAGACATCCAAACCTTTCTAAAAAACCTCTTGACATATAAAATATGCATGAACATGAATATATAAACATAAATATAAGATATCATAAACAAGATCTAATATTTATTACACAAGAAATAGTAGATCCAATATGTATGTGTTATGAATAATGTAGATCTATAACAAAGAAGCATAATCATCCGTGAACAACATGATAGGAGGGGGGAAGAATCACATGTCTATATTGAATAATAACAAGAGACATAAATCATATATTACCTTGTGTTGAATATGCATATCTCTTCCAGTTCTCTTGATCCAAGACCTTCCTAGGATGCAGACAATAGGCTGATCACAATGGATGAGGGAATCAAAGTGATTTCACCAACATAACAATGTATAAAAAGAGTCCCCCTTTATCATAAAATGGCCTCAATATATAGGTGAATGGAGGATGAATATAGACTCCAAGTGATGGATGGGATCGATTTGGTGTGTGAGTTCCTATGCTAGATGAATTGGATCCAATTCATGCACATGATCCAATCCAAAAGATGCCCAAACTTCAAGGATAAGTGGACCATCGCTCCCCTCAAGGCATGTAGAGGGTCATGGTGTCACTCCCCTACAATTTTATAGGGAGGGATGGAAGACTGACCGTCACCCCTAGAGAATCACACAGAGGGAAATGGTGGACAAAAAGAGGGCAAATTGAGGCTAGAGAAAGGTACAAAGGTAAGTGTCTCAACTAGGAAATAAAGTGGGATCTCTAATGAACCTAGGGTGGCAAATAAAGGTATAAAAATATTTTGGGTTAGGGATTTAGACAGAGAGAGATATTGGGTTTTAGGGGTTTAGAGAGTGAGATATATATGTTGGGGTTTAGAGAGAGATAGATTGGGGTTTAGAGAGAGAGAGAGAAATAAGGTGGTGGTGATTAGTGGTAGTATTAGGTGAGATACCATGAGAGGGTGAATGAGGGGGTGGAAGAGGGATATAGAGAGAGATAAATGGATGGGGAGGTGGTTAGTGTAATGGGAGAGAGAAAAATGAGAGAGAGTGTAATGCCTTCCAAGGGCATTAAGAATTTTAATCTAAATAAGCTTCTATTTCCTTTTTCATTCTAGAAATGCCTAATAGTATTAATACAACCACAAATGGTGGACTTCTTAATTGTATGATTGAACACCCTATAAGCATCATGTAACCATAGCAGCATATAAAGAGTTTGCAACAACATATAAACAATTTAAAATCACAAGAAAAATACCTCTATATAGGAATGGTGACAAAGTCCAAACTGAATCAACCTTCCTTCTTCATCTCGAGTTGCTTCTATATTCATTTCCCAAAGTGGAACCATGGTTTACCTCCCAGCCAACTAGGGGCCTAGCCAGCTCCCTAGCCCTAGAAAGCCATTTAAATGGTCCCATCCAAATGGCTCCTGGCCCTCTGTGCCCGAGACCCCCAGAGAACAGAACAGTGATGCACCAGTAGGCTATGTAACAAATCTTCCAAGAGTTCTCAAACTCTTCCAACTCTTCAAAACTTCTCATACCCCAAAATACCCAAAGTCCTCCATCCTAGAATACTCTCACCAAAATAATCTTCAAGAGAAAAAGAACCCCCTCCTTCCACTCTCAAGTCTCATATTTATATAAAAAATCCTCATCATCCTCCTCATCCATCAATAAATTCCCATAAATAATAATCATCAATCAATAAATTCATTTTCTTCAAAAAAAAATAGAAATTTGATTTAAATAATTAAAATATTAATAAACATGGATGCAAAGTCTCACTTGTCATGCTTCCATCTTAATGCAACTATGACAACCATTTTCTAAAAATTTGTGCAAATCCTATCTATCCATTTATTTATATTATCCTTTCATTCATAAGTCAAATAAGATATTTTCATATAATATATTATACTATGACATATTTTATATTATATGTATATAATTATATATGTTATTCAATAATCCAATCAATTTATATAAATCTAAATCATATTAAACAATTCAACAAACTCATACTTTCAACACACAAGTAATGCTTTCATCAATTCGTCAACCAAGTTACTAATAGATAATATAATCATATTAATTTATTTATCGATCGACCAATCATAGTAATGTAATCACGAATTGACGTATGCATGGCCAGTGCACACATATTAAGCATGCGTACTAATAATCACATTTAATGCTCCTAACAAATCATTATTACATCCTCACAAACAACATATAGAAGAACAATTAAACATTGCATCATTCATCATTCATAATCATTCATACAGAAACAATAAGACAAAATTAGATAAACATAATGGTGAAATCAAACATATAATCATGATGGTTAATAACAATCAAGAACACCATCCAATCCATCATTGGTACCATCCATCACATCAGTAATCCAGCCCCCAAATCACCACTACTTCCATCTCCTGACCTCACCATTCCATCCTCTGCTGCAATATACTATGGTGTCGACTGCACGACCTAACCACATATAGAACCCGTAAGTGGAAGTGTCGATCGACTACATCGACCAAGCTTCCCCAGCAGGCATCCGCTATTCGTCATCACACATCTAGGGGAGTGCGCAACACAAACCTCCCACGACTCCAGGTTTCAGGGGATAAACAGTGGGAAATTCCTCCACCCCCCCTAGTAGTACTAGGGTCAACGCCCTACATCAACCATACTGTGCCATCACTGTTCTAAGGGGTCTTGTCATTGAAAAACCACTTTGGGAAAGTCACAATTCCTGTCAAAAATCACACTCACCCACAAGTCATAGAAATATTGGAATTCACAATTAAATAGCATGAAATTTGATATAACATCATTATACTCATGATGTTTAATACATCTCGTGCCCCTTGGCAATATAGGAATCCGCCTATCTCATAGCCAACTAACATGTGGTATAGTTTATCATTAACATGAAACATATATATAGCCATACCCAACTCCTTCAAGTGTTAATCCATATCACTAATACAACATTTACAAATAATCATGCAATTTCTTTCGCAACAACTAAATTAGCATTCTACATATGGATATTCTATATTCAATTCCCATGTTCAATATGAAGTAACATATTCATTACCATTAATAAATTAAATAGTAACTTCCATTTACCATACACACCTCAAGGGATTCTGCATGTCGACTTAACAATCATCTTAATCAATATATCTTCGTCAAACAAATAATAAGCAATGCATTGCTAAGCTAATTCACATTAGAGTTTTTAATTAATGACTGCCAAAGCATGGGGTGTTACATACACCCACCCTTTAAGAAACTTCATCCCGAAGTTATGGTCATTCACAATTTTAAGAAAAATCTCGATACCATATTTCTATTCCTTCCGACTAAAATACCTTAGCCATGCTAGTCCCATGAGACATTCACATGATCAACATCTTGTTATTATATAATTTTACCTCTTCCACCACATAGGATTTGTTCTCAAGTCACGCTTTACACGATATACACACAATTGATCTAACTTCATCAAGGTTTATCAATTCATTTAGTCCTAGTTAGTTAACATATAATCATAATCTATTGTTGTTTTCTATATCATAGTTCATAAGAAGACCTTGTCTCCCATGTCACATTCCCTTAGGTTCAAGGTGTATTGTTATGAGTTATTTATGGATTTTTAGCTTCAATGAATCTTTTCCTAATAATCAGTAATTACATTCTCATTATTATAATCAATTAGACTCAAATCTCAACAGTATCTTGAATGATGTGCTATATAATGATCTGGATAGCGCCATGTCTATCAAATGAGTACACCTCACCAATTAACACTTGTCAAAGGAGAATTGCGTCACACGAGTCTCATGCTATGCAGAAAATACTTCTTGTTTCCATTTTACACATAGATCGCTTCCAACCCTTATAGTTTTAACTAATTTGTCTAATAGTGTGATTAACTCATGAACATCGTGAATCTTGACCCACATATCTACATAGGTACATCATATAGCTATATGTTATATGACAAAGCTTCTACATTATAAACCCTACCTTAGTATATTTTCATGATGGGAAGGGTGCCACTTTACTTAATGCAATTAATCAGATATTTATATTTACCAGGATGCATATGACTAGGCATGCGCTACACATACTTATCCTACTTATTTATTCGATGGTGTTGTAAGGATACTTATAATTTTCCATAAATAAATTCTTTTGCAATTATATCATTGAACCGCACACAATACTGACCACTTATGGCCTCTATCCCTATTCGATCACTATCCAGCTCCCTCAATCTCTTTTCACTTACAATGAAGGAAGTCCATATATAGGATGAAGATTCCCCTTACTCATGGGTAGGTTTAGAAAATTATGTCCCATTAATGTTTAACATTTACCCTTGGTTTATTTATTAATAAGGAAGACTTCCAAGGTGAATAGTATAGTTGCTCTACTAAATATGCATCCCTGCTTGTTAATTTATTAACTAAATCATAAGTTGTTGTCTCTTTTTTTTTTTTTTTGTTTAACAAGTGTTGATACTCTAGATGATGCTAACCAATTATTTAAATAAGGCCCCTATCCCCAATAGTATTACAAAACTTGCATAGGCTTACAACTTACCTTCACTCGGGGTCCATCAATAGATTATCTATAATATTACTTGTAATTATTACACTTAGAATTACCCATTCTTAATATATTCCTCTTTCCTAGTCATGCTTTGTAACAATTTATCTATACCTTATCCTTACATCATAATAACAATATGATCTCTAGTCATCGTACATTTCTTTGGACATCTTATGCTTTTATTCTTACCAAGAATTTTTGTTATATATATATATATTTTATTTTTATTTTTTATGAAAGAAGTTCAACACCGGGGTGAACATGCCCCATGCTCTTTATCAGAGTTGAAACTAACTTAAGTTAACTCCCAAGACTTATCTTGGATTAGTTATATGGAAAATATCCCCTTGAAAAACATCATATTAGGCATACCGATTTCTTTTGGTTAACCTTTATCTTAACCACTAGATCATATACTCATAATGTGGGAGGAATAATTATTATCATTATTACAAAATTTCAATCATTTCTCAACATGATCGTTATAGTTCATAAATTTATCAACTAGTATATAGTATAAATTTATCAACTATCATATAGTCATACTCAATTTTAGGTCAACTAAACCACCTCACCCTAATACTTAATAAGTGAATAAGTGGGGAATGGCCCCTATGTTATACATCACACACCCTTTCCTATTCCATCAAATTCCTTCCTAGATACAAACGTGTTTCATTACCTCACCCAAGACCTTAATACGTATAAGACTATACTTGGGTGGTTACTAATGGTTTTTAACTTTTTACTTCATACTTGAGCCCTTAAGCAGCCCACATTGTATCATAATTCAGTGTAAGATAAGCTTGCAACTTTTTCAACTAAGTCACACATATTGCAATTTACTTTAAGATTTCTTATACTATATCTTTATATCTTTATATTTTTATTGCAATATTCATTGTTTTTATATTTTCAATTTTTACTCTATATTTACTTATATACCCTATTTCTTATAATAACATTTATGTACTCTATTTCTTAATTAAAGCACAAGTTATGTATTATTCATCACTTATATATATACACACATTATGCTAACTTCATGACTTATCTTCATTATCATGCATTTATGCATCTATATTATATGACATCCTTTTCTCATTGTTTATTTAAAAATATATACTTTATATAGAGAGAAATGTATGGAAAATTAGTGACGGCCAGAACAAGGAGACATGTGGCTATATGAATTACTCATTTACTATTAACAAGATTTTCTTGATTTTTTTATTAATAAATTAATCTATAATACCACATCAATGGATCAACCGCACTTGCTCCTACTTGCAGTCAACTGAATCTATAATATCATTTAATACCGTAAGACGTTAGATTAAAATATCATGATAATTTTGTCATAATTATGAATTATATAAGTACTCTTTATCAAATGAATTCTTTAGGGTTGTGTTTTTTTTTGTTTATATGATTTTGGAGAAGGCCGTCTCATCAGGTGACACTCCATGCCCGTTATTTAAAGGCAAAATGTTGTAGCACAAGGTAATTAATTGGCATTGAAAGAGTAAATCCTGTCACATACCACAACATCAATTTTAGTCAATCCTATTAATGACTTTTGCGTGGAACCCTTTAACACAAATTCCATGGCCTGCCAATTAATTATGACATCCATCTGTCATAGTTACTACTCTCAAGTATCTGCTTGTCACTTCTGACTTTCCAAGATAACTATGGATTGCCGGGTTGAGAATTTCCCAATCCATTTCATGCATTAATGGTAGCAGTCGACTTCACGCAAGATAGGAAGACTACCTGAAGAAGGGTCTTTCACATGTTATGGCAATCCATGAATAGACAACTAATAGCATATTCTATCTACTCTTAAGATATTGTGTATAGCCATCAGATCCACCGGAGTTCAACTATTTCATGCAACTAGGGCGGTTGGAAATAGTTCTCATCCACAAATTGACCAACCTCAGTACGGCCTCGATTTTACCTCACTAGCTGAGTCATTGCTCCAAGGGAAAAAATTTAGACAAAACCACCAAACCCAAGTGGTTGTGAGCCTTCAAGTACACTCATATTAAGTATTGAGTCCAATTAAGCTATAGAAACATGGACTGTAATCCATGCCATTTATGGTAACAACTTGGATTTACTTACTATTAAGTCAAGATAGTTCTAATTTAGTAGTTACTATAGTTAATGACGTGTTACGTGAGCCGATGTATCATTCTACAACAAAGGTAACAGGTTCCATATTATCCATATCTCTAAATTAGCTGGTATATTATTTACTGGTTGCAGATATATACTATGAAAAGTGTGTAAAGTACGTGAAAAGCGGTAAGAGTTCATCGTCTTTCTTTATGCAATTTATTACACAGAGCAAGAACAATTTATGCTTAATTATTTTGTACACAGTTCTCAAATTTTTAATAACTAAAGCAGGAAAACAATCAAAATAATAATGCACTAATAAATACAGAGATAAGTTGTGGTTCTAGATATGGATTTTATTTCTTTATTTATTATATATATATATATATATATATATATATTAAGGCCTAAGCGAGCACTCAATAGGATACCTTCATATTGCTCAGCTCTGCATCAGAGGCAGAACCTACCAATCCCACTTACCCTCTATTGCACTGGCGCCTCTCTAGCAAACCAAGATAAGGTGCTTATCTACCGCGCATCAGATATATAAATTATAATAATGTTTCAAGCATGCCTCTACAGTATGCACACGGGACTTAGAGTATAGTATAAAAACTTAAATGGATATGTTTCACATCAATAAATTAAAATAAAAACCTTTATTCTGCTTGGTATGAGACCATTTCCTCTGGGATCCGCCCCTTGTCAGGTGAACTCAACCCTGATTGATTGACCTTTAAACCAATAATTGTTTCTTTACTAATTTGTCCCCTTGCTAGTATTCATAGATTAGATTACATTTTTCTTCTTTTTTTTTTGTACATTTTACTGATTGATATCATTCAGATGCTCCTGTTAGGAACTCAAATTATATATATATATATAAAATTGAAGCAGAAATGTTTTTAGTGATACCTAATCGCCTTGTTCCTCATAAATTTCCTTCTCATCTCCCTTTCCAAACTATGAAATAAAGCAGTCAAGCACTGCTAAAGGAGCTTTGTGATTTTCGACAGTGGGACACAAATTCTGGAGTTATATCAAACTCTAGACGGCATGGGAATAATCATCAAATGAAAAGATATATATGGGAATGATGGAAACCCTAGCGGGAGTGTCAAAGATAGCACGAGTTAAATTTAATTGCATGGGAAGGTTATTGGGATGTTAGAAATCAAAGACTGTATGATTGAATTTGAAGTATCTCATTTAGAATTTATTTTGCTCATTTAATAGAGATTTAAAGACAGTTTCCGAAGATTGATTTACTTATCAAGAAATTTTTTTTTTTTTTCCGCAATAATACGATCAGAACTAAGCACAGTGCAGCACACGCTAACCCAGGAGGCGGCTGCTGCATTTTTGGCAGCCCCTACTAACCATCTGCACCAGGCTTGCTTGGAAGCTACTTCAAAGTTTAGGGGTTGGTGCTAAAGCCACTGGCAGTAGAAATGATGAGATTAGAAGACTCATAGAAATTCAAAACATTTAATATATATTGGGCTTCTTCATTGGGTTCCTTCTAGACAAACTGATGTCCCATACCATCGAGCTACTGATGCTGTTATATTGTTGTACCAGCTTGTATTCTTAATCCCCTTATCCTGGACTTCTCTAAGGAATAATATAGGGATTATCAACGTGGTAACCGACTCCCTAGATGCTTTTGTAGGAAAGAAAATGCTCTCCTTCTCACACAAACAATGCACATATGCTAGGTTAATGTTGGTCGAGGATTCCGTTTGTGTGGAAGCTGTTTTTATTCAATAGAAATCATTCGATATTTTTTTATGGAACCAAATTGAAACGCATGAACGTTGTCCTTGATGGATTTTCAAGTAAAATCCATTCATTAGTGCAGTAAGAATCAAATTTTCGAAGTAAATTTTCACCGACTAGTGTGAGAAAGCATTTATACTTTTGTCGGAAGTTTGATTATGCTTTGACATTAATGGTGATGAGATCTTAGAAACCAAGTTTCGAAGTAGTGGCTAGGAAGGGCAGGTTGAGTGAACCTAAAGTTTCTGAAATGAAAAAAAAAATCTTTATTGGCATGCAAGACTGATGATGAAAACCACATGTTGAGTCCTAATTACAGTCTGAACTCTACTACAATGGCTACCATAAAATTGCTGAATTGATTAGCTCATGCACTCATGGAACACCGTTGTTAATCAGTTGAGAACAGTTTTGGGACTTTAAAGCTTTCAGGTGTATATAACTGAATATTTGTTGAAGAGGAGAGGAGATTGTATGGTCGTAGAAGCCATTCCAATACGTCACGAGATAAAATATTAGCAAAAGCAAAGATGGTCAGTGCAAAGGACTTATACACTGTAATAAGTGTAGTAGTCCCATTGTATGTGATGATGTTTCTGGCTTATGGGTCTGTGAAATGGTGGAAGATCTTCAGCCCGAAGCAATGTGCAAGGATCAATAGATTTGTGGCCATATTTGCAGTGCCACTTCTGTCATTTAAGTTCATCTATAAAATTAATCCTTATGAAATGAACTTCAAATTCATTGCAGCAGATGTCATATCCAAAGCCATAGTGCTACTAGTGTTGGGTCTGTGGGGGAAGATTTGCTAAGAGAGGAAGCTTGGATTGGGTTATCATGTTATTTTCATTGTCAACTCTTCCCAACACACTCGTCATGGGAATACATCTCCTGAAGGCCATGTATGGGGAAAACTCGGATCTTCTGATGGTGCAGACTGTTGTCTTACAATGTATTATTTGGTACATGCTTTTGCTGTTTTTGTTTGAATACAGGAGTGCCAAACTACTCATAGCTGAAAGGTTCCCTGGGACTGCTCATTCCATTGCTTCTTTCAAAGTTGGATTAGATGTTATGTCCCTGGATGGAGGAGAGCTTCTGCAGACTGATACCGATATGGGTGAAGATGGAAAACTTCACGTTATAGTCAGGAAATCATCTTCTTCACAAGGGAATTTAGCTTCTCCTTCTCAGAGATTTCAACCTTCGAATTCCATCAAATCCTTCCCTCCTGGAAGGCCAGCTAACCATCATATTACAGACATATATTCTCTTCAATCCTCCTAGGATTTGACTCCCAGGGACTCGAGCTTCAATAGAGAAGATTATGTCTCTATGGTGTCAAGCAGAGCAATGAGCCCCCTGAGATCAAACACAAACAATGGCAACAACAACAACAACAGCCCACATGTCTGTGATGCCAATTCCCTTCATTCTTCCCGAGGTCACACACCCAGAACATCAAACTGCAACGAAGATCATTACAGAGACCTTAATTATGGGATCAGGACTACAATCGCTAATTCAAACTATAATGGAGGACTCCGTCATGGATACAAGAGCTACATCAATACTTCAAAGCCCTTGGAGAATGGTATACAGGGCGATTCGGTACATGGGAGTAGCAGAGATCAACACCAACAACATGGTGGTGGTTTAATCAATTCTGGCTGTAGGAGTCTGTGTAACGGAAATCATTTTGGTGTGATTTTTTCACCTAATGTTGTGTAGTTGACCAAGAGAATTCCGGATTACAGAAGCTCTCCTAAGATTGATGATGATGCCAAGGAATTGCATATGTTTGTTTGGAGTTCTAGCGGTTCTCCGGTGTCAAAAGGAGGTTTGGAAAATCTTGAACATTGATTTCGGATTTCTGCATAGAGTTCTACATATATTTATAGATATTTTTGCTTAGTGATGCTTAGTTTCTATTTCCGGTAGGCCATTAGGTTCGAGAGTTCAAACCTTGCTTTGATACCACGTGTAATGCCTTCCAAGGGCATTAAGAATTTTAATCTAAATAATCTTCTATTTCCTTTTTCATTCTAGAAATGCCTAATAGTATTCATACAACCACAAATGGTGGACTTATTAATTGTATGAGTGAACACCCTATAAGCATCATGTAAACATAGCAGCATATAAAGAGTTTGCAACAACATATAAACAATTTAAAATCATAAGAAAAATACCTCTATATAGGAATGGTGACGAAGTCCAAACTTAAGCAAGCTTCCTTCTTCATCTCGAGTTGCTTCTATCTTCATTTCCCAAAGTGGAACCATGGTTTACCTCCCAGCCATCTAGGGGCCTAGACGGCTCCCTAGCCCCAGAAAGCCATCTAAATGGTCCCATCCAAATGGCTCCTGGCCCTCCGTGCCCGAGACCCCCATAGAACAGAACAATGATGCACCAGTAGGCTATGTAACAAATCTTCCAAGAGTTCTCAAACTCTTCCAACTCTTCAAAACTTCTCATACCCCAAAATACCCAAAATCCTCCATCCTAGAATACTCTCACCAAAATAATCTTCAAGAGAAAAAGAACTCCCTCCTTCCACTCTCAAGTCTCATATTTATATAAAAAATCCTCATCCTCCTCCTCATCCATCAATAAATTCCCATAAATAATAATCATCAATCAATAAATTCATTTTCTCCAAAAAAAAAATAGAAATTTGATTTAAATAATTAAAATATCAATAAACATGGATGCAAAGTCTCACTTGTCATGCTTCCATCTTAATGCAACTATGACAACCATTTTCTAAAAATTTGTGCAAATTCTATCTATCCATTTATTTATATTATCCTTTCATTCATAAGTCAAATAAGATATTTTCATATACTATATTATACTATGACATATTTTATATTATATGTATATAATTATATATGTTATCCAATAATCCAATCAATTTATATAAATCTAAATCATATTAAACAAGTCAACAAACTCATACTTTCAACACACAAGTAATGCTTTCATCAATTCGTCAACCAAGTTACTAATAGATAATATAATCATATTAATTTATTTATCGATCAACCAATCATAGTAATGTAATCACGAATTGACGTATGCATGGACAATGCACATGTCTTAAGCATGCGTACTAATAATCACATTTAATGCTCCTAACAAATCATTATTACATCCTCACAAACAACATATAGAAGAACAATTAAACACTGCATCATTCATCATTCCTAATCATTCATACAGAAACAATAAGACAAAATTAGATAAACATAATGGTGAAATCAAACATATAATCATGATGGTTAATAACAATCAAGAACATCATCCAACCCATCATTGGTACCATCCATCACATCAGTAATCCAGCCCCCAAATCACCACTACTTCCATCTCCTGACCTCACCATCCCGTCCTCTGCTGCAATATACTATGGCGTCGACTGCACGACCTAACCACATATAGAACCTGTAAGCGAAAGTGTCGATCGACTACATTGACCAAGCTTCCCCAGCAGGAATCCGCTAGTCGTCATCACACGTCTAGGGGAGTGCGCAACACAAACCTCCCACGACTCCAGGTTTCGGGGGATAAATGGTGGGAAATTCCTCCACCCCCCCTAATACTACTAGGGTCAACACCCTACATCAACCATATTGTGCCATCACTGTTCTAAGGGGTCCTGTCATTGAAAAACCACTTTGGGAAAGTCACAATTCCTGTCAAAACTCACACTCACCCACAAGTCATAGAAATATTGGAATTCACAATTAAATAGCATGAAATTTGATATAACATCATTATACTCATGATGTTTAATACATCTCATGCCCCTTGGCAATATAGGAATCTGCCTATCTCATAGCCAACTAACATGTGGTATAGTTCATCATTAACATGAAACATATATATAGCCATACCCAACTCCTTCAAGTGTTAATCCATATCACTAATACAACATTTACAAATAATCATGCAATTTCTTTCGCAACAACTAAATTAGCATTCTACATATGGATATTCTATATTCAATTCGCATGTTCAATACGAAGTAACATATTCATTACCATTAATAAATTAAATAGTAAATTCCATTTACCATACACACCTCAAGGGATTCTGCATGTCCACTTAACAATCATCTTAATCAATATATCTTCGTTAAACAAATAATAAGCAATGCATTGCTAAGCTAATTCACATTAGAGTTTTTAATTAATGACTGCCAAAACATGGGGTGTTACAGAGAGAGAGTGATAGTAGAAAATGTGAAAGAGTGTGAAGTCTTGTGTCATGTCCCCAAATTTTGACAAGGTCTATGTCACTATGACATAAGCATTAAAATATTTAATTAATGATGCCAATAGTACTAGGAAAAGAATGAAATTATTCCAAGGGATTAATTTTTTTTTGGAGGCATTTAATCAATTAAATTCTAGAATATGCACTTTGGAATAATTAATTAGTTGGTTTGAGTAATTTTATTTCTAATTACTAATATTTGAACTAGAAATAATGAGATAATCTAAGGAGAGAGAATTAGAGAGGCCAAGTGGACCAATGAGGATGGAAATTGCTAAAAATGGTCAAAAACATGCTAAAAGGAGCAAATTAGGATAAAATCAGGAAAAACAACATAAAGTAGGAAAGTCAGAAAGGAAGGAAAGTTCAGAAAAGAAGGAAAGTTTAGAAAAAGAAGAAAAATCCAAATCAAAAAGTGGAAAGGCAATCCAAAAAAGGAAAAGAAGGAAAGCAAAGCAAAAAAAAAAGAAAAAAGAAGGAAAGCAATATTTCCTCATCTAGTCATGGGTGGCCCATGTGGAAGGGTTCTCATAGGTCACCAAGATATTCAACTTGCTCAACAGGTCACCCAAAATTCTATAAAATAATCCAAGCAACTCATTTTCACAACTTTTGA
Organism: Larix kaempferi; assembly: GCA_027924585.1. Taxonomy (NCBI): domain Eukaryota; kingdom Viridiplantae; phylum Streptophyta; class Pinopsida; order Pinales; family Pinaceae; genus Larix; species Larix kaempferi. The sequence continues at coordinate 6,520,006 of BSBM01000893.1, forward strand.
TCATTAATGATTTCAATTGAGTGCAATTTTGCCTCATTGACCTGGGAGATGTGCCCCTACTCCTAGATGGGAGATGTGCCCCATGCTTCTACTGACAGAATGATGACATCCAATATTCATCACTGATTCTATTGCAGGTACTGAATTCTGACCCATTGGTTGGGGTGGGGTTCTCATTGTGTGGTTCAACTCCTTCATTCATTAGGAACAATGTTACAGGGCTGAAATGGAGGTTCTGGTTTAGAACTTTATGATAATTTTTGGACATTGATACCTGCTCCATTGAATCTGTAGCATTGTTTCCAATAGGAAACACTTTTTCTCTCATCAAAAAAAGTGTCCAGATGAGCAAGTTATGACCATTTTACTAAATCTGGGGGTTCGAGCTATAAGAACGCGCTCTGCTTCCTGTGAAAGTATGATGGAATTCAGTCATTAGAGGATGATGGTACTCATCCATTTTCACTAATTTTATTTTCAATTCATGTATCTTATCAATTCGAATTTGAATTTCAGAAAAAGTCTCATTCAGTCTATGGTTCGAATCTCCATGCGTCTTTTGGATTTCTAGAGCTAGATTGTTGTGTAGGAGAGGATGAATGTTTATACAATGATATGAGAGGTATCATGGCTATGATATGATGTAATAACAATAAATATTAATCTCTAATATCATTCAATACATTTCAGTTTGCAGAAGTCTGATATTTTCTTCATTTTCTACACCGTCTCTAGATTTGCCTAGATTTTGACTAGTTTTCAGACTAACAAGTTTTAATGATGAAGTATAGATCCAAATGAGTTAATTACTGTTCTAGGAGTTAATTAACATGTTATATTAAACCATACATGTCTGATATTGAGAATTCATGATCTTTCTCTACCTATTTGGGAGCTCCTGAATTTTACTAGTCAAGCAATCCTGAGAGACCATTTTTCTTATATCTTTGTCAAATTTTCACAAATATTTATTAAAATTGATGTTTCAACCCATTAATTTTTTTTGAATGATATTTAATTTTATTTATCCTCTTTGATTCATAAGCACTCACCCCCAACCTCCAATAAAGTTTACACCCATACTAGTCTGCATATGTTGACGAGCCCAGGTTAATTGGAGTAGAGTTCAGTTGGGCTGATATTGAAACATAAATGGTCTCATTACTTTGTGCAGAGGTATCAGAAAATATCATAGCTTTATTTCCACCAAAATCTTTTTATCTTGTCCACCCTCAATCAATCTAACTTCCACACACAGTGTTTTATTTCCTTCTGTGAAGTAGAGAGTTTTGTATCACTAATTGATTTGGGTCGTGGACAGGAAGCATGAGGGGGACAATAGTTCGACTGAATGAGTCAGCTGTGTTATGGTGGAAGCAATTAAAAATAAGTAGAATGAGCAAAGCAGGATTACACTACATAGATAAACACAAATACGCACAGACAATATGCAGGAATGTCGAATGATTCTATTACTGGGTGAATTCCCGATCTGATGATGTGTTGCAATATTATACATGCTTATATAGAATTATGGGATGCTTGGGTGCCTGCTCGTTACGTTTAGTTACAAAGAATAAGTTAGCACGATTCAACAGTTCAACCATTACAGTCGACTAGAAAACAAAGAGATAGTCTATCGAAGTTTGACAGTCGTTGGTCGATGTCGCAAACTGTGATGTTGTTGAACATGTCTAAGGTGTGAATGTGTCGTGGTGTGTCGAAGTCGAGACTTGTTAGAGTTTTGTCGAATTCGAAACTTGTCGGACTGGAAACTTGTTGAGTCGAAGTTGCATCAACGTCGATGACTTTCCAACTGCGATATCGATCAGACCTCCTTCCTTAAGAAACAACGGACCCCATTTTTTGCTCGTGAAGATGAGGAAACGTGTCGATCAATTCAGTAATAGAGTACCACTTTCCTTGAGATGGGATTTGGCCAGCCTTGGAAACCTAAAACAAGGGAATTGTGTTCATCCTTGTATGGCATACTCATCACCCCACAATGGTGTCACAAGGAAGAAGCTCCTGAATATATAGATGGATGTCTTCGGGTTATGTTGTTGGGAAGTCATTCTATTCCAACAAGGGTGCATGGTATGGTCGAAGTAGATCCACATTAAATACTGGATGCAGACCCAAGCATACAGGAATGTCGAGTTGGAAAGCGTTTTCGCCAATCTGTCGAAGAATACTATACGGCCCATATCCCAAAGGCATGAGCTTCTTGAATGGACCTATGAAGCACTCCTTCTTGAGATGTAACCAAACCTTATCCCCAATTTGGAATGATTAAGCAATATGATGCTTATCATGTCAGGCCTTAGATTTCTCGCTTTCTCTGTGCAACATTTCATGTGCTTGCTTCTGGATGTCGCGTATCTGATCTCTGAACTTGATTGCTTTATCAACTTCTTGCTAGTTGTAGTCGGTGTCTCTCGGCTGTGTCGAGGAGCTGATCAAATCGATAGTCATTGAGGGCTCAAATCCATAATACACTTCAAATGGACTCTTTCCTGTAGAGTTGTGCTGAGCTCAATCATAGCTATGCTGGATGTATGGAAGACGTTCATCTCATGTGCGTCGATGCTGGTGATTGTACATGCGAAGCAGTTGTACTACCAACTGATTCACAACTTTCGTCTATTCATCATTTTGAGGATTGAAAGCTGTTGACAATGAGAGTCATGTGTCTAACAGTTGCTAGAGGGTCTTCCAAAAGATGCTGATGAATCTAGCATCTCGGTTAGAAATAATGGTCGTTGGTAAACCATAGTGTTTTCAAACATGTGTAAAGAAGAGCTGAGCGGTTTGTTACATTGTCGTGGTATTCTTACATGGTATGAGAATGGCCATCTTGGAAAATCAGTCGAATACTACTAATATCGCGTCATGCTGATGTCTGGTAGTAGGATAACTTGTCAAGTATTCCATAGAAATAGATTCCCATGGTTGACTAGGAACTGGCAGAGGTGTGTACAATCCTTGTCATCGATTAGATGGCTTATCAATGGCACAAACCACGCATGATCGAATGTACTTGTTGACGTCCGATTTCCATGTAGGCCAAAAGAAATACTTCTACAGAATAACAAGTGTCTTTGCTACTCCAAAGTGTCCTGCAATCTTGATATAGTGTGCATCCCAAATAAGCTGTTGTCAGTGCTCACTGGTCAGTACACAAAGCTATCTAAGCTTGTATAGCAAGGTATCTTTCAGGAAATAGTCGAAGGTTGAGGTCAATGACTTGTTATTCTATAAATGTTGGTAGACATTGAGAAGTCGACGTTGTCCTCATACAGTCGTGGCCAAGTGGTCGTTTCGTATCCCTACATACTCATCACTGTTAAAATGAGAGTAATGAGTGGTTGATTGAGGCAATCGGTGGAGGCATTAGCTTTACCTTTCCGATACTTAATTACCAACTAAAATTGTTGGAGGTAATTAATCCACTTGAGTTTCAGTTTGTTTGAAACTATGATTGTGTTGGAGTGAACTGTAGAGGCTTGTGATTAGTGAGAATGATTGTTTCCTTACCAAGGATGTAATGCCTCCATTTCTTAAGAGCTTGCACAATTGCGTACAATTATTTTTCGCACGTTGAGTATCTTCTAACTTTGTTGTTAAAAGTCTCGAAATGAAAAGCGACTGGGTGACCAGACTGAGTGATCACTGCGCTCAAGGAATAGTCCTATGCATCCATCTCAATCTAAAAGGGCTAATGAAAATCAGGTAACACAAGTACTGGTGCAATGCAGAGCTTGAGTTTGAGTTTTTCAAAAGCTGCTTGTTGTGTTGATGTCCACTAGAAGACAGTTTTCCCACTTCTCTTCATCAACTGATTCAAGGGCCAGGCTATGTGACTGAATCTGAGTATGAATCGTTGATAGAAATTTGCCAAACCAAGAAAACTTCTTAGTTCTTGAATGCTTCTAGGAATGGGCCAATCTTTGAGGATCTGTACTTTTTATGGGTCGACATGAATTCCTCCAGATTCAATTACATGCCCCAAATATTTGATGTTGTTCATCGCAAAAGAGCACTTGTCCATGTTCAAATAAAGCTGATGTTGCTGGAGAGTGTCGAGGACTTGTCAAAGATGTCCGACATGTTCTTCCCATGATCGACTGAATATCAGTATATCACCGAGATAGACAATAACCCATTTTCTGATGCCAAAAGGTCTAACAAGGTTATCCATATGTCGCATGAATGTCGCAAGTGAGTTGGTTAAGCCAAAAGGCATGACTAACCATTCAAACAATCCTTCCTTGTTTTTGAAAGTAGTTTTCCACAAAACTAAGGGCTCGATTGGAATCTAATGGTATCACGACTTGAGGTCGAGCTTAGGAAATAATTTAGCACCTTTCAGATAGTCGATGAGCTCGTCTATCTGTGGTAGAGGGTAACAATTCTTCACCGATATTTTGTTGAGAGATATGTTGTCGATGCACATGCGCCAAGTCCCTTCTTTCTTCAGAACTAGGATGACTGGACTTCCATAAGGAGAGGATATGGGTCGAATATGACCTTTTTCAATTAATTTTTGGATCTATTTGCGAATCTCTTCATTTTCGAGAATGGATATTCTGTAAATAGATGTGTTAGGAAAATAAGAACTTGGAACAAGTTCAATAGAGTGTTTTACCTGGCAATGTTGAGGTACTCCGTCTAGACCTTGAAAGTGGTTCTGGTACTCATCGAGAATATGATCGACTTGCTACTTCTGTTGAGAGCTGCATTGGTCAATGACTCGACTCATTGCTGCAGTGATCTTAGAATGTTGTTGCTTGATCATGATTAATGCGAACTTTGAGCATGATTGATGAGCTTCTTTGTCTGTTTGGAAAATATCAGTCCAACCGTCGGTATAGCTTGACGCTCTGGTATGCTGAACCATCGATTTCGGATTCTAACAATCACCTTCTGAGGCTGTAACTGATAAATTCCATGTCTATCCCAGAGGTAAGGTTTCCCAAACTGGGAATCGGCTACGAAGAATGGTGCCACATCACAGAGTACTTCATCTTCAAAAGGCTTTATGAAGTGGGCGAGTTTGCATTGTCAAGTGATCCAAAGTTCTTGTCCATTCTTCATCCAATCGATGTTGTAAGGATGAGTATGCGGAGTGGTAACAAGACCTAGTTTCTTCATGAGATATTCAAAAATTAAGTTCTTCTGGCTCTCATTGTCCATAATCAGATGCAATGGGTTTCTCTGGACCCATAACCATGTATGGAACAAATTTTCTCATTCCTCATCGTCAACGATAGTCGAGGCTACCGGATTGGTTGAGATGAAAAGGGTCATTGCATCTAGATCATATTCTTCCACCGTCTTGTCGAATGCTTTAGAGGTTGACACTTTTTCCAAAAATGTCTTCCATGCTTTGCATTCAGACATATCATGCCAATATGAGTCATGGTAATCGCACCATTTTCTGGTAGGTGGTTGTTTGCTATGTTCCCTCTTGTGAAAAGGCTTCTTGCCATGGTCTGGCTTTGGCGATGTCAATTGATAAGATTTCAACTTGTCGAAGTCGGAAAGTGCCTTGTTGTCGGGTGGTCGTCCTGATGTTGGCTTTGTCGTGAAATGTGCTTTTCCTTTCTGCATGGTTTCCAATTTGCTATAGTAGTGGAAAGCATCCGCAAGCATGTTGACAGTCAGAAATTCCATCTCCTGCTGAATGTATTGGGACAATCTGATAACGTACTTTAGAACAAGTAATTTCTCTTCTTCTTGGATGCCAAGTCTATCCATGAGTCGGTAGAACTTGTCAGTGTAAATTTGTATTGATTGGTATTTCCATTTCCTTAGCTACTGCCACTTCTTATACCGTTGCTCGAGATATTTAGGTGGGTAAAATTCCTTTTGGATGTGTTCGACGAATTTATCCCATGTGTCGATGGGGTCTCCGCTTTTCTCCATCTTTGTTGAGAGGTTCTCCCACCAGCAGTGCATGGAGGTTGACATCTTTAAGGATGCAATGGTGATATTTTCAGCTTCTAAGAGTTGATTCACATCGTTATAGGATTCCAATTGTAATACCCAATTGTTAACAAATTCCATGTCAATCTTACCTTCAAGATTTGGTATCTCTAGATTCGTTTGCACATTGAAGGGATTGATTTTATTGGAGTGAATTCTCGTCGAAGATCCTCTGGATGTTGAAGCAAATCGCATGAGAATCTCATTGAACTGGGCGAACATTTCAGTCCATTGTTGAGACAAATCTTTCTCAATAAGCTGTGTTGTCTCGTCAGCTACATGTCTTATGTCTCTTGTGTCATCTCTGGAGGTAGCGTCTACTTGGATTGCTGAGATTGCGAGCGAGTTTGAACCGACATAAGTCAAGTAACTTCGAGAGGAGTGTATACGCAGAACTTAAGCACGAAAACTAAATGCTTTGATTTGAGTCTTTCTTTGGTACCAATGATCCAGGTCGTGGGCAGGAAGCATGAGGGGGACAATAGTTTGACTGAATGAGTTGACTCTGTTATGGTGGAAGCAATTAAGAATAAGCAGAATGAGCAAAGTAGGATTACACTACACAGATAAACACAAATACACACAAATAATATGCAGTAATGTGAAATGATTCTATTACTGGGTGAATTCCTGATCTAATGATGTATGTTATAATATTATACATGCTTATATAGAATTATGAGACACTTGGGTGCTTTCCCATTACATTCAGTTACAAAGAAGAAGTTAGCACGGTTCAACAATTCAACCGTTACAATCGACTGGAAAATAGAGAGACAGCCTGTCGAAGTTCGACAGTCATCGGTGGCATATTGACGCTGCTTGTCGATGTCACGAACTATGAGGTTGCTGAACATGTCGAAGGTGAAAATGTGTCGAGGTGTGTCGAAGTTGAGACTCGTTAGAGTTGTGTCGAATTCGGAACCTGTCGGACTGGAAACTTGTTGAGCCGAAGTTGAAACTTGTCGAAGTTGCATCAATGTCGATGACTTGCCAACTGCGATGCAGATCACTAATACTAGTTGGTACATTACAGTGGTATCAGATTACTTTCCTTGCCTCAACCTGTGGAAATTAAATCTCATATGAAGAAATATCTCAGAACTATTTTCAAGTTGCAGCTATAAAACTAGAAAAAACTAGATACAGTCATGGAAGATGAAGGATTTGAGTTATACGAGGACAAACAAATCATTTACATTGATTGAGGCCTACCAAGAGATGGTGATTGTTTCATTTTTTACCAAATGTACATAGATCAATGGGATGAACCACCAACGGCTAATCCTAAGAAGGAATTAGCAAAGAGGATATCTACAAGTAAAAAATTTCCCTTCCACTACCAGGAGTATTTGGCTTTGAGAGAAGAGATTCATAAAGCAATTTCCTTCAAAGATTACTTTTATTGCAGATTTGTATTTGAGATCAAGGATTAATCTTTGGATTTAATAGAGGGTAGAAAACCACCCATAGAGGAAACAAATTGTTCTACCTCTGTGAGCAAAGAAAAAGAAAGAGGAATCGAAAGTGAAGCTTCATTGGAGCCATATGCACATGGTTTCTTTTGGATATTATTTGGGTTTTATCCAAGGAGAGAATCCAAAGGTATTTATATGAAGTAAAACAAAAGCAAAGATACAACCATTCATGTGGAGAAGAAAGAGGAAAGTACAAATCAGCCATCCACAATCATGGAGAGGATTAGTGAACTACCTAGATCCATTGGTAGTGAAGAAAGAGCTATTGTTCTTGAAGATGAATCCTAGTACACAATTCTTACTGATGAGGGTGGTGCATCATATGATGAACCCGCCACTTGTATTTTTGATGATCATTCAAAGACACTAAACATGGATGAAATAGAAACTACTGATGGTTTCTCTAGTACCTATGGAACATCTACTTGTGGATGTTCGAATTTTGTTGGAGTACCTACTGATAGGTGCTCACATCTCTATGTTGGTAACATAGAGATCATATTTGAAGATGTTGATGCAATCCAAAGTATCATTAATCATGATGATGTATTTCTTGCAATAGTGGAAGCAAACCAAGGATCAATTTCACCTTCACTACTTGAATTTTATGAGGGTGATCCAATGAAGTTTGAAGAAGAGAAGGTTCTCATGAAATTTCTTACTTTGATAAAGGAGTTGCAAATATACTTTCCTTTGAGCATGAAGATGATGAATTTTCAGCCATCGATGAGGAGAAAGGAGTAACTTCACCATCACCACATAAGATTCATGAAGTTAATCCAAGGAAAATTAAAGAAGAGGATGTTCACTGTCATGAACCGTCCTTCCTTGAAGGGACATTAAAGATGAACACATTGAAGATCAAGGATCCCCTTGGCATTCTCCATGTCATTCATGCTTTAGTGTCACAATATTGTTGGAGAGATGCATCAATGGAAAATCCACTTTCCATTGAAGACATGGAGAAGATTCAGAAGTCAATGACAAACATCAAAGGTAAATTTTCACAATTGCTTTCTGACAAAGATGATTTGTTTGATCTTTCAAGATTGTATCATGATGCATTATTGAAGAATGAAGAAGAGCTTGAAAAGATCTCATATGAGTTGGAATCCACCCAATATTCTTTTAGAATTTCTCAAATTACTCTCTTGGGATCTCAGATGCAAGTAGAGAAAATTCAACAAGAGGTTCGAAGATCTCATATTCCTTCCTATGTTCCAATCATCCACTCCCTTTTGGTTGATGATTTTCATATTTCTGTGGAGGAATCTCATGTAATGGTGGAACATGAGGAGCATGCTGAATTTAATGTGCTTGAGAGGGATGAAATAAATCAAGAAGGTAACCAAGAACTTGCCTTGTCTCAAAGAGATTATGAGTTACCTCATGATGAGAGATGCATAATTTTGGAGGAGACACATGATATCACATTTGATGGATCATCCCATGATGATGAGGTACCTAGATCCACATGCTTGGTGGATAAATGTTGCAAAGAGTTGATTCATTCTCTTCCACCCCACACTTTTGTTTCAATCACATCACTTGAAGATGAGAATTGGGTGAAAGGATTTTTCTTGATAGTATCCCAAGAGGAGCAGGAGGATCCCACAATCATTCTAGATGACTTGATGGTCAATCCATGGGGATTGGAAAAGGCTCATATTCCTCCCAGTAGCCATGATATTGATTTCATATCCTTGGAATCAAGTAGCAAAGAGTTCTGTCCATCTATGGATAGATGTACCACAAAGTTGAAGACTCCAAGAGGTAAAATTTTTTTGTGTAAAATTTTTAATACCTCTAACATTGATATGTTTTGTGATCATAAACATAGGTACATATTGCTGCCATTAGATACCATTCATCCACACATGGATTGCGTGGAAGATTACATGTTCCACATGGAGTCTCCTAGCAGAAAAAAGTATGCACATGGTAGGTGGAAGACAACTAAACAAACAAGTTTCTAAAGGAAGTTAGTGAGCTATTGGAGATATGCACTTGGAGAAGCCACAAACTCCTTACTTGGACATGATTTGGTGAGTGTTTGTTCATCCACTAATTGGATGAGTAAATAATTGATGGAGGTATGCAGCACATGTTCTTTCCACTTGAGTGGAACCAGTGGCAGAGAGTTGAGCCATTGGGATAGTAAATGTTTGTCTTTTGGATCCTATGGTGGAGAGTTGAGCCATGAGATTACTTCATTGGAGATATATACCCCTAAAGGTATTGATTCTGCTTGAATTTGTGTTTTTTCATTGTATTCATCATATTTTACTGGTGAGTAGTCGATGAGGCATTTTTGGTGTTTGTATGATGCCTATATTTCTCATAACTAGATAAGGGACTTCCACCCTTGTCATTTGAGCTACAGTGATGGCATTTTTTATTCTTGTGTGCATTGGGCACATGAGAACTTTCTTATTGGAGTGGAAAGAATTGATGAGGTTTGGCCTCACTCTTTGGAGGCATATTTGGTGGTGCATAGTCTTTCCTTGATTGGGTACTACCATGGAGAGTTCCATATATTGATCGAGGTGCCCTCAAAGTTTCAAGGTTGCATTGGAAAAGATTATTTTCCAATGTGGTGGTATGATGTTTTCATCCTTCCAAGCATTTCACATGATGATGATTTTTTCTTCTTACTAATGTTTGGTGAGATGCAGTATGATTAGTGGGATCCTAGTATTCCACGGGATGACAGTTTTCCAAACATGACACTGCTACTTGGAAACATGCAGTTGAAGCAGTGGGATCCATGAATTCCTTTTCCTGATAGATTTTGTTGGATGGTATTCCGATCCATGGGAGTGTCGTGCAAGCAATGGGATCCCATAATTGCTTGTCTTGGGAGTAGTTGTTTGCATGTTGGAATGATGGAGCAAGCCATCCCTCTTTTACATCAATTCATATATGTTGCACTTGGTTTCAGTTTCCTACATGGGGAACACCTCTGTGGATGGACTTATATTTTTCATAGTAGTGGTATCTTTGCATTTCTAATATTTATATGGGATCTTGGCACACTTTCCAATTGCTTCACTTGGATAAAAGTAGGCATGTTCAGTTACAGATATAGTGGATATTTTCTTTGGAGAGATGCTTATGATCAGAGTAGTGCAGCAAAATCATGATGGACCTCTTGGGATATTTTGCTTGAGGAAAAGCAAATTTTGGGGAGGGAGTACTGTCATGTCCACAAATTTTGACAAGCTCTATGTCACTAGGACATAAACATTAAAATATGTAATTAATGATGCCAATAGTACCAGGAAAAGAATTAAATTATTTCAAGGGATTAATTTTGGTTTGGAGGTATTTAATTAATTAAATTCCAAAATATGCACTTTGGAATAATTAATTAGTTGGTTTGAGTAATTTTATTTCTAATTACTTATATTTGGACTAGAAATAATGAGCTAATCTAAGGAGGGAGAATTAGAGAGGACAAGTGGACCAAGGAGGATGGAAATTGCTAAAAATGGTCAAAAACATGCTAAAAGCGGCAAATTAGAATAAAATCAGGAAAAACAACATAAAGTAGGAAAGTTAGAAAAGAAGGAAAGTTCAGAAAAAGAAGAAAAATACAAAGCATAAAGTGGAAAGGAAATCAGAAAAAAAGAAAAAGAAGGAAAACAAAACAAAAAAATGAAAAAGAAGGAAAGAAAGCTTTCCTCATCCACTCATGGGTGGCCCATGTGGAAGGGTTATCATAGGTCACCAATCTATTCAACTTGCTCAGTGGGTCACCCAAAATTCTATAAAAGAATCCAAACAACTCCTTTTCACAACCTTTGATCATTAATGATTTGAATTGAGTGCAATTTTTCCTCATTGATCTGGGAGATGTGCCCCATGCTTCTACTGAAAGGATGATGACATCCATTATTCATCACTAATTCTATTGCAGGTCCTGAAGTTTGATCCATTGGTTGGTGTTCTCATTGTGCGGTTCAAGTCCTTCATTCAAGAGGAACAATGTTGGAGGGCCGAAATGGAAGTTATGGTTTCTACCTTTATGATAATTTTTGGACATTGATACCTATTCCATTGCATCCATAGTATCGTTTCTAGTAGGAAACAATTTTTTTCTCATAAAAAAAGGTGTCCAGATGAGAAAGTTATGGCCATTTTACTAATTCTGAGGGTTCGAGCTGTGGAGAACGAGCCCTACTTCCTGTGAGAGGATGATGGAATTCATTCATTAGAGGATGATGGTATTCAGCCATTTTCACTGAGTTTATTTTCAGGTCCTATAGCTTATCAAGTCAAATTTGAAGTTCAGAATAAGTCTCATTCAGTCTATGGTTCGAATCTCCATTCTTCTTTTGGATTTCTAGAGCTAGATTGTTGTGTAGGAGAGGATGAATGTTTATACAATTATATGAGAGGCCTAATGGATCTTATATGATGTAATAATAGTAAATATTAATCTATGATATCATTCAATACATTTCAGTTTGCATAAGTCTGATATTTTCTTCATTTTCTACACCCTCTCTTGATTTGCCTAGATTTTGACTAGTTTTCAGACTAACTAGTTTTAACAACGAAGTATAGATACAAATGAGTTAATTGCTATTATAGGAATTAATTAACATGTTATATTAACCCATAAATTTATGATATTGATAATTCATGATCTTTATGTACCTGTTTGAGAGCTCCTAAATTTTACTAGTCAAGCAATCATAAGAGACCATTTTTCTTATATCTTTGCAAAATTTTCTCAAAGATTTATTAAAATATCTAGTTCGACCTATGACTATCTTTTGGCTAATTTTTAATTTTATTTAGCCTCTTTGAGTAAAAAACACTCACCCCCAACCTCCAGTAAAATTTACACCCATACTAGTCTACATATGTTGAGGGGACCAGGAGCATTGGAGTAGAGTTCAGCTGGCCTGATATTGAAACATAAATGATCTCAGTACTTTGTGCATAGGTATCAAAAAATATCATAGCTTTCCTTCCACCCAAATCTTTTGATCTTGTCCACCCTCAGTCGATCTATCTTCCATGCACATTGTTTAATTCCTTCTATGAAGTAGAGATTTTTGTATCACTAATACTAGTTGGTACATTACATCTTAAAGGAAAATATGTAGAAGATGACTAATATCTACTATGAATTTTTGAATTCCCTGAATAAAGAGAGGGGGGGTGTTACACAGAAATCTTCCACACTATGAGCATCAGCATTCTTTGGCTTGTAGGATCCATTTCAGTGACTCAGATCCATTTTAATCCTTCAGTGATACCAGTTTGCCCTATTTTTATTCTTACCCACTTGTTGCATCACTATAGCAAGCGTACTCGCGAGTTGCATCCCTATAGCCCGCGGGTAGCATGTAAAATGGTAAAAACCACTATTTAATTACTTTTTACTCCCAGAACGCGGTCATTGGGTGACCTTTGGCTCTCCATCTGCCCAAGTAACGTCTCGATGTGTCCTTTCACCTAACTTTGAGAGGACTATATATTGAGCACATATGGCTTATGGACGGGAGGAAGAAGAGAATCGTAAGAGAACTCTAGTGGATTTTTGCCCTATCTTGAGCCTACACTAATTGATCCTTGTAGTTGTGAACCAGTTATGTTCACCTTCCAAACTCCTTTCTAGTTTGAGTTTGCCATTCATGGAGGATTGAAGTGGTGGAGGCACAAGTGGATTGATCTAGATATTGGTTCATATTGGTTGCCGGCAAGAGGTTGTATCACTTTGTACTTCTTCTTGTTCATTAATAGAAATACTCATATTCTTGTCCATTCATGGTGTGAATGTCATTTATTATACATTGGGTTGCATTTGCTTATGATATTATGGACCATTGTTATTGATAATGTTAATGTCAATCATTTATTACATGTACTTGTTGGATATTGGCTGTCAAGACTAATTTGCAGATTACAAGTGCTTGGAAGTGTGTGGATTGAAAGCTCCAACGGGGATCTACATCAAACGTTGGATCGAGGTTGGTTACATTTCTCCATTATTTTAACATTGTCATTTATAATAGCATTGCTTTGAGAATTGAGTAGATTTCTGGTAGTCATCTGTCTGTTGTGGTATTCCCAAGCCATAGTGAGTTTTCTCCAATACAGAAATGGCGACTCCGCTGGGGAAAACATCCATGTTTGGGAAACATTTTGAGCATTAGTCCATATTTAGAGTTGCTGTTTATCGAAGCTCTATGTCACTGATTGGCTGTTAAGATACAATATAGAAAACCTGCTTTTTCTGAGCCTCTGGACTCTTTATTTAACCATTTGCTTTTCCTCACCCGCGAGCTAGCTTAGTTCTGCTCTGGTCTACCCGCCTCTGTTTACTCTACTGCTCGTAGGTACCTGCAGGTATTCCTTCGACAGTAGCGTGTAACTCCGGCTTTTGTTGGTTTATGGCTATTGGTTGTTGTTGGGTGAGTTTGGTTGGTTCTTAAGTCTTTGTTGGCCTCTTTCTTGACTGTTTCATGCCTTGGTTGTGACCAGATCTCTTCGTTTCTCTTGGTTGAGCCTTCTTGGTTTTTTACCAATCTTTGGTTTTAACCTCTTGGTTTTTTCCTTTAGAGCTCTTTCCTTTGGCTGAGTCTTGTTGTTTAGAACCTGCTGGGTTGTCTTAGTGATCTTCTCGACACTTCAGTGACTGAATAGTAGGATTTTGCTTGCATTTTTTTATTTCATTTATATTGAAAAAATACAAAAATATTCATTTAGTTTTTTGCATGTTCCTTCTCATTTATAAGTGAAAATACAAAAATATTTTATTTCCATGTACTGCATCTTGCATTGAGTGCTTGTTGCCTTCATTTTAGGTTCTGCTTGTGCATTGAAAAGATAAAAGATTGCATCTTTATTTCTGAATTGTTGGTTGACTATGCATATTAGTGACATTGTTTTATTGGATAAATGAGTCTAGGATTGGGCGATGTTGCATACTATTGAGTCTACACATCACTAGTTTCACGATCATATCCCTTGAGTAACCACAGCCACTAAAATTAACGCTTAATCATAAAATTGATTAGACTGATTCTATTTATAGGGTACACCAACTAGCATAGGTTTAGAGTCTTGGAATAGATCATTGTGAGTTAACAATCCAAGACTACTAGACGAAACATTAGGTGTCTGACCAGGGAGTGGAGGAATCCATGGTATAGATTGATATTCTTAGGAAATCCTACTCAAACCAGAGTTAAGCACGAGGTCACGGGAAGTTGGTTGAGGAGATATCCCTCTGATACCGGTCGAACGTGGGAGATATATCCAGGATTTGTTCATATCTGGGGGTACTGGAGGTTTATCCTCTTGTGCTTCAGGCCTAGCTACCCTGCCCATATGACGGGTCCCACCTGCGACTGTCCCCCTGAGCATTGGTTATATTGCGGTGAACATAGTTTCCTTACCTACATACTACATAGGGTACTTGCAGTTGTTATGTTGTTTGTGTCCTGAGTCAGATAGGGATTGGACAACACAGTTGTGTTCATGCAGTGGACTTGACCCTGTCGACACAGTGAAGCTTGGGTGTCTCTATAACTGATTCTATTACCTCTGGCTATAGTTTGGGAGTCTCAAGCCTCTCCTAGGCAAGACATACCAGCTCTAGTGTCGGGAGCTCATTTAGCCACACTACTTGTATTCTCTTGGTTGTAGTTTCTCTAGGTGTGTGCTTTTGATTTACTGTTTTTGATCGATAGTTGGCCTTTAGGAGACGTTGTGTCTCTCTCCGGAGAGAACGTGTCATGGAGCCCTGCTCTCTACCGGTCTCATCGGTTGGCTAGCTTAAAGCCGGATTTGATTACACAACGTATTGCTAGAGGATTCCAGAGGGCTCCCTCTGAGTCTTTATATTCTTACATCACTTACGTTGAAGACTACATGACTGCACATCTCGATATCGGGCAAGACCCTTCTACTCCTTCGGGTAGAGTTGAGCGTACTTTCGATCCCCATACTCCTCATGAGGATTGGGGAGGTGATCCACCTGAGACCCAACTTGGTTCTATTTGTCCTAATCCACTTAACTGGGATCCGTTTGATCCTTTGAATCCAAATAATTATCTTTACGGGATGCTCGACTTACCCGAGGAAGGAGAACGGGATGAGCCTTTCATTCCTTCATTTCCATGTGATTTAAGATACGGGAGACCTAATAATCATGATGATACTAGCCCTATGGTCAATCCCACCACACTCTCTTTTGGTATTCCTAGTCACACTACTGTCACTATGGTTGGTACTCATGCTGGCACTGGTCAAAGTGTTAGCCATATTATACCCACTGGGGGCACTACCCTCGCTGGGGGAACTACGTTGTCCACCCACTCACATAGTATGGGGACTGGTTAGATTCCTAACCATGCTAATATTGGGACACGACCACCTCCTAGGAATACCCAACCTAACCAGAATGTTGTTCGGAATATGACTCGCCATCCACCACCTAATACACATGTTGCTACTCGTCAACCTAGGACTACTTTCACACATGATACCGTTCCTCCCAACCACGGGGGTGGACACATACTGCACACTTTTGCATCCACTACCGCCACTAGTAATGCTAATGTAGGAGGTGGGAATATTTCCTATCCACATGGACATCACACCACCAACCCTGCTACTAGTCACACCCATATTGGAGCTGGGAATGCTTCTCATGCTTCTAGTCACCACGCGACTGCTCAAGTTAATCCTAATATTGGGGGTGGGAACATACCATACCACCACAATCAATACAACACGGTTCCCACTATGAATAGTACATACATGCCCCATACTCACGGGGGAAACCCTTACTACAACCCAGTCGGTGTTGGCCACCAGTATCACCCACCACCCCAATATGGTGCTCAAAACACGCATATACCTGCTTACTCTCAAATGGGTCAGGAGGGAGGAGGTTATCCACCTTATGGCCATGGGAAATCTTATGGACCGTTAGGTCCTCAGTATCAGTAGTTTAACCCTCATGGTCAAGATTTTGGTCCATCCTATAATACAGTTCCATTCAACCAACCATTTATGGGAGCTTATAATCAAGCTTTCCAGCCACAACTCCCGTTCCTTTCATGACTGAATCTCCCGGATATTTCAAAGCTCACAAATGATCCGGTGTGTCATGAACCTACTTGGACCCCAGTCCCTACCAAGCTACCTTCGGACATTCCAAAGTTTGAGGGGAAAGGTGGTGAGGACCCGGGAGATCATGTCACAACGTTTCACCTTTGGTGCTCCTCCAACTCTTTGAATCATGATTCCATTCGATTACATCTATTTCAACGCACTTTCATGGGGGCAGCCGCAAAATGGTATGTAGAGTTGCCCAGAAACACCTATAGGGGATTCAATGAGATTGCTTTGGTTTTCTTAGACCATTTCCAGTTACCGGTTTGTTATTATACTGGTACTGAGTTGTTGTCCACCTTTCGTCAAAATAAGGCCACACATATTTCTGACCACGTTCAAGAGTGGCATCGGCGGAAGAGATTAGTGAAATCCAACATTCCTCTAGAGTTCCTGTTGGAATGGTTCCTCAAATATTTACTTCCATACATTCCTAAGGATGTTTCAATGTCCGGCATTGTGACTGAGGAACAAGCTATCTTGAAATTCCAGCAATTAGATCTACTTTATTCTCAGTCTGGCATTTTGTATGACATTATTCCTGATGCACCGAGAACAAGACATGAGCCTACATTAGTTCCTGGACCACATGCTGATGGCATCATGGGGTCCGCATGCACTCACCCCATAGACTTGGTAGCTAATCAAATGCAAAAATTTTTGCTAAACCAGTCTGCACTCGGACAGTTTCACACCTTGTCCACTTCCACTCCGTCGTCTAATGTACACAATGTGCAATCAACGAAACCGTTGGGTAACCAACAACCTGGTGGTAAGAAAAAGGGGAGAAATAATCGTAGGGGTTGTTAACACCCAAAAAGTGCTCACTAGCTCATTTCCCTATTCACATGACCCATTTGTCCACGTTTTCACCATCTGAGCCTCCGAAACCAACAAAAGGTCACCAAAAGACCTTAGTACACCCCTTTTTCCATTAAAAAAGATTATTTTTCCAAGAAAATCATAAAAAACCCTCAAAAAGGGTCCAAATTCCCAAAAATATTAAAAAGGGAATTAAAATATTATTTTTATTCAAAAAAGGAAAAAGGAGGGAAAAGTACCTAAACCATGTTGGTCAATACCATTTGGTTTCCCCAAAACCACAAATGGTATTTCCCACCACCAAAACCTATAAAAAGGTGGTAGGGGCTCCTCATTTCACATCCTTCCATTATCTCATCCTTATGCTGCTGAAATCTCCCCTGAGCACTTTTAGCCATTGAAGCAACCTTGGAGAAGGAGACCTCTTGGAGTTTGGAGCTACTCATCTTGGGAGTTGCTCAACATCAACCTTCACCATTGAAGGTAATATCGCAAGCACTTGCTTGCCCCCCATTTTTTAATACAAAAAATTATTTCTTATGTTTCTTGTTCTTGATTTTGAAATGTTTAAATTATTTGCTTAGATTCTTGCTTAGATCCATGAATAGTATTGTTTATTTAGTTTATTGTTTTTATTTCTATTGAAACTGCTGCTACTAGTTAGCAGGTGCTCATAGCACTAAGCCTAGTTGCAAAACCGGGCCAACAGTTTTGGCGACTCCGCTTTGGTTTGAACTTTAGATCTCTAGTTTTGCCTTTAAATCTTAGTTTTTATGAGTTTTTAACCTTTAGATCCATAGATCTGCCATCTTAGACAGCAGATCCATTGCTGTTCTGAGATTTGGCCCCATAAACAGCCCGAAATTTTCAATTTTCGGGTTCGTTTCTTGGTTTCCGTGCACGGCTTCCGCCTCGCGGCTTTTTGCCAGACAGTCGCGCGGTCCATCGCGACTTTTCTGGGTTTTTCCGCGCGGTCCATCGCGGCCTTTTTCCAGACAGTCGCGCGGTCCATCGCGAATTTTCTGTGTTTTTCCGCACTACACACCGCGGCTTCGCGGCCTATTTCCGCGCTGTCCATCGCGACTGTGCGCCCAAAACCCGCGCGGTCCATCGCGACTGTGCGCCCAAAACCCGCGCTGTCCATCACGACTGTGCGCCCAAAACCCGCGCGGTCCATCGCGACTGTGCGCCCAAAACCCGCGCGGTCCATCGCGAGTGTTCGTCCAAAACCCGCGCGGTCCATCGCGACTGTGCGGCCAAAACCCGCGCGGCCCATCGCGGCTGTTCGTCCAAAACCCGCGCGGCTGAATTTTTTCATTCGGCCATCCCGATTTTGAAAAGTATTTTTTACTGTACTTTCTGCCCATAGCACATTTTTTACAGTATTTGCATTCTGCATATTTTACAGCTTTGAAAATTTTTTTACTATTTAAAAGTGCATATTTAGAAATCTTTTTCAAAATTTTCAAGAAAGTGAAAGAAAGACTCATTTTGCATTTTCATCTAGATTCAAATTTTTTCTTGTTTACTTCTTTGAAATCTTGCCCTTAGCAATTTTTCTTGAAACGAAGAAATCCATTTATTTCTTTTAGAAAGGAGTTTATCATTTGCTTTCATAAATCCAAGAAATCCTTTATTTTTTGAGTTATCTTTTGAAAAGCATATTAATTCCTTTTAGTGAAAAAAGTCTTAAATATTTGCTTTTTATTTTCGAAAAATCCTTTATTTTTTGAAAATTTCCCTTAAAGCATTTAATTTTTTCAAAGTTCAGTTTACAACACCTCACGTGCACTCACACGATCACTTAATTGAACTAAGCCTTAAAACGTACCTTAATTTGAACACACTTTTAACCCCACTTGGGGAACACTAAAAGAATTCTTGTAGCTAGGTAGTATTGGGGGGATAGGTGTTCCAATAACACCCCTCAGTTCATACATCTGAGACATAGAAGTTGTCCAATTAGGGAGCTAAAATCTCTTAGTACTTTTTGGCGCGGTCACAACCGGTTTGTGGGAAGGCCTCTCCCTTAGGAGGGTTGAAGTCGCGAGGATGGTTCCGGAAGCCTGAGTGGGATACCGAAACCCATTCAGTAACCGAAGGGCTACCATTCGCAGTTCTCGGGATATCCCTGTATTGGGATATTGCGATCAAAGGACCAAACGGCAGATTTACCTTTTCTCGACGCGTCATGAACGGAGTATCCTAGTAGCCTGTCTTTTTAGGATTGATTACCCGGTGTCCCTCCCGGTAGGGGGATATCTAGCCGTTGTCTCAACATTCATATTGTCTGACTTGGATTTCATCACCTTGCAGAAGATATCGTCTGTTTGAGTCACAATACTTTTAGATTAGGTGTTTGCATGATCTTTACCACCTTTTGAGTCTAGTTACACCTATTTTTTCTAGGAGCCGCTTGCATGTTGGTATTCTGACCAGTTGTTGTATTCCTCCACTTATTGTAGCACAGCTGCTAGAATAAGTGCATTTTTTGAGGATTGATTTTTTGGCCTGTGAGCCTTCTTTTTTCACTCCCCTTCTTGCACCCTTGGTTGCATTAGGGTTTTGAGTCTTTTACATATATATCACCACCTGATATTTAAAACACATTTTTTACATACAAAAACATATTCTCACCATTGAGAATTCTAGACGTTCTCGTCGTCTACAGGGCGAACTCCCAGAGTTTAGTCCACTTGGCTCTCCACGTCACGGACGCAGAGCATTGTCCCTTGATTCGACACATCGTCAATCAATTAGACGGTCATCCGATTCTGACATACCCCACTTCACCTTTGATTTGGAGGTAGAATCCGAAAACCCCACCGAGTTACCACCAACCACAAATATGTCTAAAACACCAGTTGATCCACAATTTACATTAACCATAGGTCAGACATCCGCAGACCCTTCTGCGGCAGTACCATCCACGGCAACAACCACCCCCT
The DNA here is from genome assembly GCA_027924585.1 of Larix kaempferi. Classification (NCBI taxonomy): domain Eukaryota; kingdom Viridiplantae; phylum Streptophyta; class Pinopsida; order Pinales; family Pinaceae; genus Larix; species Larix kaempferi. The sequence goes on from BSBM01000893.1 coordinate 6,540,380, forward strand.
TGGGTATGCCCAATATGGGTAACACTCCACATTCAGGAATGCCTAGCACAGGACCACCACCTGTCATGGGCATGCCCAATATGGGGGTCATACCCCCTTCAGTTTCCACAAACCCTATCCCAGGAATCCCCAGTGCAATTCCTAACCCAAGTGTAACTCATGTTGCACTTGGCAGTTCTATACCAGGAATCCCTGGTGCGATTCCTAACCCAAGTGTAACCCAAGTTGCACTTGGGAGCGCTAACCCATATTATGCCACACCTTTTGGAGGGCACATACCCTCCATACCTAGCATACCTATAGGCGCTACTGGACCCCTACACCATACCACAATGGCTAGGCAGGTCCCGGTTCCGGTCACCACATCCGCTAGTCTACCATACATGGCAAGTCTCAACCTGCCAGATTTAGCTAGGCTCACAAATGACCCCATCAGACATGATCCTGCTTGGCCCCATATGCCCACTAAGCTTCCCTCTGACATCCCTAAGTTCGAGGGTAAGGCTGGAGAAGACCCCCAAAATCACATCATGTCCTTCCATTTATGGTGTTCCTCAAACTCCATAGTGGATGACTCGATCCGCCTACGGCTTTTACAACGCACCTTCACTGGCTCCGCAGCCAAATGGTATATCGAGCAACCCCATGGGACGCATTCCACATTTACCTCCCTTGCCTCGACCTTTCTACAATTCTTCCAGCTACCTGTACGCTACGATGCGGGCGTCGAGATCCTACTGTCTTGCAGACAGAACACGGCCACGCATATCACTGACCATATTCATGATTGGCGTCGGCGCCGAAGCCTATGCAAGATCAAATTAGACGACCGAATCTTTTTAGACTGGTTCCTTAAATCCCTCCTTCCTCTCATTGCGAAGGATGTAGCATCTGAAAGACCCCAGTCTGAGGAGGAGGCCATCCTTAAGGCCCAACAGTTTGATCTTATCTATGCCCAGTCAGGTTACCTATACACGATCATACCTGATGCCCCACGAGGTGACTCTGCACGCGGTGACACACCGGGGGCATCACATGCCGCTGATGGAATTATTGGCCAAATTACACCGCAAGCAAAACCTTTCAGTATGGTGAGCACCATGCCCGCCCCAGACCTTTCTAGGGCTACATCTAGTTCCGGGGCGACAACTTCTTATGCTCCAACAAACCAGACCCATCACGTTCATGGACCCTCTTGTCCACAACATTGTTATGGCCAAGCGCCATCGGCATATGTACCCCCTACATACTATGCTCAACCTACGGTACAAAACCCCATGCAGTTCCAACAACAGCCCATGCATTACCCACAACCGGTTGCACCGGCTAACCTCACACCTCCACCAGCTCAGGGGTACCTACAACCCCAGCAGGCAACTGGACCACCTCCAGCTCCACCTGCATACTATCCACCGCAACCTGCTCCCGCACCTGCGGCTCCTCAGAATCCCCCTAATGCTCAAGGGCATGTGTACGCACAACAACATCAGCCCCAATATCAAAATAACCAACGCAACCAGGGTGGGCAACCAAACCGCGGAAGAGGACGCAACCGTGGAAACAATCAAAACCGTAACCAAGCTCCACAACCTACCCATCCTCCACAAGACAATAACGCGGCGCCCGCTCATCAGAATCCTGATCGGCCACCTAAGCAACCCAAAAATGCTAATTTACGAACAAACCATCCTTGTTCCATTTGCGGTGTCTATGGCCACTATACCCACGCTTGCCCACATCTGGAGCGAGCTCGACAACTATGGACAAATGACGCCCATCGTCAAGGGCAGGCGGCTCCTCAGCCACCACCCAACCCCCCACCACCCCCACAACAACCTTTGGTCCTCCAAAACCCTTTTCCAACACAGGGAGTGGTAAACACTCAGCCGTTAGCCCCCCAACAGGGCAACGTGCAACCACAACAAATAACTTACACAGCTCCTGATCAACCCATGTTTGATTCAGGCACCCACCACTTATTGATGATGTCCACCGCTGACGTCAATATCCAAACCCGTCGGAATCAATACGGACCGACTTCTGAAGCCCCCCCCGCTGAAAAGGATACTAATGCTAATCCCACTGATCAGACATTGCGTATACCTCAGGTTCCACTCGATGGCGCTTCGAAAGCACCTCGCTTCCCACTTTGTCGCATCAACAGTAATCCCAATGCTCGCGCTGCGTCGAATTACAACATCCTAGACGACTTAGCCCAGTCTCCTGCAGCCATGTCTGCTTTAGAAGTTTTGCAAAACTGTCCTTCGCAGCGCAAAACTTTGCTCTCTGCCATTGGCGCCATTGACCCCAATGATTCACAGTTGATCGCATTCGATTCAGACCAGTCTGAACCCCGCCTGCCTTCCTCTTTAGCATTCCAAGTTTCCGTTTCTGTTCGGAATCTTGTCATCCATCGGTGCATTATCGATGAAGGGGCCTCCACATGCGTCATGTCCACATTTGTTTGGCAGAAGTTGGGATCCCCTACTCTCCAGCAGTCCACCACTGCATTACGAGCTTATGACGGCCGTTCGGCTCAACCCCTAGGTCTGTTAGCCAATGTCCCTGTCCAGCTGGAGGGTAAAACCGTGCTCATTGACATTGAGGTCATCAATGCCCCACTAGACTATAACCTTTTACTTGGTCGCAACTACATGTACGCCATGAAAGCGGTTGCCTCATCCGTTTTTCGTACCATGATGTTCCCCCATGAGGGACGCGTGGTCAAGGTCGACCAGCTCACCTATTACGATCCCAAGGCCCCTACCACACCTGAAAATGGTGTCACCATGGTTGAACAACCTGTTTGTGGTGCAACTACCTCATTCATTTCCCCAGTAGGACCCAGACTTTACTCCGAGGCGTCGATAACCTCTACATTCCAGGCCATTCCACCACCGTCACCGGAGACCCAGGTCGCTAACCTCTGCACTCTTTCACAAACACCCGGTAATCAACCCTCCTTGTTACCCAAACCACCATTGGTCCCTAGTCACATCGGTGTTACACCTATCCACACAATCCCCTTTCTATTTCCTCCTTCGGGTGTAGTAAGCGCCCCGTTTATGGCTACCCTTAGTCTCCCCGGGTTAACATTAGGATTACCCGTGTGGTATATTACGCCTCCCGTTCCTCCACCGACACCAAATGTCATCCTACAACCGGTGCAACCCATTGTTACTTCTACCCAACCACCTCCCGGTATCACGACTCCTTCGTCGTCGACGAATCCCCCTCCATTCGTCAGGCCCACTGGGGGCAGAGGCCCACAACCATACACTGCGGTTCCCCCACCCAAGGCAGTTAAACCTCCCCCCATATTTCTTGCTCCTCCAAAATGCTCGCTGTGTGATGAGTTAGGCCATCCAACCCATCAGTGCCCACAGTTACCTGCATTGCAGGAACACATGCAAATGTTGGACGACGACCCCAACATCCCGGTGGTCAAACTAGATCCAAACCCTATGCCTCGTGATAAATCACTGCGTACCAACCACCCATGTGCGATATGCGGTATTTATGGCCACTACTCGCATAACTGTCCTGACATCCCAGACTACAGAGTAGCTCTCTACGAGATGAACAATTTGGACCTAGAGACGACACCCTCTACTATCGAGGAGATCTACCCTCCCGCATCATCCTCATCCGGAGAGATTAACACCATCTATATGATCTCTTCGACTACCACTACCTCATCACTCGATTTGACCACTCAAAGGCCCGCAATGATGAAGAGGTTCTCGAGACTCCTACTACCTTTGATTATCCCGGGGAAGACATGCACCATCGTCCATACTTCCTCCTGGAAGAGACTTCATCCACCACCGCTACCCAATCCGCGGTTGAGTCCAAGGATTTCCTTCCTACTAAAATCGACTGGTTAACGGATCCCATGGCCGATATTTCTCCCGTCATCCACATTGACATCTCTGACCCACTTGGTGCCCTTCATACCATCACATTAGGAACCTCCCACAGTGAGCATGAGATCGGAGAATACCAACAACTGTTCCAAGAATTCACTGATGTCTTTACTTGGTCAGATACCGAAATGCCTGGCCTTGACCCCGCCATTTATATGATCTCCACTGGATACCCCTCTGTCCGGTCGGCCCCTTCCATTGATCCCTTTGACACACAGGTTGAACCCTTTCAAATCAACCAGGAAACCACATGTCCACAACATGGGGGCATGCCCAAAACCTTGCCTACTCATCATCACCGTGATCCTCATCGGAGATACTGGGGGCATCCACCCCACAAAGGGAATCCCCCATCATCATATCATCACTTCAGTATGCCACCATGACCCACAGCCTCATGGTATAACACCCCGCCAGCAGTTCCTCAATGCCCTATTGATCTCTCTATGAGACAACATCTGCACCACATTGACACCTCTGAGTTAGGGGGCATAATAGATTACCTCGACCCCGGGATAGGGGGCATGATCAATCATTTTGAACCTTCCCCATCATCTCTATCTCAACACCTCAATGAGCCCATCGTTCAAACCAACACATATGTGATCCACAATCACAAACCCCATGCACATAGCATGGGGGCAGGTCATTAACCCTGCTCACTTTTTCATATTCGTGATCTCAACCATTTTTGAGGTCATGTGTCACTTGTATATTTCAGTTGATTTGATACACCTAGTATTTTTCCCCCACGGGTCATCATTTCTCCCCACCACTGCATCCTTCGCTTGGTGGGATCACCTTTATTTTTAGCCATTTTTTAACCTAGTTCTTTCCTTTAACCATTCCGGAGTCCTTATGACCTCCGTTTTTCGCACCATTTGCACTGCCGGATTCATATTTCCGTGCCCGTGATGATGCTTGAGATCATTTCTCGCTCTCACCTTTAGATTTTCCGGGCATCTTTTCCACGCCCCCTCGTCACCTCGGTTTGCGTGCCACATCGGCCGTTCTCCGTTTTCGATGTGCCTTATATCGCCGGATTCAGTTTTCCACGCTCGTGATGATGCTAGAGATCATTTCTCGCTCTCACCTTTATATTTTTTGGGCATCTTTTCCACGCCCCCCCTCGTCACCTCGGTTAGCATGCCACATCGGCCGTTCTCCGTTTTTGACTTGCCTTATATCGCCGGATTCAGTTTTCCGCGCTCGTGATGATGCTAGAGATCATTTCTCGCTCTCACCTTTATATTTTTCGGGCATCTTTTCCACGCCCCCCTCGTCACCTCGGTTAGCGTGCCACATCGGCCGTTCTCCGTTTTCGACAATCCTTATGTCACCAGATCCAGTTTTCCGCACAGATGACGGTGCTTGAAACCTTTTCTCGCCCTCATCAATCCATTTTTTGTTCGGTATAATTTTATCCCTTTTTTGGGTCGAGCAACCCCTTTTACGAAAAAGGCACTTAGGGAGTTTCTGTTAAGCTCTTTTCTGACTCCTAAAACAATGAAAAGATCGCCGAGCAATCTTGCTTCCTTTCATGCTCGATAAACGTATCTGAAAGGGCGTCTACCTGGTATAAGTTTACCCCTTTTCCGGACCTTGTAGACTAATTACGAAAAAGGTATACTCTAGTCACATCGGCTAGAAGAGTTCTCCATCCGCATCATTTTATGCTTTTTCGGGCCTTGGAGACTAAACTTACGAAAAAGAAACACCAATAGAGTCCACTTACCGTTTTCAGACTCTCTAAACATGAAAGCAACCATGAGCATGCGCCGTCCTGGGCTCACAAAATCCACAGGACCGTACCATTTCAGAGCATACTTTTATCCCTTCTTGGAGCTCATTAAAACCACGAAGAAGGAATCAATGGTGCCTCTTGGCGCTACAACACATCACGTCTACTCACATAGCAGCTTCCCCATTTTGGTCTCCTTTGTTCAGAGTATTCTGCAGTATGTCACCTTGACAATTCCTCGACGGCACCTATCAGCTCGTCCTCCCCCCCCAGAGTAAGTACATACCCTTCAGTCCCTAAAAGATGATCCCCACACCTACAAGTCAGTCCCCTACGCTGCCAGGTCAACCATGTCATCATGCTCTGAACAAAGGAAGTTTGAGTCTACCCATTTTTTGACCCAGTTATTTCCCATCCCCACAACTATGTCAGTCCTACCAGCAGTACTACATCACTTCAGTTCTACACCTCGAGCTCCTATTAAGGAAACATCATTGCCTTGTTAGTTGCTGGTCTCCCTCTATCGACGACAACCACATTGATTCCAGAGGATAGGCCTAGAGGTCCCTGTGTCTTGGACTCATTACCATTTATAATGAGTGCCTACGGATCATTTCGAGAGGAATCCTCAGTGCCTCTCCAAATGGTTGTTTCTCACATGCTCGACTTCAACACCTTGATCGCATCGTTGAGACTCGTACAGGGCATTGATCCTTTCAGTTATTGGTCGAAGACCCCGGATACCTCCTGACTCCTCCACATTTGAGAGTCTTCCTATGGATAACACCAGTTACACTTTTTCTATAGATATCCGGGTTGCGCAGGGCGACAGTATTCAGATGTGCCCCAGTTTCATACTCCCTTGAGCATACAGTTATATTATTTCCCAGAGATGACTCATAGTCTTTGAGTCCCTATAGATGTTGGACACCTGCAGTTTCAGCAGTTCATCAGTTATTCCAGTGTATCAGTTATTGAAATCAGTTATGATCAGCAGTATATCCCAAAATAATGTCCCCCCTGGACCATTATGATGTACCAGTAGATTCTTTATGTGTTAGATCCCCCTTCTTGGGACTAATTGTTTTGTATAAGTCTTGATACGAGCATGGGAATGCCCGCCTCGTCCTTTATCAGAGATTATACCTCATTCATATTGAGGCCATGTAATATTTTTGTTTTTGCAGCTTCCAAGGGCCATGGCTCCAGTCTCCAACCGGTCTCTTCTCTCCCCTACTCCCAGAAAAAAGGACAAAAGAACTATGATGTCTATCGTCCATACGATGAGCTCCTGCCCTCACACATCAGGGGGCAATCTGTTAACACCCAAAAAGTGCTCACTAGCTCATTTCCCTATTCACATGACCCATTTGTCCACTTTTTCACCATCTGAGCCTCCAAAACCAACAAAAGGTCACCAAAAGACCTTAGTACACCCCTTTTTCCATTAAAAAAGATTATTTTTCCAAGAAAATCATAAAAAACCCTCAAAAAGGGTCCAAATTCCCAAAAATATTAAAAAGGGAATTAAAATATTATTTTTATTCAAAACAGGAAAAAGGAGGGAAAAGTACCTAAACCATGTTGGTCAATACCATTTGGTTTCCCCAAAACCACAAATGGTATTTCCCACCACCAAAACCTATAAAAAGGTGGTAGGGGCTCCTCATTTCACATCCTTCCATTATCTCATCCTTATGCTGCTGAAATCTCCCCTGAGCACTTTTAGCCATTGAAGCAACCTTGGAGAAGGAGACCTCTTGGAGTTTGGAGCTACTCATCTTGGGAGTTGCTCAACATCAACCTTCACCATTGAAGGTAATATCGCAAGCACTTGCTTGCCCCCCATTTTTTAATACAAAAAATTATTTCTTATGTTTCTTGTTCTTGATTTTGAAATGTTTAAATTATTTGCTTAGATTCTTGCTTAGATCCATGAATAGTATTGTTTATTTAGTTTATTGTTTTTATTTCTATTGAAACTGCTGCTACTAGTTAGCAGGTGCCCATAGCACTAAGCCTGGTTGCAAAACCGGGCCAACAGGGGTGGAAACAATGGAAGTAACAACAATAGCAATCGTAATACTCCTCGTAAAGAGAATGCCAACCCTCATCGGGAAGGCAGTAATGTTGGTGACGATCGTAAACCTAGGTGTAAGGTATAATTCCCTTGCAAGATTTGTGGGGAAGATCATCTTACTCACTTATGTCCTCGAATTGAAGAAGCATCGAAGCATTTGGCACAGAGCCCAGTTGTGTTGAAGGATCCCCTTCCTCATCATCAAAACATGGCTTCACATGCTCCCACCACTGGTTATGCTACTAATGAAACGGCTTCATCCAATACTAGTGTTTATGGATGTGTGAATATGGTTTAGTCGGAGGTTTGTGTTGCTACTTGTCAATGTGATTATGGTGCACCACAACTAAATTTGGGGAATGATCCCCCTCCTCCTCCTGATAATTCCTTACATATCGAGAAGCCTTCCATTATGCCCTAGATACTGAAAGGTGTTCTTAAGCGTTCCACGCATAATCCTAATGCTCGATCCACCCAAAACTACTCCATCGTAGAAGATTTGGGCCAAAATCTATGTGCCATGTCAGCTCTTGAATTCTTGCAAGCCTGTCCTTCTCAGGAGCATGCCCTTTTGAGCATGTTAGGAGTTCAAGATGGGGGAAGTCCTACTATTATCAAGTTCGATACTACTGATTTCTAGCCTCACTTACCTTACCACATGGCTTTTCAAATCTAGGTGGTTTTCATTAAGAGCTTCGTCAAACGTACTATGGTTGATGAAGGTTCCTCTGCATAAGTAATGTTGCTAACTTGTTGGAAAGCTCTTGGCTCTCCTTCCTTACTTCCTTCTAGAACTACACTCACTGCATTCGATGGTAGATCTTTTCTGCCACATGAAATTATCCCTTCCCTTGTTGTCTCCTTGGGAGGTAAATCTGTGCATATTGAAGTCGAAGTGGTTGATGCGCCCATCGACTACAACCTTTTACTGGGTCAGAAATGGATGTACGCTATGAAGGCTGTCGCGTCTACTGTATTTAGAGATATTTTCTTTCCCCACGAAGGAAAGATTGCGACAATCAATCAGCTAGATTATGTTGGCACTCCTTCCACAGCATCCATGGGATCCATAGTCCCGCAAGTTTCTAATTCTCAGCCGGCAACTGGGAACATAGGTGTTGGAATGTACCCCTCATTGATGGGAACTTTTAATCTTTCTACACCTGTGAATTTTATTGGAACCATTACCGACAATGCGCCTCCTCCTTCAAATAATATGTTATTCCGGACCTCCTATTTAGATGATCTGTGGACTTTACCATCCACAAGTTCCACGTTTGGAGACATTGTGTACGTCAAGATGTCTATGCCTTTATTTGTAGCGGAGCTCGCTTACGATCATATCCAACAAACCACTGCAGATTTAGATCTCTTTTCTTCCCAGGTAGTTGAAGAAGATCCCGTTACGCTGCCAGTTTGGGCAGCCAACTCATCTTGTTCACACGAATGCCTTGATGGTACTCTACCTTCAGATGAAGATTTTATCGATTCCATGCATGGTAATGACGAGCCTTGGGAGGATTTCTATCATAGATCTCATTCCCTTCCCACCCTCGGTCTTATTGAACGAGATGAGCCTATAATACAACCTGCCATCCATTTGAATTTGGATCCATTCACAGTCTTGTCCAGCCCAGATTTGACGTTTGAGTCCGATGAGTCTTTGAGCTCTCCTATAGATCCACAAATCGGTGCTCCTGAAGAGTTTGATTATATTTCTAGAATTTCCAACTCCTGTGATGATGAATTTGCCACTACAGATTCCTTCACATCCTTCAACTTTTCTCTTCATTTTGAAGATGATCATTTTGATCCCTTAGGTATTGGTACTATGGCACCTTCAGTGGTTATCTCTACCTGAATTATGTCTGAGGTTAACAATAGTGAAGTTGAAAATGTTTCTACTGCAGTGGCTTGTATCGGATTTTTCTTTACATATGTTTTAGAGATGATCTTGGTACTTATGTTTCTTTGAGACAGGATTATTAGCTGGACTTATACTTGGTTACCAGTCCTTTTTGACATTTGCTTTGGTCATGCAAGCATATTCAGAACCTTGCTTATAGGTTTAGGCCTCCCCATTGTTATGATGCATTTGAACCTATTAATATCCGAATTTGCAAACACCCCTTGAGTGTCCTTATCTTTCTCATGTTCCTTGCATTATACATAGCTTTGTCCCACGAGCTTGGAACTAGTCTTGCATGTCCCTGACACTCGTCTGCTCTCATTATGAGCATTCTTCCATATCTCCTTTGAGCTCATTAAAAACAGTAAGGAGGTCACGAGTTTACTTTTTCGGACTCATTAAACCTTTACGGAAAAGATTTTTATAGTCTTTTTTAATCCCTTGTTATACTTTTTCAAATCAAACAAGATCTCCAAGTATGCTTGTCATTTCAGACTCGTTAAAGGATTTGAAGCGACATCCACTTAGGTATAAGTTTACCCCTTTTCCGGACCTTTGTGGATTAATTACGAAAAATGTATACTCTAGTCATACGTGACTAGAAGAGTTCTTCTCTCAATGTTTTACACTTTTTCGGGTGAGGAGACTAACTTTACGAAAAAGGACTTCCCTTTTATGTCGAGTTGTGATTGCATTGCATTATCCTTCTTGCCACTTGAACTTTGTGCTGGCTCCCGCTTACTCAGTTGTTAGCCTGGTGCCTGAGCACTTTTCCCTATCAAGCCCTGCAGAGCTTATATTTGCCCTTCACAATTTGATGAATTTCTAACCCTGAGGGAACGCACCCCCGAGTGTCCAAATCCTGCACGCACTTCCTTACATTGAGCATAGGTATGTTCCACTGCTTGCGACTAGTCTGCTAGCTACTCGTTCCCTCACCTGTTGTACTATAAGCAATTTTATTCTTTTTTTTTTCAAGCTTTTCACAAAATATGAAAAAGACCAAAAAAGTTAAATATTCCAAAAAGCCGGATGGAATTATGGTCACTATTTCTTGTTGGCAACTGTTGTGTTGCCTTTGAATAGAGCATTTATTCCACTCCGTACATTATGAGTTGGGGACTATAGTTGGGATTTAGGAGTTGTACTTGTTGCTCAGTTTTCTCCACCGATTGGTTAAGCTTCCAATCACTATGGATCCCTCTATAATGCATGCTGCATTGCACAGTTTATGTCAAGTCTATGTTGCCTGAGTCTATCTATCTGCTCATAGCTCTTGTTCAAAGGAAGTCCTGAAACCAGTGTTGGCCACTCCTCAGATCTCTTGACTATTGCATGTCAGCCATCCTTTTTGAGTCAGTCTGTTTCACCTGAGATCTTCCAAATCTTTCAGCATTGCTGGTACCTGGTGTTGGTTGATTGGGGATGCCTTAATGCCCTCCTTCCAGTGAGTCTCATTCTATCGACTTCAACTCATTTATTCCAGGACTTGAGGCTTAGAATTCGGTTGAGTACCTTGAGGCTTGTAGTCATTAGTGGTAGGTTCTCTCGCCATCGACAGTTTTGGGAATACATCAATGTCCCCTGATCGATGGATTCATCCTAGTGTTCGACTTCAACCAATTTATTCACACTCTGATGATTGTGCTCTGTGCCTTGCTTCCCATTTTCATTATTGGTGGGTTATCTCGCATCAATTAATAGTATACATCATTTACCGATAATCAGACGATGTCTCATCAGGTTTGAACCCAACTTCTTATTCACTTGATGGGACTTGCACCATCGAAGACTTTTGTAGAATACCCCAGGCGATTGTGGCATTCAGTATGCTACATATGACTTTGACTTTACATCTGAGATATCACCTCTCAGATTTCAGTAGTTTGTACCTCCAGTTTGCACCAGTTGTCTTCTTTTTAGCAGAAGACCATATCTTACTCTAGAGGGATCATGGCTATGATCACTTATGACATGTATCTACTTATGTACTACCTATTCATGGCCATTGTATCAGATTGTTGTACTTTACCGACATGTATCCAGAGATACTATTGTATTATGACGAGTGAGCTGTTCTTTCCACTTGTGTCTCCATCACTCCACTTCTAAGTTTTATAATGTATTTCCGCCATCATAGCACTTTCAGTTTCTGACCTCACACATTAGGGGGCATATGTTACATAGAAATCTTCCACCCTGTGAGCATCAACATTCTTTGGCCTGTAGGATCCATTTTAGTGACTCAGATCCATTTTTATCCTTCAGTGATACCAGTTTGCCCTATTTTTATTCTCACCCACTTGTTGCATCACTATAGCAAGCGTACCCGCAAGTTGCATCCCTATATCCCGCGGGTAGCATGTAAAATGGTAAAAACCACTATTTAATTACTTTTTACTCCCAGAAAGTGGTCATTAGGTGACCTTTGGCTCTTCATCTTCCCAAATAACGTCTCAATGTGTCCTTTCACCTACCTTTGAGAGGACTATATATTGAGCACATATGGCTTATGGACGGGAGGAAGAAGAGAATCATAAGAGAACTCTACTGGATTTTTTCGCTATCTTGAGTCTGCACTCATTGATCCTTGTAGTTGTGGACCAGTTATGTTCACCTTCCAAACTCCTTTCTAGTTTGAGTTTTCCATTCATGGAGGATTGAAGTGGTGGAGGCACAAGTGGATTGATCTAGATCTTGGTTCAGATTGGTTGCCGGCAAGAGGTCGTATCACTTTGTACTTCTTCTTGTTCATTAATAGAAATACTCATGTTCTCGTCCATTCATGGTGTGAATGTCATTTATTATACATTGGGTTGCATTTTCTTATGATATTATGGACCATTGTTATTGATAATGTTAATGTCAATCATATATTACATGTACTTGTTGGATATTGGCTGTCAAGACTAATTTGCAGATTACAAGTGCTTGGAAGTGCGTGGATTGAAAGCTCCAATGGGGATCTACATCAACCGTTGGATCGAGGTTGGTTACATTTATCCATTATTTTAACATTATCATTTATAATAGCATTACTTTGAGAATTGAGTAGATTTCTGGTAGTCATCTGTCTCTTGTGGTATTCCCAAGACATAGTGAGTTTTCTCCAATATAGGGGGTTAGTGGTTTAGAGCGAACGAGAGAGAGAGAGAGAGAGAGAGAGAGAGGGTGGTAGTGGTTAGCTGTAGGAGTAGGTGAGAGACTAGGAGAGTGAAAATGAGTGGTTGGAAGAGGAATATATATATAAAGAGAAAGGCATGGGTAGGTGGTTAGTGGACTGGGAGTTAGACAGATTATGTGTGTGTGTGAGAGAGAGAGAGTAGAAAATGTGAAAGAGTGTGAAGTCTTGAAGGAAAAGAGAAGAAGCTTACCAATACCTGCTATGAATTTTTGGATGCCCTTAAGGGAGAGACAGAGAGAGAGAGATAGAGAGAGAGAGAGGTTGGGAGTTATGGGTTTCGAGAGAGAGGGATATTAGGTGGCAGTGGTTAATGGTAGGAGTAGGTGAGAGATCAAGAAAGGGTGAATGTGGGGGGTGGAAGAGGGATATAAATAGAGAGAAAGGTATGGGGATGTTGTTAGTGTATATAGAGAGACAAATGACGTGAGAGAGAGAGAGAGAGAGAGTAGAAAACGTAAAGAGTGTGAAGTATTGAAGGAAAAGATGCAGAAGCTAACCAATATCTACTATGAAGTTTTGGATGCTCGAAAGAGAGAGAGAGAGAGAGAGAGAGAGAGAGAGAGAGAGAGGGAGAGATAGAGAAGATAGAGAGATTGAGTGATAGTGGTTAGTGGTAGGACTAGGTGAGATACCAGGAGAGGGTGAATGAGGGGGTGGAAGAGGGATATATAGAGAGATAAAGGGATGGGGGATGGTTAGCGGAAGGGGAGAGAGAAAAATGACAAGAGAGAGAGAGAGAGAGAGAGTAGCAAACGTGAAAGAGTGTGAAGTATTGAAGGAAAAGATGCAAAATCTTATCAATATCTACTATGAAGTTTTGGATGCCCCGAAGAGAGAGAGAGAGAGTAGAAAACGTGAAATAGCGTGAAGTATTGAAGGAAAAGATGCAGAAGATGACCAATATATACTATAAAGATTTCGATTCCCCGAAGAGAGAGAAAGAGAGGGGGGAGGCTAGATAGATATTGGATGGGGAGGTGGTTAGTGGTAGGGGTATTAATGTGGTTGTTTTGTTAGGATAGGTGGTTATTTGGACGGACATGGACAGGCCATCATACCACCACATTTGACTCTATATACATGATATAGATTATATATATGCATTTTATTAAATTATATTTTATACTTATTACTCTCAACCTAACAAAATATGCATGATTCTATGGTATCAATAACACATATGCATTATAGGTCATATGTGTTATCTATGCATATAAATTGGGATGATATGTAATATCATGCATATGCGTTATAGTGCATATGCATTTTGTATGTTTACAAAACATATATACTATATAACGTATTTGCATTATTAAATGCATATACTTTATATCACATATGTGTTTCGTAACTCATATATGTTATATCTCATATGAATTTTGTAACACATGTAGCTGGGGGGATTTCGCCCCAGCTAGTGCAAAGGGGCACCTACTAAGGGAAAGGGACCCTTAGTAGCAAGTCAATGGGAAGTGATCAAAGCTTATTTAAACAACATAAGAAAAGTGAATAGTCTGATCTAACATGTGCATGAGATAAAAGATAACTTAAAGAAATAAACAACAAATTTTCAAAGTAATAAACAAAGAATCTTTAAACTTTTGTATTATGGGAAAGCAAGGGCTTGCAAAAAATTTACCTCGGAAATGAGGGTGGTGAAGCTCTGATAGTGTGTTCCGGAGCTCCTTTGGTTCCGTACTCTCCTCCTAAATGCTTTCAGTGGTGGCCAAAGTTTATATCTTCTCAAGTGAGGCCAAAGCTCAAAGATGGATGGCTAAGGCTTAACAAAAATTTTAGCAACATAAGAGTAGAGTGATTGAAGGATATTTGAAATGAGGGGCCTCCACCTGTTAACACCCAAAAAGTGCTCACTACCTCATCTACCCCATTACATGACTCATTTGTCCATATTTCCTAACATATTTTCCTCCAAAACCCTTAAAAAACCCATTAAAAATCCTCCAAAAGGCCAAAAAACCCCCTTTTCCCCAAAAAATAATCCAAAATTCCTCCAAAATAGCAAAAACCCTCTAAAAAGGGAATAAAAAATACAAAAAAAGAGGAAAAAGAGTGAAAAAGGAAGCAAAAACCCTATACAGCTGACCTAAACCATATGGTGCCCAAAACCATGGGCCAACACTCCACCACTAAAAACCTATAAATAGGTGATGGAGGCCCCTCATTTCACATACACAATCATCTGTATCCTTACTCTGCCAAAATCACTCCTGAAACCCTAGCTCACCCTTGAGCTACTTTCATACTTGAGTGCCCCTTTGGCCCGTTTCCAAAACCCTTTGGAGAAAGAGAAAGGAACAACATTGGAGCTTGGAAGAAACTCTCTTGGACTACTGCAAAGGCTTCATCAACCTTCACACTAGAGGTATAATCAATACAAAAATATTTTATTATCTTGTCTTTTCTGTTTATGCACATGCTTAGAGTAGTTTACTGTTTTAACTGTACTGTCTTTTATTTACTGTATTTTCTAAACTGCTACTAAGGAGTCCCTCCTCCTTAGTAGGTGCTCATTTGCACAAGTTAGGGTGAAAACCCTAGCTACAGTTTTGGCAACTCCACTTGTGTTCCTTTGAATTTCTGGTTATAGTTTTAAAATGTTTTTAATTTTCTGCAATATTTTTTTGTTTTTTCCTTTTGGCTGTCCCTTTCGGAGCCCGTAAACCGCGTCTTTTTCCCTTTGCAGTTGCGTTCCCGACCGCATCTTTCAGACTTTTACCCTGCGATCCAACCGTGGCTCTCAGACTGTTTCTGGCGATCTACCAACAGTTTTCATTCTGTTACCTACGATCTGACCACGGCTATCAACCTGTTTCATGCGGTCCAACCACCGCTGTTAACCCATTTTTCTGTAGGCCATCTACAGCTTGCAGACCTTTTTCTGCTACACTCCTGCGTCTTTCTGCCTTTTCCCACTGTTCTCCTCCAGCTTTCAGCCATTTTCTACTACCCCGGATATGTCTTTCGCCCTTTTTCCTGCGTCCCGCCTGCGGCTTTTAGCCATTTTCCTACAATCCGTCTGCGTCTTTCGGCCTTTTTCCCGTGTCTGGCCTGCGGCTTTCAGCCCTTTTCCTAGAATCCGCCTGTGCCTTTCGGCCTTTTTCCCACGGTCCGCCTACGGCTCTTAGCCATTTACCTGCTATCCTCCTGTGACTTTCAACCCTTTTTCTCGCGATCTGCCTATGTCTTTCGACCAAGTTCCCGCAAACCTGTCCACGACTGTCGACCCTATTTCCCGCGGTCCGACCACTCAAATTTGCCACAGACCCCGCGGTCTGTTTCTCTGCACTTTTTCCCTGTTTTGAAGCTAACACTTTGCTGCAATATTTTCGACACCTGCATAGCCATCTGTCCTATCTGCAACCATACTTCCCTATAGGCTTTTTTTCTGCAGTATTATTTCTGTTCCATTTACAGAATATTTTTTAAATTTCAGCATTTTAATTGAAAAGAGAAAACTTTGCATTTCAAAGTTTAATTTCTGCATTATTATTTTTAGTTAGAAAGTTGCCCACCCCATGGCACTTTTACTTGAGTTCATTATCTCACACGCACACACTCTGTTACCTAATTCAAGTGAGCGTTAAAATACTACTTAACACAACCAACATTCTAACCCCACTTGGGGAACACATAAGAATTTTTGTAGTAAGGTAGGATCGGGGGGATAGGCATCCAAATAACACCCCTCAGTTGCTTACACTTGAGACATAGTTGTTGTCCATTGGGGGACCAAAATCCCCTAGTATTTTTTTGACCGTGGTTTAAAACCAATTTATCGGGAAGGTCTCTCCCCTAGGAGGGTTGAAGTCGCCAGACTGGTTCCAAAAGCCTGAGTGGAATACCGCAATCCACTCAGTAACTGAAGGATACCTTTCATAGTTCTCGGTGTATTACCTGTATGGGGATACAGCGGCGATAGAACCAAATGGCAGATTCACCCAACTGAACGTGTCATGAACGGGGTATCTTAGTTGCTTCTCTTCTAGGATTGACTACCCAATTTCCCTCCCGATAGGGGGATATCTTTAGCCACTTGGCTCTACTATCCATATTGTCTGACTTGGATTTCATCACCTTGCAGAGGATATGTCTAGTTGAGTCAGAATACTATTTAGCTAGGTGTTTGCATGCTCCCTTACCTCCTTTTGGTCTAGTGAGTCCACTATTTTTATTTTCTAGGAAACCTGCTACTTGTTGGTATTCTGACCATTTATGTTGATACTCCACTTATTGTAGCATAGCTGTTACAATAAGTGTTTTGAGTTGGTTGTGGCCTAAGTGCCATATTTTTTTGTGCTCTCCTTCTGCACACTCAGTTGCATTAGGGTTTTGAGCTGTTTTTCACTCAACACAGCCCCCAGATACTTGACACCATCTGTCACCATTGAGTCCCCGAGACATTCTCGGCACCATCCATGGCGAGCCCCCATAGCACAACTCACTTGACATCACCCGTCATAGACATAGATCTTCATCACTTGACACCACTCATCATAGATATTGAGCTTTGTCACTTGACTCCACTCGTCAGCGACATAGAACCCCATCACCCGATCTAGACGCCCCTTATTTTACCTTTGAGTTTGAGGCAGAGTCCGAGAACCCCACTTACACTGCACCAACTAGCCCCATGGCTAGTGTGACTTCCAGTCTTTTCTTTGTAGGGACCATTGGTGGAGCATCCACCACCACAACCAGCTACCATAACCGGCTTTGGGTATGCCCTCGATGGGGCCCACATCTACCATTCAAATCACTGTACCCATTCCAGTAGCTAGCTTACCCCATCCCCACTCCATCAATGAGACACACTACCCTTGGCAGTGCAGGACCATCCCATACCACATTCGTGCCCCCACCTGGGGGAAACATCCCAAACCCAGCCCCTCCACTTGGGGGCATTGGCCCCAACATGGTCACAACCACTAGTATGTCACATCCTTCTACTAGTTTGCCATTCATGGCTAGTCTCAACCTTCCTGACCTAGCTATACTGATAAATGATCCCATCAGACATGACCCTGCATGGCCTCACATGCCCACCAAGCTCCCCTCTGACATCCTTAAGTTTGAGGGCAAGGCAGGTGACGACCCCCAGAACCATATTATGTCCCTTCCATCTATGGTGTTCCTCCAACTTTATAGTGGACGACTCTGTTCGCCTCTGTCTATTACAACGCACCCTCACTGGCTCTACATCTAAGTGGTACATCGAGCATCGCCATGGGATCCATGCCACCTTTACTTCCCTTTCCCCTGACTTTCCTGCAGTTCTTTCAGTTACCTATCCGCTATGACGTGGGAGTTGAGTTCCTACTGTCTTGCAGACAAAACACATCTACCCACATCACTGACCACATTCATGAGTGGCGTCAACACCGTAGCCTCTGCAAAATCAAGTTAGATGACCGTATCTTCTTAGATTGGTTTCTAAAATTCCTCCTTCCTGTCATTGCCAAGGATGTGGCATCCAAACAACCCTAGTCCGAAGAAGAGGCCATCCTCAAAGCCCAGCAATTTGACCTTATTTACACCCAGTCGGGTTATCTGTATTCCATCATACCTGACGCCCCTCGTGGTGATTCCTCCCAACACAATGCACCGAGGGCATCCCATGCCGCAGATGGCATCATTGGTCGTATAGCCTCACATAACCACCCCTTTTCGATAGCACGTCCTGGCCATAGGCCCCAACCTTTCATGGATTACATCTGAGTCCAGAGCAACCAATTTGTATGCTCCCATGGAACATCACCATCATTCCCATGGACCCTCATGTCCACCTCAGTGTTTTGGCCATGCCGCCCCCCGCTTACACCCCACCAGTTGCACCTCAACCATATTACCACCCAAGGGCTAGCACCAGCTCCTGTATCCTCTCAAGCCCAACCTACTTATTACCCACCACAGGAAACCCCTGTGGAAAACTCACAACCCATTCCACTAAACATATCAGCAACCCCCACAAGGTTCAGCACCTGTGCCACCTCCACCTACTTATTATCCACCACATCCTACTCCCACACCTGCACAACCCCAGAACCCACCTGCTTCCCAAGGGAAAGTGTAAGCCCAACAGAATCTGTAGTAGAACCAAAATAACCAGTGCCAACAAGGCCAACAAAACTGTGGCAAAGGCCATAACTCATGGGAAAAACCCCCCTCGAGACCAAGGCGGTCAACCTCCCAATCCCCCAAATAACAATAACGTGGCACTTGCCAACTAGAACCCTGATCGGCCGCCCCAAGTAGGCCAAAAATCCTAATTTGCAAACAAACTATCATTGTTCTATTTGCAGGGTCTATGGCCACTACACACATGCTTTCCCACATTTGGAGCAAGCTCGACAACTCTGGACTGATGATTCCCATCGCCAAGGGCACGCAGCTCCTCAGGTGCCTCCAAACCCCCCTACCACCTCAACATCAAACCTTGGTGTTACAAAAACCCTTTACTAACCCAAGGCGTAGTGAACACTCAGCCGTTGGCCCCCCCCTGAAGGAAACGCGCCACCACAACAACAAAATCACTTATGTCGCTCCTGATCAACCCATGATAGACTCAGGTACCCACCACTTGTTAATGATGTCATCCACCGATGTCAACCTCCAAACCCGTCGAAACCAATATGGCTCCACCCCTGAAGCCCCTCCCGCCGACAAAAACACTAACGCTCATCCCACTGATTAGACGTTACGTATACCTTCGGCTCCACTAGATGGCACCTCCAAAGCACCTCGCTTCCCACTTCGTCGCATAAAAAATAATCCCAATGCCCGCGCTGCGTCTAATTACAACATTGTAGATGACTTAGCCCAGTCTCCTGCAGCCATGTCTGCATTAGAAGTCTTAAAGAACTGTCCTTCACAGCACAAGACTTTGCTCTCTGCCATTGGTGCTATTGACCCAAATGATTCATGACTGATGGCCTTCGATTTGGACCAATCCGAAACCACGCCTGCCTTCCACTTTATTGTTCCAAGTTTCTATTTCCATTCGGAATCTTGTCATCCATCGGTGCATTATCAATGAAGGTGCTTCTACATACGTTATGTCCACATTTGTTTGGTAGAAGTTGGGATCCCCTACTCTCCAGCAGTCCACCATTGTGTTGCAAGCCTACGACGGCCATTCGGCTCAACCCCAAGGTCTCTTAGCTAATGTCCTCGTCCAGTTGGCCGACAAAACTGTGCTCATTGACATAGAGGTCATCAATGACCAACTTGATTATAACCTCTTACTTGGTCGCAGCTACATGTATGCCATGTAGGCGATTGCCTCATCTGTTTTTCGTAGCATGATGTTCCCCCATGACGGACACGTGGTCAAGGTTGATCAACTCACCTATTATGATCCCAATGCCCCCGTTGCACCCGAAAATGTTCTCCCCATGGTTGAACAACCTGTTTGTGGTGCATCTACCTCGTTGGTTTCCTCCATGGGACCTACACTTTACTCAAATATGTCGATGACCTCAACATTCCAATCCATTCTACCCCCCGTCACCAGCGACTAAAGTATCTGACCTATGTACCCTTTATCACAATACACAAACACCAAACAATCAACCGCTCTTATTACCCAAACCACCATTGGTACCCAGTCTTATTGGTGTTACACACCCATCCATAGAATCCCCTTCCTATTCCCTTCCTTGGGAGTAGTAAGCACCCCGGTTATGGCTACTCTCAGCCTCCCCGGGTTAACCTTAGGATTACCCATGTGGTATATTTTGCCTCCCGTTCCCCCGCCGACACCGAATGTCATCCTACAACCAATGCAACCCATCGCCACTACTAGTCAATGACCTCTCAGTGTCACTACCCCTTCGTCATCTATGAATCCCCCCCTCTTATCAAGCACACTGGGGGCAGAGGCCCACAACCATACACTGTTGTACCCTCGTGCAAAACAGTTAAACCCCCCCGTGTTTCGTGCTCCTCCCAAATACTCATTGTGTGATGAGTTAGGCCATCTGACTCATCAATGTCCACAATTACTTGCATTACAGGAACACATGCAAATGCTTGACGACAACCCCAACATCCCGGTTGTCCAACTCGATCCAACCCCTAAGCCTCGTGATAAATCACTATGTACCAACCACCGTTGTGCAATATGCGGTATTTATGTCTATTACTCACATCACTGTCCTGATCTCCCAGATTACAGAGCAGCTCTCTATGAGATGAATAATTTGGACCTTGAGACAGTGCCCCCCCACAATTGAGGAGATCTACCCCCCAGTATCACCATCATCGAGCAAGATTAACACCATCTGTATGATCTCTTCTACCACCCTCTCCCTCGTCAACCGATTTGACAACTCAAAGTTTTCGCAATGATGAGGAGATTCTAGAGGCTCTTACTGCCCCTGATTACCCCTGGGAAGACATGCACCATCGTTCCTATTTCCTCCCGGAGGTCTCCTCTACCACAACCACCCAATTTGCAGTTGAGTCCAAAGATTTCCTCCCCACCAAAGTCGACTGGTTTAAGGATCCCATTCCCGCTCTTGATGCCTTTGAATAAGGTAACATGGCCAACATCTCACCCATCATCCACATCTATATCTATGACCCACCTGGTGCTCTTGAAATCATTACATTAGGATCCTCCTGCAGTGAGTATGAGATCGGAGAGTACAAAAAACTTTTCCAATAGTTCCACGATGTCTTTGCTTGGTCCTCTACCGAAATTTCTGGTCTTGACCCCGTTATCATCCAGCACCACATTGACACCTCTGAGTTAGGGGGAATTATAGATTACCTCGACCCTAGGATAGGGGGCATGATCAATCATTTGGAACCTTCCCCATCACATCTATCTCAGTATTTTGCTGATGACCCCCTTGTTCAAACCAACACATATGTGATCCACAATCATAAACCCCATGCACATAGCATGGGGGCAGGTCAATAACCCTGCACACTTTTTCACATGTGTGATCTCAACCATTTTTGAGGTCACATATCACTTGTATATTTGATTTGATTTGATACGCCTAGTATTTCACCCCCGCGGGCCATCATTTCTCCCCACCACTGCATCCTTCGCTTGGTGGGCTCACCTTTATTTGTAGCCATTTTTTAACCTAGTTATTTCCTTTGACCATTCCGGAGTCCTTATGACCTCCATTTTTTGCACAATTTACATCGTCGGATTCATATTTACGTGCCCATGATGATGCTTGATATCATTTCTCGCTCTCACGAAAAACTTTTGGACATTTTTTCCATGCCCCATGCCACCTTAATTTGCATGCCACATCGGCTGTAGCCTGTTTTTGATATACTTTATATCATCGGATTCATTTTTTCCGAGCCCATGATGATGCTTGAGATCATTTCTCGCTCTCAACCCCCAGATTTTTTGGGTATTTTTTCCAAAACACCCCCGTTGCTTCGGTTTACGTGCCACCTCGGTCGTTCTCCATCTTTGAGATCATTTCTTGCTCTCACCAGGTACAATTGCCACATTGTGTCCTGACACCTTGCTGCCTCGATTTACGTGCCACATCGACTATCATCGGATTGTTCCACATTTTTACATGAGCCATTTACTCCTTTCATACTGCAATTATTTCATTATTTTTCCACCATTCATTATCCCGCAAGGAGGCCCACTAGTATTCCCCCCTACCCTCGTTCTTGGTTCTGATCAATGTTCCTTGATTGAGCACTTCCTCCTTGTCTGACCATTCCTTTTGTTCGGTATAATTTTATCCCTTTTTCGGGTTGGACAAGTCCTTTATGAAAAAGGCACTTAGGGAGTTTATGTTAATCTCTTTTCTGACTCCTAAAACAATGAAAATATCATTGAGGAATCTTGCTTCCTTTCATGCTCATTAAAGTCTCTAAAAGGGCATCTATCTGGTATAAGTTTAGCCCTTTTCCGGACCTGGTAGACTAATTATGAAAAAGGAGTACTCTAGTCACACTGGCTAGAAGAGTTCTTCATTGCATTCTTTTATGTTTTTTCGGGCCTTGGAGACTAACACACAAAAAAGCAACCACTTGGAGTCTTCTTATTGCTTTCAGACTCTCTAAAATTGAAAGCAACCATGAGCATGAACTGTCCTGGGATCGTACAAATCCACACAATAGCACCATTCCATTATTTTAGAGTCTTCTTATTGCTTTCAGACTCCTTAAAATTGAAAGCAATCACAAGCATGAACTATCCTGGGTTCGTATAAATCCACATGACAGTACCATTTTGAACACACTTCTTCTAGTTCCTTGACCCATGAAGAAGTCCCCCTGTACCTCTTGGCACTATGATCGATCCTCTTGGCAACACCCCCATTCAGGTCGCCTTTGTTCAGAGTATTCTGCAGTCTCCTGCCATTTTACACCAACTTGAGTATCACTCACCCCAGTCACTATCCTTGATCCATTACAGCTATGATCCCTTTCCCACCAGTTAGTTTCATATGCTGCCCGATCATCCCCACCATCATACTCTGAAAAAAGAAAGTTTGAGTCCAGCCACTCTACTTGCCCAGTTATCCCCCACAGTATGACAGTCCTACCATCAGTACTCTCACACTTCGGTTCTTCACCTCGTGCTCCTATCAAGGAAACATCATTGCCTTGCTAGTTGCAGGTCTCCCTCTGTCGATGACAGCCCCTCTATTCCAGAGGATAGACCTAGAGGTCCCTGCGCCTTGGACTCATCACCATCTGTGGTGCGTGCCTACAGACCATTTTTTAGAGGAGTCATCAATGCCTCTCCGAGTGGTTGTTTCTCACATGCTCGACTTCAACACCTTGATCGCATCATTGAGAATCGTGTAGGGTATATATCCCTTCAATTATTGGTCGAAGACCACAGATTTCCCCCAACTCTAGCACATCAGTGAGTCACTTTGGAATGCCCAGTTATATGTTCTTGTGGATGTCCAGGTTGCCTAGGCAATTGTATTTGGAAGCCATCTAGTTATATGCTTCCTTGAGTACCTAGTTCAGTTCTGGTTCAGTGTACCATTGAGGGTATGAATCCCCGTCACTATGATCCAGCAGCTCATCAGTTCCTCTGGTACCACACTCAGCAGCACTGTTTTTATTCTAGTGTATCAGTTCTTCAACTCAGGCATGGTCAACCCAACAGTATGTCCCAGATTTGTGTCCCCTCTGGACCCTTATGATGTACGCAGTGGTTCTCTATGTATCTTACAGGTCCCCTTTTTTCGAGCCTCAGTTATTTTTTATGTATCTTGATACAAGCATGGGTATGCCCACCTCGTCCATATATTGAGATCTTCCTCCTTTGAGGCCATGTATATTTCAAGTCCCCATTTTTTTGGACCCCCTTGTTATTGTTCTATATCTTGATACGAGCATGGGAATGTCCGCCTCGTCCCTATGTTCAAATTATTCCTCATTCATTATTCAGGTCATGTACTTTCAGTTTTTGCAGTTTGTTCGGGACCATTGTTCCGAGCTCTAGTTCGTTTCTTCTCCCCTCCACACCCCAGGGAAACCATAAAAGACTTATGATGTATATCGGTCATACGATGAGCTCCTGCTTTCACACATCAGGGGGCAATCTGTTAACACCCAAAAAGTGCTCACTACCTCATCTACCCCATTACATGACTCATTTGTCCATATTTCCTACCATATTTGCCTCCAAAACCTTAAAAACCCATTAAAAAGTCTCCAAAAGGCCAAAAAACCATTAAAAACCCTTCGAAAGGCCAAAAAAACCCTTTTTTTCCCCCAAAAATAATCCAAAATTCCTCCAAAATAGCAAAAACCCTCTAAAAAGGGAATAAAAAATACAAAAAAGAGGAAAAAGAGGGAAAAGGGAAGCAAAAACCCTATATAGTTGACCTAAACCATATGGTGCACAAAACCATGGACCAGCACTCCACCACTAAAAACCTATAAATAGGTGATGGAGGCCCCTCATTTCACATCCACAATCATCTATATCCTTACTCTGCCAAAATCACTCCTAAAACCCTAGCTCACCCTTGAGCTACTTTCATACTTGAGTGCCCCTTTGGCCCATTTCCAAAAAAATAAGGAGAAAGAGAAAGGAACAACATTGGAGCTTGGAAGCAACCCTCTTGGACTGCTGCAAAGGCTTCATCAACCTTCACACTGGAGGTATAATCAATACAAAAATATTTTATTATCTTGTCTTTTCTTTTTATGCACATGCTTAGAGTAGTTTACTGTTTTATTGTACTGTCTTTTATTTACTGTATTTTCTAAACTGCTACTAAGGAGTCCCTTCTCCTTAGTAGGTGCTCATTTGCATAAGCTAGGGTGAAAACCCTAGCTACACCACCCCTTTTATAGACTTAGTTAGGGTTTTAGGGATTTTTAGGGCTTTTACCCTCTTTTCGCTTTTTTTTTTTTTTTAGTTGTAATCCCAATTATTTTGATTTTGACCCTCTTTTGGGGTTTTGGTATGTTTTTTAGGGAATTTTAAGTATTTGGTACCCATTTGGGTTTTTTGGGGTTTTGGAGGCTAGGTTGGTAGAAAATTTGGTCAACAGAGGTGTATGTCCAAGGGGATGAGCTGGTGAGTGCTTTTTTGGTCTTAACAGATTGCCCCCTGATGTGTGAGGGTAGGAGCTCATCGTATGGACGATAGACATCATAAGTACTGTGGTTTTCCTAGGAGATAAGCATTGGGATGGAGGAGAGAACGAACTTGTTGGAGACCGAAACACGAGGTCTGTATTGACTGCCAAGAACTAAAAATACATGTCTCACTGAGGAGTATCTCAACATATGGACGAGGTGGGCATACCCATGCTCGTTGTCAAAATATAATAATGAGGTCCAAAAAAGGGGACCAGAACAATACATGAAAAACTATTGTGTACATCATACTGGTCCAAAGGGGATGCAAATATGGGACATACCCATGGTTTGACCATGGTTGATCTGGAGAACTGGTGTATGGAAATGATGGCATCCATATAATCGCCAAACGCAGCCCGGATATCCATAGGAACGTATAACTGGGTGTTATGAATTGACTCACCAATATGCTAGAGTCGGGGGACATCCGGGGTCTTCAACTGATAACTTAAGGGACCCATACCCTGCACGAATCTCAACGGTGCGATGAAGGTGTCGAAGTCGAGCACGTGAGAAACAACCATTTGGGGAGGCACTGAGGGATCCTCTCAGGATGATCCATAGGCACTCACCACTGATAGTGATGATTCCAAGGCGCCGGGACCTCTAGGTCTATCCTCTGGAATAAATGAGTTGGCATCGACAAAGGGAGACCAACAACTGACAAGGTAACGATGTTTCCTTAGTAGGAGTGTGAGGTGCACAACCAGAAGGTGGTAGTACTATAGGTGGGACTTGATGTATTGTGGGGACAACTGGGGTCATAAAAAGTGGGCGAGGGGACTCAAACTTCATTTGTTCAGAGTATGATGACATGGATGACTTGGGATCACATGAAACTAATCTTCAAGGGAGGGGATCCTAGATTGAATGGATCAGGGGTTGTGACTGCAAATGGGAGGGACTCGAGGGAGTAAAATGATGTATGGTATCAGATAAATCTAAAGGTGGCATATTGCATAATACTCTAACCAAAGGAAGACCAAATTGGGGAAGCTGCCATAATAAGGTGGATGTATAGCTATGTTGTGATGCCGATAGGAACTGTTGGAGCCTTCTTCATGGTTTAAGGATCTCAAAGAAGGGATAGAAGTGTGCTCGAAAAATGGTATTGTCGCGTGGATTTCTGTGAGCCCAGGATAGTTAATGCTTGTAAGTGCTTTCTCTTTTAAGGAGTCTAAAAGTGATAAGAAGACTATGAAATGGTAGAGAGGTACCGTCTTGTGGATTTGTACGAGCCCAAGACAATGATTGCTTGTGGTTGCTTTCAATTTTAAAGAGTCTGAAAGCAGTAAGAGGACTCCAAGGGGATTTTTTTTTGTGTGTTAGTCTCAAAAACCCGAAAAAACATAAAAGGATGCAATGAAGAACTCTTCTAGCCAGTGTGACTAGAGTATTCATTTTTCATAATTAGTCTACAAGGTCTGGAAAAGGGGTAAACTTATACCAGGTAGATGCCCTTTTAGATACTTTTAGCGAGCATGAAAGGAAGCAAGATTGCTCGGCTTTCTTTTCATTGTTTTAGGAGTCAGAAAAGAGCTTAACAGAAACTCCCTAAGTGCTTTTTTCGTAAAGGAATTGCTCGGCCCGAAAAAGGGATAAACTTATACCAAACAAAAGTCACAGCCAATCAAGGAGGAAGCATTTCGGTAAGGGATGAGTAGGGAAAGGATGAATAGAGTTGGGGGGGGGGAACATTGTTGGGGCCGCCTTGCGGGTTGGTTAATGGTAGGAAAACAACGTAATAATTTCAATGTGGATGGAGTGGAGGGCTCATGGATAGATTGTGATGCAGGGATTTGTAAAATGTGATAGCGGTTGATATGACACGCAAATCGAGGCATCGAGGGCACTAAAAAATGCCCAAACAATATAGAGGTGAGAGTGAGAAATGATCTCAAGCATCATCACGAGCATGGAAAACTGAATCTGACGATGTAAAGAATGCCCAAAACGGACAAAAGCTGATGTGGCATGCAAACCGAGGCGACGAGGGGCATATGAAAAAATGCTTTAAAAAGGGGTCTGTGAAATTGAGAAATGATCTCCAGCATGGTCACAAGCGTGGAAAACTGAATCCAACTATATCAAGAGCGTCAAAAACGCATGACAACCGATGTAGCATGCAAATCGAGGCATCAGGAGCACTCAAAAGTGCCTGAAGATGTTTTTGGAGAAAATGATGAATGGTCTCAACCATCATAAAGCTCTCATTGAACCGAATCGAAAGGTGTTGATGGTTTGAAAAATGAGGTTCAACACACGAATCGAGGCAATGGGGGCGGGCAAAAATGTCTAAAAAAATTTGCTGGAAAAATGAAAAATGGATTCATATGTGCTCAAGTTCTCATCAAACTAGACCCACAGGCGTCAACGGTTCGAAAACGGACATCGGGTGAACTTGTTAT
The DNA here is from genome assembly GCA_027924585.1 of Larix kaempferi. Lineage (NCBI taxonomy): Eukaryota > Viridiplantae > Streptophyta > Pinopsida > Pinales > Pinaceae > Larix > Larix kaempferi. The sequence continues at coordinate 6,568,252 of BSBM01000893.1, forward strand.
GGCGAAAGGAGGATAAGGCCAATGCCTATAAATAGTAAGTGGTCCCCCAAAATAGGTGTCATTTGTGAGTGGTGAGTTTGATAGGAGATTAGAGGGACCCAGAGGTGAAAACTTAGATTGCGAGAGATTTGACCAGTGGATTTGCATTCCGGGAGTTGCAGGTAAGAGATCATGTCCTTAGCTTTGTCATTTACGCATTTTTATTGGGTTTTGGGCCTCTGGGAAGGTGTATGAGTCATTCATGGGTTCCAACGTGGCATAGCATGGGTTCTAGATGATTTTGTGTGCTCTGGACCGTAGCGATGGAAGAGGGAGCTACGCTGCAAAGCGTGGGTTCCTCCCACAAAGATGCGGTTCAGGGCACACTGGGGCATCTGGAAAGCGCGGTGTGCCCCGCAGGTGTGCTTAGATAACTTGCACTCTGGAGCGCGGTCGTCCAGGGGGGGAGGGGAAACGCACTACAGAGCGCAACTAAGGGTTGGTGTAGCTGTGGTGTGCAGCGCAAGGGAGGGCTTAGCAAGGGTGCTCTGGAGTGCGCATTTCAAGGGAGAAAGTGCGCTCTGGAGGACATTTGGAGGCCTAGATTTGTGTTGGGATATGGATCTAATGGGTTTTTCAGTTGTTATTGACAAGATGGCAGTATTCGGATGGGGAGAGTGGGAGGTTCCAGGTATCATACGGAGGAGTATCCGGACAAACCAGGAGGTTTGGGAGGCACTAGCTGATAGTGGGCTCCTGAAGTTTGCAGAGATCCCACATATGCATTCAGCACCACTGTTGCTAAACAAGTTAGTTGAGTTCTGGGATTCCGATATTTAGGCTTTCATGATCCAGGGAAAGAGGTTAGATCTGACCCTGGCTGATGTATATGTCCTAACTGGATTTCCCAGGTTGAGCATGGTTACCGAGACTTAGCCGAGGAGGCCGATGTATGTGTATATGGAGACTTTACTAGACAGACATTGTTTTCCTATGGCAGTGGTGAGTGGTCCTACACTCATGTTGTGTGATATAGAGAGTCCAGTTACATAGGCTATTGTAGTGATTGTGGTATGTATTTTGGGTTCTCATGGCCCTCACCGGATCTCGGGAGGGCATATGTTACTAATAGAGAGTGTCTTGAATGGGACGTATTATGCTTGGGGATAGATGTTCTTGACCATTGTTCGGCGTGAGCTAAGCAAGGTACAACACCTGTGGAGAAAAAAAAAATTCCTGTCCTTTTTATGTGCATTCTTATTTGAGTGTATCCCGACATTGCAGCCGCACAGAGCAGTGCGGGATGCATTACTGACAGAGCCGCAGATGCGGCGACGGAGTGAGATGATGACTCGCGCTGGTGGCAGAATGGTGGGCCATTTTTTCACAGAGACACTATTTAGACAGTGGCTACAGATACCAGTGGTCATTAATGACTATCCATACTTCAGGATGGACTATCGCGGGGATCTGGATCTGCTAAGACCTCCTGGTTAGGCTTGGGAGCCAAATGGTATGCTTATTTTGTTTTGTCAGGTTTTGTGTATGATATCATGTTGTAGTTAGTTGACATTTTGTAATGTCCCCATTCAAATAAGTGCATAGTAAGACAATCCCATCAATCCTACTAGTTTCCTAGGTTGGATGGGAACATGTGGGATGGTAATAAGGAAGCTAATAAATGATATTTAGACATTAGAAGGGTTCAAGTATTTAATAAATATGATGAATAAATAAATTCAAGAGAAATTCTAGGTGGCAAGTGGTTTTGGAGACATATGGAGGTGGTGGGACCCACACTAGCTTGATTTTTCAATGACACATGGCAGCTCTCTCTTGCCAATTCGAATTCATGGGAAGGTGAACACTCTTGGGTGAGTTGGTAAGTCATAACACATGGCATTGAGCATCTTAGGTCGAAATGGGATGGAATAGTAACCTCCATGGGAGAGGAAGAGTCAAATTGGAGACTAGTGGACACTTGGGCTAGATTCCCTAGTTTTATGACAACAATAATGAAGCATCTATGACATTTATGACAAAATTCAGACCTGACTTCTTACACCTGACCATTATGACATGTCAGCCCCAAAAATAGGCTCAAGGAAGGCGCTCATGGAGTTGGAGGAATCCAAAGAGACTCAAATTCGAATTTGGGAGAAGATGGAAGGTTGGAACTAGGAGACAAGTGGCAAATGAGGAATATTTCCTAAATGGAAAATTATTGAATCTATTGAGAGGATTTCGACCCCTTGAAGGCTAATGTTGGTTATAAAATGTAGAAATCAAGTATGAGAATGGTTTTTGATGATTTGAGAAAAATTGCATTTGTGAAGAGAGAGCTAGTGGATGACTAGTTTCTTGCCTTAGCCAATTTCGAGGGTGAAAGATTCCCATCCAAGTTGGTGTTTGGAGAGGCCACTCAGGTATTTCATGGTGCTTTAATGGAGTTTGTATTTGCAGGTATCAGCTACAGGAAGTTTCATGGTTTGGTTTAGTGCAGCACTTTCTCTCCACCGTTTCCAGTTTTGAAGGCATATTCATGCTCCTTGAGGGAGGGCGTTTTTGGTGAGCACTTGTGCTTCTTGAGAGAGATTCTCATTATATATTTATGATTGTAATAGCTTCATATACTCTGTTATTCATATTCAAAAAGTATCAGGTCGAAATACCCACTAGTTGTATGCAAAACTATTGATTAATGAGCAAACAATGTCCATTTCCCCAATGCATTGATGTATGACACTATAATGTTGATTATTTCGAATGGATGGATGATTCTATGATATATTTGTGATCAATATAATGCCATGGATGTCTTCTACAAGTTTCATGTACTGTACTTGAGCATTTGAAGCATTTTTACTCAGTTTAGTTGTATTGGGAGATGAAATAGTGCCATTTCCCCAAGGGTCGAATTGGGGGTTTTTGCTGTTGAATGTGAGAGAGTTATAACAGTAGTAAAAATCAATTAATGGTGCATATGAGACCTCAATAACATACTTAACACATTATATACCTCTGTTCATAAATTTGGGGGAGTTTGGAGGCATTTGGAAGGCCATTTTCAGTGTTACCCAGGGGGGATTTGATGCACAAATTACTAGTCAAAATTACCTATATTGATCAGAATAAAAATCAAGTTTGCAGCAGTATTTGGAGGTCCATAAAACATCCCTGAACCTGATATTCAAGTCTAAATACCATTAATACACTCATACAGAAGACTTGGGAGCATTTGGGATGATTTGGAGGTCAAAACAGTTAAACTAGTCAAAGGTCGAAATTGGGGAAAAAGTTGAAAAATTGGCATTTTAATAAAATTTGAAAAAGGGATATTACAAGTGGTATCAGAGCATGTTCTTGGCACCTGATGGTCCTAACAAGAAGTCAAAAGAATAATCCACCACCCTTTGAACCAGTAGTTGAAGAGGTTTTTGTTGAAGAAGAGGTAGTAGAAGAAGAGGAGTCTTTTGCTGAAACCATGGGTAGAGAGGAGGATGACAAATTAAAACATAAGGAGGAACTTATTGCAACCTTAGATCCATGTTTCTCTAAACTTTCAGAAAACATGGATAGGATAGGTGATAAATTGTTGCAAGGATTTGAATTGTTGATTAGCCAGCTTCAAAGCAAAGGGATAATAGGAGATAATAGCGGTTCACACTCAGGGGAAAAGATGAAAGGGAATGAGCATATTTTCTCAAGTACAGGACCTCATAATAGACCTGATGAATTTCAAAGCACACAAAGGCATACTGCACCTAAATTTCTCACACCCAAAGAAGAGCCCAATCTTGCATTGGATTACAAGAAACTAGTAAATGATTGGAATGATTTGAATGAAGAATGTAAAAGAGGTGTACCACTCAGTGACTACATTGATGCTATGCAAAAGATTAATAGGAAGGGAGACAATAGGAGTCCATTCCAAAACAAAGAATTAAATAGTGCTATTGGAAAAATGTCACTTCCTACTTTTGATGGTTCTTCTCAAAATTCTGCTAACACTTGGGTGCAAAAATTGGATGTATATTTTCAGCTGAATCCTATGTTGGAAGAGGATGCATTAAAAATGGCCATTTTGCATTTGGAAGGAGATGCCAATGAATGGTGGTTTCATGGGCTGAAAACCTTGGGTCATAATCAGGTTAAAACATATGGAGAATTTGTTGACAGGGTACTAGAAAGATTTGAACAAAAAGATCCAGAATTGCCTTTCAAAGAACTAGCTCAATTGAAGCAAACTGGGTCCCCTACTGAATATATGTTGGACTTTCAAAAATTATCAGTCAAGGTGGCTGATGTATCTATGGGAAGATTAGTATTGCTGTTCACTGAAGGTTTGGCTGAACCCTTAAGAGGTTTGGTCAAATCCCACAAGCCAACTACATTAAAAGATGCAATGAGCTTGACTAGGGATCTCCAGAATGTGCTTCCTAGAACGAGATTTCCTCCTAAGCCTAGCTATAAATTTGAAAAGAAACCTTGGCAAAGGGATGGATATGATAAGAAACCTTGGAAAAGAGAGTCATTTGAGAGGAATAAAAAAGAGGGACTAAACAGGGATGAACTTAGAAAAAAGAAACTATGCTTCACATGCTTCCAACCATGGACACCGGGGCACAAATGTACCAAAGGAAAGGCTCAATACATAGAAGTATTTTCTGATAATGAGGGGTATGATGGGGGCATGGATGAAGATGGACATATTTCAGATCAAGAAGAGGCATATGAGACAGCAGTAGAAGAGGAAAGACAAGAAGAAAATCAGCCTTCACCGGATAAAGCAAGAATGGCAGTGCTTTCAGCAGTACCTCGCTATCATACTATCCGCTGCAAAGGTGTGGTACAAGGACAAAGAACTTCAGTTTTGGTAGATGGAGGAGCCACTCATAACTTCATTGATGCAGAGATGGTAGAGAAAAGAAAGATACCTATTGAACCATTTGATGGCTTCACAGTTGTCATTCCCGGTCACAACACAATGCAATGCAAAACATGGGTTCCAAAGCTGCAAGTCACCGTAGGTAACTATACTTTTGTTGATAGTTTTTATGTGGTTGATGTTGCTGATACTAATGTGGTTTTGGGAGTGCAATGGTTGTATTCAATAGGAGAGCATACAGTAAATTATCAAATTCCCGAAATGAAATTCCAAGATTCAAAAGGAGTACAAAGAGTTGTGAGAGGGCAACACACTTATCCAAATCAAGTAGTGACTTGCAATAGCATGAGATCTATATTGAGGCATGGGGATATAGAATGGGCTGCTGAATGTCATATTACATCTCCTAAGCCAACTATAAATATTGTCAAACACCCAAAGGAGATAGAGAGACTCTTGCAAAAATATGAAAAGGTTTTTAGAGACCTTCCACATGGTAGGCCACCGGATAGGGGGGTTGAGCACAGTATTGTTTTGGAGGAGGGTACTTCACCCATTCAGATACCACCTTATAGACATCCTAAAAGGTTTAGAGATGATATTGAAAAAGCTATCCAAGAACTCCTAGAGTTGGGACTCATTAGACCAAGCTCTAGCCCTTATGCTTCTTCAGTTGTGCTAGTGAAGAAAAAAGATGGAACATTGAGAATGTGCATAGATTTTAGAGCCTTGAACAAAAAGACTATAAAGAATAGGTATCCTATTCCTAGGATTGATGAGATCATGGATGAGCTGCATGGGGACAAATACTTCTCAAAAATTGACCTTAGATCAGGGTATCACCAAATTCGAATGAAAGATGAAGATGTGCAAAAGACCGCTTTTCGATGTCATTTTGGCCACTTTGAATTTCTTGTCATGCCTTTTGGGTTAACAAATGCTCCAGCCACCTTTCAAGCATGTATGAATAGGATATTTTGCAAGCAACTAAGAAGGTTTGTTTTGGTTTTCTTTGATGATATTCTCATTTACAGTAAAACATGGGAAGAGCATTTGCAGCAGTTAGAGATTGTGTTGAAAATCTTGCAAGAAGAGTCCTTATTTGCTAAATTATCAAAATGTGAATTTGGAATGAAAGAACTACTGTATCTTGGGCACATTATTGGGCAAGAAGGAGTGAAGGTACACATGGAAAAAATCAGGGCTATCTTGGAATGGCCATCCCCAAAAAATATTACCGAATTGAGAGGCTTTATTGGCATATGCACCTACTACAGAAAATTTGTGAAAGGATTCTCCAAGTTGACTTCTCCACTCACTGATTTGACTAAGAAGGATGCTTTCAAGTGGGATGAAGAGGCTGAAAAGGCCTTCCAAAAAATGAAAGAGGTAATGAGTAGTTGTCCCATACTTGCACTTCCTGATTTTACTAAACCTTTTGTTGTGGAATGTGATGCTTCAGGTGGAGGAATAGGGGCTGTCCTAAAGCAAGGCCAACACCCCATAGCCTTTGAGAGCAGAAAGTTGCAGCCTCATGAAAAACTTTACTCCATTTATGATAAAGAAATGCTGGCCATTATGCATGCATTGGCCAAATTCAGACAATACTTGGTGGGCAGCAAGTTTGTGGTGAAAACTGACCACAATAGTCTAAGACACTTTCTCACCCAAAAAGATCTAAATGAAAGGCAACAAAAGTGGGTAAGCAAGATTCAAGCTTATGATTTTGATATTGAATATGTCAAAGGAAAGAATAATATAGTAGCAGATGCTTTGTCAAGAAGGCCTTCTTTTTCTCTCATGGATATTTCCAAGGATTGGAAAAACATGCTACTAGTTGAATATGCCAAAGACAAATTTGCTTGTGATGTGTTGGATGGAATCAAAGGGGATGATAATTATAGGATTTTGAATGGGCTGATATATTATAAGGGAAGAATTTATTTAGTTCATAACTCCAAGCTCAAGTACCGAATTTTGCAAGAAGCACATGATTCCCCACTAGCGGGCCATCCGGGGATCTTCAAAACTTATAGACAGTTGAGGCAAAGATTTTTTTGGAAGGGGCTGAAGGAAGATGTTCAGAAGTATGTGAATGAATGTAAAGCATGTCAACAAAACAAATCAGAACTTACATGTCCAGCCGGCCTATTACAACCATTGCCCATTCCGGAGCAAAAATGGGACAGTATTTCCATGGATTTCATCACCGGATTGCCTAAATCCTTGGGTAAGGATTGTATCTATGTGGTAGTTGATAGGTTGACAAAATTTGCTCATTTTTTTGCTGTTACATCATCTTTTAGTGCTGCACAAGTGGCTGATATTTTTTTCAAAGAAATCTTCAGATTGCATGGGCTTCCCAAGAGCATTGTCAGTGATAGAGATAGTAGATTCATGGGTGCTTTTTGGAAAGAAATTTTTAGATTGGTAGGCACTCAATTGACTCCAAGTACCAGCTATCATCCACAAACTGATGGACAAACAGAGAGGGTAAACCAATGGTTAGAAGGATACCTAAGAAACTATGTGGGAGGGCAGCAAAAAGCATGGGCAAAATGGCTACACTTGGGTGAGTTTTGCTACAACACCACTTATCATATGTCAATAGGAATGTCTCCTTTCAAAGCATTATATGGTTATGATGCACTTACATTTGCTGACATTATATTTGGTGATAGTAGAGCCCCAAAGGCTAAAGGTTGGGTGGAAGAGAGCCAAGAAATTTTAAAGCTCTTGAAAGACAATTTGCAGGTTGCTCAAAATCAGCAAAAACAATATGCTGATAGACATAGAGAAAAGAGAACCTTTCAAGTCAATGATTTAGTGTATTTAAGGTTGCATCCCTATAAACAAACATCTCTCAAAAAGAATGGAGCAGAAAAATTAAAACCAAGGTACTATGGGCCATACAAGGTAGTGCGGAAGGTTGGAGAAGTAGCATATGAACTAGAACTTCCGGAAGGGAGTAAAATCCACAATGTATTTCATGTTTCTTGTCTTAAGAAAGCTCTTGGTCAGCAAATCATCACTTCAGAAATACTTCCTCCTTTGGATGATGAAGGTCAGCTCACACTTGTTCCGGAAAAGATTTTGAAGACACGGGAAAGAAGATTGAGGAGTAGAATCATCAAAGAATATTTAGTGCAATGGAAGGACTTACCAAATGAAGATGCCACATGGGAAGAGGAGAAGATTTTGCAGCATCCAAATTTGAAATTGCTTGAGGACAAGCAATCTTGGGTGGGGAGGACTGTAATGTCCCCATTCAAATAAGTGCATAGTAAGACAATCCCATCAATCCTACTAGTTTCCTAGGTTGGATGGGAACATGTGGGATGGTAATAAGGAAGCTAATAAATGATATTTAGACATTAGAAGGGTTCAAGTATTTAATAAATATGATGAATAAATAAATTCAAGAGAAATTCTAGGTGGCAAGTGGTTTTGGAGACATATGGAGGTGGTGGGACCCACACTAGCTTGATTTTTCAATGACACATGGCAGCTCTCTCTTGCCAATTCGAATTCATGGGAAGGTGAACACTCTTGGGTGAGTTGGTAAGTCATAACACATGGCATTGAGCATCTTAGGTCGAAATGGGATGGAATAGTAACCTCCATGGGAGAGGAAGAGTCAAATTGGAGACTAGTGGACACTTGGGCTAGATTCCCTAGTTTTATGACAACAATAATGAAGCATCTATGACATTTATGACAAAATTCAGACCTGACTTCTTACACCTGACCATTATGACATGTCAGCCCCAAAAATAGGCTCAAGGAAGGCGCTCATGGAGTTGGAGGAATCCAAAGAGACTCAAATTCGAATTTGGGAGAAGATGGAAGGTTGGAACTAGGAGACAAGTGGCAAATGAGGAATATTTCCTAAATGGAAAATTATTGAATCTATTGAGAGGATTTCGACCCCTTGAAGGCTAATGTTGGTTATAAAATGTAGAAATCAAGTATGAGAATGGTTTTTGATGATTTGAGAAAAATTGCATTTGTGAAGAGAGAGCTAGTGGATGACTAGTTTCTTGCCTTAGCCAATTTCGAGGGTGAAAGATTCCCATCCAAGTTGGTGTTTGGAGAGGCCACTCAGGTCTTTCATGGTGCTTTAATGGAGTTTGTATTTGCAGGTATCAGCTACAGGAAGTTTCATGGTTTGGTTTAGTGCAGCACTTTCTCTCCACCGTTTCCAGTTTTGAAGGCATATTCATGCTCCTTGAGGGAGGGCGTTTTTGGTGAGCACTTGTGCTTCTTGAGAGAGATTCTCATTATATATTTATGATTGTAATAGCTTCATATACTCTGTTATTCATATTCAAAAAGTATCAGGTCGAAATACCCACTAGTTGTATGCAAAACTATTGATTAATGAGCAAACAATGTCCATTTCCCCAATGCATTGATGTATGACACTATAATGTTGATTATTTCGAATGGATGGATGATTCTATGATATATTTGTGATCAATATAATGCCATGGATGTCTTCTACAAGTTTCATGTACTGTACTTGAGCATTTGAAGCATTTTTACTCAGTTTAGTTGTATTGGGAGATGAAATAGTGCCATTTCCCCAAGGGTCGAATTGGGGGTTTTTGCTGTTGAATGTGAGAGAGTTATAACAGTAGTAAAAATCAATTAATGGTGCATATGAGACCTCAATAACATACTTAACACATTATATACCTCTGTTCATAAATTTGGGGGAGTTTGGAGGCATTTGGAAGGCCATTTTCAGTGTTACCCAGGGGGGATTTGATGCACAAATTACTAGTCAAAATTACCTATATTGATTAGAATAAAAATCAAGTTTGCAGCAGTATTTGGAGGTCCATAAAACATCCCTGAACCTGATATTCAAGTCTAAATACCATTAATACACTCATACAGAAGACTTGGGAGCATTTGGGATGATTTGGAGGTCAAAACAGTTAAACTAGTCAAAGGTCGAAATTGGGGAAAAAGTTGAAAAATTGGCATTTTAATAAAATTTGAAAAAGGGATATTACACATTTATTGACATGTTGATGTTTTTTGTTTGGCAGATGTGGGGTTGCGACCGCCACTGGGTTATCGATCATATAGGGGCCATGTGGAGGGGGTGGATCCAGTGGGACGAGAATAGGGTTATTGTAGGAGTACGATAGTTACTCTGGATGTACTACGACAAGGGATGGACTGACTCCTGGAGGGAGTCGAGACTGATGGCTGGCAGCATTTGGATCAGGCACTGATCAACATATGTTATGATACTCCACAGGAGTGGAGGCCAATCATGTGACATATTGCGATGGCTACATAGACAGTGAGAGCTTTTGCTCGAGGGGATGTTCCCTATCTTGGGGAGGATGATAAGGATCAGCCTGAGGAATATGAGCCTGAGGAAGATGAGCTCAAAGAGGAGGTGCCCGTAGAGGAGGATCCTGAGGAGGAGTAGTGGGAGGATGAGCTAGCGGCGTAGGCAACCGCATAGGCGTTGAAGTCAGAGGGGGAGGATGATGACAAAGACTATCGAGAGGATTCTGACTAGGAAGTTTGATAGGGATGCCCCCACTGCTAAGAGCATGTGGGATTTTTGTATATACGAATTATGATATTTACCAAGGATGTTGTTGGGGCTCCTCACTATGTTTATATGTATATTTGGGTATAGTCAGTAATTATGAAATTTCCATGATATATATATATTCATCAGCACGTGGATTCCTTTTTTGATGATGTTTGTTTTTTATGCACATGGATGCACGTATCATGAAGTTTGCTTTGTTTATGCACATGGATGCAGTTATGATGATGCGCATGGATGCACTTGCAGTGATGATTTCTTTGTGTTTTATGATTTTTGAAATGCATGGATGATGTTATTATGTACATGTGGATGGTATAGTTGTGACTGTTTATGAGTTATGCCCTACATATTTGTGATCTGTATGCCAGTCTAGAATATTGTTAGCCATTTGGTCTGCGACACTGTTTTGATTGCAAGGGACATGAGTGAATGTAATGGATTCAAATTGTCTGAGCATTTGTTTGATGCACATAAACTTTCTAAAGAGGTAGGGATCCCATACCTGGTAGCAGTTGTTGAGCTGGGTGACAAGCAGTTGGGAGTCAAGAAACACACGAAGGTGACTTATTTCCATCTAGAGAGCAGCGGTCAATCGACCGGCCACGACATCGTACTCAGCCTGGTTATTTGTAGCAGTGCCTATGCACACTCCATCGAGGTGGATTAGCTCGTGTGAGAGGGAATACAGGACCCAAGCTTCAAAGGCGAGATTCGGGGACCAACGACTTGCGCCATTAGCAAAACCAACGTATTGTGGTGGGAGGGAGTCCATCTATGATCATGCAAGGGACAAAAAATGTGAGGTCTTAGTGAAAAAGGGTGAAAAAAGAAACAAAAACAAAAACAAAACAAAAAGGAATGAAACTGTACAACAGGGACTAGAAAGTCTTGAAAAGGTGCTAAGGGTAGAATCGTTTAAGGTACAACCCATTTCTAGGGTTGCGCAGGGGGTTTCCTTCAGAATCGGTGAGGATGTGTGCCCCATGTCCTAAACAGATATGGAAAATATATGGTCCTTGCCACATGGATTCAAATTTTCCTTTCATAGTCTTATCGTGTGCTTGGTCGTAGACTAGGACAAGGTCTCCCTCCCAAAAATTGCGTGGGTGAACGTGTTTATCATATCCTACTTTAGAGTAGTTTTTAGCAGCTTTGATGGTTTAGAGGGCCATCCGGTGATCCTCGTTAGTTTGTTCCAAAAGGATTAGGCATTGTTCAAGTGGGGAGGTGTCATGAAGGAGTTCAACATCTATGTGGAGGGCGGGAATCTAGCACTCGATGGGGAGGACTGATTCGATGTCGTGTACTAAGTGGAAAGGGATGAAACCTGTGGTGGTCTTAGTGGAAGTGTGATAATCCTAAAGTGCTGGAAATAACATGTGATGACATTTGGACTTATGGTGATTTATAGTGCGTTGAAGAATGGTCTTCAATATTTTGTTGATGGCCTCTACTTGACCGTTCCCTTGGGGGTAATAGGAGGAGGAGTGTTGATGCATGAACTTCAAAAGGATGAAAAACTTCTTCCAAATGGATTCCTCAAAGTGTCTCCCATGGTCTGACACAAGTTGTTGTGGGACCCCAAAACGGGCAATGATGTGATTGAAAAAGAAACGAGATGCAGTGTTGGATTTGCAGTTAAACGTGGGCATGGCTTCGACCCACTTGGTGAAGTAATCCATAGCTATGATGATATACTTGTGACCTCCTGCTGAGATCGGGTTGCACTCCATCAAATCGATGGCCCATTTGCAGAAAGGGCCAACAGTGACAATTGGGTGGAGGGGAGTAGGTGGTGTCCTTGCCTTAAGGGCGAAGAGTTGGCAGTTACGGCAATGTTTAACTGTAGTGATGCAGACAGTGAAGAGGGAGGGCCAAAAATATCCAGCGTGGATAACCTTCTGGGCGGTGGCCATCCCTAAAAAGTGTCTACCACAGGCTCCACTCTGGCAATCGTTAAGAACTTTATTTAGCCTCATCCCGGGTGAGGCAGTGTCATAAAATGGTATCAATACCATGACGGTATAACACGTCCCCTAAGAGAAGGTAACGTGAGGCGTGATGGCATATGCATCTGCGCCCATTGTGGTCAAGGTCATGTCTAAACTTCTCGGTGTGAAGGTATATCAAGATATCACCATACCAAGGATCATCTGAGGAAATGATGAATAAATGGTCATGTGAAAGACTGGTATTGATGACAATGGAACTAGAGGATGATGGTAAATCTGTCATAAGTTGCGCCAGTGCAAAGGCCTTGACACTCTTCGGTGTCGTAAACGTGAGGTCATATTCTTGGAGAATAATGACCCACTTGGCCACATGGCCTTGTAGGAGGCAACGACTCAAAAGGTAAACCATAGGATTAGAGTCGGCCACAACAATAGTTGCGCTCAGCAATATATAGTGGCGGAGATTTTGTACGGAGAAGACGATAGCTAGAGCCATCTTCTCTTCTGGGGGGTAATGTAATTGTGGACCAGACAAGGTCTGACTCATGTAGTATATTACATGCTCTTTCTGTGCACTATCTTCTTGAACAAGTACCCCGAAGACGGCATATTCTGATGCTGAAACATATAGGATAAAATCCTTTGAAAAATCTGGGGGGGGGAGATCAAAGGGGCATTAGTTAAGGGTGTTTTAAGGGCTAAAAAGGATGCTTGAGCTTGCTCATCCCATACAAATGGGCTACAGGTGCGGAGTAAGCAAAGAAATCCATGAACCGTCATGGTGTATTCAGGAACAAAGCGGCAGAGAAAGTTGGCTCTCCCTTGTAGACTCTATAAGTGACAAATGGTGCGAGGGGGAGGTAGGCTCGAGATGGCTTGAACTTTTAAAGGGTCAATAGTTATCCCTTTCTGTGAAACGATGAATCCTAACAACTAGCCTGCATGAACAAAAAAGACACACTTGAGAGGGTTCAATCGGATTATGTATTTGTGGCAACGCAGGAAGACTTGACAGAGGTCATTTAGGTGGTTAGATCGTTCTTTGGAGCGAGTGGTAAGGTCATCTAGGTAAACTAGGATGATATGAATTAGGTCATGGAAACAGAATGTCATGGCTCGTTAGAAAGTGGCACCTGCATTCTTTAGTCCAAATGGCATGACCCGATAGGAAAAGGTGCCCCATGGGGTAGTGAAAACAATTTTGTATTGATCTTGTTTTCGGATGTGTATTTGGTTGTATTCAGAGAAACCATCCATGAAGGAGAGGACTTCATCTCTTGCACAAGCATCAACGAGCTGGTCGATGAAGGGCGTGGGGAAGTTTTCTTTGGGACATGCATGATTGAGATCTCGAAAATCTGCGCAAACATGGAGAGTGCCCTGTTTTTTATTGACATGTACAAGGTTGGACACCCAGGTGGTGTAAGCGATGGGATAGATAAATCCGTCTTTCCGCAGCTTCTCAATTTCGGCTTTGACTGCAGGGAGTTTGGACGGGTGAATGGGTCTTTTCTTCTAGTGGATAGGTGGGACTTATGGTCATGTACCAATGTGATTTTCAACGATGGTGGGGTCTAGTCCGGGAATCTCAGTATAAGACCATGCAAAGACATCATGAAACTCTTGAAAAAGATTCTTGGATTCCCTGATTTCGTATTCCGTACAAGCGACACATACTGCAATGAGTTTGAGTGTAGCAGGTGTAGTGGAAATATCGACCTGTATGGTAGGTGATATATTGGCCATCTTTCCTTCCTCGAAGGCGTCTGGGGTGGGAATAGGGTTCTTAAACTAGTTGACCTTCTCAGGTAGGAAGTCCTTTGTTTCAATTGAAAACTGAGTGGTTGTGGAAGTGGAAGCCTCCTCAGGAATAAAATAAGATCGATGATGCATGTCATCCTAAGGGTAATCGGGTGCAGTAAGTGTTTCAAGTATCTCCTCGTCACTCTGAAAGTGATGTGTGGCCAAATCGGTTGGGGGGAGATCATGTGGAGGAGATGATATGTGTCCATCGGATGTGGAGATCATGTAAATGGTGTTAATCTCTTCCGAGGAGGAAGATTTTGGAGGGTGAATTTATTCAATGGTTGTGATCGATGTTTCTAAATCGGAATGGGTCAATTCGTAGAGAACCAATCTATACTCCGAAAGGTCCAAGCAATGGTGTGATTAGTGACCATATATTCCACATATAGCGCAGGTGTGGTTAGTATGCAATTCCTTGTTGCGCTAGTGGGCTGGGGGGTTTAGTACAACCACCAGAATGTTAGGGTCATCATCCAATGTCTTCATGTGTTGTTGAAGATTGGGTAATTGTGGGAAGTTGTGGGTGGTGTGGCCACTATCATCACACAGGGAGCACTTAGGGGGTTCTCATGATGGTGGTTGAGGTACCGCTAGTTTTCTTGCCAGTGGGGTGATGTAGGTTTGCGGGCCTCTGCCCCCAGCATTTTTAGGTGGTGGAGGGGTGGGGTTTGTTGCAGATGTGGATGCTACGCAATAAGGGGGATAGTTGGGCATGTTTCCAACTCCCAGGGGTGGGCGGTTGGAAGTGTTAATAGGTTGTATTGGTTGAAGGATGACTTGTGGTGTTGGTGGAGGAGTAGGGGCAGGTAAATACCACACAGATAGACCTATGTTTAAACCCGGGAGGTTCAAAGTGGCCATCACAGGGTACTTATCACTCCGGAAGGTGGAAATAAAAATGGGATCATATGGATTGGTGTTTCCCCAATGTGACTTGGTACCGATGGTGGTTTCGGTAGTAATGGTGGTTGCTGGTTGGGCATTGTGTGGTTGGAGGAAATTGTGCAGAGATCAGATATCTCTGTTATCTTCATAGGGTTTGAAATGGATTGGAACATGGAGGTCATGGGTGATTCCAAGTATGACCTAGGTCCAACTGTGGAGACGAATGATGTAGGATCATTTTTCATGGTTTGTTCAATCATGGGAAGAACATTCTCAGGAGTTGCGGTGGCATTGGGATCATAGTATGTTATCTAATCTATTTGACCACATGTCCCTCATGGGTGAACATCATGATGCGGAAGACGGACAAAGCAACGACCTTCATAGCATACATGTAACTACGACCGAGTAAGAGGTTGTAATCAAGTTGTGCATTGATAACCTCTATATAGATTAGGACCATTTCGCCCTCTAGTTGAACAGGAACGTTGGCCAAGAGGCCTTGGGGTTGAGCTACACGGCCATCGTAAGCTCTTAATGCAGTTGTTGATGGCTGTAGAGTGGGATATCCTAGATTTTTCCAGACAAATGTCGGCATTACGCAAGTGGAGGCACCTTCATTGATGATGCATCTATGAATTACCAGGTTCCGAATGGATACAGAAACCTGGAAAGTTAATGTCGAAGGCAAACGTGGTTCGGCCTAGTCTAAGTCGAATGCCATCATTCGTGAGTCGTTAGGGTCTATCGCATCGATGGCAGATAACAATAATTTCCTCTATGCAGGACAATTCTTTAGGACTTCCAATGAAGACATAGCAGCACGGTATTGGGCTAGATCTTCTACAATATTATAATTTGAGGCAGCATGAGCATTGAGATTATTGTTAATGCATCGTAGGCGGAAATAAGGGGATTTAGGGGCCCCATCACCATGTGGTGGGGGTATGCATAATGGCTAATCTTTGGGGAGAGTATTAGCGGTGGTGTTGATGGGGGTGGTTTCGAGGTTGGGGATGCATTGATTTCGATGCATTTGGAGATTGACGTCAATCAATGACATCATGAGGAGATGGTGGTTCCCAGAATCTGTCAGTTTGTTTTTCTGTGTAGCATATGTGATCTGCTGAGGTGGTTGTATGGCTCCTTGAGGAGGAGGTAGTGGTTGGGTGTTTACTACTCCTTGCATGGGAAAGGGATTTTGTAGCACCATGGGAGGTGGCTGCGGGTTGGGTTGTGCAATAGGAGTAGCCTGTCCTTGGCATTGGGCAGTGTCTGTCCAAAGTTGACGAGCATGATCTAAATGTAGACAATTGTGCGTATAGTGGCCATAGAACCCACATATGGAACAATGATGATTCGTTCATAGATTGGAATTCTTTCCTTGACGAGGTGGTCAGTCAGGGTTTTGGTCAGGTGGGGTGGTGTTATTGTTATTGGGGGGGTTTGGTTGTTGACCGCCTTAGTCCTGAGGTTGGTTATTCGTATGGTTCCATCCTCTCCCCCTATTCTGTTGGCCTTGTTGGTTGCGTTGAGCAGGCTGGTTTTGTTGTGGGTGTTGCTGGGCATAAACTTGCCCTTGGGGGTTGGGAGGATTCTGTGGCTAAGCAGGTGGTGGGGATTCCTGCTATGGGTAGTAACTGGGATGTGCTTGAGGTTGATCCAGTGCTAGTGGGGTCGGCGGTGGATTATAAACTAGAGGAGCTTGTGGTTGCGTAAGTGGGGCTTGCGGAGGGTAGTAAACCGGTTGAACTTGGGCGTGCGAATGTGCAGGCGGAGCCGAGTGTTGATAAAAAGTAAACTGTCCCATAAGGGGATTATAAGGTGAGTGTACATGGCCATAAAACTGCTGTGGGCTTGATGGTCCATGAGTATGAGGAGGTCGAATGATCGAGGAGTATGATGTAGTCGCTCCAGAATGGGACATGGCATGTGAAAGATCGGGGCCCTTAGGAGTGGGCATAGCCATGTATGGTTGGGTGCGTGATGCTACATGCCCAAGGATGCCGTCAGCAGCATGGGATGCTCTTGGGGTATCGCTCCGGGAGGCGTCGGCACGAGTGACGTCAGGTAGGATAGAGTATAGGTAGCCAGATTGAGCGTAAATAAGATCAAATTGTTGGGCTTTGAGAATGGCTTCTTCCTCAAATAGAGGTCGCTCGGATGCCACATCCTTCACGATGGTTGGTATGAGAGACTTTAGGAACTAGTCTAAGAAAATACAGTGATCCAACTTGATCTTACATAAAGTCCTCCGTTTACGCCACTCATGGATGTGGTATGTGATGTGGGTGGCTGTATTCTATCTACGAGATAAGAAGATCTCTACACCGGCATCGTAACAAACGGGTAGTTGGGATAATTGTAGGAAAGTGGAGGCAAGGGATGTGAATGTAAGGTGGGTCCCATGAGGTTGGTCAATATACCTCTTAGATGCAACTCCAGTGGTGGTTCATTGTAGTAATCGGAGGCGAATGGAATCATCCACGATGGAGTTGGAGGAACACCATAAGTGGAAAGACATGATATTATTTTGGGGGTCTTCTCCTCCCTTTCCCTCGAATTTGGGTATGTCTGAAGGGAGTTTGGTGGGAATAGGAGGCCACGTAGGATCATGTCATATAGGATCATTAGTCAACCTAGCCAAGTTAGGGAGGTTAAGACTGGCCATGAATGGAAATTGGTCATAGCACTATTCTAGAGGTTTTCTAATATAGACCTAGGTACTTCGCGGTATAAGATACCAACAAAACCCCTATTCGCCGGCCCTTTCGGCAACATACTGCAAGTAGCCTGAGGTCTCACCCGAGGCGAAGTTGAGGGGGTGGTTGCAGAAGCAGGTTTCCACAACCTTGTGATGTGATTGATTCAGCTGATTAATGCGTAGCATGGTGACGGACTGCACAACTGCATTCAATGATTGCGCAGAGTCTCCTACTCCACGTCGAGTATTTTCAGGAATAAGGATTTTTGCACCCTCAGCGTGTCCAGAGGCCGCGCAATGGGGTCTATGAGACTTAATCACTTCTACTCACTCTTATTCAATAGCCCTTAAGCATTCATCATTATTTATACTGATAAACATTATGATCTATGCGGATGAGTGAGATACGCAGTGCTGTGTGCTTTGATACCACGATTCACTCTTAACAATTAACTATGTGGTTATCTCATTGATCCATTCATTTGGGATTTATAGGGGCTTGCCTTCTAACATTCGTCCATACATGAACTATTATCATCTTATTTCATCCCTTCCACAGAGAATATAGATAAAAATAAACACATATAAGATAACAGTAACCTTATGCATGCACTGTAAGTAATTCAAATAACAAATTAATAATAATCATGCACAACAATCACATAACACAATGGTTTAACATGGTTCACCCCCCTGGATGGGAAGCTACATCCACAAGAACTGTTGTTTATTATTTTAGGAAAGGGTACAATAGTTCTTTTGTCTGTGCACTCAGCTACAAATGTTCTTCTTTCTTTCTCTCAAAATTAGGTCTCTGCACACTCAGCTACAATATTCAATAATACTAACCAAAATGAGAGTTAACCCTTTTCCTTTACAAAATTTCCTTATATATAGATCAAGACCCATAGGTCATGTCTTTCAATTTACAAAGGCAAAACCTTTAGGTTTACAAAACTATCGCAGTTTTCCCAAAACTGGACTACTGGTATCTGGCAGTAGATCTTCTGTTACATGCGCGCCAATAGGTTTCTTCTGCCGAGCTATTCCTTCTTTTTTGGCCTTAAATGACTAGTTCGAGTAGTAGTAGTCTTCTGCCTATTGTGATCAGTCACCTACCTCCGATCTACACCTACCCACTGCTTGGTAGTTATCGACGATCTTTGCCAAAAATAGATCTTCTAGACCTAACCAAAATAACTGCCTTCATCCGTCGATGATGTGATTAGCTGGATCTTCATTGACGTGGCACATCGCAGTGTTGTACTCCTCACAACACCGATCTTGTAGCTCCTCTGACACTATGCTGCGCACAACTTCGCAGCATACCAAAACTTATCCCAAAATTGTTCAAACTTAATTGCGCTTAGCTCCGCAGTTCTCAAAACTCTTCCTGTTCAAAAATGCCCCATCTAGGCCAGGCCCAATAGGCCCCTAACACTTACATGTGGCTCGCCCCTGAGCCACCTGGGACTCCTTGAAGGTGTTTCACTGATTGTGGGATGATCTTTGCAGTGAACTCCTTGAATGTGTGAGTCATCTTTTCTACTGTGGCCTTCGTATCTTGTTCAATTTGCCCAACTGTTTCCACCATCTCTAATGTTATCTCGTAGCCGATCTGGCCTTCCACCTACTCTTGATTCTGGTTCAGCTCCTTCAACTTGTCTTCGATCTCATGTGAGATAATGCTGGCATCCTCTAATAATGGATGTGGCTTATCGCCCATTTCTGTTTCCTTCTCCCACAACGCTTTAACTTCCTTCTTTAGGTTGTTGATTTCCCTGTATTTGAGGAGTTTCTCCCTTGCTGGCAACGTCTTAACCTCCTCACTCATATTTTCTAGTACTTCTAGTTTTTCCTTCACTTCCTTATTTACTTCCTGTAATTGTTGATCTTCTTCAAGGGTAGTAAATGCCTTCAGTGTTGCTTCTTGTAGACTCTGGCACTTAGTGACTGCGATAGCAATATTCTATGCCGCGGTCTTCACTACTACTTGTCTCAACTGTTGTTCATCTGGTAGAGTTTGTGGATTGATCTACGCTTTCAGGGAAGCAATTTCAGATTCGTGGAGAATATCCATGTCTTCCTTCTTAGCCTTTAGGCTATTGACCAAATCGCCAATCTTGATGATGGTATCTGTTGGTTCTGTTTGTATTTCAAACTCACCTATATTACCTACAATGGTAGTGATTGTGTTCTCCAATCTTAGTCGACAATCTATTTCATCTTGTAATTGCATAGTACTCCGTGAGCTCTCTTCCTCGAGTTGAATTTGTAACTCTACCTGTCCTTTCAGTGCTTCTATGGTTCTGTCATGCATTTCTTCACCGAGTTGTGTCTATAAGAAATAGAGTCCTGGCATTGGTATGGTTGCAAGATCAAGCTCCATGCGCTCTACATTCTTTATATCTAGCATTGCTTGATCTTGTAATGGAAACCTAATATATAGTGGCTGCAAATGGGGAATATGGGACCTCGCGGGAACTGTTATTTGCTACTGCAAAGTCCCCGTGGATCCTTTTCCAGCTACTGACTCATGGTGCAATGGTAATATTTTGCTAACTTCATCAAATTTTTGGGATATCCGTTGTAATGTAGTCATGTTCTACTTTAAGCTGTCTTGAATTGCCTTTTCCTTCTTTTCTTTGTCTATTGAAAGTTCCTCCATTTTTTTAGTTACCCTCGCGACAATCATTAAATAATCATCTTCGCGAAGCACTCTATCTAATTGGTCTTTGTTTGCTTTCTGCTTCTTCCTTTTTTCCTTGTGCCCCAAAGGACTTCCAACATCCTTCCTTTTTCCTGACTCTTTATCTTCTACAATGGGACATGGGATAGGGTTATCCTCGCCAGAATCACTTTCGATATCCACTATCTCAACTTGGAATTCAGCTGGCCATTCTTTCATTAAGTTCTCAATATCTTCCTCGTACATATGGTAGTTTTCTGGGTACCAATCAACATTCTTGTTCTATGCTTTGGGTGAAATGGAGATGAATTTCATCGCAACATAAAAATTTATAATGCGGATATATTTGCTTGTCACTTGATTTGGTATGCGAGGTGTAAGCATGATGGTCTCACGCAGTTGGTCGTAATATGTGTAAAATACCAACGTTGTCTCGTGCTATCTTTCTGGATTCAGGCTCGCCCATAGATTCTGAAATCGAGCACCTCTGCAGTCCGAAGTGTTTTTGACTACTTCGACATAGTGCTTTGGTTCCCTTCACCCTAGGAAGCTGATCAATATGATTAGCCAAGTGAAATGAAAATATCCACCATTGATTTTGGTATCATTTAGTTCCTCAAGGAATTCATTTAATAGAAATTGGGACCAATTGAATTCTTGTCCCTCGGCGGCTACAGAGCCAAGTACTACTGCACCTGTGTTTACTTCTAACAGTCTACACTTTCGTAAGATTTTTTCCTCTAATAGCTACGTGGAAAACTGTATTGCCTCGTCCTTTATGTCCTCTGTCTGGAAGCCTCACTTCTCTTTGACCACATATTGTGTTTGCTTCATCAATGCTGCTACCTCTTTATCCTTTGTCTTTCCCTGGAATAACTTCCTTGGGTCTTCTCCCCTTTTGCTTAATCCAATTATACGATGGATTAAGTCAATTGTCAGGTTGATATTCTGGTCTAGCCATAAATATCCCTGGTGGATGCGAGCCATAAGAGTTCGCACCACCGTGTTGAGCTCTTTTGATCTGTTGAAATGTGGAAGCCTTAGCAGGTTGAACAGCCTCGACTTGTCTACTCCTGACAACCAGCTCTCGGCGACCAAGGTGAGGTCACCCTTCACATTCTTCTTCCAGCACATGTATTTGTCAGGCTGGAACTGTGAGAAATTTGGTTCAGTTGGATTCTCTTTCTGCATTGCTAGCATATCATAACCCTCCCATTTGCAATCTGGAATCTTTCCTAACAATTTTTTGTCCACCTCAACATGCTTCAATATTGGTGAGAGTGGTATCTCATACTTTGGGCTCTTCAGCAGTCTAATGGCCAGCACATCCATTGCACAGGGTGAGATGTAGTTTGGAGTCATAGTTAACAGTATCTCTTTATCAGCAAAGGGATTTTTTGGCCCTCCTAAACTTGTCTGCGGTAGTTTTGATCTAGGCACTGCTGGATTTTTCCCTTTGTCTTGCATTGAGGGGTCGTGTCTTGGTGATCCCCTTGGATTTTGTTTTGATTCTTTAACGATTTTCTTTTTTGGGGTTCTCATTAATTCATCAATTCCTCTGTATTGGAATAACCTCACAGTCTCTTCAACCGTGAACTCTTCTTCAAATAAAAATCTCTTAGGCATGCGAACACTTTCAACGGTTGTAGAAGGCTTACGAAAACTAGCTCAGATAGACATATTTGCAGAAAATTCTAAGTGTTTGATATGCCCGCGAGACGATATATAGTGTTATTTATAGGCATAGAGAACCCTCCTTCGCTCCCTTGAATGGCTAGATATGCATTTAATGGTGGTATTCGTTGGCCAAATCCGGTTGTTTTTTCTATCTTGTCTTTCAGAATTGTGATCAGAATGGCTATCTGTGCTTTAAATGCCCAAGCGGTCAGTAGGAAAATACTGTATAACAGCTATATTCCCAACCGAAACTTGTAACGGCTATTTTCTAGAGCTCTGCATTGAACTGCGTGGCAGGTCATCATTGGTTCTGCGCAGTGATTTTGCAGCATATAATTTCTTTTCTTTCTAGTTGCTACTTTTTGAATGTCACAACAACACATTGTTTCTTTTCTTTTCCTCTTTTTTTTTATAATGTGGTGCGCTATATAGATCTATCTCTGTCAGCCTATGTACAGAATTTTTCACAGTTTCTAGTGCCCAATTCCGGCCATACTTGGCACCTAGAAATTTTTCCTTCTTCTGATCATTATGGATGCTGCGAAGCAAGACTATCGCGGTAAAGCTTTAGTTTTCTCCCATTTATCAGATTGGGTAATGTATCACCAGCTAAAGTGGCTAACTAGACTGCACCATCGTTAGTAACATATATTATAGTATATGGTCCAAGCCAATGCATTTTAAATTTTTCAGGAAACTTCATGAATTAACTATCATACAGTAGGACTAGATCACCTACCTGAAAAGACTTATTCTTGATGTGGCAATTGTGCCATGCTTTTTCTCGTTCTTTCTGCACTTGCTGGTGGAATCCTGTGATGAAGTGCTCTTCTTCCAACCCAATCAAGTGTGACAGCATTTATTCTAGTGCTGCATGATTTTCCATCCCTATAAATGCAACTATTCTCAAGCTAGGTATAATGTACTCCATTGGCATTATTGCTTCTTGTCCATAAGCCAATCTAAAAGGTGTATCTCTTGTTAATTTCTTGCATGTCGTTCTGTATGCCCATAATACAGATGGAATGCGTAGGTCCCATTCATCGGAGTTTACATTGCATATCTTGGTTAGCGCATTCTCAAGTACTTTATTAAATGCTTCAATAGTGCCATTCGCTTGTGGGTGATAAGGCGTACTGCGTTGATGATGGATGTGGAATTCTTCAGTCAAAGATTCAATAGTTATGTTCAGAAAATGAGTACCCTGATCACTCATCAAAAATTTTGGGCATCCAAATCATGTAAGGATGTTCTCAAAAATAAATTGTGCGGTTGTAGCTGCGCTACAGTCTTTGACTGGTTTTGCTTCTACCCATCTGGTGATGTAATCAGTTGCTGTAATAATGTACCTCGCACTAGTTCTTTTTCCTGGTGGATTAATAGGTCCCACGAAATCAATTGCCCATTTTTCGAATGCCTGCAAGGTCAACTAAGGGTTCAATGGCATTTCATCTCTTCTTGATAGTTTCCCTGTCCTTTGACAGATATCGTAGTTCTGGCAATGTTGTTTGGAGTCCTTATGGATTGTAGGCCACCATATTCCTGCACGCAATATCTTCTATGCAGTAGCCCTTCCTGCATAATGACCTCCTGCAAATCCTGAATGTGCATCAGCTAATGTAAGTGGCTTCTCATTTTCTAATACACATCTTCGCAGTACTTCATCAGGTCCTAACTTGTAGAGTTGTTCTGCAATAATAGTGAAATCTGTGGCTCGCACTACCAGCTGCTTCTTTTGTTGCGTAGCAAATTCAGTAGGTGCGAATCCAGTAGTTAGAAATTCAATGATATCCTAATAATAATCATTGGCAATCTGTATAGAAAACAAGTGCGCATCAGGCAGATTGTCTTCTAGATTCATTGGTTCCTCTCCTGACTCAATCCTTGATAGATGATCAGGGCCTAAATTTAATCTATCTGGTTTAACTATTATTTCAAAATCACACTCTTGGAAGAGTAAGATCCATCTGCATATTCATCCCCTTAACATTGGCTTGTTGACCAGGTATTTTAATGCAGAATGGTCAGTAAACATTGAGAAGTGCACACCAAGAAAATAGTGTCTGAACTTTTGTAGTGCATATACCATTGCAAGTCCTTCTCTTTCAATAGTGGTGTAGTTCTTCTCAGCAGATGACAACTTTCTACTGGAAAATGCAATGGGATGGTCAATTCCTCCTTCTCCTGGTTGCACAAGAACGATACCCAATTCTATACATGAAGCACCAACATGTACGTGAAATGGCTTTTCCCAGTCTAGAAAAACTAGGATCGGCGCGGTGACCATTTTTTATTTCAATGTGTCGAATCCTTTCTCGCAGTCCTCATTCCAAATGAATGGTGCATCCTTTTTTAAAAGCTTCTCCATTGCTGCGGTTATCTGTGCATACCCCTTTATGAATTTCCTGTAGTATCTAGTATGCCCTAGTGTAGTGCGCAATTGTTTAACTAAAATTTGGTGTAGGCAAGTTTACAATAACTACGATCTTTGTAGGATCAACCATCAATCCTTGCTTACAAACGATATGTTCCAGCAATATCCCATAGGAAACACAGAAGATGCATTTCTTTAAATTCAATGAAATCTAATGCTATCTACATTTTTCTAGCATCATTCTGAGGTTCGCGGCATGGTTCTTTAGTAACCCAAAAATGGTCCAATCATCAAAGTAAACTTCTAGAAACTTGTTGATGAAATCTTTAAATGCTTCGATCACCACTCTTGAAAATATGGTTGGAGCATTCTTCAAACCAAAAGGCATTACTTTATACTGGAATGACCCCCATTCAGTTGCAAAAGTGGTTTTGTACCTGTCGACTGAATCAATTCTAATCTGATGGTATCCAGAAAACCCATCAGTAAAAGAGTATGCTTCATTTCCTCCAACGTTATCAAGTACTTCATCGGTAAAGGGTGTAGGAAATGGATCATGCATAGAGGCATCATTTAGCTTTCTAAGATCAACACAGATCCTAATATGACCCTTTGTTTTCTTGTCTTGGATGACCATTAGGCTTATCCATTCAGATTCTTCAACTGGTTCAATAATTCCTGCATCGATCATATTATCGAGTTCTTCCTTAACGCATTCTTTGTAGCATGGATTCAATCTATATGGCCTTTGTTTAATAGGTTTTGCTCCTGGCTTAAGAGGAATTCTCATCGCTCCTAAGTCTCCCAGGATACCTTTCATCTCTGTGAACTTCGTTGGGAATACTTCCTGATATTTCTGTAATATAGCTGCGATCTCTGCAACTGTATCATCATCCCAGTAGTCTCCTATTGATGCGAACTTTGGCTCTTCATTAATATCGATGTTCACTTTCTTTGTTTTGATCGGTGCACTCATGTCAAGAATATCTAATGGAGGTCCTTCTACTTTTTGCATTCCTTCAGATTCAAGGATTTTTATATTGCGCGGATCCTCCTCATCGTTGTCTTCCTTATCTTAATCTTTTCTAGCTAAGTTATAACATCCCATGACTTGATCTGCTTGTTCTGTACAATCTGTTTGGAGACTCGCAAGTACATTGTTTGTGTCAAAAAATTCTTCTAGTGTTATATTTTCTTCTTTACAATGTGGGCTAAATATCTTTTGCTTGATCAATTGCAACGCGTCATGTATAGTCGGTTGGTCATGTTGAAAACTAAAATCCTTCTGGAAGGTCGCAGTAAGGATGGACCAATCCGCAGTTCCTGTTCGCATCTCTTCCTATAGGTACCGGTTTTTTGGAATAGGCTCCTGCAACGTATGCACAAAGAGATGTACCCATTCTATCTGCGGTCTTTCCTTCCAAGCTTGTACACATGCTGTGATATGCTCTCCTGGATCCCTCTGACCATTATATTTCTCAAATGGTAGTGTGACTTTATCAACAAATCTAATTTGTAGTTTTATTCTTCACTAGTCCCAAGTTGTCATTTTCTTTTTTTGTGTAGCCCACCATCTGGCAGGTGTTTCTCTGAGTGCCATGTCTAATGCTGAGACACAATGTTCATCTGCTACTGCTGCAGTGTATTCTTTGATAAATGAATAAACGTTAGTTGTACCATCATAAGTGGGGATTGGACTTACCTGCTTTCCAATCCAGTGGAGTGACTTTGTAATTGTCGCGCATCTCTTGGAAGATACTTCATGCATTCTGTGTTGCTAGTTTTCTAATCCTGCATCTGAGTCTGAGATGCAAGAACTATCACAGCACCAGCTGAGCGTTCCATCCGCAGTAGGATCAATATAATCTGCAGCATTTGCTGTCATTTGATAGATATAGTCAAGGTCTTGAGCTCTGTACTCTTGTTGAATAGGTTCAACATATCACTCCCCTTGTGAAGGATCCAATGGTGCGATGACCCTTATGTCATTGCCTTCAAATATCATTTTCATTATTTTCAGATTGATGAGAGTGGAGTTCATCATTGTATCATCTACAATTTCAATTACTTCAAAGGTTGCATAACTTCGCACTCCATCAATGTCAACAATGGTATTGGTTAACCTTCCCAGCGATATAAGTATACCTTGATTAGCCATTCTTAATTGTATAGGTGACCACTGTAACTTTGGTTTTCCCATCACCTGCCATGTCTGCTTGGTTAAGACATTTACTTCAGATCCGAGATCAAGAATGATCTCGTCCATCTCATAGTCTGCTATCTGTGCAGTGAACCGCATTTCCCTGTCGGTTCTTTTGGGACTTCTAATGTTATGTACTGTGCCATGTGCTATTCCTTTCTTACTGCATGATTCGTATTGATTTATCAGTTTTTCAAATTCCATAAGAGTGTCCTTGTTTTTTATTAACTTGATGTAGCTTTGTAGAAACTGCGCAACAAAAATAGATGTATCTAGTGTAGTGCATGTCTGATCGTATGCTAGTGGCATATCTTATATTTGCGGTACTTCACTTCGCAGTAGGATACTTGGTGAAGTAGGTGGTTGTTGTTTAAACATTGTTATTGCAGCAACATACCCCCCCAGAATTTTGTACATATTGGGGCCCCTCCTTTTATTTTGAAGAAAGGCTTCCTTAAGAGGCCATTTCCACTTTTACTTCTTTTTTTCAACTGAAAATCTTGCTTTGAAAATTTCCAAGTTTTCTTCCAAATGATAGAATTCGTAAAATCTTCCCGAAGATGCAGAGCTTTTCAGGATGCCTCCTCACAGTTTCGGAAGTATTCGAGTTTTCGTCCCGAAACGGCGGGAGCTTTTCGCATAAACCTCTCGAAAATGATTTAGAAATTATTGTTGGAAAGCTGCGGAAGCTATTGGCAAATTCCTTCTAAAACGGCGGAAGAATTCAAGGAAGCTTCCTAAAATGGCGGGTGCCATTTGCTAAACCTCCTCGAAACTCTGAAAAGGACTTAGAAACTATTTCTTGAAATTTGCGGAACCTTTTGGTTGAAGCCTCCCACAGTTGCAGAATCATTCAACCTATCTTTCTGAAAAGACGGGAGTCATTCGCCAATACCTTCCGCAACTGCGGAAGCCTTCACGTTATCTTTCTGAAACCCCACGGAGACTTAGAAATTTTTTTGAGTTGCAGATGCCTTCACTTTATCGTTCCGAAGCAGCAGAACCTTTCAGCTTATCGTTCCGAAAATGCGGAGCCACTCGCCGATCCGTTCCGAAACTACAGAAGCCAATTGTGAGAGCTTTCTGCAACTTCGGAAGCGCTCTCGAAGCCCGGCCGAGACTTAGAAAATTCTCAAATTGCGTGAGCCTTTTGTGGAAGCATTCGCGAAGCCCTGCCGAAACTACGGAAGCATTTGCTTTATCTTCCCGAAGCCCGCCGAAAGACTCAAACGTTCATTTAACTGCGAGAGTCATTCGCCAATTCCTTCCGCAATGGCGGCAACCTTCCCGGAATCGTTCCGCAATTGTGGAAGCCATCGACATATCTCCATCGAAATTGCGGAAGGATATCCATAATCCTTCTAAAGCTGAGCCTCCAAAGGTTGAATTGTGGGAGGATTCATCAATCTCTCCCGAAACGCCGAAGGAGTTCAGCGTAACCTTCCGCAATGGCGGGTAAAATTCATGAA
This sequence comes from Larix kaempferi, assembly GCA_027924585.1. Lineage (NCBI taxonomy): Eukaryota > Viridiplantae > Streptophyta > Pinopsida > Pinales > Pinaceae > Larix > Larix kaempferi. The sequence goes on from BSBM01000893.1 coordinate 6,596,456, forward strand.
TCCATCCTGTAGATGGAGGTCGCACGCGCATATCGAAATTACTTGATGTGACCATGACGTACAAATATTAAAGCCTAGTTTTAAATGCACCACCCGCCATATTAAACCCCGCACGTGCCCAACTCGTTTAAATAAACGGTGGGGGTTTGGGTCGACCGCATTATTGTTTTGTCAATTAACAAACATCGTTGTACACCTCGCCAAACTGCTCCAGCTCAGCTCGCTCATCCACGTCCGCGTCCACCTATTCAGCCACCTCGTCGTTTCCAGGTAGGATTCTAACCGTTAATTTTGTCTCATCTGTACGTTAGATTACCTTTCAGTTTTTCTTTTCGTCTAAGACGTGGCTGATAGGCACTAGTTGCATATTTCGTTATTTTGTCCTTAAAACAACCGAGGCTCGATGGGTTTCTTGTCCACCAGCGGAAAGCCAAAACTATGACCGACCGAGCTTTTCTTTTCACCAACTATACTCCAAGCGTTGTCACCCTAGTTTAAATTCCAAGCCGACCTTAGAGAATCTCGTCAAGTGCTATAAATAACCATGGCGATCGGCTGAATCCCTCGCCTGTGCGTAAATGGAGAAAATGGCCCCTTATTTCGGCATAAGGTTGTTTCACCCCCAGACTCACCCGCCACTAACCATTAAAATCACAATGACGACGGATACCCTCTCTCCTAGGAATAGATTGGAGGTAGGTTGTTTTCTCATCACATGCTTACACCCTAAACTGTGTCCCCTTAAGATAGCCAAATCTCAGAACTATGTTTCTTGCTTGGAATAGTTCATTTTTCTTTCCCAACAGGCAGCGTCCTAATTTGTTTATATATCCCATTAGCATGTTAAAATGGTGCTTATCTTGGTTAAATCTCATAATAGTTTGCACATGTTTTATAATGACTTGTATTTGGTCATTGCCAGGGATAAGTCAAAATGCCAAAAGGTGGTAGGAAGAAAGCAAAGATGACAGAACCTGAACCAGGGCCACTTAGGACTGAAACCATGTTTCAGGATACTAAGTGCACCACCGGTATTCCTCCCGAAATCTGTTGGGGTGACATTTACAGGATGATCCGGGACCAATATATCCCGGATATGTTACTTGAAGAAGGGAAGATTTATCTCAACATTAGAACTTCGGGAATAGATAAAGCTTCTACCCGCCCTGAGCTATTCCCATGTTCTGAAGTAATCGGGTGGATACTCGAACACACTAATACAGAGACAAGGGTATTACATGACAGTGGGAAAATAACCATCGCCTCATTACACCCAGCATACCTTGACGCAGCCTATAAATTCCCACGTCCCCAGAAATCCATGAGTGATGAATGGTTGGGCCAGATGAACAATATCGAAATGGCCAAAAAATTATTAGTCACGGGCAAACACTTAAGAAAGAGAGGTAATGACAAGTATGATGTACAAAATCTAAGGCCTCCTTTCAGGTTAATCGCCCTGATGTTGTGCAGAATCTTTGGTATGCCCGATGGCACCGTATACAAGATACAATGGGTTCCCATCATCCACTTCGTGGCATTTAAAGGAACTGTGTTTGACTGGGCTACCATCCTGTCAGACAGTTTGGCATCAATGGTGGTTGCTGCAAAAGAAGGTCTGGCCTTAAAAAAGGTGGAATTTTACATGTCTTCATATCTTATTGATTGTGTTTTGTCCAAGCTATCTTTTCCCATCTTAGGTTGCACGTGGGATAAGGCCAACACCCCGGTTTACACTGCTTTTAGGATGATGTGGGATCAAAACTACAAACCCAGCTATAAGCTCATCTGTGAGGGGTTCATCATGCCCCTATATGAGCAAATATTCAAGGAAGAGCCCAACTGTCTGTCGGAGAATGCTATGGAGGTCCTTGAAAACTATGGAGATTTTTATTTTTCGGAGCAAGGAACCTACCTCAGAATGTTTGGGGGAACTAAAACCCCATATATTTTGTCGAGGTATGCTACTGACTATGTAGTCCTCAAGGAGGCTGTGAGGCAAATCTTCCTGGATGGGATTGGAGCAGTGCTTAACAAGCAGCATAAGGCTTCTTTCCCCCCTCTACCTTTCTACATAGGGGCTTACAAATTCTTAGGAATTGCATCAGCTGAGGAGTTTGTGCAAGTGCTGAAAGCTTTCCATTTTGGTGAATTTATTTTCCATAGGAATGATAGGCGGGGAAAAGTCGCCGAACACTGCAAAGAAATTCATGCTCATTTCAAGTATGCCCATTATCATAGTGCCGAGGAAGAGGCATTCAGAGGCATCAAAAACATGACTGGGTTGCAGGTTTGTCGCCAAGGTAGTAGAGCAAGCTCTACCTCGACCAAGGCCCAAAAAACTAACTTGCCGAAAGAGAAAGAAGCAGATGATACCCGAGCCCAAGAAGAACAAAGGTTAAGAGAGGAAGCAAGGTTACTACAAGAGGCTGAAATTGCCAGAGTGCAGCAGGAAGCTGAGGTGGCGAGAGTACAACGGGAAGCAGAAAGTGAGAGGCTGCAGAAAGAGGTAGAGGAAGCCCAGCAGCAGAAAGAGGCTGAAGATGAAAGGCAGCAGAAAGCTGAAGAAGAAGAGAGAAGACAACAAGCTGAAGTAGGGTAGGAAGCGAAAGAAGAGCTCAAAGCGGTTGAAGATACCCAAGCAGGAGACCGTGGCGCCCAGGACATGGAAATAGACGTGCCTCAAGTAGGTGTTCCCAGCACTCAAAATGTGGAGGCGGACCCCGCCAAGCAGGTGTCTCTGGTACCCAGAATGTGGGAACAGACCCAGCTCAGGTAGTCCAGACCCCACCTGCGGAAGCAGAAATAGATATCATAGATCTCCCAATCGTCCCGTATACTCCATCGGAAGAGCATACCATGTCCAGATGGAATGAATTTCTCTATGATAAGAAGAGGAAGGCTATGGTCCTTAAATCGGAAGAGAGAATAAAGAGACTCTTCCAGGAAGATATTGTCACTCACCGGGAGACCACAGTAATGCAGAACACAAACAAGGATCCTTTAGCTATGGCATCCGCCTCTGTAGAGACAGCAAGAGCAACGCTAGACAACGTGGTTGATATAGTTAAAGAATTTTAGTCGACTAAGAGGAGAGCTCACATGCTACAACATATTGTGGCCAATGAGCAAGCCTACAGGGATCTCGTGGTGAATAGGTATAATCACCTATCCGTTGAGCATAAAGAGCTGTCAGATAAGTATAACCAGCTAGAAGTAGAAAAGGAAAGCATGACGGTTCAGATGATGATGCTAGAAGCAGAAAATATTGATGCAGAAACTAAAGTATCCGATCTAGAGGCAGAGAAGCAAGTATTGGTTGAGAAATTAGAGCAAGAGGAGAGCAGAGCGATGGACATGTCTCCTTTCCATGAGCTGTCCTGTGGCATCCTAAGGAAAATCCATGACATGTAGGAACTAATCACTGAGGAAGTATGCAAGCTCAAGGCCATGGTGGTTAGATTGGCAGAAGTTAATACAGAAGCCAATAGACTTAAAGCTAAACATACTCGGGTTAAGGCAAATATCTTGAGCAAGATAAAATGGAGAGAAGGAAAGGTAGATTTCCCCAAACATCTCCCATTTAAATATGAAGATGGTTTCAATGAAGATGTAGCCCTGTTGGAATTTTGCAAAAACTATGGCATTAAGCTAATGGCCAAGATCCAAGGGACAATGGATAAAAGTAGCAGGCTTTATCAAAGAATCCATGAAGTGCATGACAAATGCAAGTTGAGTTTCCCTCAATCCCTTGATGATTTCTCGGGGAAAGAGCAGCGTTTATCTAACCTGAAGGAAGAGCTCGGCATCCAAACGGAATATGTGAAAAGGATTGATGTCCTAGCCATTGATGACCTCCAGCACTACATTGGGATGTCATCAATACACAGTCATCTGCTGAAGGAAATATACCAAGCAGCAGTAACGAAAATTCAAGGTATCGGAGCAGAACTGGGTAAATACGTAACTTCTCATAAATTCTTGCTCCCTGCTTCTGCAAATGTAGTTATAAGGGACACTAGTGTCTGGTACAGTTACATTCCTGAAGAAGAAAAGAAAGCAGCAGCAGCAACAGGAGTAACAGCCAGTCCAGCTGTTTCTCTTCTAGCAGTAGCAGAGGTGACAGCCAGCCCAGGTGCTCCTCTCCCAGAAGTAGCAGCAATACCAGCTGGCTCGATTTCCTCTCTCCCAGCAGTAGCAGCTAGTTCGATTGTTTCTTCCCCAGCTAGAGCGCCTGCCCAAGAATGAATGCACTGATTTTGGAGCATTAATTCCTGTATTTTGTTTTTTGGCTTTCATATGTATAAATGTGGAGATATGGGACAACTGTCCTGTCTTTTATTAAATAATTTTCTATTTAAAAGGGAGGTCACATTTTTGTTTGTTATGAGGGAAAAAGTCTGTAAGTGACAAGTGTAAAGGCTAGATGGCAGCCCAAAGGGCATTTTGTAATATTATAAATAGAAGTCAGGAAGGAATGTAGAGGGACTTTTTGCAGGGAATTATTTTCTAGACTTGTACGAGCTATCTTGCACATGTTTTGAGAAAATAAAATCTTCTAATAAGAGCCTGGATAGGATGTTTTGCATGAGAATGGATATTTGATGCATTGTGGATTATTCATGTGTCTGCTATACATTGTTGTGAGATCTTTATTACTGTCTTGAATTATTTCATTGTATTAAATGATCTTGCTTCTCTCTTTGCAAATGGATTCTCTCTTTCATGAGTAATGAAATGTGTTATATATAATTAGAAGCTATCTTCTGATATCTTTTATCTTTGCCGTATCTTTCTCTTTAAGATTTAATGGATGTCTGTTTTTTCTTTAAGATAACTCCTACAGCTCATTGCTCATGCTTTAAATTTGCTCCTTGCAGGGATAGTTAGATTTATTTCAGTTTTAGACTTAGATCTTTTTCCAGTTTGCATTTAGATTAAATTTAGACTAGGCACTTGCATATCATTATAAAATATAAAATCAAAAGAATGGTGGATCGGGCCATAACCGGTATAATTGGAATAAAACTCCAAACCCATAGTTGCCGGAACCGCTGACCGAACGGATTCCCCATACCAAATGGTAGATAATCTAATTGGGATAATCTATTGGGGAGAATCCCTTTCTGATTGATGCTGCGATTTTCGGGGCATCAACGGTTTTTGGTGCTAGAAGGAGGGCCTGACAGTGCATGGCTAATATCGGAGACTCATCCATTAATAGAAATATCACTAAAACCCGTTTGAAACAGTAATTTCAGATAATCCGACCCTTGGACTGGTAAATCAAGAAAATCTTAATTCTGATTTTGAACAGCAGGGAATGTTGTACGCTGTCCCTCTCTCAGAAGTAGAAAATCTCAGAAGTCATACACGTGCTTACGTTAGACAACTTGGGGGTTTAAACGCAATAAGTTTTCTCCCAAGGAGAAGAGCTCCTAGGAAAGAAAAACAGTATACTCGTGATTCAATCCTTGTGCAAAATTTGGAAGAATTGGTTGATATTTCTTTGGAAGAAATATCAAACCCTTTAAAGGAAGAGGACCTAGAAACTCTTGAAAATCCAGATCTAGAAAAGTTTCATAATATTTCGGATCCGGGAGATCTTGAAGATCTATTATCTCAAGGAAATTCTTCACACAATTCTCCACCCGTCTCTCCACGAACAACAATGGTTGTACCTTCCTGGAGGACAAGGGGAGCTTTAAACATAAATGGACCATTTCATAATCTACCTAAGAATCCTGAGAAAGTCTTACCCAAGTACAATCCAGGTAGAGGTATCTCTGCGGAAGACCATCTTAAGAGATTTTATTTAGCTTTGAGTCTTTTAAATGTGCAACGTGAGGATGTAGTGTGTAGGCTTTTCCCATACACTTTTCAACCGAAGGTTTCTTCCTGGTTTTTTAGCTTGCAGGCCAGTTCGATTTCTAATTGGGAAGAATTTGAAAATTGTTTTTTAAAGAAGTATGGGAATCAAAAAAATGTAGCAACACTCATGAAAGAATTGCTATCCATGAGGATGGAAAAGAAAGAAAAGGTTCAGGACTTCAACCAGAGATTTATGACACTATTAAATAATTTTAGTCAAACAACTAAGCCAGCTGAAGAATCTCTAATCGAATATTATACAACAGCTTTGGATGGTCCCATAGCAATGTTTGTAAAAAGAGCTAAGAAACTTTCTTTAACCAAAAATTTTGAAGAGGCTAGGAAAGTTGAAGAAGAAACCGATATCATTGCTAAACACGCATTAGAAGCTGAACCAAAAACGGTAGCCACCAGGAAACCTCTACTGCTTACAAGAAATAAGGAAGAATCATCAGCTGATATGGAGAACGTGGTTAAAATGATGCAAAAGTTGTCTAACAAAATAATAGATCTCGAGAAGGATAAGATAGCCAGTACATCCAGGAAGCCTTTTAAACCATTTTACAAGAAAAGAGAGGAAAACGATCAATCACATCCACCATCAAACAATTCCCCAGTGTTAAATCTAAACGAAATAGGAATGGATAATTTCTGTACTTTTCATCAAGAGCAGCACTCTGAAAAGAGATGCCTGCAATGGATCAACTCTATGAGTTTGGTGATGAATCAAATGCTAGATGCGCAGATTCCAGATCATGATGATCTTCCAGACGGACAAGACCCTGAAATAGAAGAACCCACCCCAGATACCACAATGGTGTTGTGGGATTGGACACCTTCAGCTAAATTGGAGGAAGATGAATCCACAGAAAATCTTCACTCTGATGTAAACATTAACACTCGCAGCAAAGGCCCTGTTGTAGATCCGGTGTCTAGTCCGATGACCGTCAAGCCTAAGAGACACATATCTGTTATTCTACCTCAACCTAAGCCTAACCCGATACCCACTAAGCAGCCAACCGCGGTTGTTACAGTCCAACGACCCAAAGCTGACACCCCTATGGCTGTCAAACAACCAAGAGTTGAGGCAACTATTCAGCAGCCTAAAGTAATTGCGGGCAAATTAGTGGACCCAGCAAAAGCCCCAAAGGAATGTTAAATGGGTTATGATATTATGGAATACATTAAGAAGGTTAAAGCAAATGTCTCGATATTTGACATGTGTGGTTTTCCACAACAACGAGAAAAGTTGTTGCAGGCTCTCCAAACCCAACCCAGCACCCCACTAGTAGAGACTCAGGAAGATCCTGAAATTAATGAAGCAAGTATTGGCGGGAAGTCCAAATCTCAGACCTTGCCTTTTCTATTAACCTTTGAAATTTTTAATCATAATGTTCATAATTGCTTGGTATATTCCGGGGCATCCTCAAATGTTATTCCGTTGTCCATTTGTAGGAAGATCAACGGTCAACCTACCCCATCTCCCGCTCAAATTATACAATTGGATAGGACTGCTGTGAAAGTCATTGGAGAAATGAAAGATGTCCTTATTAGGCTATCCGCTGATTCCCGAGTATGTCAATTCATTGATATCATGGTGGTTGATATTCCTGAAGCCTATGGGATGATATTAAGCAGAGATTGGTCCACGAAACTAAACAGTTATTTTGCAACCGATTGGTCTCACCTATGGCTGCCATATCAAAACAAACAAAACCAAATCAAAGTCTTAAGAGAGCCACACATGAAACAAAATGTAACCCAATTGGAGGGAGAGAACAAAGCCGTGGCATTCTCATCTTCTGTCTTGGGAAATTATTTTTTAGAAATTGGTCCGGGTAACTACCAATCTGAAACTGTGAGCCATGAATTGGGTAAACAGTCTGATCTCCTTCATTTCTCTCGGACTGATGATATTGATTGTAACATAGTTAGTTTAGTTACTGATTTAGATCATAGAGATACTAACTTAGTTGAATCTAAGGATATTTTCTGGATGTTATACTTTGATGGTTCTAAAACTCTGGAAGGATCCGGAGCTAGTTGTGTTCTGATGGATCCAAAAAGAAACAAGTATTTTTTGTCCTGTAGATTAGAGTTTGATTGCACTAACAACACGGCAGAATATGAGCCTTGGTTCATGGATTAAAGAAGGCCATTGGCTTAAATGTTAAGTACCTGAAGGTTTTTGGTGACTTGGAGATAGTTGTAAGACAGGTAAGGGACACCATTCATTGCCTCTCACCTCATCTGAAGGGTTATCAGGATGAGGTATGAGATTTAATTATGCATTTTGACGCTTTCAATATAAAATCTATTCCTAGACTGCAAAATTCTGCAGCTGATTTGTTAGCAACATCTGCCTCTAGATTGGTGCCGTCAAATAATAAATGCTCAATTGAATTGATTTTCAGGCCTTTCGTTCCCAATAACATCACAAAATTCAGAGTCTTCGATGATGACGATCAGATTATTGACTTCCTAACAAATGAAGATATGTTCCAAGAAGCTGCCATAGATGAAGATGAACATGACTCTAATCTACAAAAGATTGATCCAGCCAAAGGGAATTTCATTCCCAAGGGAGTAAGGTCATTAGAATCACTCTTTGATCTACAAAGAAAATTCAAAAAGGCAGCGAATACTAAGACCAACAGCTCATCATTACAACACGAGTTGGTAAATCTCGGTACCGAAGCAGAACCCAAATTTATTAATCTTGGCAAGTGTTGCTCGCCAGGAGAAAGAGACAAATTCATTAAGCTTTTCCGTCAATACAAAGATGTCTTTGCTTGGACGTATGAACATCTGAAGACATATGATGTCCGCATTATTCAACATGTCATACCAATGAAAGCGGGTGTCAAGCCATTTCAACAACAATTAAGGAGGATGCATCCTACTCTAGAACCCATGATTCAAAAGGAGTTGAAAAAACTACTGGATGCTAAAATAATATTTAAGGTTCGACATTCAGAATGGGTTGCTAATCTAGTCCTTGTGAGGAAGAAATCAGGAGAAATAAGGCTATGTGTTGACTTTAGGAATCTAAACAAGGCCTCGGATAAGGACAATTACCCAGTCCCTTCAATGGAGCAGATTCTCCAGACAGTGTCAGGCTCAGAGCTTTTCTCCCTCCTTGATGGTTTTTCTGGTTACAATCAAGTACTAGTAGCCGAAGAGGACAGGCTGAAGACTACCTTCCGCACTAAGTGGGGAACTTTCGCATATAGAAGGATGCCTTTAGGCCTAATAAATGCATGAGCCACATTTCAGCGAGCAATGGATGTTACTTTTCGAGGATTGGGTGGTCATTCTGTTGTTGTTTATCTGGATGACGTGACGGTTTTTTCTAAGAAAAGAGAAGATCATGTTCTTCACTTAAGGCAGATTTTTTATCGTTGTCGAAAATATTATATTTCTTTGAATCCCGAGAAGAGTGTGTTTGCTGTTCTTGAAGGTAAATTGCTTGGTCATGTCATCTCAAAGCGGGGAATCTCAATATATCAAGAAAGAGTGGAGGCTATCAATAAGATCCCTATGCCCCACGGAAAGAAATCTATGCAGTCTTTTATGGGTACTATTAACTTTGTCTGAAGGTTTGTCCCTGATTTCGCTCAAATTGTTAAACCCTCATAGAAAATGATCAAGCAGAGCGTGCAGTTCAAGTGGACGGACTTAGAAAAGGACGCATTCAGAGATATTAAGGAAGCTATAGCCAAAGCTCCTTCCTTAAGAAGCCCAGACTTCGATAAAGATTTTATCCTATACACATTTGCTTCGGATGATTCCCTTGCTGCGGTACTTTCTCAAAAGGTGGAGTTAGGAGATGAATACCCGATTTCGTTCATGAGCACTGGTCTGCAAGGTGCTGAACTGAACTACCCAGTAGTAGACAAACAAGCATACGCCATGTTCAAGGCAGTGAAAAAGTTCATACCATACATTCTGAAGAATACAACTAAAGTTATAGTCCCTCACCCAGCTGTTAGATCCCTTTTTGTTCAAAAGGAATTAGGAGAGCGGAGAGGGAACTGGGTTACGGCTCTTCAAGAATATGATCTAGAATTCAAACCCGCTACTATCATCAAAGGGCAGAGCCTATGCAAATTACTTGCGAAACATCAGATAGAAGAAGAGCAGGATTGGGAAAATGAAATTGAGTTGAATATGGTCGACATATGCCCAATTTTCACAGCACCCAAATCATGGTACAGGGACTTAATGCATTACCTGTAGAGTGGATATCTACCTGAGCATTGGAGCTCCAAACAGAGAAGGGCATGCTATGAATATTAAATATTGTATTAAATTAATCAGTAAATTATTAATTAGTTTAATTGAAGGTACATAACCCTTCTTAAGAATGCTCAACACCTTATAAAAGGCGAGCTCTTGTAAAACGTTATGCATCTTATCAATTCAATAATATATATCTTATTCAATATGGATCTCGCGTCCTAGTTTTTCTGTTACACTTGGTATCAGAGTCGCGTTCGGCATCAACTTGTTCGACATCAACTCGTTCAGCATCAACTCCTGCGCTCCACGCTCCAGCTAGGATTGTCCTCCACTCTCATCTCAGGATTCCATCTCGCTGCTCCTATTTCCCCACCACCCACTGCATCCATCCGCCTTTCTCTCCATTCGACCCATCCACACTACTTCATGCCACACCCATTTTCTGTCACCGCTTTCCCTTCTCTCTGCCGCAGCCATCTCCCCCTCGGCTCTTCACCAATCCATCTCGCACATCATCTTCTTCACTCCAACGCATCCACGTTAACACACCCCCCACTCCTCCACTTCCTCCAATCGTCACCTCACTTCCCCCCATTTCCTCATCCCCACTCCCCCATTCCTTCACACTACTCTATCGCCATACCCCCCGCGGATCTCCTCTCCACCAGTTCCTGCCCTCCTCCATGCAATGCTTCTCTCTCCCACGCTCCTCATCCCCTACTCCCCATCCACCTTCCCACCATTCCCCTCTCTGCCTACGTGCTTCCCCATCCACCTGCGCCGCTGCTGCGCCTCCCTTCCCTCTCTTCTGCGTCCTTCCCCCTCGTTAGCTTCACATCCAGATCCATCCACACCCTCATCCATTCCTGCAACTTTCCATAGCTACCAACGCTCCCATCCGCTTGGGCTCCCCCGTCCACCTCTCGTCCATCCCCCGCTCGGCCTCCCTATAGCACTCCTTCATCAAAAAACCCTAACCCTAATTTCAAAAAAAAATTAATATTATATAATTAATATTGATTTTTATTAAAAAAATCCTTAAATAAAAAAAATATATATATATTAATATAATATTTATTATATATATATTTTTTAACCACACAAAAAAATTATAGTAATTCCACTTTTTCCAAGTCATTTTCATTTTCCACCCCTCCTAAGCCAAAATTGCATCCAATTATTCACCACCACACCTAAGAAGCATGATGACAGAGTTAAGAGCCCAAATGGAGAAAATAGAGAAGGATTTCCAAACCTTCAAGGAAATGATCACCAAGAGCCAGGAAAGCACTTAAGAAAGAAATTAAGGATGAAGTCATTCAGGTAATGGAGCAGAAAATAGACGACAAGTTCGACATTATAAGCAAGGAACAAAAAATGTTAGATCAAAAAGTGACTGAGATCCAGAAAGGTATCGAGGCGATATTACAAAAAATGAATGATGAGGAAAAAAATCATAAACAACATGGCTCGGATATGTCGGTTACCCCATCTTCCAATTCTGAGTCACCAGAACACAACAAGATGAAAGGTACTCAATACCAACCATTGGTAATGTACCCGCCGAGAGCAAAAATAGAGATGACGAAATATTATGGAGGAGAAGACCAATGCGTCGCTTGGTTGAATAAAGCAGAAGAGTATTTCGACATATATAACATTACAATGGACGAAGAAAAGGTCAAGTATGCTTCAATGCACCTTGAAGGATATGCCTACAACTGGTATATGTCATGGAAGGGAGACAACTTCGCATACACTTGGAACTTATTCAAGAATGATTTCTTAAAAAGGTTTCAAGGAATCACAGAAGATGCATTCTTCTCAAAACTTACCAGATTACAACAAAGGGGAAGCGTCGAAGAATTCACGCATCAATGGGAATCCCTTGCTTCCAGAGTATTTGGGCTATCCGACAAACAACGGTTGGAAACCTATTTGGGAGGACTAAAACCATACATACAAAAAGAGTTAAAAATGCATGACATAACGAATGTCAAGGCAGCAAGACGAAAAGCAAAAGCAGCCGAGGCCAAATTTGACAGTTTCCAATCAAATAAAGGGAAGTCATACTCACAAAGAAACATCCAGTCAACTCCAGAGGATGATACAAACAAATACATCCCTCCGCCTAAAAGGGACGATAGGAAGAGCCTCGAGAATCAACGAATGAGGGAAGGAAAATGTCGATGATTTGGAGACAAATGGAATCCTAAACATAGGTGTCACCCCGAGGACAGCTCAAAAAAGTTATATACTTGTGAAGCATAGGATAATAGTGAATCGAAAGAAGAAGAAGAAGAAGAGCTAGAAGATGAAGAGGAGGAAACCACAAATATGGCAGCCAGGAACGACGAGACCCCCAAAATCTCCCTAGCAGCCATGACAGGCATTAGTCAACCCCAGACTCTCAAGTTAAGGGCATATAAAAAATGAGAATGTTACAGTGCTAGTAGACACTAGAAGCACTCACAACTTTCTTGATATAAGAGTGGCACGAAAACTCAAGTTGTTCGTACATCTAGTTCCAGACATGAAGGTGATGGTTGCAGATGGCAAGAAGATCGAAAAAGTTGGAAAGTGTCACAAGGTGAGACTTCAAATACAAGACTTTGAACTGGAATCAGAACTCTACACCTTACCGTTGGGAGGAGTAGACATCGTTTTGGGAGTCCAATGGTTACAAACATTGGGAACATATTCTGCCAATCATCAAAAACATTTCATCAAATTTAAGTGGCAAGGGAAAAATTTTAAGCTATATGGTTTTCATCCACCAAACACACAGGTAGTTTCATCTCAGCATATGGAAAAACTCATTCGAAAAGGGGCATCAGCATACGTAATACAATGTCATCAACTGGAAGGAAAGGAGGAGGAACCAAATGAGTTCAATAAGGAAATCCAAAAATTACTCTAGAAACATGAACACATATTTCAAGACTTACCCATGCAGCTACCACCAGAAAGGAGTATAGAACACATAATCGAGATTAAACTGGGGTCAAATCCTGTCAAGGTTAAACCATATAGGTATCCCCACCACCACAAAACAGAAATAGAAAGGTTGGTTCAAGATCTACTGAATTGTGGTGTCATCACCAAGAGTAGAAGCCCTTATGCAGCGCCAGTCGTACTAGTACGAAAGAAGGATGGATCGTTTAGATTATGTATAGATTATAGAGGATTAAACAAAATAACAATTAAGAACAAGTTTCCAATCCCCTTCATCGATGACATGCTGGATGAACTTCGTGACGGAAAATATTTTTCGAAACTCGATTTAAGGTCAGGGTACTATCAAATCAAGGTCAGATTAGAGGATATCGCAAAGACTGCTTTCCAAACTCATGAAGGACATTATGAATTCAAAGTAATGCCTTTTGGGTTAACTAATGCCCCTGCCACATTCCAGGCAACTATAAATGAACTATTTCAGCCATACCTAATGAAATTTGTGTTAGTATTCTTCGATGACATCCTTATATATAGCAAGACATGGAAAGAACATTTGACACATCTAGAAGAGGTTCTATCTCTTCTGAAGGAAAACCAGTTCTATGCAAAAAAGTCAAAATGCAAATTTGGGAAGCAAGAAGTGGAGTATCTCGGTCATATAATCTCAAAGGAAGGAGTTAAGGTGGATCCAAAGAAGATCCAGGCGATGAAGGAGTGGCTCGAACCAAAGAATGTTTCAAAATTGCGAGGATTTTTGGGATTAACAGGTTACTATCAAAGGTTCATCAGGAACTATGCACACGTCACTGCCCCACTAACAAATCTCCTAAAAATAAATTATTTTCAATGGGATGATGAAGCAAGAAGATGCTTTGAAACGTTGAAACAAATTATGTCTTCAACCCCTATTTTGGCAACACCTGATTTTGCAAAACCATTCGTAATCGAATGTGATGCTTCAGGGTTTGGGATAGGAGCTATGCTAATGCAAGAAGGTCATCCAATCGCTTTTGAAAGCAGGAAGTTGAACAAAAGAGAATACCTACAGTCTACATACAACAAGGAAATGCTTTCCATCATGCATGCATTAACTAAATGGTGACAATACCTTTTGGGAAGTAAATTCCTAATCCGAACAGATCATAATAGTATACAACATTTGTTACAGGAGAAGACATTAACAACCGAACAACAAAAGTGGATAGAGAAAATCTCTACCTTCGATATGGAGATCCTACATAAAAGGGGGAAGGACAATGTAGTAGCTGATGTTTTATCAAGGAAAGATGAAGAGATACAAGTCTACGCTGTATCCATGGTGATTCTAGAATTTTTGGATGAAATTCGTAAGGAATATGCCAAGAATTCAGAGGTTTGCTCCATAATTAACAACATAAATCAGTATCCAAAGTTTGAATGGAAGAATGATCTCTTATGGTACAGAGGACGTATTTACTTAAGTTCCAATTCCAGTTTTAAGACCAAGGTGCTTAAAGAATCACATGACTGCCCAGTTGTTGGTCATGTAGGCATTTTTAAAACCTACTATAATGCAAGGCAATCATTCTTTTGGAAGGGTATGTATGCCGACATTCACAAGTATGTTGCAGATTGTGACATTTGTCAGCAGAATAAAACTGAGAATATCTCAAGTCCGGGGTTACTCCATCCGTTACATATTCCAAATAAAAAATGGGAGGAAATTTCAATGGATTTTATTGAAGGTCTACCCATATCAGATGGAAAAGACAAAATACTAGTTGTGGTAGACAGGCTAACCAAATATGCACATTTTGTTAGAGTGAAGAAAACTGATTCAGCAAAAGAAACAGCCGAAGCTTTTTGTAAAAATGTCTACAGATTACATGGGTTTCCGAAGATTATAGTAAGTGATAGGGATGCCAAGTTTAAAGGGAACTTTTGGAGAGAGTTTTGCAAGCAAATTGGAACGTCTCTTAACATGAGCTCAGCTTATCATCCCCAAACAGATGGACAGACATAAGTTGTCAATAAATGCTTAGAAACCTACCTCTGTTGTTTTGTAACTGGAAAGCAAAATAAATGGTTCCAATGGCTACATCTTGCGGAATGGTGGTATAATTCTACTTATCATACATCTGCAAGAATGACACCATTTCAAGCCCTATATGGATATGAACCCCCAAAATGGAAGGATTTCATTACCAACCAAGCAAGGGTCGCATCAGTAAATGACCATTTAGAAGAAAACCAAAAGGTTGTCCAAGTACTTAAAGAGAATTTGAATACTGCCAGGAATATAATGAGACAACAAGAAGATCGACACCGAACAAAATGAGAATTTGAAGTTGGAGATTGGGTATATGTAAGACTACAACCCTATAAACAATTATCACTTAAACAAGGAGGAAAAAATAAATTGGCTCCACGTTTTTATGGCCCATATCAAATCAATAAGAAGATTAGTCAGGTGGCATATGCGTTGGAATTGCCAACTACAAGTCGCATCCATAATGTCTTTCATGTTTCATGTTTGAAAAAGATGATAGGTCAACACCAGAAGACACAAACAATACTTCCCTTGTTAGATGAAGAAGGAAGAATCATATTCGAACCAGAATATATCATTGCTACTAGAGAGAAGAGATTAAGAACGCGAGTCATTAAAGAATACCTCATAAAATGGAAAAATCTTCCCGAAGAAGATGCAACATGGGAATCAGAACAATTTCGATAGTTACATCCCTCATTACCATTTCTTTGAGGACAAAGCTCTTTAAAAGGGAGTGGCAATGCTATGAATATTAAATATTGTATTAAATTAATCAGTAAATTATTAATTAGTTTAATTGAAGGGACGTAACCCTTCTTAAGAATGCTCAAAACCTTATAAAAGGCGAGCTCTTGTAAAACGTTATGCATCTTATCAATTCAATAATATATATCTTATTCAATATGGATCTCGCGTCCTAGTTTTTCTGTTGCAGGGCGCTTCTCCTGAAATCGGTAGCTTACCAGATTGTGGATGGCATGCTCTTCAGGAGGAATTTTGATGGAATTTTTCTTAGATGCCTGAAAAGGGAGGACGCAGAAAAGGTCATCAAAGAGTTGCATGACGGACCTACTGGAGGACATTATTCCGGGGATACGACAGCTCATAAAATACTAAGAGCGGGATATTATTGGCCCACTCTATTCCGAGATGCCCATGCGTATGCACGAAATTCCGATATATGTCAAAGAAGAGCTGGGAAGCTACCCAAGGCAGCGGGACCATTGCAGCCTATTATTATCTCAGAGCCCTTTGAACAATGGGGTATTGATGCCATTGGGGAGATAAACCCAAATTCTTCTCTACAACACCGATACATTCTCACTGCTATCAACTACTTCACCAGATGGACGGAGGCTATCCCATTGCGCAAGATCAATGAAGATGCAGTCATTAGCTTCTTGAGAGAGAACATCATAACCAGGTTTGGGGTTCCAATTTCCCTTGTTTTTGATAATGCCTCCTATTTTTCGTCTGTCAAGATAAATGAATTTGTTTATGAATGGGGAATCAAGTTGCACTATTCAGCTAATTATTACCCTCAAGGGAACGGATTAGCCGAATTGTTAAACAAAAACCTCATTCGAATTCTAAAAAAGACTGTGATAGAAAATCAACGAAGTTGGCATGTAGCTCTCCCAAATGCCTTATGGGCTGATAGGGTGACTCCAAAGAATGCATTAGGGGTTTCCCCTTTCACTCTTGTCTATGACAAGGAAGCCGTCCTCCCTCCCAATATCTTGCTCCCATCCTTACAGCTATTCCAAGCCTCTTGGGGTTCTGGTAGCCAAGCCTTACAGTCCAGGATTAATACCCTACTTCAACTCGAAGAAGCCTGACAAAAATCAAAAGACCGATTCCATCAACACCAAGACATAGTTAAGATATGGTTCGATAAGAGGAAGTCCAGGAAAAGAAGTTTTGAAGTTGGGGACTTAGTCCTGAAATGGGACCATAATTATCAAAGCAAAGGAATGCATACGAAATTCCAACATTTATGGGTAGGCCCATACTAAATTTCGGCAAAGATAGGCCCATCCACTTAGAAATTGACAAATCTCGAGGGAGAAGAAGTAACCCTTCCTCTCAATGGCCTCACCCTAAAGCAATACTTTGCATAGTCTCGCTGAGACTTTCTGTACATAAATAAGACTTTCTTTTTGCTTTAGCCTTTTATTTGCTTTATTTTCGGCCATTTTGTTTCTTTTTCAACCTTTGCAACAAGTTTGTTTTCTGAAAGCCCTTGTGGTTGAGTGTCTCATCAAAGATAGGTCTCTTAAAGAAATCTCACAACCCATGAATCTAGAACTATGCTCGAATAAAGTCTATATGTATTGTGCTCTCGCTGAAATTTTCAGAAGGAAGGAAGCCTACTCTGCTAGTCACACTAATCCTGTTTAAATGGCAGAGACCTATGACCATCTTCATTACTATCCTTGGGCTCCACCCACTCTCACACTTAAAGGCATATCAAGAAGGTTATTAAAGTTGGACCCATGGAAAGTAGCACATCTCGAGGACATAGGGTATTGAAATGACTCCATGCTGCAAATTTAACAGCCAAAATGGCTTTTATTCAAGGGTCTGTTTTCCAGAGATTATCGCCTCAATTAAAGCATGGCTGAGACAAAAGCAAAGCATGTAAAATCAAGAATGTTGTCCAAAAGAAACAGCCCAAAATAGGTCCCTCTCCGTCTGTGAGGCTTGATCAAATCAATAAAATCTCTAACTCACACAAAAGGACATTATGGATTGAGGAGCCTAAATCAAAGATCATGTCTAAAGAAAATATCTCTGGAAGGCTCAAACAGCTAAGCTGTCCAAAGTACAAACATCCAAAAGGATGCAAGCAGCATGGGAATGAGGAACAAGAGCAATAATGTCCATGAGAAAGTGTTGCAAATCCTGTGGAGTCTGACAATAGTAACCATCTGAAAGATGACCCTTCTAAAATGAATCTCATATGTTGGCCCTTTGAGAGTTTTAAAGATGTCTCTGTCAAAGCTCCCCTGTCCCCAATGACTAGCAGGTAAAGTGCCTTCTTCCCTCACAGAAATTTAAATGCTCAGCTGAGTATTGCACCTAAGATGGATGTCCTTAATAAAGTTTCGGATCATGGAGAGGAATTTTCAGAGATCTGTGTTCGCCAGCGACTCGCCAATTGTTGTTGCAGCAACATCCCCCCCCAGAATTTTGTACATATTGGGGCCCCTCCTTTTATTTTGAAGAAAGGTTTCCTTAAGAGGCCATTTCCACTTTTACTTGGTTTTTCAACTGAAAATATTGCTTTGAAAATTTCCAATTTTTCTTCCAAATGATAGAATTCATGAAATCTTCCCGAAGATGCAGAGCTTTTCAGGATGCCTCCCCGCAGTTTCGGAAGTATTCGAGTTTTCGTCCCGAAACGGCGGGAGCTTTTCGCATAAGCCTCTTGAAAATTATTTAGAAATTATTGTTGGAAAGCTGCGGAAGCTATTGGAAAATTCATTCTGAAACGGCGGAAGAATTCAAGGAAGCTTCCCGAAATGGCGGGCGCCATTCGCTAAACCTCCCCAAAACTCCGAAAAGGACTTAGAAACTATTTATCAAAATTTGCGGAACCTTTTGGCTAAAGCCTCCCATAGTTGCGGAATCATTCAACCTATCTTTCCAAAAAGGCGGGAGTCATTCGCCAATACCTTCCGCAACTGCGGAAGCCTTCAAGTTATCTTTCCAAAACCCCGCGGAGACTTAGAAATTTTTTTGAGTTGCGGACGCCTTCACTTTATCGTTCCGAAGCAGCGAAACCTTTCAGCTTATCGTTCCGAAAATGAGGAGCCACTCGCCGATCCATTCCGAAACTATGGAATCCAATTGAGAAAGCTTTCTGCAACTTCAGAAGCGCTCTCGAATCCCGGCTAAGACTTAGAAAATTCTCAAATTGCGGGAGCCTTTTGTGGAAGTATTCGCGAAGCCCTCCCAAAACTGCGGAAGCGTTTGCTTTATCTTCTCGAAGCCCGCCAAAAGACTCAAACGTTCATTTAACTACGAGAGTCATTCGCCAATTCCTTCCGCAACGGCGGCAACCTTCGTGGAATCGTTCTGCAATTGTGGAAGCCATCAACATATCTCCGTCGAAATTGCGGAAGGATATCCATAATCCTCCCGAAGCTGAGCCTCCAAAGGTTGAATTGCGGGAGGATTCATCAATCTCTCCTGAAACGCCGAAGGAGTTCAGCGTAACCTTCCACAATGGCGGGTAAAATTCATGAATCCATCCCGCAGATGGCGGTCGTGTGCGCATATCGAAATTACCTGATGTGACCACGACGTACAAATATTAAAGCCTAGTTTTAAATGCACCACCCACCATATTAAACCCCGCACGTGCCCAACTCATTTAAATAAACGGTGGGGGTTTGGGTCGACCGCATTATTGTTTTGTCGATTAACAAATGTCGTTGGATGCCTCGCCAAACTGCTCTAGCTCAGCTTGCTCGTCCACGTCCGCATCCACCTATTCAACCAACTCGTCGTTGCCAGGTAGGATTCTAACCGTTAATTTTGTCTCATCTGCACGTTAGATTACCTTTCAGTTTTTCTTTTCGTCTAAGACGTGGCTGATAGGCACTAGTTGCATATTTCGTTATTTTGTCCTTAAAACCACCGAGGCTCCATGGGTTTCTCGTCCACCAGCCGAAAGCCAAAACTATGACCACCCGAGCTTTTCTTTTCACCAACTATACTCCAGGCGTCGTCACCCTAGTTTAAATTCCAAGCCGACCTTAGAGAATCTCATCAAGTTCTATAAATAACCATCGCGGTCGGCTGAATCCCTCGCCAGTGCATAAATGGAGAAAATGGCCCTTTATTTCGGCATAAGGTTGTTTCACCCCCAAACTCACCCGCCACTAACCATTAAAAGCACAATGACGATGGATACCCTCTCTCCTAGGAATAGATTGGAGGCAGGTTGTTTTCTCATCACATGCCTACACCCTAAACTGTGTCCCCTTAAGATAGCCAAATCTCAGAACTATGTTTCTTGCTTGGAATGGTTCATTTTTCTTTCCCAACAGGAAGCGTCCTAATTTGTTTATATATCCCACTAGCATATTAAATTGGTGCTGATCTTGGTTAAATCTCATAATAGTTTGCACATGTTTTATAATGACTTGTATTTGGTCGTTGACAGGGATAAGTCAAAATGCCAAAAGGTGGTAGGAAGAAAGCAAAGATGGCAGAACCTGAACCAGGGCCACTTAGGACTGAAACCATGTTTCAGGATACTAAGTGCACCACCGGTATTCCTCCCGAAATCCAATGGGGCGACATTTACAGGATGATCCGGGACCAAGATATCCCGGATATGTTACTTGAAGAAGGGAAGATTTATCTCAACATTAGAACTTCGGGCATAGCTAAAGATTCTACCCGCCCTGAGCTCTTCCCATGTTCTGAAGTAATCGGGTGGATACTCGAACACACTAATACAGAGACAAGGGTATTACATGACAGCGGGAAAATAGCCATTGCCTCATTCCACCCAGCATACCTTGCTACAGCCTATAAATTCCCTTGTCCCCAGCAAGCCCTGAGTGATGAATGGTTGGGCCAGATGAACAATATTGAAATGGCCAAAAAATTATTAGTCCCTGGCAAACACTTAAGAAAGAGAGGTAATGACAAGTATGATGTACAAAATCTAAGGCCTCCTTTTAGGTTAATCACCCTGATGTTGTGTAGAATCTTCGGTATGCCCGATGGCACCGTATACAAGATACAATGGATTCCCATCATCCACTACGTGGCATTTAAAGGAACTGTGTTTGACTGGGCTACCATCCTGTCAGACAGTTTGGCATCAATGGTGGTTGCTGCAAAAGAAGGTCTGGCCTTAAAAAATGCAGAATTTTACATGTCTTCATATCTTATTGATTGTGTTTTGGCCAAGCTATCTTTTCCTAGCTTAGGTTGCACGTGGGATAAGGCCAACACCCCGGTTTACACCACTTTCAGGATGATGTGGGCTCAAAACTACAAACCCAACTATAAGCTCATCTGTGAGGGGTTCATCATGCCCCTATATGAGCAAATATTCAAGGAAGAGCCCAACTGTCTATTGGAGAATGCTATGGAGGTCCTTGAAAACTATGGAGATTTTTATTTTTCAGAGAAAGGCACCTACCTCAGAATGTTTGGGAGAACCAAAGCCCAATATATTTTGTCTAGGTATGCTACTGACTATGTAGTCCTCAAGGAGGCTGTGAGGCAAATCTTCCTGGATGGGATTGGAGCAGTGCTTAACAAGCAGCATAAGGCTTCTTTCCCCCCTCTACCTTTCTGCATAGGGGCTTACAAATTCTCAGGAATTGCATCAGCTGAGGAGTTTGCGCAAGAGCTGAAAGCTTTCCATTTTGGTGAATTTATTTTCCATAGGAATGATAGGCGGGGAAAAGTCGCCGAACACTGCAAAGAAATTCATGCTCATTTCGAGTACGCCCATTATCATAGTGCCGAGGAAGAGGCATTCAGAGGCATCAGCAACATGACTGGGTTGCAGGTTTCTCGCCAAGGTAGTAGAGCAAGCTCTAGCTCTACCAAGGCCCAAAAAACTAACCAACCAAAAGAGAAAGAAGCAGATGATGCCCAAGCCCAAGAAGAACAAAGGTTAAGAGAGGAAGCAAGGTTACTGCAAGAGGCTGAAATTGCCAGAGTGCAGCAGGAAGCTGAGGTGGCGAGAGTACAGCGGGAAGCAGAAAGTGAGAGGCTGCAGAAAGAGGCAGAGGAAGCCCAGCAGCAGAAAGAGACTGAAGATGGAAGGCAGCAGAAAGCTGAAGAAGAAGAGAGAAGACAACAAGTTGAAGTAGGGCGGGAAGCGGAAGAAGAGCTCAAAGCGGTTGAAGATACCCAAGCAGGAGACCGCGGCGCCCAGGACATGGAAATAGACGTGCCTCAAGTAGGTGTTCCCGGCACTCAAAATGTGGAGGCGGACCCCGCAGAAGCCGGTGTCTCTAGTACCTAGAATGTGGGAACAGACCCAGTACAGGTAGTCCAGACCCCACCCGCGGAAGCAGAAATAGATATCATAGATCTCCCAATCGTCCCATATACTCCATCAGAAGAGCATACCATGTCCAGATGGAATGAATTTGTCTATGATAAGAAGAGGAAGGCTATGGTCCTTAAATCGGAAGAGAGAATAAAGAGACTCTTCCAGGAAGATATTGTCACTCACCGGAAGACCACAGTAATGCAGAACACAAACAAGGATCCTTTAGCTATGGCATCCGCCTCTGTAGGGACAGCAAGAGCAACGCTGGACAACGTGGCTGATATAGTTAAAGAATTTGAGTCGACTAAGAGGAGAGCTCACATGCTACAACATACTATGGCCAATGAGCAAGCCTACAAGGATCTCG
Source organism: Larix kaempferi (assembly GCA_027924585.1). Classification (NCBI taxonomy): domain Eukaryota; kingdom Viridiplantae; phylum Streptophyta; class Pinopsida; order Pinales; family Pinaceae; genus Larix; species Larix kaempferi. The sequence continues at coordinate 6,618,959 of BSBM01000893.1, forward strand.
TGGTGAATAGGTATAATCGCCTGTCCGTTGAGCATAAATAGTTGTCAGATAAGTATAACCAGCTAGAAGTAGAAAAGGAAAGCATGATGGTTCAGATGATGATGCTAGAAGCAGAAAAGATTGATGCAGAAACTAAAGTATCTGATCTAGAGGCAGAGAAGAAAGTATTGGTATAGAAATTAGAGCAAGAGGAGAGCAGAGCGATGGACATGTCTACTTTCCATGAGCTGTCCTGTGGCATCCTAAGGAAAATCCATGACACGTAGGAACTAATCACTGAGGAAGTATGCAAGCTCAAGGCCATGGTGGTTAGATTGGCAGAATTTAATACAGAAGCCAATAGACTTAAAGCTAAACATACTCGGGTTAATGCAAATATCTTGAGCTGGATAAAATGGAGAGAAGGAAAGGTAGATTTCCCCAAACATCTCCCATTTAAATTTGAAGATGGTTTCAATGAAAACGTAGCCCTATTGGAATTTTGCAAAAACTGTGGCATTAAGCTAATGGCCAAGATCCAAGCGACAATGGATAAAAGTAGCAAGCTTTATCAAAGAATCCATGAAGTGCATGACAAATGCAAGTTGAGTTTCCCTCAATCCCTTGATGATTTTTTGAGCAAAGAGCAGCGTTTATCTAACCTGAAGGAAGAGTTGGGCATCCAAATGGAATATGTGAAAAGGATTGATGTCCTAACCATTGATGACCTCTAGCACTACATTGGGATGTCATCAATACACAGTCATCTGCTTAAGGAAATATACCAAGCAGCAGTAACGAAAATTCAAGGTATCAGAGCAGAACTGGGTAAATACGTAACTTCTCAGAAAATCTTGCTCCCTGCTTCTGCAAATGTAGTTATAAAGGACACTGGTGTCTGGTACAGTTACATTGCTGAAGAAGAAAAGAAAGAAGCAGCAGCAGCAGGAGTAACAGCCAGTCCAGGTGTTTCTCTTCCAGCAACAGCAGAGGTGACAGCCAGCCCAGGTGCTCCTCTCCCAGAAGTAGCAGCAATACCAGCTGGCTCAAATTCGTCTCTCCCAACAACAGCAGCAGCAACATCTAGTTCAAGTGTTTCTTCCCCAGCTAGAGCGCCTTCCCAAGAATGAATGCACTGATTTTGGAGCATTAATTCATGTATTTTTTTTTTTGGCTTTCATATGTATAAACGTGGAGATACGGGACAGATGTCCTGTCTTTTATTAAATAATTTTCTGTGTAAAGGGGAGGTCACATTTTTGTTTGTGATGAGGGGAAAAGTCTGTAAGTGACAAGTGTAAAGGCCAGATGGCATCCCAAAGGGCATTTTGTAATATTATAAATAGAAGTCAAGAAGGAATGTAGAGGGACTTTTTGCAGGGAATTATTTTCTAGAATTGTACGAGCTATCTTGCACATGTTTTGAGAAAATAAAATCTTCTAATAAGAGCCTGGATAGGACGTTTTGCATGAGAATGGAGATTGGATGCATTTTGGATTATTCCTGTGTCTGCTATACTTTGTTGTGAGATCTTTATTACTGTCTTGAATTAATTCATTGTATTAAATGATCTTGCTTCTCTCTTTGCAAATGGATTCTCTCTTTCATGAGTAATGAAATGTGTTATATATAATTAGAAGCTATCTTCTGATATCTTTTATCTTTGTTGTAGCTTTCTCTTTAAGATTTAAGGGCTGTCTGTTTATTCTTTAAGATAACTCCTACAGCTCATTGCTCATGCTTTAAATTTGCTCCTTGAAGGGATAGTTAGATTTATTTCAGTTTTAGACTTAGATCTTTTTCCAGTTTTGCATTTAGATTAAATTTAGACTAGGCACTTGCATATCATTATAAAATATAAAATCAAAAGAACGGTGGATCGGGCCATAACCGGTATAATTGGAATAAAACTCCAAACCCATGGTTGTCGGAACCGCTAACCGGATGGATTCCCCATACCAAACGGTAAATAATCTAATTGGGATAATCTATCGGGGAGAATCCCTTTCTGATTGATGTTGTGATTTTCGGGGCATCAAAAAACATGTCCCACACTTCTTTAAACATTTCCTTATTTTTTGGTAAGTTCAATGGAGGTGCTTTCCCAGAAGCTTTTCTAATTCCTACTGTTTCTCCAAGGTTCTTCTTAGGATCAGTTGTTCCAAAAGTCGAGGCTTCTGCGCTGTTGTCTTTTCCTGTATCAGTGCCACTTTGCGTTACTGCATTAACACTCTGACCTGTAGGTCTATTCTCTGATGCAATTAACTGGATGTTAGGGTTTGGTGATTCTGTTCTTCTTCTCTTCTGCATTTCTACCTCAAGCATGGGGCAATCTTCAATCACATGTTCAAATGATTTATAGTAGTTGCATGTGGTGCATGGATTAGTACATTCTCTTCATACATGACATGGCTGAACACAGTTATAGCATATGACTTGGCCTCGTCCTCTTACTTGATTTTTCCCAGTATTTCATCCTCTCCCACGATATCCACCACTGCAGCCTCTATATCCTCCTTGATCATAGTGGGTGTTTTCTTGCTTTGGATGATTTTCCTCTTGACAGTGGTACATTCCAGCACCTCGCATTGCTTCCATATCTCGCTTCCTTTCATTCATCAGTTCATAAGTGTGACAGTTGGACTCATCATGTCCAACTGACTTACATAAATTGCAGTATAAGTTTTTAGGTGTCCTTACATATTTTTGTATCAGGTAGCAGTCCTCAGGTATGTGTCCTCTGCTTCTACAAATTTCACACCATGGCACCTGGTTCTGATTCATATTTATTGGGTTTGGTGCACCACTATTAAGGTATTGTTGAAATAAGGGACAATGTTCTCTAGTGTGGCCCTCTCCTTTGCATCCTGTGCACCAAACTTCATGTCGTTGTTCATGTCTCTGCTCTTTTCCATTCTTCATACCTTGCAATTCTAATGTCAAGGTCTCCAATTGGTTCTGGATCTGTATCATCCCAGAACTACTTTCTCTAATTGGTGAAGCTTCCAACTTCATTGCGATCTCCAAGGCCTCATCTTGAGATACAACCTTCTGTTGCATTAGTGTTTGTCTGATGTGGGGAAAAATTGCAGCAATGAACCATTCTTGATGCTTTTGCAGAGCTATAACAAATCTCACTTGGTCCAACAATGTTTTGAATTTTTGGTTGAATTCCCAAACCGATTCAGTAGGTTTATGCTTGATTTCTTTCAACTCTGTTATGCACTGTGATTCTGATTTGGGTTTCTTAAACTCTGCTGCAATCTTGGTTTTGATATATGCTAAGGTTCTTGGCTGTGCTTGAGAATACTTCATAAACCAATGCAACGCTTTATCTCTGAAAGTAGTTATGAGCTGCGCTCTCTTGATAACATCATATGTCACTTGATTAACACTCCACACGGCTTCACATAGAAACCAGTGCTGATCAGGGTCTTCCTGACCCATTCCTTTGAATATCGACGGTTTTATATCGTTATCTATCATCCTCCTTCTAGATTTTGTACTATTCTGAGACTGATTCCCTATGACAGAAGTAGATAAAGGTTGCAGGATCGCGCTAGGGATAATATTATGTGGAATGGACTGAGATGTAGTGCTGTGAGCACTCAGTCCTGCGGTGTTAGTAGTATTACAGAGCTGTGGGATGGGTTGTGAGACACTCGCAGCGGATGGGTTCTGGACTGATTGATTCTGAGGTATAATACGGTGGATTGTGGCTGATAACTGAGTGTTTGTATTATTGAGATCACATGGAATTTCGGTATCTATTCAGTTTCTAGATGGTGTGGGTTTCTTTTCATCAGTAGGCTTGTATCTCTTTCCACTCCTCAAAGTATGGTTTTCTTTGTCAGAATCAATGTATGTGCTCGCTACCATGACAGATTTAGAATTATTGTTGCATTCTTAAAACACCTTTCTCAGCTAAAAGCATTTTAATATATAGGCTAAGGTTTTTCAAGAACTTACCTCTGAATCCTTCGAAAAAGTATGCTTCAGCTTGGCTGTATGATTTCAGCATATCTAAAGTAAACTCGGTCACAAAACCTTCTAGTATGCTATCAACCTAGAAGTCAATTGCTCGCAACAGTGGGCTGTTGATTCCTTCGAGTTGTTCAGTAAGCTCCGGACTCCACTCTGTAGGTACTCCACCTTGGGAACAATTCTTTCTTTCTGCTAGGCACGATATCCACTCGTGTAGCTCGTTTGGAAACGATGCCCAAAAAATTTTGTGGATGTCTCTCCACAAGTATCTATTCAACCATTGTACGTCAGATAGACGTGGATGTCTGTTTTCTTTCTTTGTGAAGTCTCTTTAGATCCTATCGCACCAAGTCCATATCTCTTTCTATTCTAGATGCCAACTGTCGGACATTATTTTTCTGAATACACTATCGCATCACCGGTCTTAGCACGGAAATGGAACCATTTGTTGGTCATAGCACTATTCTAGAGGTTTTCTAATATAGACCCAGGTACTTTGCGGTATAAGATACCAACAAAACCCCTATTCACCGGCCCTTTCGGCAACAGACTGCAAGAAGCCTAAGGTCTCACCCAAGGCGAAGTTGAGGGGGTGGTTGCAGAAGCAGGTTTCCACAACCTTGTGATGCAATTGATTCAACTGATTAATGTGCAACGTGGTGACGGACTGTGCAACTGCGTTTAGTGATTGCACGGAGTCTCCTACTCCGCGTTGAGTATTTTCAGGAATAAGGATATTTTCACCCTCAGCGCATCCATAGGTCGTGCAATGGGGTCTATGAGACTTAATCACTTCTACTCACTCTTATTCAACAGCCCTTAAGCATTCATCATTATTTATACTGATAAACATTATGATCTATGCAGATGAGTGAGATAAGCAGTGTTGTGTGCTTTGATACCGCGATTCACTCCTAACAATTAATTGTGTGGTTATCTCATTGATCCATTCATTTGAGATTTATAGGGGCTTTCCTGCTAACATTCGTTTATACATGAACTATTATCATCTTATTTCATCCCTTCCACAGAGAATATAGATAAAAATAAAGACATATAAGATAATAGTAACCTTATGCATGCACTGTAACTAATTTAAATAACAAATTAATAATAAGCATGCATAGCAATTGTCACATCCCCATTTTGACCCTGTGGCATTAAAATTGTAAATGATGTAAATATCGTTATTTAATCATGGTGAGGAGCTCAAGGCCAAGGCCCTGCCATTGATTTATCGTTCTATGTATCGACAATTAAAAATCGGTGCATATGGCTCTTGTGCTAGATAGGCACAATGTAAATGAAGACATCATGTAAATACAAATTTTAATGAAATTCCCACAACTAGCTATGCAATGCAACAAAGAGGTGGGGGCATGATTTCACAAGGAATGGGGAGGGAAATTATTCAAACCCATGAGCCAATGGTGTTGCTCCATTTCATTGAGAAAACCCATAAATCCCAACTACCCATTTTGGGTTATGCACCCAATCATTTAATTCTTCCAAGAGTTGGTTGAGGCAGTTAATGCCTTGGGAATGGAGAGGCATGGCAATCAATTTTCGTGTATGGGCAAGCCATCCATCTAGAAAATCGTATTTTTGCTTCTTGGGCAAGAAAACACCCACGAGATGGTGCCCAAAGCCATTCTCAACCCATGGCATTTTCCCTCTCACGCAGTCTGAGCTAGCTGGGCTTTCCCCATCACATTTTTCACCATTTTTCCTGCATTTTCCATGCCTGGGAACTTTTTTTTGCATTGTACAGCAACTGGGAGAGGAGGGCCATGATTTGGGACTGTGATGGAGTTCGTTTTTGCCCCAAAATGCCCATAGGCATTTTTCTAAAAACGGTTTTGCTCTCCAGGGTTAAATCCCGAATTGCCATTTTCGTTTTTGGACTTTCCCACATTTTTCTAAACTGGTAGAAGCCCCATTTTGGACATCCCACTAAGGAAACGTTTTTCTTCATGCCTAGCAATTGTGGTTTTGCTTTTATGTGCATTTCCTGTTTTGGTTTGAACCTATGAGCAAGAGATTTGGAGTGGTAGTGGACAGAATTGGCTTGATAAACCTAGTGGGGGAAAATAACCTCTCAAGAAGATTAAGAGGGTTGGCTACTCTTCTATGCACACCTGAGACACTTTAGAATTTGAAGCTATGGCTTGAGGGACTATGAATTGGTGAAGGGAATACTTCCTTGAGTGGGGTGTAAAGGCATTGTGGGTGCCACGCTAGATGGATCTTGTAGAGGAATCCATGGCTCTATGCTTGAGCTCACTAGATTAGCAATTCTTCCTTTCCATTTCCTAGCAGCTTGATAAACCCAATTGTAGATTGGCTTGGATCATTTTGGTGTATGTTGGGATATGTGCTCATTTTGGTGTATGTTGGGCTATGTGTGAGTTGTTGTTTCCTGGTTCCTTGTAAAAATCATGCCCAGCTCGGGTGTGGCAGTTGCATCAAGAGATTGATAAGCACAAATGGCCTATGGTTGGGAGGAACGTTGCAATTGCATAGCTGGTTGCTCAGGGACTACTCTGTTTCAAGATAAGTACTCTCATGTGCTAATGCTGTATTGTTTCAATGGATGAATGACATGAATGTCTTGAATGTATGGTGGATGTGTAATAGAACTTAATTCTGTTGTGTTTTCAAATACTTATGTATTTCCATATTTCCATCTTCTCTCTATATGCATGTTTGTATACTAGATGTCCCTGAATTAGAGTCATATTCTCTCCCATGTTGGTATGATGGGTGGGTATGTGACAGAATGGTATTAGATCCATAGGCTACAGCATCGGGCCTATATGGGCCAAGTATGATCATAGTTACAAGGGAAGATTCTCTTCTTAACACCATAGATTACCATGTTGGGTCTAAACAGACTAATGTTGAACAGTTTGCAGAGCTTATGTTTCAACACTGCGGTTGTTGGGCCTTTCATAGAGATATAAATCATTGTGTGTGTTTATATATGTAGTATTTGAAGTTAAAATGAATTAGAGAAATCTGAAGATATCATAGCTTCTATTTGATTAAGATGGGAAACACTTCCATGACTGTTTTGGGAATTATTTCAAACTTGCCTGCATTGATTTCATGCTATGAAGTGAGGAGGGAGGAAGAAAATCCCTTTTCAAGTTGGATGCTTGCTTTACATTGTTTCCAATGCAATAGCATTCGGTTTGTATTGTCTGTTTTCAAGGTTGAATGCTTTCCATCCTATATTATTTTGTTGTTTCGTTGTTTTATTTTTGACATAGAAGAGGTGCAATTTTTCTTGAAATACTGTTTTGTTCTATGCAAGTATGATCTATGAGTGGCTTACTCTGTAAAGAAAAGAATGATACATTCCCATAAATTCTAACTGTTTGTGAAAATATTCAAAAAAAAAATTCTAAGTGTCTTTTTTGAAATTTTGCACCACGGGCGAGGCGACAAAGTTAAGCATAACTATTCGCGCGCGGTGCCAAAATTAGCATAAATGCTACGCTGAAAGGGAAGAGAGATTCAAATTTTTCTAAGTATCTTTTTTGAATTTTTGCGTGACACTGGCGGCAAAGTTAATGGTAAGTTTTGTGCGGTGCTAGCGGCAAAGTTAATGGTAAGTTTTGTGCGGTGCTAGCGGAAAAGTTAATGGTAAGTTTTGCGCGGCGCTGGCGGCAAAGTTAAGGATAACTCTGCATGCACAGTGGCAAAGTTAATGGTAAGTTTTGCGCACGACGACAATTTTTAACTTTAAAATTTGTGCTGGAGGCTTGCGTGGTGGCGGCGAAGTTAAGCTTAAAGCTTGCGACATGCACAGTGCGCGCCGGCGAAGTTAAGCTTAAATCTTGCGACGTGCACGATGTGCGGCAACGAAGTTAAGCTTAAAGCTTGTGACGTGTGCGGTGCGGCAGTGAAGTTAAGCCTAAGTTTGTGATGCACGCGGTGCACAACGATAAACTTAAGGTTAAGACCCATGTCGATGGCGACAAAGTTAATGGTAAGACCCGCGCCACCCGCGGCAATTTTAACCTTAGAAATTGCGCCAAATGGGGAAAATACAACATTTTTTCACTGATATTTTCAGGTGCCGAAAATGGAAAATCACCATGCAAGTTATGGTATTATAATGCAGCTAACAGTTGTGTTTATAAACACATTTTGCAGAATTATAGTCACATCAAGGCAACATCCCAGATAAGTGCAGTTGGAAGTTTTGGTCTTGGTTGGGCGAGGAATATCAACATCATGGATGATGCATAGGATCCCTATGAGCCTGAGATAAATGCCATGGGGGAAAACATACATGTTGAGAATGGTGAAACATAATCTAATGGGAGGAGAAATCGAGAGACTCCCCAAGATATTGGGGCCACCATGAGGAGCCTAAGGATGGATTTGCAAAGTTGCAGAGAAGATAATGAAAGGATGATTAAAGCTCAAGAAGAACAAAATCAGTTGAATGCAGCCATGTTATAGAGTTTGACATACATCCAAAGGAAAATAAACTCTAGGCATCAGACATCAAATCCAGAAAAGAGTGGGAGTATTTCAAGGAGAAACTTCCGCAAGAGGTCCAATAGCTCAAGAAGAGTTTCTAGAGACAGAACCTATACTCCAGAAATCTCTTCCAGTGGATCATATAACTCCGAAGGATCCATTGAGGGTTCAATCTCTTCATATCGCAAGAATAAGAGGAAGAGGCATTACAAGAACAATTCACACGGGGAATTTAAGAAGGAAAAACCTCCTACATTTGATGGAGAGGTAAAGTCTGGTCAAGAAGCTGAAGCTTGGCTTTTTGGGATCAGAAAGTATCTCCAAGTCCAAGACTACTCTGGAAATATGAAGGAAAGGGTTTCCATCTTCAACTTGAATGGATGAGCATCTATATGTGTGAAAATCCTCACAGCAGATCTAAGAGATGATGTATACCTCACAAGAATAATTATGATTAAGCAGGAAAATAGAAGAAGAGTGAACAATATAGTATAATGAGAAACAAAATAATATGGTACAGTAGAAATCAGATAGAAGCAATAATACTTCACACACACTAATTAATTAATCACAATATGGACAAATAAATAGTACAATGGTAGAGAGGATTCAAATTCCTAAGGTGGCAATTCGAATTAGCCTCTCAAAGTGATCATAAGATCAATAGAGTGTCATCAGAGCACAACTACGTGTCCTCATGATCATCGGAGCACAACTGAAAGTATTCATCATCATCAGTGGAGTCATCAATGCTCAAGTAACTGTCAACCATCAGTCAAACTGATTCTAGTAGGTGTAACTGAGTGTAACTAAGTGTAATTGACTGTAATTGAGTGTAACTAAGTGTAACTGAGTGAAGATGGGCGAGTTGCTTCCTAAAATCAAGGAAGAAGGGTGCATTAAGCAACTGGAGGGCTAAAACTAAATAGTGAGAAGCTCCAAAGGGCTGGCTAACTGAGGGCTAGGTGTTGGACTGATGAATGGGATGCATGCAAAATGCATGCAAACCCTAAAAGTGCATGCATGACTAAAAATATAAATGATCAAAATACTGATGGGACTAGCATGGAGTATAGTAATATCCTAACACTCCCCCTTAATCAATCCTGGGATTTGGTAACTAAGACCAAAGGTCACCTAATACAATGAATAATAATAGTAAATAAACCAGGGAAGTGGGAAAATTTCATGGGAAACATAACACCTCCTCAAAAAACAGACTGTAAGGCACACACAAAAAATAAATGCTCCAAACGCAAGCAGGTGTGATGCTTGGTCATATATCTGGAGGTATCTTCTTCTTGGGAAGAAGTGGATCATGCTCAAAAAACATGTGCTTGTACTTGCTTTTTAGATCGAATGTGATGAGAACAAATCCAAAAGTATGAGGATGATCCTTGAACCTATGATTCGAATCAGCTGAGGTAGGATCAAAATCATGAATATGCAGATAGTCTTTTGTCTTCTCCTTCAAACCATCATGGGTGAGATTATGCCAAAAAGAACCATCAAATAATAATTGCTTGAAATCCAAATCAGATTTAAGACTTGAAGAATAGTTTCTTGAGATATCCTTTGAACCAGTAGGGGTGAGATCAAAACTATCATATGCATGAGAAATTATCCCAAGTAGTAATTGCTTAGAATCCAAATTAGATCCAAGACTTGAATCATGGTTTCTTGATATCTCCTTTGAACCATGAGAGGTGAGATCAAAACTAGTAATTGCATGAGAATTTATCCCAAGTGAATGGGAATGGCCATAATCTTCAATAACCTTCTGAAAGCATGAATTAATGATCATATAGTAGTATAAAAGAGATGATTTCTTGAGAGGAGTGAATGCATTACCTCCAATAGTTGATTTTACCTCCGAAATAATCATGTGATCATGATGCAAACCAACAGACTCTAGTGCAAGAGAGCATTTAGGACCTTCTGCAATATCTAGAGTGTGAGCTAGCACAGAAAGAGAAGAAAGTTTGAGCATGAGTGGAGAATCTACAAGTTCTTTGTCAACAACTTCAATATGAGATGATACTGGTTCATGATCTGAGAGACCATCAAGAGGAGCGAATGAATCACTTTGATTGCTTTCGAATGGGTTTGGACCAATCCCTTCATTCTTTCTGCCAAATTTTTCATCCATGTGATCCCATAACTCTTTTGGAGTCCATAACTCTATTGGAGTTTCAACACCATCATGGTATTGGAAATAGAATCTCAGGTAATCAGGCAAAGAAAGCATCATTGCTCCAAACGATCCATCACCTTTATTTAACCAATCAATCTTCTCTTCAGGAGATTCGAACTCTCTTTCAAAATGACAATCAAAGAGATCATGGATCTTCAAGTATGCATCATTATTGGTTTCCATTCATCATAGTTGAATGGAGAAAGAGGAGTAATTCCTGATGAATACATAGAGGCTGTAGAGGACCTGCCAAAACAATATAGAATAACTGCAACTGCTACTGCTGCAAAAATGCAGAAAATGCTACAACTGTTGCACTCAAAATCTTGGTAATAACCTGCAAAAACCTCTCAAGAATGGAGATAAACAATACTCTCAACATGTTCTGATACCATGTGAAAATACTCACAACAGATCTAAGATATGATGTATACCTCACAAGAGTAATTATGATAAAGCAGGAAAATAGAAGAAGAGTGAACAATACAGTATAATGAGCAACATAATAATATGGTACAGTAGAACTCATATAGAAGTAATAATACTTCACACACACTAATTAATTAATCACAATATGGACAAATAAATAGTACAATGGTAGAGAGGATTCGAATGCCTAAGGTGGAAATTCAAATTAGCCTCTCAGAGTGATCATAAGATCAATAGAGTGTCATCAAAGCACAACTAGGTGTCCTCATGATCATCGGAGCACAACTGGAAGTCTTCATCATCATCAGTGGAGTCATCAATGCTCAAGTAACTGTCAACCATCAATCAAACTGATTCTGGTAGGTGTAACTGAGTGTAACTGAGTGTAACTAAGTGTAACGAATTGTAACCAACTGTAACTGAGTGTAACTGAGTGAATATGGGCGCGTTGCTTCCAAAAATCAAGGAAGAAGGGTGCATTAAGCAACTAGAGGGCTAAAACTGAATAGTGAGAAGCTCCTGGGGGCTGGATAACTGAGGGCTAGGTGTTAGACTAATGACTGGCATGCATGCTAAATGCATGCAAACCCTAGAATGCATGCAAACTGTAAAAGTGCATGCATGACTGAAAATGTAAATGATCAAAATACTGGTGGGACTAGGATGGAGTATAGGAATATCCTAACAATATGGTCGGAACACATCAAGAAAGTGAAGAAGATCAATGAAAGAAAGATTGGGTGGAAGCAGTTCAATAAATACTTCAAGCAGAAGTACCTCTCTGATAGGTACTATGATGATAAGATCAAAGAGTTCCATCAGCTGAGATTGGGAAAATTGACCATGGAAGAGTATGCAAACAAGTTCTTGGAGTTGCTGAGGTATGTAAGGTATATTCGAGATGATAAGGTGAAAATTCGGCGTTTTCTAAGTGGGATACCTCAGTAATATAAATATAGAATTGAATTTCAGGAGCCTCAAACTCTAGAAGAGGCAATAAGGAAGGCCAAGTATTGCTATGATCAAAACAAAAGCAAACCCGATTTCCATAAGGCATGGAAGGACAAGAAGAATGAGAAGTTTGACCAAAGGAAGAAAGGTTTCAAACCTCTTCATATCATAAATTAGCAAAGGCAGCCATCACAAGTTGTGAATAAGCTAACTAGGATGATGGGAGACAAGCCAAGAGATCCAAAGGAGCCAAGAGAACCACTTCAATGTTGGGGTTGTGGAGGAGACCACATGCTTAGGAACTGTCCCCACTGGAATGGGAATGCAAATCAAGTTCACAACATCCAAGGAGCTGGAACTGTGGGTCAAGTGGCGAGGACAATCCCTAGAATCTATGTAGCACTAGATGACCGCCAAGAAGATCATCAGTCAACTGTAGTTGAATTTGAAGGTAAGATTGCTAAGCAATCTGTTTCTATTTTGATTGATCCTGGATCTACTCATAGTTATGTCACTCCTAGAATTGTTGAGATTTGTGCTTTTAAGAAATTAAAGCATAGTAAATCATGGTTAGTTCAACTAGCCACTGGAACCAAGAGAAAAGTTAGTGAAATAGTAGAGAAATGTCCATTAGAGATGGATGGGCTAATCACTTATGCAGATCTAAATATTTTGCCACTTGGTTCCTATGATATCCTCATTGGGATGGATTGGTTCGAGGCACATAGGGTTAAACTTGACTGCTACAATAAGACATTTGAATGCATGGACGAAGAAGGAAACCCATGGATTGTAAAAGGAATTCCAAAGGTGACTTCTGTTAGGCAGGTTTCAGCCATGCAACTGAAGAAGTTCTATAGAAAGGGTTGTCAATTGTATGCAACCCATGTTTTGGAGGCAACGGAAAATGAAACTCCTATGTTAGAGGACTATCATGTATTGCAGGAATTCAGAGATGTTTTTCCTGATGAGATTCTGGGACTCCCCCCAAAGAGAGACATTGATTTTACAATTGAACTTGTGCCAGGAGCAGCACCAATGTCTAAGACACCATACAGGATGAGTACACCGGAATTGCTAGAATTGAAAATGCAATTACAAGAGTTGTTGGAAAATAAATATATCAGGCCAAGTGTGTCCCCATGGGGAGCACCTATTCTATTTGTGAAAAAGAAAAATGGAACACTTAGATTATGTATCAACTATAGGCAGTTGAACAAGGTCACTATGAAGAACAAATACCCATTTCCCTGAATTGATGACCTTTTTGATCAAATGAGAGGAGCAAGAGTATTTTCAAAGATCGACTTGAGGTCAGGTTACCATTAGGTAAGAATCAAAGAGGAAGATATTCATAAGACAGCTTTTAGAACAAGGTATGGACACTATGAGTTCGTTTTGGTACCTTATGGTCTCGCAAATGCACCAGCTACATTCATGTGTCTCATGAATAGTGTTTTTAGTAAGTATTTTGACAAGTTCGTTCTTGTTTTTCTGGACGAAATTCTCATCTATTCTAAGAATGAAGAAGAGCATGAAGAACACTTGAGAATGACATTGCAATTGCTAAGAGAGCATAAGTTGTATGCAAAGTTAAGCAAATGTGACTTTTATAAAGATAGAATTCATTATTTGGGTCACATTATCTCAGACGAAGGAATATATGTGGACCTTGAGAAGATTGAATCCATTATGAATTGGCCAACTCCAAGGAATGTGATAGATGTGAGATCTTTTATGGGCCTTGCTGGTTACTACAGGAGGTTTATTGAAGGATTCTCCAAGGTCGCAAACCCGATCACTTCTTTGCAAAAGAAAAGAATAAAGTTTTAATGGTCACCAAGATGTGAGGAAAGTTTCCAACGGTTGAAGAATCTTCTTATGAGTGCACCAATTTTGAAAATTGCAGACCCGGAAAAAGACTTTGTGGTATGTACCAATGCATGCAATCAAGGACTTGGAGGAGTTCTTATGCAGGACAACCATGTGGTATGCTATGAGTCAAGGAAGTTGAAGGAGCACGAGAAAAACTATGCTACGCATGATTTAGAACTTGCAGCCATAGTACATGCTTTAAATATGTGGAGGCATTACTTAATGGGTAGGAAATTTGAGTTAAGAACAGACCATTGTGGTCTGAAATATTTGTTTGATCAGCCGACTTTAAATGCTAGGAAATCTAGATGGTTGGAATTTTTGTGTGAATTTGATTTTGAAATCAAACACATCAAAGGGAAAGAAAACAAGGTAGTAGATGCACTCAGCAGGAAAGTACATGAAATGCATGTGGCAGTGCTTAGCACTTGCCAACCAAATTTGAGACAGCAGTTTGTTAACCATATTGCTGAGGATGAAGTGTATGTGTAGATAAAGGATAAATTGCAGCAACACAACCTTGGAAAGAATCATGAAGGCTATCATTTGGAAGAAGATGGAATTCTACTTATAATAATAGAGCCTATATTCCACATGTGGCAAATTTGAGGAGGATTGTTATGGATGAAATCCATAAAGCTCCATACTATGGTCACCCCAGATACCAGAAAACAATTGCTACAGCAAGAAAATATTATTTCTGGCCAGGAATGAGGAAGGATGTCGCTGAATACGTTTCTAAGTGCATGACATGTCAGCAGGTGAAGGTTGAACACCAACAGCCAGCAGGTTTTTTGCACCCAGTGCCAATTCCATAATGGAAATGGGAACTAATTTCCATGGATTTTATTACAGGATTTCCAATGATTGCGAGACAACATGATTCCATCATGGTTGTGGTGGACAAGTTAACAAAGGCAGCGCATTTTATACCGGTTAAGTCCACGCACAAAGCCGATGCCATTGCAAATATTTTCATGAAAGGAATTTTTAGATTACATGGGTTGCCTAAGGCAATAATTTCTAACAGCGATACCAAGTTCAATTCCAATTTTTGGAAAAGTCTCTTTGCAGATTTGGGTACACAGTTGAACTTCAGTACCGCATACCATCCTCAAACGGATGGGAAAATGGAAAGAGTAAATCAGGTGCTTGAGGACATGCTCTGTATGTATGTAATGGACAAACCATCCAAGTGGGAGGATTATCTACACTTGGTAGAGTTTGCATATAACAATGGGCAGCAAGAATCATTGGGAATGAGTCCATATGAGGTTCTATACGGAAGAAGGTGTAGGACACCAGTGACTTGGGACAATCCAGTGAACAGAATTGTACTTGGGCCAGAATTGCTTAAGGAAATGGAGCAAGAGGTTGCAAAGATCAGGAAGAATTTAAAAGCAGCCCAGGATAGACACAAAAGCTATGTAAATAAGCATAGGGTAAATAGGGAATTCAGTGTTGGGGATCGTGTGTATCTTAGAGTGAGACCAAGGAAGGGTCCCTTGAAGCTTGGGAGTTGTGCCAAGCTATCACCGAGATATTGTGGGCCATTTGAAGTGCTTGAAAGAATAGGGCCAGTTGTATATAGACTTGCATTTCCTACTAGCACTAGAGCTCATAATGTTTTTCATGTCTCTTTTCTTAAGAAATATGTACATGATCCTAACCATGTGATTAATTGGGATGTGATCTAGGTGGAACCCGAGGGAGAGTTCCAAACTGATCCATTGCGCATCCTAGAAAAGAGGGTAACATTGCTCTAGAACTGAGCCATCGGACAGGTAAAGGTGCAATGGAAGCACTACGGTCCCGATGAGGCTACATGGGAGATGGAGGATGCCATGAGAGTGGCATATCCATTTTTGTTCAATTTTGATGAGCACTGAGGACAATGCTAATGTAAGGGGAGGAGAATGTCACATCCCCATTTTGACCCTGTGGCATTAAAATTGTAAATGATGTAAATATCATTATTTAATCATGGTGAGGAGCTCAAGGCCAAGGCCCCGCCATTGATTTATTGTTCTATGTATCGGAAATTAAAAATCGGTGCATATGGCTCTTGTGCTAGATAGGCACAATGTAAATGAAGACATCATGTAAATACAAATTTTAATGAAATTCCCACAACTAGCTATGCAATGCAACAAAGAGATGGGGGCATGATTTCACAAGGAATAGGGAGGGAAATTATTCAAACCCATGAGCCAATGGTGTTAATCCATTTCATTGAGAAAACCCATAAATCCCAACTACCCATTTTGGGTTATAAACCCAATAATTTAATTCTTCCAAGAGTTGGTTGAGGCACTGAATGCCTTGGGAATGGAGAGGCATGGCAGTCAATTTTCATGTATGGGCAAGCCATCCATCTGGAAAATCATATTTTTTGCTTCTTGGGAAAGAAAACACCCACGAGATGGTGCCCAAAGCCATTCTGAACCCATGGCATTTTCCCTCTCACGTAGTCTGAGCTAGATGGGCTTTCCCCATCACGTTTTTCACCATTTTTCCTGCATTTTCCATGCCTGGGAGCTCGTTTTTGAATTGTACGGCAACTAGAAGAGGAGGGCCACGATTTGGGACTGTGATGGAGGTCGTTTTTGCCCCAAAATGCCCATAGGCATTTTTCTGAAAATGGTTTTGCTCTCTAGGGTTAAATCCCGAATTTCCATTTTCATTTTTGGGCTTTCCCACGTTTTTCTAAATTGGTAGAAGCCCCATTTTGGACATCCCACTGAGGAAACGTTTTTCTTCATGCCCAACAATTGTGGTTTTGTTGTTATGTGCATTTTTTGTTTTGGTTTGAACCTATGACCAAGAGATTTGGAGTGGTAGAGGACAAAATTGGCTTAATAAACCTAGTGGGGGAAAATAACCTCTCAAGAAGATCAAGAGGGCTGGCTACTCTTCTATGTACACCTGGGACACTCTAGAATTGGAAGGTATGGCCTGGGGGATTGTGAATTGGTGAAGGGAATACTTCCTTGAGTGGGGTGTGTAGGCATTGTTGGTGCCAAGCTAGATGGATCTTGTAGAGGAATCCATGGCTCTATGCTTGAGCTCACTAGCTTAGCAATTCTTCCTTTCCATTTCCTAGTCGCCTGATAAACCCAATTGTAGATTGGCTTGGCTCATTTTGGTGTATGTTGGGTTATGTGTGAGTCTGTTGTTTCCTGGTTCCTTGTAGAAATCATGCCCAGCTCGGGGGTGGCAGTTGCATCAAGATATTGATAAGCACAACTGGCCTATGGTTGGGAGGAACGTTGCAGTTGCATAGCTGGTTGCTCAGGGACTACTCTGTTTCAAGATAAGTACTCTCATGTGCTAATTCTGTATTGTTTCAATGGATGAATGACATGAATGTCTTGAATGTATGATGGATGTGTAATAGAACTTAATTCTGTTGTGTTTTCAAATACTTATGTATTTCCATATTTCCATCTTCTCTCTATATGCATGTTTGTATACTAGATGTCCCTGAATCAGAGTCATGTTCTCTCCCATGTTGGTATGATGGGTGGGTATGTGACAGCAATCACATAACACAATGGTTTAACATGGTTCACCCCCCCGGATGGGAAGCTACATCCACAAGAACTGTTGTTTATTATTTTAGGAAAGGGTACAACAGTTCTTTCGTCTACGCACTCAGCTGCAGACGTTCTTCTTTCTTTCTCTCAAAATTAGGTCTTTGCGCACTCAGCTGCAGAGCCTTTACAATGCATTTTTCTAACATATCTCGCAATATTGAATAATACTAACCAAAATGAGAGTTAACCCTTTTCCTTTACAAAATTTCCTTATATATAGATCAAGACTCGTAGGTCATGTCTTTACATTTACGAAGGCAGAACCCTTAGGTTTACAAAACTGTCGCAGTTTTCCCAAAACCGGACTACTGGTAGCAGATCTTCTGTTACATGCGCACCAACAGGTTGCTTCCGCCGATCTATTCCTTCTTTTCTGGCCTTAGATGACTGGTTCGATTAGTAGTAGTCTTCTACCTATTGTGATTAGTCACCTACCTCCGATCTGCACCTACCCACTACTTGGTAGTTATCGATGATCTTTGCCAAAAATAGGTCTTCTGTGACCTAACCAAAATAACTACCTTCATCCATCGATGTCGTGCTTAGCTGGATCTTCATTGACATGGCACATCGCGGTGTTGTACTCCTCGCAGCACCAACCTCGCAGCTCCTTTGATACTATGTTGTGCACAACTTTGCAGCATACAAAAATTTATCCCAAAATTGTTCAAACTTAACTGTGCTTAGCTCCGCAGTTCTAAAAATTCTTCCTGTTCAAAAATGCCCCATCTGGGCCAAACCCAACAATGTCAAACTAGAAAGAAGATGTGTCGGGGGTGGTTGGGGAAGTGTGTTTGTCATGGTAGCGATGGTGTGGCCAATGCCCCCAATGTGTGGGGAAACTGTATGTGTTGTAGTGGAAATGGTGGGGTCGCTGCCCCTAATGTGTGGGGCAATGGTATGGGCCGCGACGGTAATGGTGGGGTCATTGTCCCCAAAGTTTGGAGCAATGGTATGGGCCGTGACGGTAATGGCGGGGTCGCTATCCCCAATGTGTGGGGTAATGATATGGGCCGCGGCAGCAATGGTGGGGCCGCTGCCCCCAGGCATGTTACTAGTCACCAGTGGATTTGTGTTGGTGGCCAATCCACTACCTATAGGGATGGATGTCTTGGCGGGAATGTTAGGTGTAGGGCCTATAGATGACATGATAGGGATGGTTGTTGATGTGGTGGTTGGATGAGTGGTGGACCCTCCACCAACCATCCCATCGAAAAAGGCGTTGGAAGTCATAACAGCTAAGGGGCTAGATGGAGCAGTATACGTGTTGTATTATGTTTTTGAATCAGATGTGGTATAAGGGGTGTCTTGGTCAGGTGACGAGGCTCTACATCTATGGCAAGGAGAACCAAGTAGAACGTGCTGCGGGGATTGGTCCTGTTTGTGACGGGACTATTTCTGGGATTCAATGGTGGCGATGAGGGTAATCCAGGTGAGGAGTGGTGAGTAAAAGGCTCAAAAATCCTAGTGCAACTGTGTGTGCACAAGGAGAGTGTAAAAAAGACGGCGCTTAGGCCAACAATGATGCTCAAAACGTTTGTTGCAACAGTTGTGCTACAACAAACGGAGTGGTAAAAAATGGTCAGAATACCAACAGACAGGGATCCTAACAAATGAAAAAAGGTAAAATAGGTAGACTGAGGGGAGGTAAGTGAGCATGCAAACATCTAACTAAAAGGTATGTTGCCTCAAACTGGGCATATCCTCTATAGGGTGATTAAATCCCAATCAGACAATACGAACAGTAGAACCAAAGGCTAATGGTATCCCCCTACTGAGAGGGACACTGGGTAGACAATCCTAGAAGAAAGGCTACTAAGATACCCTGTTCATGACACATCCAGAAAGGTGAATCTGCTGCTCCAGTCCTATCACCATGTGGGACTAAAAGGAACATCACACATAGACAATGAGTAAGTAGCCTTCGGTTACTAAATGGATTGTGGTATTCCACTCAGGCCTCCGGAACTAGTCTCAGCACTTCAACCCTCCTAAGGGAGAGGCCTTTAAGATAAATGGGTCGTAACCATGCCAACAAGTACTAGGGGATTTTAGTACCCTAGGTGACAACAACTATGTATCAAGTGTAAGCGACAAGGGGATGTTATTTGGATACCTATCCCCCTTGTCCTACCTAGCAACAAAATTCTTCTGTGTTCCCCAAGTCGGGTTAAAAGTTGGTTGAGTTAAGTATTTTTTAAGGGCTCACTTGAGTTAGGTGACAACATGTGTGCAACGATGATGTTGGAAGCTAACTATCAAGTAAAAAAGATGGCATTTAAATGCTATAAAAATGGAAAAAATGTTGGAAGCTGAATGCTTAACAAAAACTGAAAACTAATATATATATATATATTAAAACATCTAAAATAGTGAAAATCTGAAAATCAAAACGCGGCTAGGGGGCTGCTCTATGCAGTATGCAGTGTGGGTTTTGCACCAGAAGGTGTTGTGTGAAGCACAATTCTCAGTGCGATCAGTGCAGTTTCAGTGACAGGCGGTGTAGTGTGCAGTGTGCGGTTTTGGGCGAAAAATGCGGTGCAGCACATGTTGTGAGATAGTTGCAGTGAGTGTTATGTAGCGCGGGTATCGGGGTTCACAGTGCGCAGGGCGAGGCATGGTAGCACACAGAGCGGGAGGAAACCTACGGTATGCAGTGTGCAGGGTGGAGGGAAGTGCGACGGTGTGCAGTGCGGAATGAAGGGGGCACGCTGGGTTTTGTAGTGCACTGTGTGGATGTGTGCCTGTGGTAGGGGCCATAGTGGTGGCAGGGTGGCATGCAGAAGGGGCCATAGAGGTGGTGGGATGTCAAGTGGCAGGGGCCGCGGTGGTGTAGGGAGCAGAGCGGCGCCGCTCATGTGTAACCTCGGGACCATGGGTAAGCTTGTGCACACCGCGGTATGGACCGCACGCAGGGGCCAATGACAGGTGGTTGGAAACTACAGCAAAGGGTAGGGATGGTGCTGTGTGCATCACGCGTAGAGGTCTGATAGACACGGTGCAAACCATGAAAAGCTGACGGGTAGTTGCGGTGGAAACCGCGTAAAGGCACAGAGAAGCTACGCTAGGGATCGTAGAAAAGGGCTAGAGAACCGATCTGTAGACCACGCAAAATTGAGGAACAACCGCGGTGCAGACCACAGATGTGGGTGAAAAAGATGTGGTTTTCTACACGAAAAATGATGCAAACTGGTTGCAGCCATACAGAAAAACATGCAATACTGTAACTAAGCAAATAAAACCTAAAAACAAAACTTCTTGAATAGAAATAACAATAAAAACTAAATTGCCAGAGACGGGTTCAGATAGCAGAGTTGCCAAACTGTAGCTGGGGGATTTCACCCCAGCTAGCGCAAAGGGGCACCTACTAAGGGAAAGGGACCCTTAGTAGCAGGTCAAAGGGAAGTGATCAAAGCGTATTTAAACAACATAAAAAAATTCAATAGTCTGATCTAACATGTGCATGAGATAAAAGATAACTTAAAGCAATAAACAACAGATTTTCAAAGTAATAAACAAAGAATCTTTAACTTTTATATTATGGGCAAGCCAGAGCTTGCAAAACATTTACCTCGGAAATGAGGGTGGTGAAGCTCTGATAGTGTGTTCCAGAGCTCCTTTGGTTATGTACTCTCCTCCTCAATGCTTTCGGTGGTGGCTAAAGTTTCTATCTTCTCAAGGGAGGCCAACGCTCAAAGATGGATGGATAAGGCTTGACAAAAATTTTAGCAGCATAAGGGTAGAGTGATTGAAGGATATTTGAAATGAGGGGCCTCCACCCCTTTTATAGACTTAGATTAGGGTTTAAGGGCTTTTTAGGGTTTTTGCCCTCTTTTCTCTTTTATTTTTTATTATTTTCTTTTGAGTTTTATTCCCAATTATTTTGATTTTGACCCTCTTTTGGGGTTTTGGTATGTTTTTGAGGGAATTTTGAGTATTTTGGTACCCATTTGGGTTTTCTGGGATTTGGGAGGCTAGGTTGGTAGTAAATTTGGTCAACAAAGGTGTATGTCCAAAGGGATGAGCTGGTGAGCACTTTTTTGGTGTTAACAACACATATACGTTATTTAAATTTCAAATTTTTGTGGGAGTGATTGGTTTGGAATAACAAACCTATTGGCTAGGAAACAAAAAATAGGCCTATTAGCTTTCCTCCAAAACTCTCTCCAGTAGCTTCATTTCATTGATGTTTTTAACTATGCAAAACACAATAACTTTTATAAAATTACATAGATTTGTAAAGTAGATTCTACGGATTCTAAATATATATATTTTTCATATAAATGTTTATTTTTTCTATTTTTTATTAAACTTTGAAGTAACAGATGTGATGATCCCAAAATACAACGCTTAGTTGTTTTTGCTCTAACTTTTGATTGCATTCACCATTTCTCAAACAAATTACATGGTGCAGGAAAAGAGAGAGATCTCTATACACTCATATAAAAAAATTCAAAATTTCATTAAGGTATGCCCCTAAAGTGTTTCATGTGCACACAACGCCCTTTTTTCAAGGTTTTCTAACTTCAATAAATCACAAAAAACTGAAAAACATCATGAATAATTTTGGAAAAATAATGTTGTAGTAGTACAAGATGTCCTCTACATATGTACATAAGTATATGCAAAAATACTAACATTTAGTTAATATAGTGCTGCATGTGCACATACATATATGTTATATTGTCATGAAAATTTAAAAAACAATTTTTAGAAAAATAAATTTTAGAAACAACTAGACAAAATTTCAAAAACGCTTATTTGATTTTCTATATTTTGTATTTTACATCATCTTAAAATTTATTATGCAAGTGCCTCTAATTTCCTCTTGAAGTCATAAGTTCCCTATTTTTTCATATTTATGTGGAACTAAAGTGTCTTTAAAGGAGCTCATTATTGTACATCAACCCCTATACTTATGTCTTTATGCTTATGTCTTGAAATGTTGTATTTTCTATATAATATTCTATATCTATGTGTTTAGGTGTTATATTCATTTATTTTAAATGTCTTAATTAGCATATGATTACTATACGAAAGATTCGCTCCTTTATCATTTTTCTGCTATTGTGAGCTATTTTGGGTATTTATGTCACGATTTACCTAGTAAAAACAGGCAACAATAATCACTTTTCTCTATAGTTGAGTACATGTGGATCTTTATCTATAATTATGAGTATATTATATGTCATAGACATTCATAACTATTACCTTTGGGGTAAATGTTTCTATAATATGTGCTCCATTCTCTCGATGAAGTTATAAAGGGATTTAAGTGCTACCACAAGGTTGTAGAGGAAGGAAATGATACCATGAGTTTATAAAGGGGTTTAAGCTCCACCACAAGATGGTACCAAAGTAGAGGCTATATATTTGTGACTTCTAGGAGTAGTATATCAAGCATCAATTAAAAATTGAGGTATTTTGGGGGTTTAATTTGACAACATTTTAGTTGTTCCTAAGAAAGAGATGCTTTATACTTCAGGTAGTTGAGATTCTATTCATAACAGGTCAAGGAATCAAACCTAAGAAAGTGCGATTTTGAAGTTTATTTAAAAATTACCAAGTGAGGAGTTTAAAATTTGAAGAAGTTGGAGTGTTTAAAACTTCCTCTTTTGTTTTGTAATGCAAAATGGCTACATATTTTTTTATTTTGTAAAGGAGGATTTGTTTTTTTTGGATCCAAATAACCGAAAAAGTAGTAAATACCAAATATTATTATTCCATACTTAGATTTGATGAATAATTAATGATTAGAAAAGTGACACTATGAGGTGGCAAACCTCCTAGTACTATATATCCAAATATACAACACAAAATAATAATACAAATGAGTATTCTTAATCTAGGCAAAGAAAGAGAGTTAGGTGGTATCTTGGACAAAATGACAAGAATTTGAGATGATGAATATAATGGCATAGATATAGAATATGGTCATAACATAATCCCCTTCAAAAAAATTATCCCTTAAAAAATTGTTATTTGAAGTCATTTTTGCTTGAATTAATTATATTCCCATGTGATAACTTCTTTCACCTGATGAGGTACTCAATGAATTTTCTATTTTAAAGATAAAGAGTGTGATGATCAATAACAACTTCTATTTCAAGAAATAAATCTGTGTCCACATCCAATTATAGTGGTCCCTTTTTATTAGTTTTTTACCAAATGATGGTATTTAAGAATAATACAGAGAAATTATTTTGAATATGTGAAGAATAATACAATTATAACTCAAGCTAATTCCCCATATTGTGAACAATCTTGCAGGCTCCATAAAAAAATTGTGCTTCTATTTAAGAGTTGTGTTGGAAGAAGTTTTCATTGATGTCAAGCAGTAATTGTGTAGCTAGGGTTTTCACCCTAGCTTGTGCAAATGAGCACCTACTAAGGAGAATGGACTCCTTAGTAACAGCTCAAAAAACAGTAAAATAAACCTAGAGTAAATGACAGAAATAAGAAACTAAATCTAAGCATGTGCATGGGCATTTATCAAATAAATTTGCAGTAAAAGACAATAAACAGTAAACATTCATAGATTTTTCATGCAAAACAAATATACGAGAGAGTTATATCTTTTCATTAGATGAAAATGGAGTTTTTACATGAAATTTTACCTCAATGGTGAGGTTGATGGAGCTTTTGTATCCATAGGGATGAGATGCTCCAGTACTCCAAGGTCTCCTTCTCTTCTCCAAATGCTAAGATGGTTGGCCAAAGGGGCACTCAAGTGGTGAAAGCTAGCTCAAATGGATGGCTAGGGTTTCGGGAGTGATTTTGGCAGCATAAGGGTAGATTGGATTCTGGATGAATAATCGGGGGCCGCCATCACCTTTTTATAGATTTTTTGAGTGCTGGAGTATTGACCCATGGTATTTGGTACCACATGGTTTTGGTTATTGGTTTAGGGTTTCTTTCCTTCTTTTTCCCTCTTTTTCCTTTTTTGAATTAATTTTTTAATTTTATTCCCTTTTTATTTGATTTTTTGGGAATTTTGGGCCCTTTTGGAGGGTTTTTGGTATTTTTGGAGGAAATTTAATTATTTTGAGGAGAAAAAGATTGATTTTGGCCTTTTTGGTGACCATTTGAAGGTTTTTTGAGGTTTTGGATGCTAAAACGGTAGGAAAAGTGGACAAATGAGTCATGTGGCTAGGGGGATGAGCTAGTGAGAATTTTTTGGGTGTTAACACATTGATGTCAAAAGGGTGAAGAGATTTGTGGTGTTTCCATTGGTGTCAAGATAATAATGATGATTTGGTTGTAGTAGAGATAGATTTTTGGGAATATTTGATGAAGCCTTGAATCCTACAAAGAAGACCCTAATGATCCTAAGGAATCCCTTGAAGAAGAATCCTTGTCACACATGTACATAACTCCAAAGAGGTCCCCTTATGGTGTAGTAGTTGCGCATGGCCCTCAAATTAAGCATGGGTTTAAGGAGACCCTAAAAGAATATACAAGGCATGATGAAGTGTATAAATATAAGATCAAACTTTTCATTTCATCATCAATCAAGTCTCTCTTTGGTATTGCGCACCCCTTGGAGAAAAGTTTGAAACTTTCTAGAGGAGAAATTTTTGGGTTGAGGAGATTCACTAAAATTGGCATAACTTTCTCATACAATATCGAAATTATGAAATTATTGACTCATTGGAAATCTTGTTGAGAGGGCTATGTGATGACATGATCTAGAGATACTTTTGGTTTGTCTATTTTTTCTTCATCTTGTGACATTAGAAAATGTATAATTCATGCTTGTTGTTTTCTCTTGTGATGGCACATGTCTCTCATGGATAGAGTTCATCTTTGATAATGATATGCAACCTTATCTCTTTCTAAATCTCTTTGAAGTAATTGAATATGTCATGGAGGCTATGATGATGGTTATAATTGCATAGATCTTGATGATATCTTGTCATATTGTATGATGATCTTGGTATAGATATTGATGATTATATGGAATATTGTATGCTGGTCTTGGCATAGATCATAGTGGTTATCCTGGCATAGTCCATGGTTATGTTTTGGCATATGGCTCATCCATTGGAATGTTCAATGTTTTGAAAATGTCTATGATGTAAAATTTGAGGAAAATGAAATCGATGGATGATTGTTTCTAGGTATATATTTGAGGCATGTACATGTTGATATAGTGTGACAAATATTGAGAAAATGTGACAATGATTGTGGAATTGTGACATTAACATTAGCATTGTGTCAGAGTCAATGATTGTGGCATTGAAATAGAGATACTGTGATTATGAAAGGAACAATGATACAGGTACAAAGACAAAGATACAAGTACATGTTGATAGAGACAAAGATACAGGTTGAAGAGATAGTGTTTGGTTCATTTTTACATAGATAGTGATTGTGACAGGTTGAAAGAGGTGGTGATGCAGTGACACAGGTTGATAGAGACACTGGTACAGGTACAAGTTTACCGAGGAAGTGATATGGGTACAAATTGACAGAGATAGTGATACAGGTACATGTTGTGATAGTGATACAGTGACAGCAGGAGGTTGATCTTCTTATTCATATTAGAGTGGCATGATGGGCGAAGGATAAATATTTGTAGCTTCCTTCCAATCAATGTTGATAAATCAAGGAGTTGGAGCTTCCTTTAGGTTGGTTCCTGTAAATCAGGGGGTTGGAGCCTCTATTGGTTGCAGAGCCTAATATTCCTCATTCAAAGGTCGTGTTTCAGTCATGTTTGTATCCTAGCCCATGACAAGGGGGTTTAGGGGGGATTCCCCCCCAAAAAAATATTCACCATGGGGGGTCCAAGCGGGGGGGGGGGATACTTTTAGGAGCCCCCCCCATGGAGGGGGTCCAGGGGCAGGGGCAGTGCCACTATAGCAAACATTTAAGAAATAATGCCTTGTAAAATGTTGTAATTTCATAGTCATGACTTGGTCAATAATGAGTGATTTACGACTAGGTATTGTAGCATTGTAAAGATCTCCATGATTGTGTGAGAGAGACTATGAGAGAGTGAAGAGGAAGTTGTAGCGGATGTGCTGCAGGTTGTATCCCTTCATTTTTTGGATGGTATAATAATAAGGACTGACAATTTCTATGTGGATATATCCCATCTTGGGTGAACCATGTTATATTGGTGTCTCTCTTCTAATGTGTTTTATGTGATTTATATTTTCATCTTGTTTATTGTTATTTCTCCATGATCCTGTTTTTCTAACAACCTCCTTCCAATCGGTGCAAGTAAATCAGGGAATTGGAGCTTCCTTCAGGTTCCTATAAATCAAAGGGTTGGTTCCTCATTCCATTCAGTGCTGGAGAATATTGGAATTTGGTGCTTCCTATGAATGTAATCTTGTTATTATATAAGGAAAGCATTATGTGGTTTTCTCCCATTTGGGTTTCCACGTAAAATTTCCCGTGCACTGTGTATGATTTATGTGATGATGAATGACATTGTTAATGGTTAATGTTTACATGATATAATTAATGTTTGAAATGGTGAAAAGTGCTCAATATTGATTCACCCCCCCTCTTAGTATTTTGAACAAGTTGATTTGTTATATGGTTGAAGTTGTAGATATACTAATATCCCTTATTACATTATTTTTGATGATGATGTTGCTTCATAACTTTTTGTGTCATTTGAACATTTTGTTTAAGTTCTTGCTTCTTGTTTTGATCTATTTCATGGATTTTTATAGTACCTGTAGAGCCTATTAAATTTTATAGAGATGTACATCGACTTACTACACTTCATAGTAGACATTCAAATAAGATTGGCCACTAAGAGGTGGGTAACCATAAAGAACTTAGATTAAATTCATCTTATTCATTATGTGATTAATTGTATTATAGCATCAATTTATGAAGAAACACATGAGGATGCCTTATTTGAATCATAAAATTGAATATGACTCTCTAGACATTTGTTAACTATATCATTTTGACCATTGATATGGGATAATATGAAAAACTGAAAACCATTGTTATTCATGTTAGATTCTAAACAACCTTCCAAAAATTACTTAAGAAGCCCCCTTGGGAATTCCATAAAACCTTAAATTTATTTCATCAAAGCTTCTTTCACTTTACTAATAATATACATATTTAATATTCCATAAAATGTGCATGTTTAATGCACTTTACTAGCAATATACATATTTTATATTCCATAAAATGTGCATGTTTATTGAGTTTTCTTAGGAATTCCGTAAAACCTTGAATTTATTTCATCAAAGCTTCTTCCACTTTACTAATAATATACCCATTTAATATTCCATAAAATGTGCATGTTTAGTGCACTTTACTAGTAATATACATATTTAATATTCCATAAAATGTGCAGATTTAGTGCACTTTACCAATAATATACATATTTTATATTCCATAAAATGTGCATGTTTATTGAGTTTTCTTATTGCAATGAAAATTCCATCGTTACCTTTAATATAGGTAGGTTCATTAGCATTTCTTCTCATATTATGTCATAAATGTGTAAGGGTTGAAGTAACCCATTTTTTTGTTTCTCCCTTATTTCTTTGGAGCAATTAGAATTAAGCCTCAAAGTTTTAAACATCATTTTTCATTCCTTACCTAAATAAATATTTATTTACTTTTTAATATATATTGAATAAATCAAAATATCATCCTAAAGATGAGTGATGAAATTTAAATATATTTTTTTGTCTCAAATTAGACTTGATGTCCTTATAACAAAGAGTTTCCATAATCCAATCCAAGCATTCCAAAAGGGATATTCCACTTTCACAATTTTTATTTTATATTTAGTAGTATTAGTTGTCTTCCAAAAAACTTATAAATGACTTATAAATGATAGATGTAATGACATATATGTCATATCTATTTCCCTTTTACCTTCAAAGGGTATCCACAATGAAAATTCTTCTCATTTTTATACATGATTTCAAAATTAAATCCTTGTGACTCATTTTTATTTTTGTTATGAACATATCCATTATAATCAAATTTATTGTATGGTATCATGGATAGGATATTATTAAAATTTCTTACTTACACATTGCACACACTTTTTCATTCATAATTAGATTTTAAATCCTTAACTTTATGTTGCTTTATGTGAAAACCCCAATTAATTACATAAAAATGCACACAAATTTTCATTCATAGTTAGATTTCAAATCCCTAACTTTATGTTATTTTATGTCTAGTGACCCAATGGTGTACCTTCTTGAATTAATACTAATTTAATCACATGTCCTAAAGCATGAAATTCTATTATGAATGTTTTACTAAATTTTAGTGTTGCAAGTAGTTTATTTTGGTAGAGGTTGTAGCCTTGTCGGGTTTAATTTTCAACTAATTGTGGATTGATCAAAAATATTTTCAATGGATAGAATGGTTTCAACAAATTCAACATCATATTTTGCATATTTATTTTCAAACCTCCAAAGCACTGGGCTTGTAGTACATACTTTCAAATGGGGTTCTATGGGCATACCTGTTTAGCCAAATGTGCGTACTCAATGGTGAGCAAGGACACACAAAAAGTAGAAATGGTGCCTTCACGAATAGTAGCCAAACAAGAGGAATTCAAAAGGTGAGTTAAAGCCTTGGTTGCCAGATATAGTTTCATTATTTTCGTTGGTTACAGTGTATGAACTAGCTTCTGCTACTACAAAGCTTTCTTTTAATATTGAAAGTAGCTCTCAAATTGTATTTTCTTATATTCAACCAGTTGTCGAATAGCAGTATTTTAGTTTATTAGGATGAAAATGCCTATTGGAACACACATTGAGGTATTTTTCATTCCTCGGCAGTTTTTTTAGGTCAATGAAAACGAATTCAGTCCTTCCTTCATACGCTATAGTAGTAATCGAGGAAAAAACAACTTTCAAAGTTAAACGCATTTCTGTACACAAACATGAACGAAGAAACCCAATCGGTAGATAGGAATCCAGTGAAAAAACCAACTTTCAAAGTTAAACGCCTTCCTACATCTTCAAAATTATGAGTAATAGTTTATATTTTTAATACCCTTGTTTACGAAGAAGCCCTAACAGCCCGTCCGATCATTCGGTGCAAGCTTAATTTTGTTTGTATAAATGTAAATGTTAAAGGACAAACCATATGGTTTGATTGAGCTCAGTATTGAGCTATTGATTTTTATTTTCAACTCTCACTGTTACCGTGAATAGTATTATGTATTTATTTACAATAACAAGGCTGTAGAAGAGCCTGACCGGCTCAACCATTCGTTGAATACAGTGAATATCTTTTGTTATTGAAAAATGGGCAGATCCCCAATGGATTTGATCGAATATCTATGTTATAAGTACATACTTTTATATGGTTATTTATTTTATAGGTTTGGACACATCTAAGAGACTCGAACCTTTTCATACCTTTTCAACAGAAAAATGACAGATACTTTATATTGAAGTATGACTTAATTGTGTGTATTGCATATAGATAAATTTATTATGGTTTTGTGTTGCTTAGCCGTTCTTACTCAACTATAAGGCTTGTAAGTTGTCACATTTGATATCCTACCTCTGTGTATATATATATATATGCATAACGATTTATGCTCTGTATGATTCTGTAATAGTTGGAAGAGGATTATTATAGCATGGCCGTGACATTCGACCATGAAAGTAGTTTGATTTTCATATATAAATTTAAATCTCATTTGTTTGAGATTTTATATAAGGTAATACATTTATATTTTTTATATTATAATATATTATATAATATGCATATTGGTCAAGGGTTAAATCCTTAGATTCAAAATCAAATCCCATCGTGTATGCATAATATATGTAATATTTATCAGTATGTTTAACCTATGATAAAATGATTATATTTATTTAATAAATAGAAACACTTATTGTTTATGATTGAAGATTATAAATATGTTTTGTAACAAGTATTAGCAATATGTCCCACGATACATGAAGGTCTATGAACAAAAGGAAATTTATAGAACTAAGATGTAATATAGTTGAAGATTATAAATATGTTTTACAAGTAATAGGAATATGTCTCACTCTAAATGAAGACCTATGAACAAAAGGAAATTTATAGAACTAAGATGTAATTTATTAGTTTATATTCTAAACATTCTTCCAAGATAAATATATCATTACCAACTTAAAACAAAGAGAAACGTGGTTATTTGCCTATACTTATAGAAGAAGAATAAATCTTTAATGACTTTAGGATTAGAAAGCTCGTCATATGTATATTATAGTCTAAGGGAAGAATCAATCTACTCTTATTTGTTATAATAATTTCATAGTCTAGGTAGTTAAAGAACTAATCAAATCAAATTATCAGAATAAGAAAGAAAGTTTCCCATGACTCTGAAAGATCATTGTACATGAATTTACATAACTAATTTGGCTAGATAGAAAACTTAAAAGAAACATAACCAGAACTATAAATGAATTTTAGATAACCTATAAACTAGTATTGCTCGGGAAACACCATTAAAGATCCGATAACATCATTAATACTCGAGAAACTAACACCATAAAATATTAGAAGGAAGCTTTATCAATGGCATAAAGATGCATGGGACATGTGGATTTTAGATGGTATATGGCATGGAAAGGTTATCGGATCAAATCCGTTGGAGGGCAGAGAAGTGACTCGAATTCATTCTTCAAAAAAAAAATTACAATGCGAATAACTCTAATAAAGTTGTTCAACGAGACGATGGCGTGAATGTGCTTTTGTACATTAATTTTTTACAAATTTCCCCGACTTTACTTTGCCATGTCCACAAATTGACGACCACAAGATCCCTCGACAAATACATTCATGTACACTTCAACGGGTGTGGCATTCTGGAACTGTTGAAAAGCTCTGAATGGGTCAAACTAAGGGTATCCAAAATCCAACAATTTAGTGATCCATGTTAAAATTGATCAACGTTAAAAATTGTAATGACAATAATGGCTTAAGTCAAATGCAAGCTATTTTATTGAACACGCATATACAATTCTCTTGGTAGCATTGCAGCTTTCTTGTGTTTTGCTTTTAATTTTGGCACGGACTTGAAGCTCTGTTTCTATCTCCCTTGTTGATATTGATGTGGTTTCATGGAATATTATGAAAACTAAAATTTTTATCATTATTCTCTTAATTGTAGAAGAAAGGTAATTTATTTTCAAGTTTACGGTCCATAAAAAGATAGATTCCAACTAAAAATTTATAAATATTTATGTTTGGAAGGGAATACCTAGTAAGCAATTAATTTGGTGCTTATGATAAATGAATGAACGTGTCTCCTCTCAAAGTTATTTCATTCTTATCTATGGTATGTTACAATTCTAAAAGAATAATTTCATCTTCGTATTAGATTTTCATAGAATAAATAGTAACGCTCTCATAAAAAAAATTATGAGCTTCTCCATTATATGTGAGATAATCACTTGAGTGAGAAGAGACTTATTATCCGAAATTGATTTGGTATGTTCATCCTTTTTTAAAATGTCTCGTAATTGTTTTCATAGTTCATGGTAATTATACGTAGAGGTTTTATCCATTGTATCCCTAGAGCCACATGTTCCCCTCCAAATATCCTGGAATACATGAAAGTTGATGAATTTCAATATTCCATGTTATTAGTTCCTGCCCGCACGCAGTGCAGGGATTATAGAAATCGATTTTGGCTATTTTTATTAATCTGGCATAGATTATATAACCATTTAACCTAAGTTTTATGAGCGAGATTCTCTTCCATCCAATCACCAAGTTGGGAGCATTATTTGGCCTTTATTCGAGGCACATGCTATTTTTTGTCTTTATGTGTGCTTAGCAATTGCATGCTAAACGCATGTGTTTGGGCCCTTGACGCTAGTGGCAGTGTGTATGGTGGCAGTGTGCATGGGCTAATGTTGGTGCGGGTGGCAGGTTGCAACCATCGTTCTCAAGCATACCTGTAACATGTTCTTGATGTAAAGAGAGACACTCGTAGGTTAAAAGAAGATGAAGAGAAGCTGATTCCGGGTGTCGTTCCACAAATGAAGCAGATTGATTCCTGCTGCGGTTGTTATCTTTGGCTAGGAAAGCTTCTGCTATTGCTTCTGATGGAACGAGGATGATGCAGTATGCTCATGAATTACACGTTTATTTTGCATCAGTCCAAATTCATGCAGGCTGCACTTTCAAACCTCGTTAGTCCAACAAGTATTGTAGGCTCTGCTCATTCCTCAACCGAAAATTCAGAAAGTATTCCATCCACAGTAACAGGTGAGAGCAAGAACTTGAAGTTTGTCGAGGTAACAGATCAAGAACTTAAATTTTGTGGAGGTAACAGATCCAGACCATTGTAGGTCTATCATATTTAACAGATCCACTTCCAACCGGTAAGGAAAGTTTTCATGCTCTCCCACACTAAAATATCCTACGCACAAAACTGTAATTTTCTTTGGTAGCTTTTACAGATTCTTAAATTACTTTACACATATTTAGGTTCAGTTCTCTAAGCTTTGGACTACAATAATGCTGCACATAAGATATGGATGTGGCCACATAATGCTCTGAAAGGTCTGTCTTTTCAAATGGACAACTTCTAATGTCAGTTACAATTGTTGAAATGCAACTACAACAAATGTTCCACCACAGTTTTGGCTTTGGCTTTGGTACCCTTATTATCTGCTTCTGGTTGGAAATTATGTTAAGGTACCGAATTTTGCTACATACTCCAGGTTAACACAACCACACAAAGGCTGCAGAGTGAGAAACTATGTTCCAATCACCTTCTTACTGCTATAGACACATATAGGGCAATGCATACGAGGCCTGTGGTCTGTACAGTCAAATGCACATGGATCTTTGACATAAGGTATGGGTGAAAACGCGAACCTGGGAAAAAATTCCGTGACAATTTGCTTTTTTTTTGTTCCAATTTCCGTTTTCTTGCCCAAGACAAAAGTCAACAAATTTTCTCGGGCAAGACATTAACCACGATTAAACATCTCTCAGCAGAGAATTCGTCCATAGTTATATAATTGTTCGCCCTAGAAAATTTAGTCTTCTCGTCCGAGAGTATAACCTTTTTTTGATATTAAATTCTTGGACAAGTGTCTCGGTCGAGAGTTTAGATTCCTTTTAAACTCTTGGCCGAGAAACATTTAAGTATATAAATGCGAACAAACTTCCTGCACCTGTCACTATGTGTCATTGTTGAACGATTTTCGCTTTCCGTCGTTCAAATGCAGTGCTCGTAGAGGACATTGAAAAACCGTAGGGAGGGGAACGGCCATGGCAATGAAGGGTCGAAGGAACGACTGCCAACACGCGAAGACCAAGGGAACGAAGACGAAGGGAGCTTTTTGTTTGCACAGGTAATTGACTCATAATCTCAAAACCCCCACTTCTTTTCTTGGCTATCTCAAATGGAGAATATTCTTACTGAACATGGACATTTCATGAGCTCTGCAGACCCTAATGGTTGGTTGTTGGATAGCCTACTAATATACTACCGCCATATCCCCATGAAGATAGTTCTTCCCATAGGATGGAGTTTTCTACCGCTGATTAAGTTCAATCAATAGGTTATATTGGAACCAATAGGGGTTATATATATTGGGATATTCTCACTACCAAATAGTCAGATAGATGATGAGGGTATAAACCCGTAAAGTGTATTGATTAGGAGGGTTTTTCCTAATTGGAACCATATTTGCGACCCAAGCAGAGTACCTGGAAGGAATGATTATCTTTGCATCATAGATTTTTTTTTAGTCTTGTATAGAGAAAATAAAGGAGTGACTCTCTTCAGATAATAAGGGAAAACATTGAATCCTTTGAGTCAACGGGACCGGGAAGGTGAATGCTACATAGTGGCCATGGCACGTCAAGTATTGCAACGATAAAACACCCATTGAATTCACTATTACCTGCGAAAACACCCATCATAGCACAATGGATCCTCTCGTATATTCATTATGCAGGAGAACAACGAGCTCTTTAACTCTTTACAAACAGACCCTATTAGTGAAATTAAAATAACCCCCAATTACCAGCATCCTCAAGTGGATAGTTAAAACTACTTCCAAAGCTCATCCCATTCTACCCATGACTGATTTTTAAATTCGTATCTTCTTACCTCATCTGGAGCTCTTTTAGCACATTCGCTGCTTGATTTATTTATTATCCAAGAGTAGGAGTAGGGTTTCAATAAAAAAATTTATTTTCTTTTTAGATTTTGTTCTACACAATTGTTTCTCCAATTAGTATGGTGAAACGGGAACGAGATGGGTTAAATTTTCAGTATTAAATCACAATACTATAGGATCTTTGCTGAGAGAATAACATCTACAGTATATCAATGCATGACAATCATAATATGACAAGCATCACAAGCATCACAAGAATCAAAAGCATAGAGACAAGAGACACAGAGTTTCCGTGGGGAAAACCCTAAGGTGAAAAACCCCACAACTTCCTCAGAGATAGAGAGAGCAATGGCTCAACCAAAATACAACCAAATAATACAGAGATAGTCTCCTAGCAGATGATCCTCCTCCTCCTCACTAGTGCGCCACTTTCCAGAGAGAGAGATAGATACTTTTCCGAGTGAGTAAAATAGAGATCTCCTATCTCTATTTATACTCACCTTTTTGCCCAGTGACCTACTGGGGCCGACTTGTCTACTTGAGTACATCCATATTATATTATATATTAATTAGGGCCGACCCCATAAGGTGGTCTAATAACCCATAGGCAAGTACACACACTTGCGACACTTGTCAATCCACATGACGACACTTCCTTATAGAGGAATAACACATCTCTTATAAGGGTACAATAAATATATATATAATACACAGATGAAATACATTCCGAAGTTACATATACATCAACACTCCCTCTTAACTAGGAAGGTATTTCTCGACACAGATCTGCTAGACAAGTCTTCTTCTCTGGATCATCGTCATCGATGCATCGTCATCATCATCGTCACTGCTGCTGCTATCTCATCCAATCTCTGTCTCTACTCGTCATAGGAAGTTCTACAGAGCCAGTCCTTTTTCATACTGGATGTAGGCCCACCACCTGCAGGTCTTCGTCATCACTGGCCATACTGTGGAATCCTCAGGACTTATTACGTGTGTCACAAAACCTCGAAAGAGCATCCCAGGATATTACGGGTACACAACTCCAACCTGTAGGATCTCCCAGGGCGCTATTACATGTGACCCCACCACAAAACCTCGAAAGAGCATCTTAGGATGTTACGGGTACACAACTCCGACCTAAGATCTCCCAGGGCACAAATTACATGTGGTCCACCACAAAACCTAGCAAGAGCATCTCAGGATGTTACGGGTACACAACTCTGACCTGAGATCTCCTAGGGCACAAATTACATGTGGTCATGGCAAAACCTCGCAAGAGCATCTCAGGATGTTACGGGTACACAACTCCGACCTGAAATCTCCCAGGGCCCAAATTACATGCCATAGGACAAAACCTCGCAAGAGCATCTTAGGATTTTACGGGTACACAACTCCGACCTGAGATCTCCCAGGGCACAAATTACATGTCCTCCCAGAGCAATGTCTCGAAAGAGCATCCCAGGCTGTTACGGGTACACAACTCCGACCTATAGGATCTCCCAGACATGCTCATCTGCACAACCTGATCCACGGCCACAGAGTATCAACCTGATACTCACCATACATCATCCTGATGTACTCATGATCGTCCTGATCATAATCACTGCAACGTCCTGCTGCAAGTCATCTGGAGCAACATCCTGAAGCTCGTCATCCATGATCGTCCTGATCATCAATGCAACATCCTGCTGCATGTCATCTGGAGCAACATCCTGAAGCTCGTCATCTATGATCATCCTGATCATCACTGCAACATCCTGCTGCATGATCTACCTGATCATCAATGCATCTTCCTGATGCATACCAAGTATCATACATGATCCTCCTGATCATCAATGTATCCACCTGATACAAATATATGATACATGATCCTCCTGATCATCAATGCATCTACCTGATGCATACCAAGTATCTACCTGATACATATCATCATACATGATCCTCCTGATCATACAATGTATCCGCCTGATACATATACAGATACATGGTCCAAGCATCCAACATGATGCATAAAAAATACATACACATGATCCAACTGATCATATCCAACATCCAAAATGATGCGTACATACATACATAAAATGATCCAACTGATCATATCCTGCATCCAACATGATGCGTACATACATACATAAAATGATCCAACTGATCATATCCAGCATCCAACATGATGCGTACATACATACATAAAATGATCCAAATGATCATATCCTGCATCCAACATGATGCGTACATACATACATAAAATGATCCAACTGATCATATCCAGCATCCAACATGATGCGTACATACATACATAAAATGATCCAACTGATCATATCCTGCATCCAACATGATGCGTACATACATACATAAAATGATCCAACTGATCATATCCAGCATCCAACATGATGCGTACATACATACATAAAATGATCCAACTGATCATATCAAGCAGAAACTAGAACATCATCCTGATGCTCATCATCCAGCGCTTACATCCACAGCCATGTGAAGGATCCTCCTTCCAACATGCTTGGAATGGCTTCAGCAAATGTGTCTGTCACTTCTTCCTCGAAGTGTCCTCGATCTGAATAACGCCAAGCCTCTCTCTGAAGTACTCGAACTTCACCCTGGCTAGTGGCTTCGTCAGCACATCTGCAATCTGCTCGTCCGTCGCAACATACAGGAGCTTCACAGCTCCTCTCTGCACCATATCCCTGATATAGTGATATTTGATCTCTATGTGTTTCGACCTGTCATGAAACACTGGGTTCTCGGACAGCTTCACACAACTCTGGTTATCACAGAAGATACCAGTAGCCTCCAACGGGAGATCAAATAACTCAGACAGTAGCTTCCGTAGCCATACTGCCTCACAACTAGCTGAACAGGCTGCAACATACTCTGCCTCAGCTGTACTCAGTGCTACGCAGGACTGCTTCCTGCTAAACCAAGAGATCACACCTGATCCCATACTGAAGCAACACCCAGATGTGCTCTTCCTATCTGCAGCACTGCCAGCCCAATCTGAATCAACATAACCCTGCAGGTTAAACTTTTGATTTGCCTCATATCTGAGCCCATAATCCACTGTACCCTTCAGGTACCTCAGAACATGCTTTACAGCAACCAGGTGAACACTCCTCGGATCCGTCAGGAACTGGCTCAATGTGTTCACAGCAAAGCAGATATCTGGTCTCGTGTTCGTCAGGTACATCAAGGACCCAATAATCTGACGATACATAGAAACATCAACTGGCTCAGATGAAGCATCACAAAGAAGCTTCAGATTCGATGCCATAGGTGTGGCCATGGCTTTGCAATCCATCATCCCAAATCTCTTCAGGATATCTACTGTGTACTTCCCTTGACCAAGGAAGATCCCACCTGCATTCTGCCACACCTCCATACCTAGGAAATAGTGCATCATTCCCAAATCTTTCATATCGAATTCAGCTGCAAGCTTCCTCTTGGTATCTGCAATCATTCTGTCATCTCCTGTCACAAATAGGTCATCCACATATAGTAGTAGAATCACAGGATTCCCTTCCTCAACCTTGTAGTAAAGGTTGGAATCTGCTTTACTCTTGGTAAAGCCCAAACTAGATAGGAAACTGTCCATCCTACCATACCAGGTTCTGGGAGCTTGCTTCAAGCCATACAAGGCTTTCTTCAATCTGCATACATATGACTCCCTGTCAGGTCTTGGGACTGCATCCCAAACATCTTCTTCATGATCTACGGATCATGGCATTCCATTTCTTCATCCCAGATCCTGGGAACTTCAATATCTTCAATAGATATCTTTCTTGCTGGAACAAATGTTGTAGTCCTTTTGTAGGTGAAGATATACGGTCTTTTCTACAAAACAAGTTAAATTGCATGATTAGAAACATCTCATAATTTTCAGAACAAATTCTTTACACATAAAGAAATATGTCATGCATTCATGCAGTTATCTTAGCCAATGCTTCAATACAACATTTATCCATGTTCCACAAATTTCTAGATGCCTTCCAGTCTCTACCAGAACATTGTTAAGAGTTTGCACTACTCCCAACATGTCAGCAAAGAGGTTTCATTCTAGATAAGTAGCACTGGAATGTTGTACAGTGCCATAAGCCACTTACCCATCACATGCATATTAGTAGTATACTGTTCATTAATGCAATCATTCAAATATGCACAATACATCTCCTAAGTCTATGAACATAAGCATAATATTATTAAACAAACAAAATAGGCAAGAAATGATAATTGAAATACTTATCTTTGTTTGTTTGTTTGGGTGGACTCCCTCTGAGTCTTTGCTTCCTGGTAGGAGCTGCTGAAGTAGCTTCTTCTACACCTTTCTGTTGTGGAATGTAGGAAGATGGTCAACTCCCTCTGAAGATCTGCATCCTTGCAGGAGCTACTGGAGTGTGCTCCCTTTTGATCTTTGCTTCCTGGATAACCTGTCCTTATATTCATATTTGCTGACATCAATATTCTTGAACCCAGAAAAGACCTCTTCTGGTGTCTTGTTGTCCAATATCTTGTGGGGAGTTCTGTTCTGCACATATACAACTGTTCTAACTGCTTCTGCCCATAGATGCATAGGTAGATCCTGGTCATGCAACATTGCCCTTGCTGCTTCCATGATAGTTCTGTTTTTCCTTTCTGCAACTCCATTCTGTTGAGGATTATATGGAGCAGTCAACTCCCTCTTAATCCCTGAATCACTACAAAGCTTCTTGAAGTCATTTGAGGTGAATTCTCCACCATTGTCAGATCTGAATGTTTTGATTTTCTTGTCAGTTTGATTCTCCATCAAGTTTTTGAATTCCTTGAATTTATCAAACACCTCATCTTTGCCCTTCAAGAAGTATACCCAAGTCTTCCTGGAGAAGTCATCAATAAATGATACATAGTAAACATACCCACTTAGGGAACTGGATGACATGGGGCCACATACATCTGAGTGGATGATTTCCAGGATGTCTTTTGCCTTGCTTTCACTGCTTGGGAAAGCCTTCTTAGTGTTCTTACCTTTTGCACATCCTTTGCAAACCCCTTCATGTTTGGTCTTGATTTCAGGAAGACCTTCTACAGCCTTGCTTGCAATTGGAAGTGCTCTATAGTGCATGTGAGCAAGTCTTCTATGCCAAAGTTCACTTGGCTCCATGGATTCATGTACCATGGCATGTTCAGGTTGACCCTTTAATTTATACAAGCCTCCCTCTTGCTCTCCAATCACTACTGCATCATCTATAGTCTTTCCCTTTGGCCACATTAGTACTTGGCCATCAACAAATGCAACCCTCATACCTTTTGCATCTAGAGCAGAGATGGAGAGTAAGTTCTTCTTGAGCCCAGGTACATAGAGAACTTCCTTCATCTTCAGAGATTTTCCAGAATCTAAGTTGTAAGAGGCTTCACCACTTCCTTTGATTGGATATTGATAATCATCCCCAAGTTTCACCTTATGGGGTGATTCATGTTCAGAAAGGTTCACAAATGATTCCTTGAACCCAGTCATGTGTTTGGAAGCCCCACTATCAATCAACCAATCATTACATCCATGGGAGATGGTACCTGTAAGAGCGGAAATTAGAACATATTCTTCTTCACTTGATGAGTCATCATCACTACTACTTTCTGCCCTAGCCTTCTTCTTTGGAGGTTCATCATCTTCGGCAGCATGGGCATGAAACCTTCTTTTGCTACCTTTCTTCTTCTTACTGGAGTTGTTCTTATTATCCCTTTTGTTCTTGGGACAATCTGAAGCAAAGTGACCCTTCTCATTGCATGTGAAGCATCTTAGGTCCTTCTTATTCTTTTGATGGAATCTTTTGGGGTGAGGGTGATCCTTCTTGGTTTTGCTTCTTTTGGTGTGAGCTGCAAGAGCTTGATCTTCACCTCCCATCTTTTCCTCACAAGCTATAAGCCTAGCTTCTTCTTGAGAACATTCTTCCCGAAGTCTACTGAAGGAGATCAACTTCTTCCTTGCACAAATTCCTTGAATAAAGGAATCCCATGACCTGGGTAGGCCATTTAGAGTGGTCATCACCACTTCACCATTCTCCACCATTTCATCTACTGCTTCTAATTGTTCCTTGATCTGAGAGACTCTTGAAAAGTAGGATTGAATGGTTTCCCCATTCTGAAACTTTACTGCTTTCAATTGGTTCCGCAGGGTCATCTTCCGATTTATGTTCTTTCCTTCAAATAGCTTGGTCAAAGATTCAAACATCTCTTTGGGTGTCTTGAGAGAAGACACATGGGGTATGAGATGGTCTTTGATAGAATCAGCAATGATTCTCTTTGCCTTGACCAAGTTCTTCTTGTGCAATACCTTGGCCTCTTCATCCTCTGGGATAGGGATGTCTTCTTTCACATATGAGTCCAACTCATTCTCTTCCAGGATTAGCCCAATCCTATACTTCCAGGCTCGGAAGTTATCAGCCCCTTCAAGCTTATCCTCAAGCTTGGTGTGAAGAGACATCTTTAAGAGTACTTCAAATGGAAATAGAAAAGATTTAGAACTTACCACTTGAAGTGCTAAAAACTGGATCTGGTCCCAGATTAGGGTTTGTCAGAGAAACCCTAAAAATTCAAAATGTGAATTTCAAAATTCTGAAAGGATAGAAAGATGCGCCTTGGAGAGCTGATCAGCCTAGTACATTTAGAATTTGAGATCAGCAAAGTCTTGTCCTTCAAAATTGCCTTTTTGTCCTCCCGGGTTCACTGGGGAGAGCCCTGAATTAGGGTTTGAGTTTCCCGGAGATCTACCCAGCCAAAAATCTCGATCCAAAGCTCAAACCTTCGATTTTTGCAAGGAGCTTCCAGCTGTACCTTCAGTTTCCATAAATTCCTATTTTTGTGGAAACCCTAATTTTTAGGGCCAAAACTGAAAATGCTCGGAACTGAAATCTGATTGGACAGAAAGATGCGCCTTGATGAGTAGATCCAATCTACTATACTGAATTTCAAAAATCTGTGGAGAGAAACCCAATAAACAAGCAATACAAGCTTCTGTCACTGCAAAATGTCTTCTTCTCAGTTAAGCTCTGATACCATGTTAAATTTTCAGTATTAAATCACAATACTATAGGATCTTTGCTGAGAGAATAACATCTACAGTATATCAATGCATGACAATCATAATATGACAAGCATCACAAGCATCACAAGAATCAAAAGCATAGAGACAAGAGACACAGAGTTTCCGTGGGGAAAACCCTAAGGTGAAAAACCCCACAACTTCCTCAGAGATAGAGAGAGCAATGGCTCAACCAAAATACAACCAAATAATACAGAGATAGTCTCCTAGCAGATGATCCTCCTCCTCCTCACTAGTGCGCCACTTTCCAGAGAGAGAGATAGATACTTTTCCGAGTGAGTAAAATAGAGATCTCCTATCTATATTTATACTCACCTTTTTTCCCAGTGACCTACTGGGGCCGACTTGTCTACTTGAGTACATCCATATTATATTATATATTAATTAGGGCCGACCCCATAAGGTGGTCTAATAACCCATAGGCAAGTACACACACTTGCGACACTTGTCAATCCACATGACGACACTTCCTTATAGAGGAATAACACATCTCTTATAAGGGTACAATAAATATATATATAATACACAGATGAAATACATTCCGAAGTTACATATACATCAACAAGGAATACTGTAAATAGAGACACTGGAAAAAATGTATTGAACAAAATGGGGACTGAAAGCAGAAAATGCAATAAGGGATCCAGCAGAGCATGGGAAAAGGAGAAAGATTAGCAAGTATCACATCTCAAGCATCATCAAGATCAAATCCAGATTTAGGAGGGATCGATCCACATTTCCAGAAACCAATTGTTAATATGTAAGCACATACATAGTTTATATTAATTGAAACTTTTAGAATTCAATCATACAATAGCCAGGTCTCCTATATTTTTCATATGTGGATGAGAAACGAGGGTTCACTATTATAAATCTTATCCAATAATGTAGACATTTTCATGTTATAAAAACAAAAGAATATTGCTTAATGCATTGATTCCACATGTATCAAGATGATTGAATTGATGGATAATAAATATAATTTAAGCATACTATAATGATACCTTTAGGAGTTGTTCTGTACCTCTCATACAATCATAAATATGCATCCTATGCACTGATAGTTTAATATAATAATTGCTGAGTTGGTAGCAATGCAAATGTCTTGTCATTGGTATATTACAAATCAGGCGCTTGAGAGATGCGGGGTAGTCTAGATCTCTCCCCAGCTAAGGAAAAAGAAACACTACCCAAGGTAGTGCACATGGTATCCACCATTGCATCTTGCACCTCACTGTTGAGATATTGTAACTTCAAAGAATATTATATTTGTACTTTATTATTCTGGAGATGTTTCATTCCTCCTTGAAGATCTTATTGTATATCCGGAGATGTTTATTCCTCCGTCGAAATGTGGTAACTTGGGTTACTAGACTTCCCTAGTGGGGGTCGGCCCTGTATGTGTTATGTGGGTCAAAGGGTTATTAGACCACCCTAGAGGGGTCGGCCCAGTCAATTGTAGTGGGGTATTTAACCCACTGGTTAAATACGAGGCTACATGATTTGTGTAAAAGACAAGTCGGAGTAGTGTATAAATAGAGGAGGTGTATTCCTCATTTGACACACACTCACTCACTTAAGAGTGGCGCGCTTGTGGAGGAGAGGTATGCTATGGAGAAGGAGGAGCTTATGCTCAGGGTTACATCTTTGTATATTGATGGTCATCTATATTGAGGAAGAATTACTGGGTTTTCTACCCCATGAGGGTTTCCCAGGATAAATTTGTGTCTCTTGTGTTTATGCTGTACTTGTTGTTTCTTCACTGATCCTGTATATGCTATTATTGTGAAATGGAATGCAATGCTGCTATTTTCTGTCTTATCATATTAAATCTTAACATGGTATCAGAGCTAACCTGAAGGAAGGCAAGGTATGGCACTTGAGACACTTGCTTCTCTTGCGACAATTTGAAGGTTAGGGTTTTATATAGCAAAAACCAGCCATCGTGAAACTTTTGCTATAAATCCATTTATGAGAAGGTTCAGAATCTGAAACCTTTACAGGTCATAGATAACATCTCCAGGTATCTGTTTTCCAAAGGGCACCCTCAGATTCGTTGTACTTTGTAAGTTATGATCAATACAAGTTAGGGTTTCTGCCTCTTCCACATCTCAGTCAAAATCAGGTGACCTTGGAAAAAAGGTCATAACTTGGGCTAGGAAGCTCCAAATGAAATTTCGTAAAAAGTGACAGGTAGTACACAGACTGTACTATCTCAGGAAACGTTTTCAAGGGCCGAAGTTGAACCAGTGACATGTGTCACGCCGTACAAATTCGCTCTCCTGTTTTATCCCATAAACAGGTCACGTTGCGACACTTGGCATAACTCTCTCTCAAAGAATCCAATTGAGGTCATACCTATTGGGATGGAAAGATGATAGGTCAGGCTACCAAGGAAAACGTTTTCAAACCCTGTGGAGCAAAAATTTCGGAGTTACAGCAGAAACAATCAGGTACATATTTCTGTCAAAACAGAATTATTTTTTTAGCACCTTCATTCATGGCTTCCGGAATTTAGGGTTTCGGAGAAAGTTAGAATTTTTGGAATCGGAATCCACGGCTAAATGCTACTCAGGAAAATCGAAATTTAGAGACCAAGATCAAACCTTTTGATTGGATAGAAAGGTGGGCTTCATCAAAACCTAGTTTGGGTTCCTCTCGAGAAGATCCAGAAGTTTCGAAGGCAATTTTGAGGGGTCAAATTTTGGAGATTTCAAAATTGAAGTATGCTAGTTTGATCAGCTCAGCAAGACACATCCTTCCATCCATTCAAAAGTGTGAAAGTCAAAGATTGAATTTTTAGGGTTTCTCTAGCAAACCCTAATCAAGCTCTAGATCAAGTT
Organism: Larix kaempferi; assembly: GCA_027924585.1. NCBI lineage: Eukaryota > Viridiplantae > Streptophyta > Pinopsida > Pinales > Pinaceae > Larix > Larix kaempferi. Next base: position 6,663,485 of record BSBM01000893.1, read on the forward strand.
TCAGGGGGAGTTGAGGCTAAGGCCTTACATAAGAAGACTACAAGAAGTCTCGACAGGTATGACTTAAGGAGTTTAGGTATGTCTTGAAATCTGATTCTTGATTAAGTTCATAATGTGTTTGTCTTCATATTATTTATTAGTACAATCTTGATTAATGTTAGAATTGTCTTATCACCCTAGTAACAATATGAATGCATGTGAATGATCGAAGACATTCATTAATTAGGGCTATATGATTGTACTAATGCAATATGGTGTTGTGTGAGGTTGATGTTGTCTGCTAACAAGATATAGGTACATCACAAAAAAAAAAGACAAATCAAGTTCCATGACCATGAAAACATGAAGAAAAAGACTCATCCATAATCTTTGATCACATAGAAGTTCTACTTACAAGGTATGTATGACTTTGCTCTATTATGCTTAACCTATGAGATATGCAGGTTCCAACATAGGATCTCTAAATCATTGAAGAGAACAAAGAAGATATTGATTAGGTATGTTAGACATAACTAAGCAAGTATACTAATCCAGGTATGTTTTCCTATGTCATGTTAGAATCTTACCTTGTGTTAGGATCCCTTATATAAGTATACTTGGTATGATTGGTTATGCTTATTCATAAAGTTAGTAATCAAGGGTTTATGCATATTATGTCTCTTATCTTGGTTGATTATTTAACTAACTAGATCAAACAAGAATATGCATGAGTAAAAGAAGACTTCCCTGAAACCTTGAATATTATCTATAATCATGACTATACATTTTCAAGATTATTTAGAACTATAATGTTTTGATAACATTGAGAATATACTAATGAATGTTTGTGTATGAGATCATGAGGATGACAATTGAGAATGCACAGTGGTACAGAATGAATAGAAGTTCAAAAGACATACAGAAGATCAAGCGGGAGGCAACCACACAAACAGAAAAGATAAGTATTTGAGTTGTTATTTGAAATAGTAAATGATATTGCCTGTAATAGGTTGTATGCATATTTGTATTCCTAAAATATATGATGCCGAGCATAAACATTCATAGAGAATTGAACAGTATACTACTAGTATGCATATGATTGGTAAGTTGGACAAACATTCCATTGTTGTGTGTCTAGAATGAAACCTCTTTGCTGACATGCTGAGAGCTGTGCACACTCTCGATAGTATGTTCTGGCAGAGATGGAAGGCATCTAGATAGCCACTGTATGCATACAGGATATGGGAAAGTGTTGTGCCAAAGTATTGGTCAAAATAGTTGCATAACTATGTAAACAATATCTGTATGCATAATAGGTTATCATGTCAATATGATTTGATGATTATGAAGTATTACTAATCATGTACTTAATTTTGATTTGTAGGAAAGATCATGATGAATGATGAACACTGAACAAGCGATGGATGTTCAACAAAATATTTACAAATCAAACACACTATAGAAGGCTTGTGGCTAGAAGATTCTCTTAGAAATAGGAAGAGAATCATGATGAGATGTTTGCTCCAAGTGGCTAGATAAGACCATTCTCTTAATGGTGTAATTAAAGAAGAAGTGTGAATCAGGTTCTGTATGGGTTCCCAGGATCGATAATCAATTGATGAGCTTAATGATCACCATGGGTGATGAGGATCTCAACCTTTGCTACAAGGTTGAATATTGTTTCTATACACAGATGACATGGATGCAAGAAGGAACTCACCACAGTGTTCAAATGATATTGAGGCTCATATCAGTAGACCCATCTAACGAGAGATGGCATAGATAGATATGTAGAAGATCATTCAATGCAGAGTGTGAATGATGTTCAGTCACAAAGAGAGAATTGACAGTTTCTTGATAAGCTTGGGCTTTACCAAAAGTAAAGTTGTTCCTAACCTTTACCTTAAGGTTGTGAATGATGAACATATCATACCATTATTGTATGACGATGATCTCTTTCTGACAAAGAATGAGAAATAGATCATGAAAAGAAAGAAGAAGATGGTTGCAGAAATGAAAATGAAAGATCTCAGATTGATGCATTACTTCCTAGGTCTGGAAGTATGGCAAGGCTCAGAAGTAATCTTTCTCAACCAAGGAAAGTATGTTGAGAAATATTAAAAGGACTTGATGTGTTGGTATGGCCACTCTTGAAGTTGTTAGCAGATGACTCATCAGAGTTAGTGGATAGAACTCTATACAGACAAAATACTGAGTCATTGATGTGTCTAACGAATACTAGGTCAGATATATGCTTTGCTGTGAACACCTTGAGTCAGTATCTAGTGGAAACTAGATGTGTTCACCTGATAAGCTGCAAATCATGTGATACGGTACCTAAAGGATACAATAGACTTTGATCTATATTATCTTGGAGATCATGACTTCAGATGGCTACACAGATGTTGATTGGGAAGGAAGTGTATCAGGCAGGAAGAGCACATCGAGAGGATGTTATTATTTGGGATCAGCCATGATCTCGTGGTTGAGCAGGAAACAATCTAGTGTGGCTCTTAGCACAAGCAGAATATATGGCTGCTTGCTCTGCTAAGTTATGAAGCAGTATGGCTTCAGGATTGTTTGACTTAGAGATAGACCCAACTATGATCCTCTGTGACAAACAGAGTTGTATCAAGATGGCAGAGAATCTAGTGTTCCAAGATATGGTGCAGAAAGGAACCAAAAGTTCGAATCTGTAACAAGTTACCAATGTACTAACCAAACTTCTACCGATCCGATGTACTAACCAAACCTCTACCTCAAGTAAATTTTTTCGAGACAAACTTAATATAGTTCAGAAGGACCCTCCTCGAAAGGGGGAGTGATGTGATAACTCATGATGAGATTGCCTGCATCGACAGTGAGGTCGATGATGAGGATACCTATATTAGTGATGCCGACAGAGAGGTTGGTGGATGGTCCTTAGACAGGGTCTAAGGTGATAAGAGGGATTGCATCATCCTTGAACACATGTTCTAAAGAGAGCCGTAGATGTATGTCTTCAAGAATGAAGTCCTTGGTGGACATGATAGGATTGCATTATCCTCAAGAGAGCCGTAGACGTATGTCTTCGAGAATGAAGTCCTTGGTGGACATGATAGGATTGCATCATCCTCAAGAGAGCCGTAGACGTATGTCTTCGAGAATGAAGTCCTTGGTGGACATGATAGGATTGCATCATCCTCAAGAGAGTCGTAGACGTATGTCTTCGAGAATGAAGTACTTGGTGGACATGATAGAATTGCATCATCCTCAAGAGAGTCGTAGACATGATGTCTCCGAAAATGAAGTCCTTGGTGGACAGAATAGGATTGCATCATCCTGAAGAGAGCCGTAGACAGATGTCTCCGAGAAAGAAAAAGGATTGGATCATCCTTGGACTTCAGTCCTAAAGAGAGCCGTAGACAGATGTCTCCGAGAAAGAAAAAGGATTGGATCATCCCTGGACTTCAGTCCTATAGTGAGCTGTAGACAGGTGTCTCCGAGAATGGAAGATAGGACTGCATCATCCCTGGACCTCGGTTCAAAATGTACATGATCGAGATTGCCTCGTCCCTAGACATGAGATTTGTCTTAAATTGATAAGGACTGATCATCCTGGAACTGGATTGGGATTGCCTCATCCCTAGACATGAGATTTGTCTTAAATTGATAAGGACTGATTATCTTGGAACTGGATCAGGATTGCCTCATCCCTAGACATGAGATTTGTCTTAAATTGATAAGGACTGATCATCCTGGAACTAGATCGGGATTGCCTCGTCCCTAGACATGAGATTTGTCTTAAATTGATAAGGACTGATCATCCTGGAACTCGATCGGGATTGCCTCATCCCTAGACATGAGATTTGTCTTAAATTGATAAGGAATGATCATCCTGGAACTAGATCGGGATTGCCTCATCCCTAGACATGAGATTTGTCTTAAATTGATAAGGACTGATCATCCTGGAACTGGATCGGGATTGACTTGTCCCTAGACATGAGATTTGTCTTAAATTGATAAGGACTGATCATCTTGGAACTGGATCGAGATTGCCTCATCCCTAGACATGAGATTTGTCTTAAATTGATAAGACTGATCATCCTAGAACTGGATCGGGATTGCCTCATCCCTAGACATGAGATTTGTCTTAAATTGATAAGGACTGATCATCCTGGAACTGGATTAGGATTGCCTTATCCCTAGACATGAGATTTGTCTTAAATTGATAAGGACTGATCATCCTGGAACTGGATCGGGATTGCCTCGTCCCTAGACATGAGATTTGTCTTAAATTGATAAGGACTGATCATCCCGGAATTGGATCGGGATTTCCTCATCCCTAGACATGAGACTTGTCTTAAAGTGATAAGGATTGATCATCCTGGAGCTTGATCGGGATTGCATCGTCCCTAGACACGAGACTTGTCTTAAATTGATAAGGACTGATCATCCTGGAACTGGATCGGGATTGCATCATCCCTAGACATGAGACTTGTCTTAAAGTGATAAGGATTGATCATCCTGGAACTTTATCTGGATTGTATCATCCATGGACCTATGTCCTAAAGAGAGCGGGATTGATCATCCTGTAATATGATCGTGTGTGTTGCAGGATATGCTGCTATGTATTAGTGAGAATACATGCTTTTGATGATAGATGTATTAGTGAGAATACATGATTTTGATGATAGATGTATTAGTGAGAATACATGCTTTTGATGATAGATGTATTAGTGAGAATACATGCTTTTGATGATAGATGTATTAGTAAGAATACATGTTTTTTTGATGATATATGTATTAGTAAGAATACATGTTTTGATGATAGATGTATTGGTGTGGATACTAATACAGATGATCCAGATGCTATAGATCGAGATGATCCAAATACTGTAGATCGAGATGATCCAGATGCTGTAGATCGTGATGATCCAGATGTTGTAGATCGAGATGATCCAGATGTTGTAGATCGAGATGATCCAGATGCTTAAGATTGAGATGATCCAGATGTTGTATATCGAGATGATCCAGATGCTGTAGATCGAGATGATCCAGATGCTGTAGATCGAGATGATCCAGATGCTGTAGATCGAGATGATCCCGATGCTGATGATCGTATGATGACGATGCTGATGATCGTGAGGATCCATATGTTAATGTTGTTGTAGCTGTTTGAGTTCTGCAGAAGATAAAGACTCAGTACTGAAGATGTTGATATTCCAGTATTGAAGATGTTCCAGTAACTGCTTGAGTTACTGATGATGTTGAGAAAGCTTCCAATGATTTATAGATGTATCATGTATGATGTTGATGACTCCTTGCTCGTGCAGATGCTGTTATAATATCCTTCTCGTTAAGGGGGAGTGTTGAGATATTGTAACTTCAAAGAATATTATATTTGTACTTTATTATTCTGGAGATGTTTCATTCCTCCTTGAAGATCTTTTTGTATATCCGGAGATGTTTATTCCTCCGTCGGAATGTGGTAACTTGGGTTATTAGACTTCCCTAGTGGGGGTCGGCCCTGTATGTGTTATGTGGGTCAAAGGGTTATTAGACCACCCTAGAGGGGTCGTCCCAGTCAGTTGTAGTGGGGTATTTAACCCACTGGTTAAATACGAGGCTACATGATTTGTGTAAAAGACAAGTCGGAGTAGTGTATAAATAGAGGAGGTGTATTCCTCATTTGACACACACTCACTCACTTGAGAGTGGCGCGCTTGTGGAGGAGAGGTTTGCTATGGAGAAGGAGGAGATTATGCTCAGGGTTACATCTTTGTATATTGTTGGTCATCTATATTGAGGAAGTTTTACTGGTTTTTCTACCCCATGAGGGTTTCCCAGGATAAATTTGTGTCTCTTGTGTTTATGCTGTACTTGTTGTTTCTTCACTAATCCTGTATATGCTATTATTGTGAAATGGAATGCAATGCTGCTATTTTCTGTCTTAGCATATTAAATCTTAACACTCACTTCCATGTTCTGATGGCTCACTTAAATCATGGGGTAAAACTATATACTCTTCCAAGAAAATGGTACCAACATTAGAGGAGGTGGTATGGTAGTTGGGTCTCTACAAGCCCTTGGATGGTCATAACTATATCCCCTATCGGGACCATAAAATTGTGATGGTGTGGATTTGTAGTTGGGATCCATGTGCGACAAAACTCAACATAGATCTGTATCATGAAAATTAATGGAAGCTCATCACGGTGGGAGAACATGACCCATGCTCCAATAAATCTATCATAAACAAAAGGCGCTACAACCTCAAGCTTAAAATCTTTGAGTTTAAACAGTTTCCTACTCGAACAATTAGGAGGGGAGTATCCCTCACATTACACCCTCTCGTGCACTCTTTCAACACATCCCATTTGTCTTTCCTCGATACCTATCGTCTCCTACTCTAGATAACATGATGATAGAGGTCACTCTGTGGCCTCAACCTTTGATACAAGTAAACCAACTTATCAATTATCTCAAGCATCATCAAGATCAAACCCAGATTTAGGAGGGATCGATCCACATTTCCAGAAAACAGAACTAGCATTGATGATCATAAAAGGCATTATTTCAGACTTAGTATGGGGTCTTCCTTTTGGAAGGAAGAAGGGTTTCGAGAGTACAGTGTCTCTGTTTTATAATTTATGAGATTTGAGTGAAATACCTATTGTAATATTCCATTATCACAGATCATTGAGAGATCTATTACCAGTTTGTAAATTTCTTGTTTTCCATTAGTCTTTTTCCTCTCATTTGAATGAAATTGCATTTTTTCAACTTAAAAAATTGTTCATGATTTATGAATTCTGATCCCATGAAGCCTCATTGTATTTTGCTCGTGATTCATGTGTTCATTCTAGTGTTTCTTATTCATTTGCAGAAATCCTTTCTTTTTATGGAAATTTAGTCTTATGATGTATTGAAGTGATCTAGCATAGATTCCCTAATTACTCATAAAATGGAGGCAGTGACCTCCCCATGAAAGGGTTTGCCAACGAAAGGAAAATATATCCAGAAGGTGACGGAGTTTCGCTTGCCTCACCCTCCTGCTGTTTGCCTTGCGAGGAGGGACAGGTAAAGTTCTTACAGTATTGTGGACAATGCAGTAGATGTTTTCATTTGAGTTGCTTGGGAATGCCGAAGGCACCCAAGATCGATCCTTGGACTTGTCCTCATTGCCAACAGACTAATAAGGTTAATATATATATGTTTTTATAATTTTGTATTTGACATTTAGTAGTATTATTACAAGTAGGTCAAAACATTAAAAGAAATTGAAAACATTATGGCATCATGATGCTTTTGAACAATAAACGTTGTAACCTGCCATTGTCTTGGGTTTTTTTGGTAAAATAGAAATAAGTATTTATATTAAATATATAAAATTGGGAAATTCAAGATTACCCCTACTCTGTTCGGATTTGGCGTTTGAATATGTTGTACGTGAGTTACAAGATATTCCAGTAAACTAGCATAAACACTATATTTATATAATTTACGAAGACATGGATTGTCTTCTTCTGAGTGCAAGGGCTGACTGTCAAAGTCTCTCCTAACTGTAGATGTCTTTGGCATACTATTGTTTTTTTAGTTGTCGGAAAACTATGGTTGACCACACATCAAAAGGGTAGAGCACATATTATCTTGAAAATGTGATTAGTTTCTCTGTTGCGAGAATCGTCAATTTATCGATTTTCCCTAAGTTAATCCCCAAATGAGAAATCACAATAAAAAATTTGTGAGTTTTAAAAACTCTAAAAATTCACCTTTTTTTTTAAAACAAATTGCTTGCAGCACTAAAATTCTGGTATTAAAGTCAAAATCTTTCTCTGTTGTTGTTGTAAGTTTATAGTTTAATATAATTGAATAAAATGAAATATTTTCATTCTAGACTTTGGGCTAAGTTATTCCTTTTTATGGTCCCGTCAAGTTATTCCCAAGTCCAAATTTTGCAACACTGGTTAGTGCTTTATGGTTCTCGGTATATTGTCCTAATTCTGAACCTAGGCATATGTATTATAACGTATTTAGCTGACTGCATCCAATAGCATGTATAAGTGTGATAGTAATCAATGACTTACCTTTCATTTGTTATTCATCCATTACTCATCAATCTACAGTGGGGCTTGGCTTTTTCTTTTGTGTTGAGTACAGCTTTAGGATTTACAGGCTATTCCAGTAAACTAGCACAAACACTATATTTATAGATTTACAAAAACATGGATTGTCTTCTTTTGAGCGTGAGGGCTGACTGTCAAAATCTATGCTAACTATATATTTTTTCTACTTCCCTGTTCTTTGTTATACTATTTTGTTCTTCAATTGTCAGGAAACTATGGTTGACCATATCAAAATGGCAGAGGATATGATTGACTTGGAAATGTGGGATTACCTCTATTGCAAAAATCACTATTTTTTTTATTTTCCCCTAGTTAATCTCCAACCATGAGATTGGAATATAAATTTTGGAAAATTCACATTTGTTTTTGAAAAAATTGCAATTCATATCACCTGTAGCATGGAATTTTCTGTATAAAATCCAAAATATTTCTCTGTTGTAAGTTTATATTTTAATTTAATTGAAAAAATGAAATATTTTGCATCTTGAATGCTTGCCGACTTTTGATCAAGTCATATGGATTTTTTGGGCCCTGTCAAGTTATTCCTAAGTCCACATTTCAACACTCAACATCAATCTCTAGAGGTGCTTGTTTTTTTTTGTGTTGAGGACAGCTTCAGGATTCATCCATGCACAATCCTTTGTGACAATAATATCTGTGAAACAGGAAACCTCACCTTTCAATTCACTAGCTTGGAAAACTAGGACTGTGCTTGATCCTTTAGCTTGTCAAATTTCTCAATGACATCAATAGCCTTTCCACTTATATCCTCCTTCCAATCCTCTTTACTAATCATGGCTTCATTTTCAGAGTCAAGGGTCCCTTCAGTGAGTTTGATTTGCAGATTGTGGACTTTGTCCGCTGATTTATCCAATGAGCCAAGAACATCTATCATCATTTTCTAACGTATTGTAAACAAAATTTTCAAGAGGGTTCTTACCTTTATGGTTGCCGAACTCTTGCGCCAGATCTTCAATGGGATTGACTTCTTCATCCATTATTCCTTTTTCACCATCTTTATTCTCATCTTCTCGATCTTGGTAGTTGAATTCGAGATTGCAAGATTTATTTTTTGGCTTATGTTCTTCAACCACTGCTTTATTTGAGTAGATATCTTCTATCTTGAGCCATAGTTATCTTGCTGAGGTAAAATGTCCCATCTTTTCTTTTACAACATATGGTAATCCATTCAATATGGTTTCCATTGCCATATCATTTTTCTTCCTTTCATCCTTTTGTGTTGTAGTTCTTACTTTCTTTGGTGGAGTGTGACCGGTGACAATTGATTTCCATATGTCATATCCTACTGACCCATTCATATACTACTTGTTTCCAAAGAAAATTGGTGCCCCATTCATGGAGAAAGTCACTTTTCCATCCATTGTGTGTAGGCTAGGATCTACTTCAAGTTGGTTAGACTTGTAGGAGGGACCTTCTTTGATACCAATTGTTGAACACACCGAGATATTGAGAGGATGGGGGGTGTATCAATATCTCTACAATTAGCCATGCTTTTATCTTATAAACAACCTGACCTATAGGCTAATTAATAAATTTGGAGTCCTAAAGTATTATGACTCCTATTAATAACTAGAGCATGGTATGAAACCTCCACTAGACATGTAAGGGCCTATAGAAATTTTGCATTGGCATATACACATAATGACAAGTAGCATAAATTGGATTGGAAAAGCCATTGCTTGAGTTATTGTTGGATATTTCAAACAATTGAAAGCTTACTAATTATATTATCTTATAGAATATGAATGAATTGGTATTTTATGGGATGTTATATTTGTTAAAAACTTGTTAGGATTAATTGGCCTTATTGATAATTTTTCTATCTTTTTTTCCTTAAAAATGGTGAGAGATATTTATTGCATTTTCAAATTCCTGGAGATATTTATAAAATGTTTGATTTCTCATTTTGTCTTAACAAGGACACATGGATCATCCAAAGACATCTACCATCGGTGCTAGACGAAGACATGTGATGCAGTCAGGTATATTCGATTGTTAATCTGAAATATATTTATCTTGTTTGACACGTTCTAACATGAATTTAATGTGATAATTTATCATCATGCACAGTTGTACAATGTTAATTTTGGTAAATTTAAATTTGACATGTTTATTAATCTATTGAAATTCTTATCATGCACAGCTTCTCAGCTTCAGGGTGAAGCAAACTTGGCTTCTATGCAACGACACTCCGTGAGGTCATTGTCAGGTAAATTCAATTGTTATTCAATTCATGCTCAAGTCTATATAAACATAAACATTCTTTTACACATCTTTCTAAGATCTTGTTGTGCACAGGTGGTGCCTCTCACAATGACAGATGTCCATCTGAGGGGTCTACAGGTGTTGGTGGACAAACTCAGACCACACGCTTAGTGTCTTATTCTTCAAATACGCCATTGCCAGGTAGATATTGTTTACATACATTCTGACTAGAATTATTGTTTTACATGTTTTTTAATATGTAGAAAATTCTTATCAGGCATAGCTTCACAGCTTCAGGGTGAAGCAAACTTGGCTTCTATGCAACGACACTCCGTGAGGTCATTGTCAGGTAAATTCAATTGTTATTCAATTCATGCTCAAGTCTATATAAACATAAATATTCTTTTACACATCTTTCTATGATCTTGTTGTGCACAGGTGGTGTCTCTCACAATGACAGACGTCTGTCTGAGGGGTCTACAGGTGTCAGTGGACAAACTCAGAGGACACGCTTAGTGTCTTATTCTTCAAATAAGCCATCGCCAGGTAGAGATTGTTTACATACATTCTGACTAGAATTCTTGTTTGACATGTTTTTTAATATGTGGAAAATTCTTATCAGGCACAACTTCACAGCTTCAGGGTGAAGCAATCTTGGCTAGTATGCAACTAAACTCCCTGAGGTCATCTTCAGGTAAATTCAATTGTCATTCAATTCACACTCAAGTCTATATAAAATAAATATTCTTTTACACATCTTTCTAAGATCTTGTTGTGCACAGGTGGTGGCTTTCAAAATGACAGACACTTGTTTGAGGGTGGATCAACAGGGACTGTTGGACAACCACAAATGACACCCTTAGTGTCTTATTCTTCAGATACGCCATCGTCAGGTAGAGATTGTTTACATTCATTTTGAATAGAATTTTTGTTTGACATGAGTATTTTATTTGTGAAGAATTACATCATTTTTCGTGTAAACTTACATGTGATTGCCAATTTTTGGTTTCCTACAGGGGCTTCTAGACATTCTAACAATAATGATGGTGCAGAAGACTTTATTTCTATTTTGCACCATGTTCATTCTAATGCAGAGGTTCCATCAGGTATTTATAATGAACACATTTTATTTAAATGTTTATAATTTGATCGAAAAATTATATATATAGTTTTTAATACTTGCACATGCATTTTACTTGTTACATGGTTTGCTGCTCCTGATTTTAATCCACCTCCCCACACAAGGAGAGGTCGTTGGGTGCATCAGTATGCTCACAATGAAAGATATGATCCTCTTTACAGTCATCCTAGAGATGTTCCCGAGGAGACTCCCTAGGAAGACAACATCTCTATGCTCATTGTGGAAGAGATGAAGGAGCATTCCTCAAGATTGCAGGCAGAACTTGACACTTTAAACATCTCTTTTGGTACTCAATAGTGTCTCCAGATTGTTTTGCACAATATGAATAGTTTGATCGAGACATATCTTGGGGTTGGACCATCAACCCATATTTTTCACGACATGATGCGTAGGAGGCGATTGTCAGTGATGGGTCACCACAAGTTTGAAGAAATAAAAAAAGTTGTCACAAAATAAATGGTCTTTTCATGTTTTGACTTGCGGCCTTAAGACAAAAAACGTCTAAAGATCGCAAGATTCAATGATCCACTGATTGCACTCCATATTTATTCTAGGTTCCTGTGTGCATATGGGAAGTTCCCAAATAATGATGAGGTTCCTCAGTATTTTGTTAAGATGTTGATTGTAGAGTTTTGGTTTCACATGGACCCCGACTATATAGATACGGGATCCACTTTCTATGGTGCTGGCAAAGGTTGTACATATGAACGACCTGATGCATGACGAGATCTTCATTATAGGAGTCCGATGCCTCGGTCAGTACATCCACATCCTAGAGTCGTTTCTTTTACATAAGAGTTGGAAATCACATCCCAAATAGCAAGAGGGGTGAGAGAAGAGATAAAAGAGCGTGTTGGGGTTGCATTGGCATGGGTGGAAATCGGCATAAATAATATCCCATCTTCAACCAGTATGGATGAAAGCCCATTTGATGATTATTTTGATGATCGTTTGAAAAGTCTGAGTCGATTAGAGCTTGAGCAGTATGCAACGTACAGTAGAGACAATTATAAGCGAGTCATCGCTGGACAAGATCAAAACAGAGGCATGGTATGTAAGTATGCTATAATATATGAAATTTATTATATGAAATCTGATTTTTTTATTTTCCAAATCTATTGTCTATAAATTATATGAAATTTATGCAGTATACCAAATTCATGTATGATGACGACTTTGATGATACGTATCTTCTTGACCGGGAAGAAGCGGAGGCTAGTGGCACAAACATAGATGCTGAGGAAATTATAGTTTCACAATTTCCACAGGGGACGCAGGTATGCATATTCCTGTATCATCCATTTTCCTTTGATATTGTTGATGGTTTGTAGAAGCTACGATCATTTGTATGTAATCGTATTCAACTCATTGTCTTTTATTGGGGGCTCATGTCCTCTTTCTTGAGTCTATCGTGGATGTTGTTGATGTGTGATTTCTTCTTTGCTACATTTATACCTAGTGGGTTGTCTTTGTGTCTCTTGTGTTCTATTTGGTTGTAGTGTGATTTTTTTCTTATTGCATTGATACCCAGTCAGATTGAGGCTCAAGGTCTCATTTGTTGTGTGTCCAGGTAGAAGGTTTTCATATTGGTGGTGTAGGAGGTTTTCTTTGAGCTCATTTATTTTGTCTTGACTATCTCATCCCATTGGGTCGAGGATGTGGGTGTTATAGCTTGGGTGTATAGAGGGAACTACAAGTTTGTGGTTTGGTTCAACCAATGTTGTGTGACTTTCTGTAAGCTTGTGGTTTGGTTCAGCCAATGTTGTGTGAATTTGGAGCTTGGGTGTATGGAGGGCTCTACAAAATCTATGCCTTGGTTTATCATTTAGTGTTGGCTATGTAGAGCACTCTAGACAACGTACATCAGTTGGTTTCCCATTGTGTCTATGTGTTGTGAACTATTCCTTTGGATCTGATGTAAACTGTTGCTTTGGAGCTTGGTTGTGTGGAGGTTTGTGCAAAATGGTTATCTACATATATATTCAAATCCTTGTTTGAGTCAAAAAATCATTATAATGTAGATTTTGAATGCCTACAAATGAGTATCTTTTTTTTTAGAATAAGTGTTTGTTTCCATGATTTTAATTCATTATTGAGCAAAAATTCCTTTGTTCTAACTAGGTTGTGAGCTTAACGACAAGCAATGATTAGTAGCAAGACTAGCATAAGAGTATTCTAAAAAAACATAACCTAGTAAAATTTCTTCGAAGCAAGTGGTAGCAAACACTCTCTTTAGGATGGATCTTTTTCCTTCTTGAATGCTCTCTCTCAAAATGGTGAATGAAGAGCACTTCTCTCCTTGAGGAAGCAAGCATGAGGGCAATGAATGTGAGATATGAAAAAGTGAGATTTATGATCTCTGAGCTCATTTCTCTAGCATAACTTTTCAAATCTTATTCTCCTTAAATGCTACCCATGGCTTTCATTTATAGAAAAATTATGAGCTACAATGAATAACTGGTTCAAATGCGAATACTTCTCATTTGAAAGTAGGATCCTATTGCTTGATGGGGATATTAAGGAATCCATCTTACTCTTCATTGATGATTTACAGGCTCAGATTTATCTTGCACTCACTCATAAATATATTCAAACCAAGCCTATGAGCCTTTAATGCATCCAAAAGGTTGAGTTTCAAATACTTACTGGAATTGCATGGGTATTGAAGGATAACCTATGCAATACTATGAGTATTGAAGGATAATTCATGAAATACTACAAGTGAAACACAATGATAATTGTGCATTTGACCTAAAAAAGGGTTTTATGAGGTTTTCTTTAGCTAAATGAGGTGAGTAAAGTAACCATGAGTTAGTAATTCTTTACTGCTTTTGCCAAATGATGACGCTTCTGTATATTTTTCTGAAATTTAACTTATGAGCAAAATTAAGGTGATAATAGTTATCACCTAATGTGTGAGATTAGGAGCACCCATATAACCACAATACATCATTATTTTGTTGTTATCATGTGCTTGTGTGTTCCCTTTGTAAACAGAGAGAGAGCTTACTAAAAAAGGAAGGAATTCCTATGGAAGAGTGATGAAGGCCTGGTAGAAAGGCCAGAAAGGCTTGAATCAGTGGATTCAAAAACAACTAAAAGTTGTTAAAGAGTCTCTCACAATTCCTTCAGCAAACTTTGCTTTTCAATCTTCCTCCTTTAGCTCTTACCCCAAGTAGCTCTTAAATAGATTTTGGCTTTGGGTGTTTAGGAGAAAAAGTACAATGTCAGATTGAATCGAATTCATTAGTTTCATTCATTTCCTTTACACTTTGGTTTTCCATATTTTTTAAGAACTTTCACAATAATTTTATCTTTTTGCACTAAAATGAAATATTTCATGCAATTTTGACCACTTGAATCTTTTGGTTTTTTTTATTCTAAGCTCATATTTGGAAAATTAAATCACTATAGTTTCCCTTGGTTGGGATATGTCAATAACCATGTGCACCTTTCTTCTGGGAAAGTAGCACTTGGGCTATGATATTTTGTCTATTTTAGTGTTCTATCTTAGTCTTCATGTTGCAAGTGAACCTAGTATGTGCTTTCGGCTCACACAATTAAGGGCATTAAATTAATATTGTGTTAACATTTAGGTACTAATGTAAAAAAATAATGGGTCCCATAAATTTTATCCATGTTAGGTTCCCAAGTACACAAAAATATAAAGGTAAAACCTAGTAGGAACCCCCCCCCCCACACACACACAAGAGTATAGAAGTGAGACCCACCATATGGATGGTAGACAGTCTCCAAAGACTAGAAAACATCAGAAGCCAATGAAGCACAATCTGATGATGACATATTAGAATTTGCTCCAATGAGTGTGTTGAAGTTGATACTATTCGACAACGATTAGATCTCTTCAAATAAATAAGGTGCCATCCTACACCAATATGGTCAAGCTAGTTCAAAGTGCTTCCAAAGCATAGATGCAAACACCATAAAATTCATCTATTAGTGGTGAAATGGGATATAAATGTGGCCTAATTAGTCATTATCAAGAGCAATGAAAATCGTTCTCCTGTATCGTGGATGAAACACATATGTAGGATTTCCTCAATCAATTGATCAAATGCTACCATGACCAATCATATATCCAACCACAAACAATATCTGGAGTTGGTAACTTTCCAAGATGTTTTCGAATATGCATCTTCAACATTTAGTTGAAAAAAAAGAAACTAGGAAACATCATGAATACCATAAAGGAGAACAATGTTGTCTCTGATCATTATGTTGAGGATGTTGATATGTGGATGATGTAGAACCTAAAGCTAATGTTGAAGAGTTTGATGTTTCCAAAATATTTGATGTTGGAAATTCTTATAAATCTGAAGCTAGTGTCGAATTGGGCTAAGTGGGCTCCAAACCTATATCAATATGTAGTGTAGGAAGTGGATCCTAGAAATCAACACTAGAAGATTAATCAAATGTGATGGACTCTAGTGATGGAACAAAATGAATATGAGTAGTAGACAAATCGAGACGAGTTTATAATGTTGATGAAGTGCCAACAAAACCAAGTCTAACTTTTGTTGGTCTTACCATAGGATGAATAATATTTGTGACCCCTTATCCATTTTTACCAAGTCCTCCACCAATGTAGCCCATCTTCAAAAGTGATTTGGACCCAAAGCTACAAGTATGCACTGTTAACACCCAAAAAGTGTTCACTACCTCATCTACCACATTATATGGCTCATTTGTCCATTTTCCTACCATATTTCCCTTAAAATCCCATTAAAAAGCCTCCAAAGGGCCTAAAATGCCTCCAAAAGGCCACAAAACTATCAAAATAGCCTAAAAAAGGCTAAAAAAACCCCATTTTCTCCAAAAATAGAAAAAATCCCCTAAAAAGGGAATAAAAAATATAAAATAATGAGGAAAAGGAGGAAAAAACCCTATACAGCTGCCCTAAACCATGTGTTTCCTAAAACCATGGGTCAGCACTCCACCACCAAAAAACTATAAATAGGTGATGGAGATCCCTTATTTCATATCCACAATCAAGTATACCCTTACTCTGCCAAAATCTCTCTCGAAACCCTAGTTCACCATTGAACTACTTTTACCTTGAGAGCCCCTTTTGGCCCATTTCCACCATTGGAGAAAGAGAAGGAGCACATTGGAGCTTGGAGCAACCCTCTTGGACATTGCAAGGGCTTCATCAACCTCCACATTGGAGGTAATATCAATACAAAAACCATTATTTATCTTTTGTTCTTTATGTTTCATGCATATGTTTTAGATTAGTTTACATTTCTGTTTTAGCTTAATAGTTTACATTTACGGAACTGCTACTAAGGAGTCCATTCTCCTTAGTAGGTGCTCATTTGCACAAGCTAGGGGTAAAACCCTAGCTACAGTTTTGGCAACTTCCCTATATTTTGAATTTCTGGTTTTCGTTTAAAAAAAAAAAATCCGTTTTGGCTGTCCCTTTTGGCCGCCGTATACCGCGTCTTTTCCCTCTGCAGTCGCGTCCCGACCGCATCTTTCAGGCCCTTACCTGTGACCCGACCGCGACTCTCAGACTGTTTCCGACGCCCTGCCAGCGGAGTCAAGTCTGTTACCTGCGATCCGACCACGACTAATCAGCCTGTTTGCTGCGATCTGACTGCGCCTGTCGGCCATTTTCCCGCATCCCGACTGTGGCTTTCATCCCCTTTCCGGCATGCCGACTGCGTCTGTTAGCCATTTTACCGCGACCCGACTGCGTATTTTTCCCTGTTTCCTGCATCCCGACTACCTCTGTTGGCCCAAAAACCGCGACCTGGCCGCGTCTGTTTCCCTCAAACCCGCAGTCTGCCTGTTCTGATTCGCCACAGACCCGCGGTCTGATTTCTGCATTTTTCCTAATTTGAGCCCAGCCCCTTTTGCTGCAATATTTTCTGCATCTGAACAGCCCTCTGTCCTACCTGTAGCCCCACTTCCTTATAGCCTTTCTGCAACATAATTTCTGTTCCCTTTACAGAATCTTTTTAAAATTTCAGTATTTTTAATTCAGAAAATTTTGCAAGTTAAAGTTTCAATTTCAGTATTATTGACAGTTGGAAGTTGCCCCCCTTGTGGCACTTCTATTTTGGGTTCATCACCTCACGAGCACACACTCTGTCACATAATTCAAGTGAGCCTTAAAAAGTACCTAACTAAACCAACATTCTAACCCCACTTGGGGAACACAAAAGAATCATTGTAGTTAGGTAGGATCGGGGGGATAGGCTTCCAATAACACCCCTCAATTACTTTCACTTGAGACATAGTTGTTGTCCAAATAGGGAACCAAAATCCCCTAGTACTTTTTGGAACGGTCACGACCAGTTTATCAGAGGGCCCCTCCCTTAGGAGGGTTGAAGTCGGGAGACTGGTTCCGGAGGCCTGAGTGGAATACCGCACTCCATTCAGTAACCGAAGGGCTACCTTTCGCGGTTTGCGGGATATCCCTATATAGGGGTATTGCTGTAAACGGACTAAACGGCAGATTCACATTTTTGGACGTGTCATGAACGGGGTATCTTAGTTGCCATTCTTCTAGGATTGACTACCCGGTGTCCCTCCCGGTAGGGGGATATCATAGCCACTTGGCTTTTCTTCTCATATTGTCTGACTTGGATTTCATCACCTTGCAGAGGATATGTTTAGTTGAGTCAGAATACTTTTAGTTAGGTGTTTGCATGCTCCTTTACCTCCCTTTGGTCTAGTGAGTCCACCATTTTTTATTTTTAGGAAACCTGCTGCTTGTTGGTATTCTGACCATCTTTGTTGATACTCCACCTATTGTAGCACAGCTGTTGCAGTGGGTGTTTTGAGTTGGTTGTTGGCCTGAGTGCCTTGTTTTTTAGCTCTCCTTCTGCACACTCGGTTGCATTAGGCTTTTTTGAGTTGTTTTTCTACTCACCTCAACCCACAGAGATTTGACACCATCCGTCACCATTGAGTCCCCGAGACATTCTCAGTGCCTCAGGGGCGAGCCCCCACAGCATGGTTCTCTTGACACCACCCGTCATAGATTCCGATCATCATCCGTTGATACCACTCATCACAGATCTAGAGCCTTGTCACTTGACTCCACTCGTCAGCGACATAGGACTCCGTCACCAGATATTGACGCTCCTTACTTTACCTCTGATTCTGACGAAGAGTCTGAGAACCCTATTTACACTGCCCCTACTAGCCCCATGGCTGGCACGACTTCCACTCCTTTTGTTATAGGGACCATTGGTGGCACATCCACCACTACACCAGTTACTACACCTGTTTTGGGTATGCCCTCCATGGGGCCCCCATCAACCATTCCCCTCACGGTACCTATTCCCACAACGGGAATCCCTATCCCCACTACATCAGTGGCTCACACTACCCATGGTGGTGCTGGACCATCCTCCACCACCTTAGTTCCCCCACTTGGGGGCACCATCCCAAATCCTGTCCCTCCACTTGGGGGCATTGGCCCCAACCTGGTCCAACCCACTACTGTGTCACATCCTTCTTCCATTTTTCCATTCATGGCTAGCCTCAACCTACCCGACCTGCCCAGATTGACCAACGATCCTATTCGACACAACCCTACGTGGCCTCATATTCCTACCAAGCTCCCCTCTGACATCCCTAAGTTCGAGGGCAAGGCCGGTGAGGACCCACAAAACCATATCATGTCTTTCCACCTATGGTGTTCCTCTAACTCCATATTGGATGACTATGTTCGCCTCTGTCTCTTACAGCGCACCTTTACTGGCTCTGCAGCCAAGTGGTATATCGAGCAACCTCATGGGACCCATGCCACCTTTGCTTCCCTTTCCTCGACCTTCCTGCAGTTCTTCCAGTTGCCTGTCCGCTATGACGCGGGCATTGAGATCCTTCTATCTTGTAGACAAAACACGGCTACCCACATCACGGACCACATCCATGAGTGGCGCCGACGCCGTAGCTTATGCAAGATCAAACTAGACAACCGTATCTTCCTAGATTGGTTCCTCAAATCCCTTCTACCTGTCATTGCTAAGGATGTGGCATCAGAAAGACCCCAATATGAAGAAGATGTCACATACCCCAATTTTATTAAAATAATGTAATTATTTTTAATATTCCTGAGAACATTATGTTAAATTTAATGCTAAGTAGGAATGGATGACTCAGCAGAGTCTCCAGAAATGGAATGTAAATTCTGAATAATTATTATTAATAAATAAATTATGGAGACAACAGCATGGGAGAGCTGTTAAAAGAGGTTACTAGTCTAACTGGTGGATGGAATTAGGTGGAAGGACAAAAGACAAGTGGCAGCATCCTCAAACACTTCCTGAGTTGCAGGTGGCAACTTCCCTATATTTTGGGGTCATGATTCCCCAAGAAAGTGGAATCTGAGCAGGTGGCTCATTAATGACAGTTAGCCCAACTAAGACCTAGGAAATCTTTTAAATACTACTCAATGAACTGAGCTGGGGGTTCAGCAATTGTTCTAGAGGGAGAATACATTCAGGTGAATGCTATTCAGGAGTCCCATTGAGGAAGTGGGAAAACAGTAAGGAAGTGTTTTGAAGCAGGAAGTTGCAGTAACTTGGTTCCAGTATAGCTGTTTTGGCTGAGGGAATTATTGGCCGTACTTAGATTCCAGCCAGTTAGACCAGAGCAAGCTCGGGGGTCCTGAGAAGTGCTGTCTCGGCACTCTCCAGGAATTGGTAGGGAGGAACAGCCTCCCATTGCTGTTATTGTCTACCATAGCTACAGGTTCTGTCACTCTTCCTGTTGTTGGTTTATTTAAGTTTCATATGAGATAGACTAGTACAACTATGTTTTGACTGTAATCAACTTCATTAAATCAGTCTCTGTACTTTCTTTTGGTATAAATTTCAGAACGCAGATGTTATAGAAATTTCCTATTTTTATTTAAATAGAGTATTTATCTTATACAGAACCTAATTGTTACTGTTACAGTTAACAATTATCATGTTTAGGCATATTCTAGAATTCCTGTTAATGGTTCCATAATAGACAGAAATATTAAACAATAGATATTCCAGTAATCTACCTGTATATATATATACATATATATATTGCATATTATAGTCAATTTTAGTTACAGGTTACTCTTATATCAAGTTAGAAGATAAACAAAACTCATTTTAATATATTGTTTATACTCAGAATCTGTTTTGACAGCTATCGATTAAATAAATGAGGAGACTGTAACAACATTTCATTGTTACAAGCATCCTTATAATCTTATTTATTAACATAGGAGTCAAATACAAACACTTAGCAACTGTATAGTATTATTCCCCTTCAACCTAGTATTATAATACATTAGCCATGCTTATTATAATAGAATTAACAGAGTTGTTTTAAACAAAAACAAACATATTACACAACAGAGAAACTGTCGACGAACGCAACCATCATTGGCTGTTACAAACCATCTTAATTATACACAGTAGTAATATTTATTCAGTATAAATGTTCTTCCTTAGGGTAGTCCACAAACCCTACACGGCCGTAGCCTTATATTATTCCTTCGACAGACTGAAAAACAATTGAAAAGAATGCTTTTTATGACAGACAGAACCTACAGCATCTTAACACACAGTTCTATGTATATATTATTCTATTCATAGTTTTATTTAATAATTATATAGATTCAAAATAAATTGTTACAACTCGTACCCAGTCACCACCGAGTTAAAAATATCATACTTATGCATTGAACACAAAACAAAACCCCCAATTCGCCAGAATAACCCTATGCTATTAACTATTACAGTCATAGTGGATAAACTTCCACAATATTTTATTTAATACTCCAAAACGAAGAAAAACGCAGAGAGACAATTATAGGGTTTCATTTATAACAGAGTTAACATCCATTGCAGGTACCGAAGAATTCATCTATCCTTACAGTTCAAATACATTCGAATAATTTAACGAAACACAAAAATGAACACGGCCATGATAGGCCCAGTAATATATTAAGTATAAATTTTATGCAGCGAGGATGGAACCCTACGCTTAGCAATTACAAAGTACAATAACAGAAACCCTGGCCTCATACAGTCTGAGCCGTGAAGGGCTCTCCAATAAACATAACAAGGTTTCAACCCTTTCATTCAAACAAAATAACTTATACAGATGATTGCAACCATGAACATCAAGTCGTCAAACGACCTCACTACACAGGAGTTTTCCTCCATGACACAACCCTAACCACAAAACCAGCAAAGGAAGAGACAGCCGTGGATAACCAGGCTTACCCGGATGAGCCAGCGTTGGAGAAAGAACCCTGTACACCTTCAGAGCCGCGTGACCTGCACATTCAATGCTGAAAGATGTTAATACACTGTTTATGCCGAGAGTTTAAATAATTGTAAATCTACACTGCTTGCAAAACAGAAATTGCGAAAATAAGGTTATTCATTACCTGAGCAATGTAGCCGTGGATATTCTGGAAGCCACCGGTGGGAGCAGACACTGAAACCCCATCACCCTCGTCGGTTGAAAGAGCAAGGAACACCCTCAAACTCTTCCAATGACGGCCACGACAGACAAACATTGCAGACGGAAACCTCAAACTGGAGCTGAATCAGTCGAGAAGCACACCCAAACCCTTACATGCAACCACCTCTGGATTTAAACAGGTACAAAACCCTGTCTCTTACCCACACCAGCACAGCAATGGACTGTAAGTAGCTGGGACCTAAACAAAAAAAAAAAAAGAACAACGAGACCACGAAACCATGGAAACTATAGCAGACGCCATCACCAGAGTCGAGGACTCATCTTACTACAGAATGAAACCACGAGACCATAACCACAACACTCTGTACCTTGTTACAGTGCCCTCACTATGAAACTCAGACATGGAGGGTTTCATCCTTAGGACCCGAGCCCGAAGGAAACTACAATA
Organism: Larix kaempferi; assembly: GCA_027924585.1. Lineage (NCBI taxonomy): Eukaryota > Viridiplantae > Streptophyta > Pinopsida > Pinales > Pinaceae > Larix > Larix kaempferi. The sequence continues at coordinate 6,685,836 of BSBM01000893.1, forward strand.
ACCTGGTAGGGTTTTCGAGAACAGCTTATATATCACCAACTGCATGGAGGAGAGTCAACCACGTAGCACCCAAATATATCAACGTAATATGGGTCGAGACCATATAGTTCAAATTGCAATCCAAATCATTATTCACCGATTCCAAAATCTTTACATATATGTAAGTCAAACGTATAAGATAACATATGATATACAATCATTTAGCATATAGTGCATGCCTTGCAACTGAATCGTCGAGAATCCCATGCACATGGGATGTATAATCCCTACAACGATAATAAGGAGATATAGTCAACATCAAATAGGGAGTTCCTATTAATTTAGTATGGTGGATAATACCTTAACACAAAATTGGTTATAAATCTTATCCATGATATGGGAAAACATTATGACTAATGCAAAATCATGATAATGTACACTTATATGAAACCAAGGCATAGGTTAATGACATGAGCATATCACATTTCTTAAATCATTTAAATAATGAGGTGGTCAACTTTCAAATGAAAACCCTTTGTCACTTACCATTTATATGATGAGTCACACTTTAGCCAATATAAACTATCATCGTATTTCCACCGATATTAACGTTAAACAGTAAACAAATAGGTGACATAAGTTAAACCCTAAAGTAGACATTGGACTTCGATATATAGGTTAATATATTGAAACAACGCTAGAGGCGCCACCTTCTCAACTCACGTTATCAATGCATGAACAAAAACAGTAATCACCGGTATTAAATTGACAACATGTCACATGATGCTAAAACGCTTTATGCAGATAATAATTATGATCCAAACAATTGTTCCAATGATAGTTACAGCAGTAACATAGAGTCATATTCATAAAACAATAATTATAACTGAAACAATGTAATCTTCGCAAAACCTGATGGTACTATCTGAATAAGAAATATCATGTCGATCTTTTAAGTTTAAAGTACAGGGAGTATTGATGCTTACCAAGTTTAATATACAGCAATCCTTACTTCACCGACGCACCTGAGAAACAAAAGACGACTTATGCATTAGCTCGTAAGCTAAGTAAGCCAGCCAGCTACGACTAGCTCTTCCCTTGCGGTTTGAAAACAAAACAGTCATTAATTACAATCACAGCAATCAAAATTTAATAAGACAGAGTCTTTAAACAGATTATGTTAGTTACTGAATTTAAAATAGGATCAGATATACTATCTAGTTAACATTTATTTGTTATAAATAAAATTTTTAAATTTTTCAGAAATATCGGGGTTTGACAGAAGAGGCCATCCTTAAGGCCCAACAGTTCGACCTCATTTACGCCCAGTCGGGTTACCTTTATACCATTATACCTGACGCCCCTCGCGGTGAGTCCTCCCAGCACGATGCGCTGGGGGCATCCCACGCTGCAGACGGTATCATTGGCCGTGTTTCTTCGCATCCTCAACCATTTTCCATTGCATGCCCTACCCCTGGCCCCGACCTTTCACGGGTTACCTCACAGTCTGGAGCAACCAACTCGTATGCTCCCATGCCACATCACCATCACCATGGACCCTCATGTCCACCTCAGTGCTTCGGTCATGCGACTCCCGCTTATGCTCCCCCAGTCGCACCTCAGCCTTACTACCACCAGCAGGCTGCCCCAGCTCCTGCGCCTTCACAAGCCCAACCCGCTTATTACCCGCCACAGGAAGCCCCTACGGCAAACTCACAACCTACTCCGTAGCCATATCAGTAACCCCCTCAAGTTACTGCACCTGCTCAGCCTCAACCTACATATCATCCCCCACAGCCTGCTCCCGCACCTGCGCAACCTCAGAATCCACTAGCTTCCCAAGGGCAAGTTTACGCCCAACAAAACCCGTAGCAAAACCAGAACAACCAACGCAACCAAGGACAACAGAACCGCAGCAAGGGCCGTAATCGTGGGAACAACCAACCTGCAGACCAAGCTGGTCAACCAGCTAATCCCCCAGACAACAACAATGCAGCCTTCGCTAATCAAAACCCTGATCGCCCGCCCAAGCAGGGTAAAAACCCCAATTTGTGAACGAACCACCCTTGTTCTATTTGCGGGGTCTATGGACACTACATGCATGCTTTCCCACACTTAGAGTGAGCTCGACAGCTCTGGGTTGACGACGCCCACCGCCAAGGGCATGCGGCTCCTCAGGCGCCACCCAACCCCCCTCAGCCTCAGCAGCCTCCTTTGGTTCTGCAAAACCCCTTACCAACACAAGGCGTCGTGAACACTCAGCCGTTGGCTCCCCCTCAAGCCAACGTGCAACCCCAACAACAAATCACTTACGCTGCTCTTGATCAACCCATGTTTGACTCAGGTACCCACCACTTGTTGATGATGTCATCTGCTGACGTCAACCTTCAGACCCGTCGGAACCAATATGGCTCCACCACAAAAGCACCTCCCACTGATAAACCCACTAACGCCCATCCCACTGATCAGGCGTTACGTATACCTCCACCTCCACTAGATGGCGCTCCCAAAGCCCCTCGTTTCCCACTTCGCCGTATCAACAATAACCCCAATGCGCGTGTTGCGTCAAACTACAACATTGTAGACGACCTATCCCAATCTCCCGCAGCCATGTCTGCGTTAGAAGTCTTGAAGAATTGCCCTTCCCAGCGCAAGACTTTACTCTCTGCCATTGGGGGGATTGACCCAAATGATTCGAATTTGATGGAATTTGATTTAGACCAGTCTGAACCTCGCCTGCCTTCCACCCTAGCATTCCAAGTTTCTGTTTCCATTCGGAATCTTGTCATCCATCGATGCATCATCGATGAAGGTGCCTCCACATGCGTCATGTCTACGTTCGTGTGGCAGAAGTTGGGATCCCCCACTCTCCAACAGTCCACCACTGCATTACGTGCCTACGACGGTCATTCGGCTCAGCCCCAAGGCCTCCTAGCCAATGTCCCTGTCCAGTTAGGTGGCAAAACTGTACTCATTGACATTGAGGTAATCAATGCCCAATTGGATTATAACCTTTTACTTGGCCGCAGCTACATGTATTCCATGCGGGCAGTTGCCTCTTCCGTCTTTCGTACCATGATGTTCCCCCATGAGGGACGCGTGGTTAAGGTTGACCAGCTCACCTACTATGATCCCAGTGCTCCCGCGGCACCTGAAAATGTTCTCCCCATGGTTGAACAACCTGTTTCTCGTGCCACCACCTCGTTTGTTTCCTCTATGGGACCTGGAGTTTATTCAGACGTGCCGATGACCTCCACCTTCCAATCTATTCCGCCTCCATCAGCCCCCACGGACGTGTCTGACTTATGTACCTTGTCCCACGATAATCAACCACCCTTGTTGCCAAAACCACCATTGGTACCTAGCCACATTGGTGTTACACCTATCCATACGATCCCCTTCCTAGTCCCTCCATTGGGAGTAGTAAGCGCCCCGGTCATGGCTACCCTTAGCCTCCCTGGGTTAACTTTGGGATTACCCGTATGGTATCTTTCGCCTCCCGTTCGCCCGCCGACACCAGATGTCGTCCTCCAACCGGTGCAACCCATGGCTACTACCTCTCAGCCACCTCCTGGTGTCTCTACCCCTTCGTCTTCCATGACTCCCCCTCCTACTCCCAAACCCACTGGGGGAAGAGGGACACAACCTTATACTGCTATACCACCTCCCAAGATAGTCAAAAACCCTCCAGTATTTTGCGCTCCTCTTAAATGCTCGTTTTGCGACGAGTTGGGCCATGCGACTCACCAGTGTCCACAGTTACCAACCCTACAGAAACACATGCAGATGCTCGACGATGACCCCAACATCCCAACTGTCGAACTAAACCCCACTCCTAATCCTAAAGACAAGTCCCTGTGCACTAACCACCCCTGTGCCATATGCGATGTTTACGGGCATTACTCCCATCATTGTCCCGATCTACCGGATTACAGCGCGGCTCTCTATGCGATGAACAATCTGGATCTTGAGACGGCACCACCCACCATTGAGGAGATCTACCCCCAGTCTCTTCCACTTTTGGAGAGGTTAATACCATCTATATGATCTCTTCAACCACTACCCCCTCGTCAACCGATTTGATGACGCAAACTTTCCGTACCGATGAGGAGATTCTTGAGGCCCTTACCGCCCCGGATTATCCCTGGGATGATATGCATCATCGTTCCTACTTCATCCCAGAAGCATCTTCCTCTAGCACCGCTACCCAATTTGCGGTTGAATCCAAAGACTTCCTTCGCACTAAGGTCGACTGGTTCAAGGACCCTATTCCTGCTCCTGTTGCCTTCGAGGAAGGTAACATGGCCAACATTTCACCCGTCATCCAAGTTGATATCGCTGCCCCAGGATATGCCCCTGAACTCATCACTTTAGGAGCATTTTGCAGTAAACAAGAGATTGAGGACTACATAAACCTTTTCAGAGAATTCCGTGATGTCTTTTCCTGGTCCTATACCGAAGTGCCCGGTCTTGACCCCACCATCATAGAGCACCACCTTGACACCTCTGAGTCAAGGGGCATAATAGATTCCCTCGACCCTGGGATAGGGGGCATGATCAATCATTTTGAACCTTCCCCATCACATCTATCTCAGCACGTCAATGAACCCATTGTTCAAACCCACACATATGCGATCCATAATCACAAACCCCATGCACATAGCATGGGGGAAAGTCATTAAACCTGCTCACTTTTTCACACTTGTGATCCCAACCATTTTTGAGGTCACATATCACTTGTAGATTTGATTTGATTTTATACACCTAGTATTCTGCCCCCGCGGGCCATCATGATACACCTAGTATTATGCCCTCCATTTTTTTGCACCATTTGCACCGCCAGATTCATATTTTTGTGCCCGTGATGATGCTTGAGATCATTTCTCGCTCTCACCAAGACCAATATCAACATTGTGTCCCGACCCCTAGTCGCCTCGGTTTGCGTGCCACATCGACCGTTCTCCGTTTTTCACATATTTTATATCATCGGATTCATTTTTCGGAGTTGGTGATGATGCTTGAGATCATTTCTCGCTCTCACCCCCTGATTTTTTGGGTATTTTTCCAAAACACCCTCGCTGCCTCGGTGTGCATGCCACATCGGCCGTTACCCATTTTTGACACCCTTTATATCGCCGAATTCATTTTTTCGAGCTCGTGATGATGCTTGAGATCATTTCTCGCTCTCACCTGGTACAATTTCAACATTGTGTCCCGACACCTTGCTGCCTCGATTTGCGTGCCACATCAGCCGCCATCGGATTGTTCCACACTTTTACATGAGCCATTCACTCCTGTCATACTGCAAATATTTCGTTATTTTGCCACCATTTCACTCATCCCGCAAGGAGGCCCACCAGTGTTCCCCCCCTACCCTCGTTTTTGGTCATCATTACTGATCCTTGATTGAACACTTCCTCCTAGCCTAGCCATTCCTTTTGTTCGGTATAATTTTATCCCTTTTTCGGGCCGGACAAGTCCTTTACGAAAAAGGCACTTAGGGAGTTTCCGTTAAGCTCTTTTCTGACTCCTAAAAAAATGAAAAGATCGCCGAGCAATCTTGCTTCCTTTCATGCTCGTTAAAGTACCTGAAAGGGCGTCTATCTGGTATAAGTTTAACCCTTTTTCGGACCTGGTAGACTAATTACAAAAAAGGAATACTCTAGTCACACCGGCTAGAAGAGTTCTTCATTGCATCCTTTTATGCTTCTTTGGGCCTTGGAGACTAAATCTACGAAAAAGCAACCCCCTTGGAGTCTTCTTATTTGCTTTCAGACTCTCTAAAATTGAAAGCAACCACGAGCATGAACTGTCCTGGGCTCGTAAAATCCACACGACAGTACCATTCCATTACTTCAGAGTCTTCTTATCGCTTTCAGACTCCTTAAAATTGAAAGCAACCACGAGCAAGAACTATCCTGGGCTCATATAAATCCACACGACAGTATCATTTTACACACACTTCTTCTAGTTCCTTAAACCATGAAGAAGTCTCCTCCCGTGCCTCCTGGCACCATGATCGATCATCTCGGCAGCACCCCCAATCAGGTCGCCTTTGTTCAGAGTAGTCTGCAGTCTCTTGCCATTTTATACCCGCTTGAGTCTCCCTCAGACCAGTCACCCTCCCCGATCCAATAGAGCTATGATCCCTTTCCCCTCAGTTAGTTTCATATGCTTCCCGATCATTCCCATTCTCATACTCTGAACAAAGGAAGTTTGAATCCACCCACTCTACTTGCCCAGTTATCCCCCCCAGTTTGGTCAGTCCTACCATCAGTACTATCACATTTCGGTTCTCCACCTCGCGCTCCTGTCAAGGAAGCATCATTGCCTTGATAGTTGCAGGTCTCCCTCTTTCGACGATAGCTCCTCTATTCCAGAGGATAGGCCCAGAGGTCCCTACGCCTTGGACTTATCACCATCTGTGGTAAGTGCCTACGGATCATTCTGAGAGGAGTCATCATTGCCTCTCTGAGTGGTTGTTTCTCACATGCTCGACTTCAGCACCTTGATCGCATCGTCGAGAATCGCGTAGGGTTACATCCTTTACATTATGTGTTGAAGACCCCGAATTTCCCCCGACTCTAGCACATTGGTGAGTCACTTCGGAATGACCAGTTATATGTTCCCGTGGATGTCCGGGCTACGTTGGCGATTGTATTTGGAAGCCATCCAGCTATATGCTTCCTTGAGTACCCATTTCAGTTCCAGCTCAGTGTACCATCGAGGTTATTGCTCCCAGTCATTATGGTCTAGCAGTTCATCAGTTCCTCTGGTACCCCAGTCAGCAGCACTGTTGATGTTCCAGTGGACCAGTTCTTCAGTTCCCACATGATCAGCCCAGCAGTATGTCCCAGCTTTGTGTCCCCTCTGGACTCTTATGCTGTACACAGTGGTTATGTATCTTACAGGTCCCCCTTTCTCGGACCTCACAGGTATGTTTATGTATCTTGATACGAGCATGGGTATGCCCGCCTCGTCCATATATTGAGATTATTCCTCAGTCAGTATTTGAGGTCATGTATATTTCAGGTCCCCATTTTTTGGACCCCATTGTTATTATGTTATATCCTGATACGAGCATGGGTATGCCCACCTCGTCCACATGATCAGATGATTCCTCATCCATTATTGAGGTTATGTACTTTTAGCTCTTGTAGTTGTTCGGGATCGTTGTTCCGGGCTTCAGTTTGTTTCTTCTCTTCTCTCCATCACCCCAAGAAAACCATTCATGACTTATGATGTCCATCGGCCATACGATGAGCTCCTGCCCTCGCACATCAGGGGGCAATATGTTAACACCCAAAAAGTGTTCACTACCTCATCTACCACATTATATGGCTCATTTGTCCATTTTCCTACCTTATTTCCCTTAAAATCCCAAAAAATCCCATTAAAAAGACTCCAAAGGGCCTAAAATGCCTCCAAAAGGCCACAAAACTATCAAAATAGCCTCAAAAAGGCTAAAAAACCCCCTTTTCCTCCAAAAATAGCAAAAATCCCCTAAAAAGGGAATAAAAAATATAAAATAATGAGGAAAAGGAGGAAAAAACCCTATATAGCTGCCCTAAACCATGTGTTTCCTAAAACCATGGGTCATCACTCCACCACCAAAAAACTATAAATAGGTGATGGAGATCCCTTATTTCATATCCACAATCAAGTATACCCTTACTCTGCCAAAATCTCTCTCGAAACCCTAGTTCACCATTGAACTACTTTTACCTTGAGAGCCCCTTTTGGCCCATTTCCACCATTGGAGAAAGAGAAGGAGCACATTGGAGCTTGGAGCAACCCTCTTGGAAATTGCAAGGGCTTCATCAACCTCCACATTGGAGGTAATATCAATACAAAAACCATTATTTATCTTTTGTTCTTTATGTTTCATGCATATGTTTTAGATTAGTTTACATTTCTGTTTTAGCTTAATAGTTTACATTTACTGAACTGCTACTAAGGAGTCCATTCTCCTTAGTAGGTGCTCATTTGCACAAGCTAGGGGTAAAACCCTAGATACATGCACCTCAAAAGAAGATGCTAGAATCTCATGAATCCCAATAGGTGCATGATCTGCAGTAAAATATGTAGTGTAAGAATAAGAATTTGTATAAACGAAGATAGACTATGTAGAGTCAGTAGTAAGACTTGAATAAAAATTTCATTTTCAAAATCAGAAAATTAGGAAGTACTATTAGAAACACGGGTTTGCTGCAAATGTACCTACAAAACAACTATAATATATTCGTTCTCTTTTAAATATATCCTATCTTTCTCCTTGTATTAGGAACCACATTATTCTACTCAATAATTTTTTTTCCAAGAGCTAAAAGTTGGAGTTTGTCTTGAGGCTTTATTAATGAGACATGTGTTGTTATTTATCCTGAACCTGGAAACGTTGAATCGGGTTCTTTGGTTGGTTATTCAAACTCAAGTGAAGATCCTTCACTTAGTGAAATAGAAAATAATGCAAATAATATTTGTGAGGTTTTAGATGTTCTTATGGCAGAGCATAAAGTGGATGAAGATCTGGCTATTTTAGATGGAGAGGAGTGTTAGGACATACATTCAACTATGATCATTGTCACTATTTATAAATAAATGAATTGTACTGTAAATATATATATATATATATATATATTAAATTGTATAAATATTTCTGATTTGATTGGGAATTCAACACCTCAACAGTTTCTTTGAGCTTTAGAACCTGAAGATCTGGATCTAATGTTTTATGGAGAGGGTATGCTGGATTATGTGTACATGATTGGAGGAAAATATGTGCAGCTTCTAAAGGACAACTTGTGCAGAGATAGCAGTTTTTGAAGGACAATCTAGGCAACTTCTGAAGGACAATCTATGTAGAGATAACAATTTTTTAAGCACAATCTGTGCAACTTCTGGTTGCTGCAGTTTTAAATTTAGTCTTTGGATACAATTTTATGTTTTGTAGATGAACTAGTTACTCCACTGATATGTGTACAGTTGTGTAACCTCTGACAATAAACTAGTGTGTATTTTGCAACATGGTTATTGCATACATCTATTTAACAGCTTCTATTTCATGTTGGGGATATTTTGGGTATACCATTACTCACCTTTAAGCCTCCTTGACAAGCTATAAGCTTATGACATAGTCCAGAATCCTTTATGAACTTGTGAGTAGGACTGTACAAGACTTAAAAATTAGTCGACAAATATGTAAGTTGAATATTGTGCAATGCCTATATTTTTATGATACCACAATAATACTAGTCCATGAAAATTTGCAAAAAAATTATGCAACCTTTGTCTGTCCTTAGACTTGTTTCACATTTTAAATAGATTTTCATATTGAAATATGTAAACTGCTATCTATGGTACCACTAGAAGTGGGCAACTTCATTGAACTTAGAGGTAATTAATTGGCCATTGGAATTTATGTAGGAAATGAAGGCAGGGAAGGAGATGAAGGAGGTAAGGGTGGTTGAGCCCTGAGGGGTCCTTGAATTACATAAACATGTTAGTTTACATGTTTCTCAACCGGTGTTCTCAACATATCCAATAGGTCCCATTTGTCTCAATTCCCGTGCAGTAGTATTTTTTTGTGTATGGTTGACGTGCATTGATTAGGCACATTATGTTGTAGGAATATTATGGTTATTGTATATACATGCACGCTTGCATCCATGCTGTCTTGAGTTAGGTGTTGTTTCAAACTTATATAGAACCATATTAGCATGCCATTTTTAGTTTACCTAGGCAATGCCTTTTCCATTTTTAGGAGTGTTGTTTTAGTTCTATTTCAAGCTTTCTTCCATCTCTAGCAAAAGTGCGTGGAAGAGTAGGTTTCCAAATGTTAGGAACCCATGTCTTTACTTTGTTAGTATGTTGTTGTTGGACGCATATGCTTTGTAAGTCGTCCTGTAGTATTTGTTGATCAATAGTTGTGTTATTGTTGTTGGCGCATATGCTTTGTAAGTCGCCCGTAGTATTGTTGATCCATAGTTTGTAACGGCCCATGGTTTCGACCCATAGTATTGGTTCCTAGAATTAGTATATAAGTGTGTGTTGAGACCTATGAAGGCACCATGAAGTTAATTGTATTGAGCTTGCTCAAAGGAGGTTGCCCCCTCGAAGTGTCCTGTGATCAATATAAAAGTGATTCTGAGTTCTGTCATTTCTGCTATTTCGCATATTCTTGTTAATTAATTGTTGCAGGTGCATCTCATCTGGTATCAGAGCACTTTCTTGGGCTCGCTGGGTGAAATTTCTGCCAAATTTTTTTCACATCTGTTGCAGGTTCGGATTTGGGAATAATCCCTATCCGCTTAACTGTGGGAAGTACTTGGGCATAAGCCCTAAAACTCATTGTGAGGAGTACCACAGGAACCCCGAAGTAGCTGGCCCATTGAGAGGACCTTCCAGCGAAAAGGGCAACGACCCCTACCTGATTGACTAGTTCCCACCCGTGAGGTAAACCAAGAGTTGTCGTTTGTGGCAAAGCGGTTATCAGTTTTACCTGAGCCGTGGAGTGAGGGGTACTGCCCCAATATGCAAGCCGTCAGACAACATTGGTGGCCGAGTGAAACCCCTGAACTATTAGGAAGCCGCACATACCTGGGGTCCATATCTACTTTCAGCTCAACTATTGTTGATCACTACTGTGTCGTTCAGATCCATTTTGCAAGTCGTTTCAGATCCGGCCGCTTTCAGTCCATTCGACGTTGTTCCAAATCCCTTCCGAGCCGTAGCCGCTCCATCTGGAAAAAAAAAAAAAAAAATTCATATCTCCCTTCTTTTTACGTTGTTTCCCTTGAAATTTTTGGGGAACCCCTGTCATCCCATTCTGCATATTTCATTCCTGAGGACCCTATCCCCAATTCCCCTTCCGAAAGCCCACATTTGTCTATTTTTAGGGTTTTCCATAACTTCTTCAGATTTCACCCAATCACCTTCAAATTTTACCACAGAGTTCCTTTCTGAATTCTGCTTCTTTGTCCCCCTCTGCCAAATTTTCCCATTCTTTCACCCCGCTTCTGAAATCCTCATTTTTGCTTCCCTGTCTAGTCGACAGTGTCCAAAACCTAGTCAAACCCCAATTACCCTTCAGATTTTTTCCCCTAGTCCAGATTTTCCCTTACTGAAGTAGTTTCTGTTTTTGTTTTCCTACCCAGTCAACCAAAAAAAAAAAATCAAAAAATCCTAGTTATGGTTGTCACCCGTGCAGGAGCAAAAACCATGGAGGAAGCACTTGCAGCCATCCAAGCCAAACTCCAGGATTTGGATGAAAAAATTTCTCGGCCTCCATCTTGAACATTCAGCTATGAACAACAAACGGCAGTCCGAGTCTTCATCAGACAATGGGTTCTCCTCTTCCAGCAATTTCCGTGGTCCGAAGCTTGATTTTCCTCACTTCAATGGTACTGATCCAACTGGATGGATCTATCGTGCAGAACAGTATTTCAGTCTGCATAATACTTTTGATGTCAACAAAGTTCCGCTGGCATCCTTTCACTTGGAACAGGAAGCTCTTCAATGGTACCGTTGGTACATCAAGGCTCATCCAGAGCCCAAATGGCCAGACTTTTGCCAGCTCCTTTTGCAACGATTTGGTCCTAGTGCTTTTGATGACTTCACAGGAGCCCTCACTAAACTTCGCCAAATTGGCACGGTGAGAGAGTATCAAACCAAATTTGAGAATCTAGCCAACCACACCGAAGGACTGTCTGATGAATTTTACCGGAGTTGTTTTATCAGTGGTCTAAAGGATGCCATTCGCTCTGAGGTCAAAATGTTCTGTCCCAACACAATGATGGAAGCCCTAGGGTTGGCTAAGTTGGCAGAAGATAAGATTGCAGCCCAACAACACTCCAAGCCCACTTTTGTTCCCTTCCGAAATATGGGTTCTCAGCGACCACCTATACCGCAGGCTCCTCGATCGACTCCTATCAAGCGTTTGTCTGAAACAGAGATGCAAGCACGTAGACAAAAGGGGCTTTGCTATAATTGTGATGAGAAATTCACTCGGGGACATAGATGTGTTCAGCAAAAACTCTATCTCTTGGATGTGGAGTCTCCGCCTGCCTCTGAAATTGGCGACGAAGATCCAGAAACACTGGATGCTCCGGTCGACATTCAGGAACCTCCTATTGACCCTCCGTCTCAGGATGACCAGCCAGAGATATCTCTCCATGCTTTAGCTGGAATAACCACCCCCCAAACAATGCGGGTCAGGGGTTACTTCAAGAATCTTCCTCTTACAATACTCATTGATTCTGGTAGCACTCATAATTTCATTGACCCTCGGATCGCCAAACAAGTTGATTGTTTTATCCATCCTTGCTCCAACTTTGAAGTCATGGTTGCCAATGGGGGCACCTTACCTTGCAAAGGGAAGTGTCGAAATGTGCGTATCTCTATGGGAGACTATACCTTGCGCTCTGACATGTTTGCCTTGCCCTTAGGCGGATGTGATGTGGTTTTGGGCGCTCAATGGCTACGCACACTTGGCCCTATCTTATGGGATTTTGCTGAACTTTGGATGCAGTTTTCCCTCAATGGACAAAAACACACATTGATGGGATTACAACCAGGTTCTCTCAGCATCATCAGTTCACATCGCATGGAAAAACTCCTCAAGAAGAATTCACATGGTGTCATCGCTCAGATCCATTCCATCCAGATGCAACCATCAGCGGTCTCCAATACTCCTTTGGATCTAAAACAAATTCTGGATCGATATACAGGTGTCTTTGCTGAACCAGTGGGATTACCACCTTCCAGGACAGAATACCATCGTATTCATCTCCTTCCTGGCAGTGTTCCTCCCAACATCAGGCCCTATCGCTACCCATTTCACCAAAAAATAGAGATTGAAATGCTCGTTCGGGACTTATTGAAGCAAGGTATTATCCAAGCACTAGTTCCTTTTCTTCTCCAGTTATTCTTGTCCGCAAAAAAGATGGGTCATGGCGCCTCTGCATTGACTTCCGAGCACTTAATCACCTCACCATCAAGGATAAGTTTCCAATTCCTGTTGTTGATGAGCTTCTTGATGAGCTTCATGGGGCTCACTTTTTCTCCAAGTTGGATCTTCGTTCTGGGTATCATCAAATTTGGGTTCATGAGGAGGATATTCCTAAAACAGCTTTCCGCACACATGATGGTCATTATGAGTTTTTGGTCATTCCCTTTGGCCTCACTAATGCTCCTTCCACATTCCAGGCCTTAATGAATAAAATATTTCGACCCTACTTGCGGAAATTCATTCTGGTATTCTTTGATGATATCCTCATCTACAGTAAAACATGGGATGAACATCTCCAGCATCTAGATCTTGTCATGCAACTTTTCTCTGACCATCATCTCCATGCCAAGTATTCTAAATGTGTTTTTGGACAGAAGGAAGTTGAGTATCTCGGGCACATTATCTCAGCACAAGGGGTTCGCGTGGATCCTGCCAAAATTGATGCCATGAACAATTGGCCACAGCCTCAGACACTCAAGAGCCTTCGTGGTTTTTTGGGGTTGACTGGCTACTACCGCAAGTTTGTCAAGGATTATGGGAAGATTGCAGCTCCATTAACTTCTCTATTGAAAAAGGATGCTTTTACATGGACACCTACTGCTCAGTGTGCATTTGACAAACTAAAAAAAGCTATGTGTACTACACCTGTGCTAGCTATGCCCAATTTTTCCAAGCCCTTCACTATTGAGAGTGATGCTTACGGCAATGGACTTGGTGCTGTCCTCCTTCAAGATGAACACCCCATTGCGTTCACCAGCAAATCCCTTTCAGGTAAGAATTTAGCTGCCTCTACCTATGATAAGGAAATGATGGCTATTTTGCATGCAGTACAAAAGTGGCGCCCATACCTATTAGGGAATCATTTCTGCATCAAGACTGATCACTAGAGTTTGAAATATTTCTTGGACCAGCGTGTCTCCTCCTCGACACAACAGAAATGGGTTAGCAAACTCATGGGTTATGACTATGAGATCACTTACAAGAAGGGTAAAGACAATATTGTGGCGGATTCTCTTTCTCGCACATTTGATGCCCAAGGTTCTCTTTCAGCTATTTCTATGCCGGTTCCAAATTGGTTGCAATCTGTTCAACAGGGTTATGTCAATGACTCTTCCTTATCTCAAATCATCCAATTCTTGACCAACAACCCTTCTGTTGTACCACATTACTCTTGGGATGGTGCTTCTCTACGATACAAGGGTCGTTTGGTGCTTCCCCAGAGCACAGATCTTCAACAGGCTGTCTTCTATGAACTCCATGCTTCTCCACCGGCAGGGCACTCTGGGTTCCTCAAAACATATGAACGAGCACGGCGTAACTTCTTTTGGCAGGGCATGAAAAGGAAAATTCAACAGATGGTGGCCGAATGTGATACCTGCCAGTGCAATAAGGGTGAAACAACACTCCTTCCAGGATTGCTTGAACCCTTGCCCATACCTACACGGATTTGGACAGATATTTCTATGGATTTCATTGAAGGGCTCCCTAAATCTGGTCGAAATACAGTTATTCTCGTTGTGGTTGATCGCCTCTCCAAATATAGTCATTTTTGTGCTCTCAGCCATCCCTATACAGCCTCCTCCGTCGCTCAAATTTTTCTGGACCAGATCTTTCGTCTTCATGGAATCCCTTCTTCCATTGTCTCGGATCGTGATGCGACTTTCACCAGTCATTTTTGGACATAACTATTTTGCCACACTAGCACCAAACTAAAGATGAGTTCAGGGTATCACCCACAAACAGATGGTCAGACTGAAATTGTCAATAAATGCTTGGAAACTTATCTTCGTTGCTTCACCTCGGAACAACAACATTAGTGGGAAAAGTGGCTCCCTCTCGCTGAATGGTGGTACAATACCTCTTACCACACTGCCTCTAAAATGACCCCATATGAAGCAGTCTATGGTCAGGCACCTCCATCTCTTCTTCCATACACCCCCACCAGTTCACTAGTTCAGGAAGTTGACACGGTCCTTCGCAACCGCGATCAGATTCTTTGCATTTTGCAGGACAATCTTCACATGGCAAGAAATCGCATGAAGCAACAAGCTGATCAGCACCGTTCGGAGCGCACTTTTCAAGTCGGCGATATGGTTTTTCTTTGTCTCCAGCCGTACAAACAATCCACCTTGAAACTCAAAGGGCCTCATAAGCTCGCTCCAAAGTTCTATGGGCCATATCGGATTCTTCAGAAGATTGGGTCCGTTGCTTATAAATTGGAACTTCCTCCTTCTTCCTGCATTCATCCAGTCTTTCATGTCTCTTGTCTGAAGAAAGTTCTTGGCACCAACATCAGCGGACAAACGATTTTACCCGAACTGGATAATGAAGGATCCATCCTTTTGGAGCCATAGGCCATCCTCAATCGGCGCACGCGTCAGCTTCGCTCTCGCTCTATCACAGAGGTCTTAATTCAGTGGCACGGCATGCAACCAGATGATGCTACATGGGAACCACTCCTTTAGATTCAACAACAATTTCCACATCTAAAGCTTTGACGACAAAGCTTTTTTTAAGGGGGAGGGGATGTTAGGAACCCATGTCTTTACTTTGTTAATATGTTGTTGTTGGACGCATATGCTTTGTAAGTCGTCCCGTAGTATTTGTTGATCAATAGTTGTGTTATTGTTGTTGGTGCATATGCTTTGTAAGTCGCCCGTAGTATTGTTGATCCATAGTTTGTAACGGCCCATGGTTTCGACCCATAGTATTGGCGCCTAGAATTAGTATATAAGTGTGTGTTGAGACCTATGAAGGCACCGTGAAGTTAATTGTATTGAGCTTGCTCAAAGGAGTTTGCCCCCTCGAAGTGGCCTGTGATCAATATAAAAGTGATTCTAAGTTCTGTCATTTCTGCTATTTCGCATATTCTTGTTAATTAATTGTTGCAGGTGCATCTCACCAAATTTAGATTAGGGCACACTTTGCTAGGTAAGGAGGCACTCTATTCTAGACAATATTCTCATGCAGGTTGAGTGCACTCTTCTAGGAAGCTAGGGTTATAGTTTTTGAATATTATAGAGCAGGTGCACAAAAGGATGGTGGAGTTTCATTGTAGACCCTAGCCTTCTTGGTCTATAAAAGAATGGTAGCGTAGTTAATTGGAATAATGACACTATTAGGGTTTTAATCAATTACTTTGTAATTTTTTATTTGCAAGTAATAGAAAATTATTTGCAAGTAGCAATCACATTCCCAAATCCTTAGCTTCCCCAAGTCTAGTGTTGGCTTATCTTCTTTTTGCTTGTTCTCAATAAGCATTTGGAGGAATAATTCTCATGTTTTTTTAACACACTTTTTTTTTCTCATTTTCTTTAACCCTCTTTCTTTTCCATCTTTTGGCATTTCTCATGTTTACATTAAGAGAACAATGTTAATGTAAGTGTGGACACTAGTTGATATAGCATGGCGTGTTTCACGCCATGAATCATGTCTCCTACCTTGTCCATAGTCTTGAACCTTGATTTTGTCTATCCTCATAAAACCTAAGTCAATATTCATTTACGGTTGTTTTGTGAATCCAATTTGGATCACACCCCCCCCATTGGGTGGCTTTTGGTTGCCAAAATATTCCAAGGATAGGTGAGGGAACTTGATTCCAATTTGGTTTCTCTCACACCATTTGTATTTACGTGGAGTCTATCCTTTGAGGCTAATTTGCTAGATCCCTTTTTGTGCTCAGCAAGTTATTGGTTCCTTCCATTGTAGAATTATATCCTCCTTCAATTCTTCAAGAACATTTAATGAAAATTCATCGACATTAGGGAGAACATAATGGTCCTCTTCTCCATCCAACAAGGAGGATTCAAAAAACATCATATACTCCTCATTGACCACTAGAATAATCTGCATATAAGAGGAGTCTTGATTTGAATACGTTCTCATTCACTTTCTCAATGATCTCAAAAATTTTGTATATGAGGAGCTTGAGCTTCTTCACTACTCCCTGTAGAGGTAAAGCCACACCTTGTTACCAATGCAAAACTTATGATAATCTATGTGGTCCTCATGCATTGTTTTATATTGTTGTTGGCTTCTCTCAAACTACTTATGTACAATCATATGTATCTACTAGATCTTTTTTATAGATGTGCTTTCCTTCTTTTCATCTCCTTGTAGCTCTATTTTATCCTTTTATTCTCCATACACAATATCAAATGGCGAGGAAGGTAAATAGTTGCACCAAGTATCATAAGGTTATTTGTTGGTGGAAGAATGAAGTGCTCAATTGTATGAGTGTCGGATGTACAACAACTATTCATCCCATGTCATTGGAGGTTGTCTACTGTATGCTCTTGACATGTGTACCAACATCCTATTGACAACTTTTTTTCTGTCCATTAGCTTGGGGATGAAATGCGGTGGAATATCTTATCTTAGCATCCATTCTTTCATGAAGTTCCATGCAGAAGCTACCCAAGAACTTGTTATCTTGATCAAATATGTTGGAGCTCAATAATCCAAAATGTAGTAAAACATGACTGAAGAATAACTCCATTGTTTTTCATCAAGTGATCATTTTATTACATGAAATAATCCAGAATGTAGCAAAACGTGACTGAAGAATAACTCCATTGTTTTTCATTAAGTGGTTATTTTTGAAATGTGCAAGAACTTCCTGTCCGATCTTACCTTTCTCAACATGTTTTAGGGGCCAAGATATTATCGAGGCTCCTCAACTCATTGCTCTCCTAGTTGAAGGAGATCCTCCTAGGAAAAATACTAGAGTCAGACAACCCCTGTCACCTACCCAAATTTCTGAGAATTATTATTTTATTTGCAAAATACTTTATGTTAAATTTAATTACAAAGATTTGTAATTATGATCAATTTTGATCATGGATGAATGTAATTACTGAATATTATTATTTAAATAAATTAATTAGGAGACAAACACCCAAGAGGACTGTTGAATGAGTGTTCACTGACCCACTAGGAGGAATGGAAGCTATTAGAAAGTATGGGACAGATGGCAGTAGTTGCATTACACCACTAGCTGTTGGTTATGGGACAACTACCCCTAAAAATAGGGAATTATCCCCCAGGTGGAGGGAGTGAGTAGGAAGCTCATTTAATGACCCAGTAACATCTGAAAAGGCCTAGGCAGCCTATAAAGGAAAATTCAAATTGAGCAGGCAGTTCTTAATCAATATTTCTGCAAAATATTTTCCTCATGTGCATCAGGTGATCACTGAGAGATTCGAATAGGGAGGCTAGTGGTGAGTGTGATCTTAAGTCTGCATATTGCTGAGAAAAACCAGAGATGCTGGTACAGGTCTAGTGGACTGCTAGCTATTGAAGATTCAGAAGTTAATTACTACTACAAGAAGAAGTCCTATTTCATGAGTTTCTTCCTCCTGGTGGTTCAGTGAACAGGCTCAGGGGTCCTAAGACAATACTTGACTATTTTCAGGAATAGGTTGGGTGGAACAGTCTTCTTAGGCTATTTGTTGCCCTTCAGATTTACCAGGTTCTACAAATTTTCTACTTATTCTCAGTTAGTAATTATGTTCTGTATAGCGAGTATGTTTTTTGTTTCTTGTTTTGAAAGAGAATTTAAATCTAGATTTGTTTAAAGTCTGAATGTTTAAGTTTAATGATGGATTTGAATTGATTAACCAATATCTACATTTTTCCACATGTTGTTTTGAAGCATCGTACTCTAGTATAGATATTCAAATTAAAAATAGATTAGAAGATAGGCAAATGCCATTGATTCGAATGGATAAGACAGTGATTGATTTATGGTTTATTATTCTGCTCTATATTTAACAGTAATAAATCTTACTGTATAATCTATAATTGTCATATATTACTATATTGTTTTTCCTAAAATATAAGTATCGTTCTCTTCTCTACATATACATAGTATAGATTGCTCATTCTATTATTTCATGTAGTATTCAAAAGTAAATTGATAAAGCATATTTATATTCCAGTTTCAAAATAAATAGTATTGTTATCGTCATTCACATGTTGTAAATGCAAATATTTACACAGTCATTTTATATCATACACTGTATTTTCTTACTTCATTCACTGTTAGGATAGCTACAGTGCAATCTTTTAAAATTAATACATTCTCTAAAATTGTTTTCTTATCACTGTATTATATCACTATTCAAACTTAGGATCGTTTTGTTTTTAAATCTCTATCCTGGTTACATGATATCATAAAAATGCTTTTGGTATCCATATTTTTTCTACAGCACAAACCCTACTACATTTAAAGACTATTAGGAAAATATTTATATTATATATATTTTTACTTTTCCAAGATATTACACGAAACAGAGTTCGACCTGTAGCTTCCATCACCAACGAAATTGAACTAACATTCAAACAACAATTACTGCAGAGCTTTTATTTGAGACAAGTTTCACATAACCTAAGTATAGAACGAAAACCACTTGACAACCTACAGCAATACATTTGCTAACTTAGATGATTTTCACACAGAAAAGAAAAAAAAAAAAACACTTATTATAAAGCTATCTTTAAAAAAAAAATCTCACAAACCCTAGATTGAGTCAAAAATCACAATATCAACTTACGGCCTCAAGACGTTTAACTCAGACTTTTACACAGAGATTATAACATACATATTCATATATGAGAAGAGATTATATTCACTGAAAACGAGCCTCGGCTCTACTCATCCTTTCATTTTTTTTTTAAACAGTAGGATTCGTTCATTTGTTTACACCACCCAGGATCCCATCTTAAAGAAGGATAAACATTTTTATCAAAAGCAAAAACGATTACATCTCGCTTAAAAACAAAAATGCTTATGGTTTCAAACCCAAGCTTTAAATATTTCCAAAAACATTACAAGGAACCCTTGTTCTGATGGGCTTATAATCCACAAATCGACGAGACAGACATCTTAGTCAGAAGTTTAGTATCATGCAAACAAAACGAAGGCCGTAGCCCTGTACAATCACCAACTATTTAAACAACTGGAATCATTTTAAATTTTTCCAACTGAAGACAACGATGAGCTTGGTACTGGCCACTCATCCTTCGAAACCACTCAACACACAGACGAAGAGCACCTATGAAGGATTTGGAAGACCTGGAGCTTAACAGTTTGGAAGCACGCTGTTCATTCCAAACCTCGGGCGTGAACCACTCCTTTACAACTTGCAACTGACAAGGAATTTGATGGAGTTACATAACTGATAAATTTTCAAGACGAAAAACAATTTGCAAACAAAAGATTGATACTAATTCTTACAATATTAGTTACCTCGCTGTATAATACCAAAGATTTCCACTTTCATTATTTCATTGATGACTCCACGCCAAAGATATGACAGGGAACCCTCAGTCTATTTACACCAGGGAAAATCCTTGACTCAAATTTAAACGACGAGTTCCAAAACTTTCAACCTTTGACAGTAAAGACTAAGTACACAGTCTATCAAAATGACACCATTGCAAATGGAAGAGAACTGTAAACTTCCAAAAACCAGAGGTCTCAAGGTCGAATCTCATACAAAGTTTACACCAAAATTTCGGCAGCTTGTCAACCACAGACCGAAAACAATGGAGTCATTAAACCACAATTGCCAAGTTCATAAACCAAAGACATTCACCCTTTTCTAGGGTTTGATCCAATGATCAATATCGATGTTGATCAACGATCGAAATTATGCCAACTTATTTTGCATTGGAGCGAACGACTAACTTATTAATTGCATATTCATTACCATAGCATGGCCCTTCCACGTAAGGTTACATTGGATGCATTGTCGTCCAGTTCGAAGAACTATGAACAATTATCTATGAAATGGCAACCATCTTAGCTATGGTATGCATTGGTTTGTATTACGTGGAGTGTTCGTTTGATCCTCATTAACACGATACAGTGGATGGTCATTAATTCAGACAGGATTTACAATCATCAACACTGGATTCGTATCAATTGTACATCCGTCAACCTGTCATTCATTAAAAGCTTTTCAGTTATCTTTTCCCAATGACTTAAATTCAAAACTTTAATTCATAACATTATAACATTATATGTTATATTATGTCACACTCCTAAGTTAGTTTGGACTTTGAGCTACCTTTCACAATATTCATTTCAATGTTTATCAACCAACTATTATATAGTTCCAAGATAGGTCGAGACTAGAGACATGTGGCTATTTATTTGGCGACATTTCAAATTTATACATATATTTTTACGGACCCAAGTTTAAGTTGTGGCATTAGATTCATACTATTATATAGAATAACCATAAGAAGTTTTCATAATTCCCAAGTTATTAATTGTGATTTTTAAATAATTTATTTATGACTTAGTTTTTAGTTGTTAGGACAACTATAACCATATTTCGACATGGTTTCACTAATGTCATTCATACAATTTAGTTACGAATGGGATAGCCCATACTTAGAAGATTATAATGTTACCCTTGTAATTCTTTGGTGGTGATTATACAAACCCTGTTATCAAGTTATAGAAATAATTAGTTTGTTGAGTAGATTTCCAGTGAAGCTATGATATATTTTAGCAGAGAGACTAACAATTTGTTACATACTCTCTCTTATCAGCATTTTAAATGACCTTGCGATACAATTATTACACCATTGATGGAAAGATAAAGACGACATTATAACTAGCTAGTACAGTGACAAAACCATCAGCAAAATGATGTACGTAGATGATTCTATTTAAACATTGTGGAGTTGTCAGACAACATCTTAAAATAGAAATTATAGCTATGAAACCATACCTGCATGCTTTCGGTGGATCGCATTAGAATTCTAACTTTTTATTTACTTATGACAATGAAATAGAACTATACACGTACATTTTTACGCAGCCATGAAACTCTTACCTGTCATCTGCACATGGGACATTCAATATGCTTTAGCGTTGCAGCTAAGTAAGCTCCAGGGTACCTCGTAGGACACCCTTATGCAACAAAGTCAAACTGTTAGTATCATTGCAAAAAAGGAAAACAGTGTCGCATCAAATTTCCATTCCTTTAGTACTTTTGTCACCATAATTATGACAGTTGTTAATAATTTTAAGTTGTCACTATCACTTTGTTTCTAAACATATTTTAATTATGTTTAGTACTAACATCTGTTTAATTAATTGTTGTTACAATCAATACTTATTATTCCGCAATCGTAATTTATCGTAATAAATGCTGCTTTTCAAAAGTTTTAAATTTTTATGAAAATATGGGATGTTACAACCCGAGAGATGGATCTCAATACAGTGATATAAAGGACTATGATTTCGAAAACATAAAATATCATTCATCCTAATTGGAGATGTCTTTTGGAACACATATATAAAAAGAAATAGAGTTAAATTATGTTTTGGAAACTATCATCGGGAGCAAGTCCAGCTACTTGCATGCCTTGATATAGTTCGATCACCTTCTTTGTATTCCCTCTGTCCTTATACAGACTTAACATCAAGTTGTAGATGCCAATATCGAGCCTGAAACCAGCTGCCTTCATCTCCTCAACAATCAATTCAATATCTCTGACCCACCCTCGTTTAGAAAGCAAATCAAGAAGTGTTCTGTAAACTTGCATATTGGGAAGATAACCCTCAACTTTCATATCATGATAGATCCTTTTAACCTCAGAAACATTCCCAACTTTGGCAAATGAATTAAGCATAAAAAAAACAATGCTTTTGCTTATCTTGAATCCCATTTGTTACATTTCCTCAACCAGGACTTGCAAGTGGTCCAATTTATCAGCATTGATCAAAGCTTGCATGAGACCATTGACAGTCTCTGCTGTTGGAGACAAGCCAACTCTCAACATCTCATCAAATGCAGCATTCACTTGCTCATGACAACCACTTTCAGCATATGCATATATCAGTGCATTCTAGACATTCCCATCCAGTGGCAGATTCAACAAGAATAACTGTCCAAATATGCCTTCTTCTCTCTGCCACATCTTCTGCTTTGCATAAGCCTCGATCAAAGCAACATAAATGGAAAAATCCTGTAATGAAAGACCACTTTTGAAACTACAGCCAATCAAATACTCTGTTGTCTCAGGAAATCCCATCTTACAATAGACCATAGCTGTAGATCTATAGAAATTAAAGGTAGGATGCACACCCTAAAATTGCAAACCTAAGTAAATTTGTGAAGCTTCAGCAAGAAGCTCAGCCTATTCACCTGCCAAAATTAAAGCTTCATAAATAGAGCTACCAACCATAGGAAAACGAACTCTCAAACTCTCAAGCTCTGCCATTGCAGCTTCAACCTGCTTTGACTCAACAAGCATAATGATCAATGCTTCGCACATTACAGTGATGGATTCCATCCTTACTTCAGATAAGAAGTTGACAAAGAAGTGTCCCCTAGCATATATGTTTGAATAACGGTATGCATTGAAAATGGAAAACAAGTTTTCACAGTCAGGAGAGTAACCATGGGCAGCAGCTGACTTCAAAACCTATGCTGCTTTCCCACTGCATTCTTCCTTGACAAGAATACTGCATATTGTGGAAGGATCAAGGCCAGATACCTCCATATCATCAATCAGTTCACATCCTCCTTCATGCATTCCTTGACAAAGAACTATAGCATCGATTCATATAGACTAAGGTCAGGTTGTATCCCTTCCTGCACCATATTCTAACACAATGCCATTGCTTTTTTCAGCTTGTTAGCTTTTAGTAGAATGTCCAGTATCACAGAATAAGAAAGACGATCTAACTTTATGCCAGTCCTTACCATATAATCGTACATTTCTTCTGTTTCCTTTTGCATACCTGCCTTGGCATATGCACAAATCAAAGAACTGAAAGTACGTAACGTTGGTCTCACCTGAGCTTCTGACATTTCAGAAAAAACTTTCACTGCTTATGCTATCAAGCTAGCTTTCCCTAGAAAATCAATCAAAATTGTAAATGTCACTGCATCTGGACAATATCCTGATTCCTTCATTTCCTTGTGCAGAAGGAATGCATCCCCATGCATCCCTTTCTTTCCATACATATGAATCATAGTATTGTAGGTGATTTCATCTGCTCTAAATCCAGCAAAGGTCATTTTCCTACGAACTTCATCAACTTTTTCCACCTTCCCGTTCTTTGCATATGAGTACAGTAGAGAATTGTAGGTAATAGCATCTGGTAAAAATCCTCTAGCTTGCAATGTATTAAATAGTTTTTTGTCCTTTTCATCCATTCCAGACCACCCATAAACTGAAATCATTTCATTATAAGTCTAGAGATCTGGTTCACAACCAAATCGCTCCATATCCCTAAAAACATCTGCAGCCTCAGCCGAATTACTACTCATTGCACAAGCAGTTATCAATGTTTTGTAAGTAATGGAGTTATCATGAGTAGTTTAATAATGTAAACTACATGATATTAAAGTATGGTATATAATTTTATCTAGAAGGGAGCTTTGATGTTGGCTGAAAACGCAATTTGTTGTATAGATGAATTTGGTAAAATGGATGGACTGTCTGTTTTATCCTTGTATTTGTATGCTTTGAAGTTTTCAGATGTTTTGTTTCTCTATACCTATCTTTACATTACTTGACTTTTATATTGTTATCCATTGATCAAGTTCAAGGTTCACATATTTTCCACTAGGTTAGTCTAAAGTCGAGAAATTGTGTTGAATTTTAGAGTGGATTACGTGTCATTCTACTATTCCAGTGAATGTAGTGGTTGTGGAGGTTAGAGTGCAATTTTCTTAGAGTGGGGTTGTCATTCAACTTGCATTACCACATAAAATAAAAATCTTGTAGAGTCTCCATACCCACATTACTCAATTTATTTTTTATAACAAGAGTATTGAGATATTGTCATGGCAATCAAACCCCAAAATGGTTTACTATTCATTGGCAAATGCCAATTAAGGTGTTGGAGAAGTGCACTAAAAATACAAACTAATTAAATAAGTAATCTCCAAGTGGATAATATAAATTTCTTGGGTTTATAAATTAAAACTAGAATTAACACAACACTGATTTCTTATAACTCCGATTCTCTCACTACAAAGGCATTTCAAATGCCCAATTTCTCCTCATCATGTTCTCACAGTTACCAATATTGCAAGAGTAGAGGCATAGAAAGCAACAACATTAATGCATGGATGAGAAATGTATCAAAAATAAAACAAGGTTAGCACAACATGTGAAATGAACGTATCTCAAATAAGAAAATCCACATATAACAAAAAAATTAAAAGGGGTGGGGGTTGAGGAATAAGAAACAATGTATAATGAATAATACATGTTGAATGTTTCTTTTATGTATAAAAAAATCAAAAATATATGTAAATACTACATATTGAATGTTTCTTTTATGTATAAAAAAACAAAAATGATGTAACGTAGAGAAGGAAAAATGATGCAATATATGGTACTAGAATATACAACAATAGATTATTCATAAATGAGAGTTTTATGGACCATATATTTCATCAACATGGGCCTTTATGGAAATAAAAATTGTGTTCTATATTTTCTATACAATTCTAAGTGCAATCCTTTTTAAATTCTAGTCATCAACACGCATAAGATTTTATATTCTAATTGGTTTTCAAGAAATGACTACATGTTGGCATTACCAAGAGCAATGCTCAAGCAAAGAAATAAGTGCACTTTGTTGTGATGAAATGTTTAATCAAAAAATTCATTTAGGTCTCAAAGTGCACAATCTTTATCCTTGCACTCTAACTTTTATAACCAAGCAATGCTTGCAATGTCAATTAAATGGCATACTTTGTGTGTAATCTTAACACCCTACTCTGCTTAGATTTCAAGGCCCTATGTGTTTTATTCCAAATGTGTAATCACTACACTCCTAGACAGCTACGCAAGAACACATGCATACTCTACTATTTGGAGTGCAAAGAGCCATGAAGACTATCTAACTTGTGTGCTATCATTTCAAATACCATGAAAGAGATTCTCTTAAGCGCAACCGTAGTTTAGCATTTGAGTCACTCCTTTAGCTACTAGGGTTTGCAAGCAATCAATTCATTTCCATAATCATCTTTTCCTTTGTTTAAGTTGATCATGCATAACAGACTAAGACTAACAAGCTCTCATCTAAGATTACTTTTTAGAATAACAGACTACAAAAAACCCAAAAATATTCACATAAACCTCTACAAACTTTCAAAGCAAATGAAGGTTTCAACAAATAAACTCTTGCACAAGTAATCAAATATTGGGAGCACAATACCACAATGTTGTTAGAGAACAAAGTACAAAAATTTACAATGATGATTGCAACAGCAATCTCCAAATGGTGTAGTTTAAGGAAAATTGTTGAAGGAGTCTACTGTTGTCCATCTTAATGTTTTTTGCAAGCACTTTATCCCACTAATACATCCAACCTTAAAAAGAGCTTCTTTTAGTTTCAAGAATTATATATATTCTCTACTGATGAGGCCAACCACGTGAAGGTCGAAGCTCATTTGGCCCCACCCACCCACCCACCCACGAATCAAAGAAAAAATTCGTCAACCTTGATGTGTTCTTGAATCATATGAAATGTGCCAGTGGCAGATTTTCAAGAATGGCATTATGATCTTCTATCGACAATTTCCATTGTCGATGCTTGGAATTTTTCCTACTCTTCACTGCCTTTAACTGCAATCGGATTGCTATGACCAAATGACTATATTGAGCACATATAACATCTGACTCGTAGTCTTGAAAAAGAATATGGTCTTTACATTTCCTTAGTTCTACAAAGAAATGTCCCATTAAAACCATTGAACCCACTGCATACGTATAATTTGACGGGTCTTTAAATTCTTGCATCAACGTGCTTTTCAACCTAGTGCATCTAAATAAATAATAATGCACATTTTTTGGATTGTTTGCTGGTGCAATGACTACAAATACATCACCTTCTCTAACCAAATCAGAAACACGATCATAATCTTTTTCAAACACAATCACTTCATTGTCGTGCTCTACATCACTGATATTTCCAAATTGGGGCAATGGTGTCAATTCTTGGTGTCTCCATGGTTTCACAAATTTGTTAGTTTGGTTTTGACACTCATCCAAAGACTCTACATCATCAATACATGCATGACAGAAGCAAGAGTACTTTCGTTTCTCGATTGTGTGTATATTTTCCATTTTCTTACTCCTAATGGAGTGTAAGCCCCTTGTTTTCAGGATTGCAGTACAATTATGTGGCATTGATCTGTCAACATCACCCATTGCAATATTCCAAAAAAAACATCACATTTCCCATCCTTTCATTGAATTCATGGCTCAAATTTTGTTTGCGCCAATTAACAACATCATTTGAATTTGCAAGGCGAGAAGCATAGTGATTCATTTGATATCTCCTAAGTGCACGTTTCACGCAGGCCCCAACACCATCATGTTCTCCTTTTTCATGTCCCGTTTCAAAAAAGCTCCATGTGTGGAGAACATTCATGTTTCTATGAAGGAGAGACAACCATAAGAATGATCGTGCAGATTTAAATTGACCAGCACAACCATTTGACCACACCCAATGTTCTTTAAAAGTGACCCTTCTTCTTGATAATTCTTCAAAAAGAAAACCAAAATAATGATGGACAAAAAATGTATCATGTGTACGATCATCACTGATGTAGAAATGGTACTCCTTAATCGCTTCACGATTATTTTCATTGCTATCAAAACCATCGACATCAAGCTCTGCATGTCTATACGTAATATGCACAAGTATAGATACCTGATTTGAATGATAATACTCACTCTGTATCTCCTTTTGTGGAGTGAAAGTGTAATTTTCAGCAAAATCGACAATGGATAATATTGTTCCTTTTGGAAATTCATCTCGTGATTGCTTGAACTGTAAGTCCTACCATCGTGCTGAGTGAGAGTGCTTGATATATTTATATATTTGATCCTTGAACAAATTCATAAAATCTGTCAAAGAGATATCACTTTCAACTAAATTAAGCTTTCTTGATGTTGCCGTTGAATCTGTAACTGCAGTATAATCAACATAAACATATCTCTTCCATTTCACAATGTGATTTGACAATTGAGGATCGTTTGCATCAATGGGGTAGCTAGCATTAAAAAGGGCCAAATCAGAACATTCATCACATTTTTTACCTCCAATGCATTGTTTCTTATAGAATATTTAATCAATCCCTCGCGCACATAATATTTTAGATACAAATTCACGAACACTCGAAGGAAGGGGGTTATTTGGCCAACACTGCATGTCAAAAGTTAGAAATGTCTCATAATATAATTCGAATTCTACATGGTATCGATAACAACATGTGTCGTGAACAACGATGGGCCTGACATACCATGGTTTAAGTTTCACAAATGTGCTAAGGGAAATCTTCACATCAACATTACTCTCAATAAAATTTTTGAACATTTCCACTTGAGTGATCGTTGTTATGTGTTTGGCATGAGTTTCATAGTTTCTTTTCGATATACAACGTCACACAACATCCTTTACATTTGGTAAGACATGCGAGTTTACATGCCAAAACTCTTTCACCCTGTCCCTCACATTATCTGGAAGTCTATCTTGATAAGGTTGCCTACAGATAACACCCCAACATGCAACTTCATCATCCTCATCTAACTAATCCCTAATTTGTGTATGCTTCCATAAACTTTTTCTTGATGTTTTTAACATTCTTGTAGTCGTAGACAACAAATGATTGGATGTAGTGTTTTTTTACACAAACCCTGTTAGAATTGCTTTACGAGCAACCATGATATTATGAGATCATTTTCTTGCAAGTGATGCAAGGACCGAGGTCAGATTTTGTGATACAATCTGATTTGATTTAGCCTCTTTAGCACTTTGAATTCCCAATAATGTAATTGCATCTCTTATACATTGCCGCTTTAACAAACTATGTAACAATTGAGCTTGTTCTATGACAGAAATACCTTCAAAATATTTTTTGACTATCTTATTTGCTCTATAACGAGTTGTATGATCAGGCATCAGAGGTTGTTAAGATTTAATATGCTAAGACAGAAAAATAGCAGTATTGCATTCCATTTCACAATAATAGCATATACAGGATCACTGAAGAAACAACAAGCACAACATAAACACAAGAGACACAAATTTATCCTCGGAAACCCTCATGGGGTAGAAAACCCAGTAAATCTTCCTCAATATAGATGACCAACAATATACAAAGATGTAACCCTGAGAATAAGCTCCTCCTTCTCCATAGCAAACTTCTCCTCCACAAGTGTGCTACTCTCAAGTGAGTGAGTGTGTGTAAAATGAGGAATACACCTCCTCTATTTATACACTACTTCGACTTGTCTTTTACACAAATCATGTAGGCTCGTATTTAACCAATGGGTTAAATACCCCACTACAACTGACTGGGCCGACCCCTCTAGGGTGGTCTAATAACCCTTTGACCCACATAACACATACAACACCGACCCCCACTAGGGAAGTCTAATAACCCAAGTTACCACCTTCCGACGGAGGAATAAACATCTCCGGATATGCAATAAGATATTCAAGGAGGAATGAAACATCTCCAGAATAATAAAGTACAAATATAATATTCTTTGAAGTTACAATATCTCAACACTCCCCCTTAACGAGAAGGATATTATAACAGCATCTGCACGAGCAAGGAATCATCAGCATCATACATGATACATCTATAAATCATTGGAAGATTTCTCAACATCATCAGTAACTCAAGCAGTTACTGGAACATCTTCAATACTGGAACATCAACATCTTCAGTACTGAGTCTTTATCTTTTGCAGCACTCGAACAGCTACAACAACATCAACATCTGGATCCTCACGATCATCAGCATTGTCATCATACGATCATCAGCATCGGGATCATCTCGATCTAAAGCATCTGGATCATCTCGATCTACAACATCTAGATCATCACGATCTACAGCATCTGGATCATCTCGATCTACAGCATCTGGATCATCTCGATCGACGGCATCTGGATCATCACGATCTACAGTATCTGGATCATCGCGTTCTACAGCATCTGGATCATCTCGATCTACAGCATCTGGATCATCACGATCTACAGTATCTGGATCATCACGATCTACAACATCTAGATCATCTTGATCATCACGATCAACATCATCGTCATCTAGATCATTACGATCAACAACATCATCAATACAAGTATAAATATCATTAATACAAGTATCCTCATCAATACAAGTATACATATCATCAATACAAGTATCCTCATCAATACGAGTATACACATCATCAATACAAGTATACACATCATCAATACAAGTATCCTCATCAATACAAGTATACACATCATCAATACAAGTATCCTCATCAATACAAGTATACACAATAGCAACATATCCTTCAATACACATGATCCAATTACGGGATGATCAATCCCTCTCACTTTAGGACATAGGTCCAAGGATGATACAATCCTAATCCACTTACGGGATGATCAGTCCCTCTCACTTTAAGACATCTCACCATGTCTAGGGACGATGCAATCCCAATCTATTTACAGGATGATTAGTCCTTATCATTTTAA
The DNA here is from genome assembly GCA_027924585.1 of Larix kaempferi. Taxonomy (NCBI): domain Eukaryota; kingdom Viridiplantae; phylum Streptophyta; class Pinopsida; order Pinales; family Pinaceae; genus Larix; species Larix kaempferi. The sequence continues at coordinate 6,716,345 of BSBM01000893.1, forward strand.
GACACCTCACCATGTCTAGGGACGATGCAATCCCAATTGATTAACAGGATGATTAGTCCTTATCACTTTAAGACACCTCACCATGTCTAGGGACGATGCAATCCCAATCGATTAACAGGATGATTAGTCCTTATCACTATAAGACACCTCACCATGTCTAGGGACGATGCAATCCCAATCTATTTACAGGATGATTAGTCCTTATCACTTTAAGACACCTCACCATGTCTAGGGACGATGCAATCCCAATCTATTTACAGGATGATTAGTCCTTATCACTTTAAAACACCTCACCATGTCTAGGGACGAGGCAATCCCAATCTATTTACAGGATGATTAGTCCTTATCACTTTAATACATCTCACCATGTCTAGGGACGAGGCAATCCCAATCTCTTTACAGGATGATTAGTCCTTATCACTTTAAGACACCTCACCATGTCTAGGGATGAGGCAATCCCAATCTATTTATAGGATGATTAGTCCTTATCACTTTAAGACATCTCACCATGTCTAGGGACAAGGCAATCCCAATCTATTTACAAGATGATTAGTCCTTATCACTTTAAGACATCTCACCATGTCTAGGGACGAGGCAATCCCAATCTACTTACAAGATGATTAATCCTTATCACTTTAGGACATAAGTCCAAGGACGATGCAATCCTGATCCACTTACGGGATGATCAATCCCTATCGCTTTAGAACATAAGTCCAAGGACGATGCAATCCTATCATGTACATTTTGAACCAAACGCTCAGGGATGATGCAGTCCTATCACGTCCACTAGGGACCACTTTCTCGGAGACATATGTCTATAGATCTTTTTTAGGACATGTGTCCATGGATGATACAATCCCCTCGTCCACTAGGGACCACATTCTCAGAGACATCTGTCTACAGATCAGTTTTAGAACTGAAGTCCAGGGATGATACAATCCTCTCGTCCACTAGGGACCACATTCTCGGAGACATCTGTCTACGATTATGTTTAGGACTAAAGTCCAGGGATGATACAATCCTCTTGTCCACTAGGGACTACATTCTTGGAGACATCTGTCTACGGATCTATTTAGGACTGAATCCCAGGGATGATACAATCACCACCTGTCCACTAGGGACTTCATTCTCGGAGACCATACGTCTACGGATCCTTTTAGAACATGTGTTCAAGGATGATGCAATCCCCTCCTGTCCACTACGGACTTCATTCTCGAAGACCATACGTCTACGGATCCTTTTAGAACATGTGTTCAAGGATGATGCAATCCCTCTTCTTTCTCGGAGACATATGTCTACGGATCCTTTTAGAACATGTGTTCAAGGATGATTCAATCCCCTCGTCAACTTAGACCCTGTCTAAGGACCATCCACCAACCTCTCTGTCGGCATCACCAATATAAGTATCCACATCATCGACCTCATTGTCTATGTAGGCAATCTCATCATAAGTGATCACATCACTCCCCCTTTCGAGGAGGGTCCTTCTAAACTATATTAAGTTTGTCTAGAAAAACTTTACTTGAGGTAGAGGTTTGGTTAGTACATCGACAACTTGTTACAAATTCGAACTTTAATTCCTTTCTGCACCATATCTTGTATATAGAAATGTCAGATCTCTATGTGCTTTGACTTATCATGGAACACTGGATTCTCTACCATTTTGGTACAACTCTGTTTGTCACATAGGATCACAGTTGGGTTTATCTCTAAGTCAAACAATCCTGAATCCATACTTCTTCACAACTTAGTAGAGCAAGCAACCATATATTCCGCTTGTGCTGAGAGCCACACTAGACTGCTTCCTGCTAAACCACAAGATCATGGATGATCCCAGACAATAACATCTTCTCGATGTGCTCTTCCTGTCTGATACACTTTCTGCTCAATCAACATCTGTGTAGCCATCTGAAGTCATGATCTCCAAGATAACATAGATCAAAGTTTATCGTATCCTTTAGGTACCTCATCACATGATTTGCAGCTATCAGGTGAACTCGTCTAGGTTCCACTAGATACTATCTCAAGGTGTTTCACAGCAAAGCATATATCTGACCTAGTATTCGTTAGATACATCAATGACCCAATAAATTTTTCTGTACAAAGTTATATCCACTAACTCTGATGAGTCATCCGCTAACAGCTTCAAGTTGGAATTCATTCCAACACATCAAGTCTTCTCAAGATTTCTCAGCATACTTTCCCTGGTTGAGAAAGATTCCTTCTGAGCCTTTCCATACTTCTAGACCTAGAAAGTAATGCATCAATCTGAGATCTTTCATTTTCATTTCTGTAGCCATCTATCTGTGCCATCTCTCATCAGATAGGTCTACTGATATGAGCCTCAACATCATTCAAACTCTGTGGTGAGTTCCTTCTTGCATCCATGTCATATGTGTATAGAATCCATATTCAACCTTGTAGCAAAGGTTGAGATCCACATCACCCATGGTGATCATTAAGCTCATCAATTGATTATCGATCCTGGGAACCCATACAAAACCTGATTCACACTTCTTCTTTAATTACACCATTAAGAGAATGGTCTTATCTAGTCACTTGGAGCAAACATCTCATCATGATTCTCTTCCTCTTTCTAAGAGAATCTTCTAGCCACAAGCCTTCTATAGTGTGTTTGATTTGTAAATCCTTTTGTTGAACATCCATCACTTGTTCAGTGTTCATCATTCATCATGATCTTTCCTACAAATCAAAATTAAGTACATGATTAGTAATACTTCATAATCATCAAATCATATTGACATGATAACCTATTATGCATACAGATATCATTTACATAGTTATGCAACTATTTTGACCAATACTTTGGCACAACACTTTCCCATATCCTGTATGCATACAGTAGCTATCTAGATGCCTTCCATCTCTACTAGAACATACTATCGAGAGTGTGCACGGCTCTCAGCATGTCAGCAAAGAGGTTTCATTCTAGACAAGCAACAATGGAATGTTTGTCCAACTTACCAATCATATGCATATTAGTAGTATATTGTTGAATGCTCTATGAATGTTTACACTCAGCATGATATATTCTAGGAATACAAATATGCATACAAGCAATATCATTTACTATTTCAAATAACAACTCAAATACTTATCTTTTATGTTTGTGTGGTTGCCTCCGCTTGATCTTCTATATGTCTTTTGAACTTCTATTCATTCTGTACCACTGTGCATGCTCAAGTGTGCACTAGTGTCATCCTCATGATCTCATACACAAACATACATTCATTAGTATATTCTCAAAACATTCTAATTCTAAATAATCTTGAATATGTATAGTCATGATCATTAGTATTCAGGGTTTCAAGGAAGTCTTCTTTTACTCATGCATATTCTTGTTTGATCATAGTACTCTTGTGGTTAATTAAATCATCAAGATAAGAGACATAATATGCATAAACCCTTGGTTGCTAACTTTATGAATAAGCATAACCAATCATACCAAGTATACTTATATAAGGGATCCTAACACAAGGTAAGATTCTAACTTGACATAGGAAAACATACCTGGATTAGTATACCTACTTAGTTATGTACAACATACCGAAACAACCTCTTCAATGATTTAGAGATCCTGAGCTAGAACCTGCATGTCTCATAGGTTAAGCATAATATAACAAAGTCATACATAACTCTTAAGTAGAACAAAGATTATGGATGAATCTTTGTCTTCATGTTGTCATGGTCATGGAACTCGATTTGTCTTTTGTGATGTACCTGTATCTTGTTAGCAGACAACATCAACCTCACACAACACCATAATGCATTAGTACAATCATATAGCCCTAATCAATGAATGTCTTCGATCATTCACATGCGTTCATACTGTTACTAGGGTGATAAGACAATTCTAACATTAATCAAGATTGTACTAATAAATAATATGAAGACAAACACATCATGAACTTAATCAAGAATCAGATTTCAAGACATACCTGAACCTCCTTAAGTCATACCTATCGAGACTTCTTGTAGTCTTCTTGTGTAAGGCCTTAGCCTCAACTCCCCTTCAGTTTTGATCTGGAGCTTGATTAGGGTTTGCTAGAGAAACCCTAAAAATTCAATATTTGACTTTCACACTTCTGAATGGATGGAAGGATGTGTCTTCCTAGCATACTTCAATTTTGAAATCTCCAAAATTTGACCCCTCAAAATTGCCTTCAAAACTTCTGGATCTTCTAGACAGGAACCCGAACTAGGGTTTGATGAAGCCCACCCTTCTATCCAATCAAAAGGTTTGATCCAAGGCTCTAAACTCTTATTTTTTTGAGGAGCTTCCATCCATGGTTTCCGATTCCAAAAATTCTAACTTTCTTCGAAACCCTAAATTCCGGAAGCCATGAATGAAGGTGCTCCAAAAATAATTCTGTTTTGACAGAAATATGTACCTGATTGTTTCTACTGTAACTCTGAACTTTTCGCTCCACAGGGTCTAAAAAAGTTTTCTGTGGTATCCTGATCTGTCATCTTTCCATCCCGACAGGTCTGACCTCAATTGGATTTTCTGAGAGAGAGTTATGCCAAGTGTCGCAACGTGACCTGTTTATGGGATAAAACAGGAGAGAGAACTTGTACGGCATGCCACATGTTACTGGTTCAACTTTGGCCTCTGAAAACGTTTCCTGAGATAGTACATTCTGTGTACTACCTGTCACTTTTTACGAAATTTCATTTGGAGCTTCCTAGCCCAAGTTATGCCAAGTGTCGCAACGTGATCTGTTTATGGGATAAAATAGGAGAGCGAACTTGTATGGTATTCCACGTGTCACTAGTTCAACTTCAACCTCTAAAAAGGTTTCCTGAGATATTACAGTCTGTGTACTTCCTGTCACATTTTACGAAATTTCATTTGGAGCTTCCTAGCCCAAGTTATGACCTTTTTTCCTAGGTCACCTGATTTTGACTGAGATCTGGAAGAGGTAGAAACCCTAACTTGTACTGATCATAAATTACAAAGTAAAACGAATCTGAGGGTGCCCTTTGGACACAAGATACCTGGATATTTTATCTACGACCTGTAAACGTTTTAGATCCTGAACCTTCGCCAAAATGGATTTATGCCGAAAGTTCCACGATGACTGATTTTTGCTATATAAAACCCTAACCTTCAAATTGTCGTAAGTAAAGCAAGTGTCATAAGTGCCATACATTGCCTTCCTTCAGGTTAGCTCTGATACCATGTTAATATTTAATATTCTAAGATATAAAAATAGCAGTATTGCATTCCATTTCACAATAATAGCATATACAGGATCACTGAAGAAACAACAAGCACAGCATAAACACAAGAGACACAAATTTATCCTGGGAAACCCTCATGGGGTAGAAAACCCAGTAAATCTTCCTCAATATAGATGACCAGCAATATACAAAGATGTAACCCTAAGCATAAGCTCCTCCTTCTCCATAGCAAACTTCTCCTCCACAAGTGCGTTACTCTCAAGTGAGTGAGTGTGTGTAAAATGAGGAATACACCTCCTCTATTTATACACTACTTCGACTTGTCTTTTACACAAATCATGTAGGCTCGTATTTAACCAATGGGTTAAATACCCCACTACAACTGACTGGGCCGACCCCTCTAGGGTGGTCTAATAACCCTTTGACCCACATAACACATACAGGGCCGACCCCCACTAGGGAAGTCTAATAACCCAAGTTACCACCTTCCGACGGAGAAATAAACATCTCCGGATATACAATAAGATATTCAAGGAGGAATGAAACATCTCCAGAATAATAAAGTACAAATATAATATTCTTTGAAGTTACAATATCTCAACAGAGGTCCCATTTCTTCAATTTTACTTGAATCCAAATTCTCCAAAAAATTATCATCAATGACGATTTTGTTGTAGCTTCTAGTTAATCTCTGTAAATTGGTAATTGTGGTAGGATGTTGGATGTTGGATGTTGACCCTGCATAAAAATAAATATAAATTTATAAGATTGTGAACTTTCAAATCAAATATATATATATACTCAATTATAAAGAAAATTATAAACATGTAAAAAATTATTTACTCACCAATCATGGTCTCAATATCAACGCTACCCATAGTTTTCTCCACATTTGTCATTTCCTCGTCACCTCCATGTTCCTCATTTCTTTCATCAACGTGCTCCTCGACTATTTGGATTCCTTCATCACCACCATGTGCATTCACATTTTGCATTTCTTCGTCACCGCCATGTGCATTCACATTTAACATTTCTTCGTCACCGCCATGTGCCTCCACGTTTCTTTCCATTGCTCTTTTTTCTCTTAAATTTCTCATAGAAATACGAGATCTCTCTTTCCTTGCCTCTTCATCAACTCTGGTGCGATCATATTTTTTTCACGTTTCTTTCGGTTTCCCATGTTGAAAGAATTAAAAACCTAAAATCCAATGCATGAAAATATATGAGAATTGAGAGTTATATGCTGAAAAAAAAGAATAGTACATTGACCCAATAAGTGTTATTCATTCAAAATGAAATAATTCTTATTATGGCCAAATGGTATCCAAAAAACTCTTCAACATGAAATAGTTCTTATGCATGTAAAATGAATACAAAGCATTGATTGATCTAACCTTACCTTTATATCAAGAATACCATGATCATATAAAACAACAATTTCATAATAGTGCAAGACTTGTTATGTGCTTCAATCTCAATTCTTTAGATCTCAAATATTCATCAAAGACATGTGATACTACCAATCTTAAAACAATTCCGAATGTAATCAAAATCCTCATTATGGGTGATTCAAGAGAAAAAGTAGTGAAAACTTAGTGAATACAAACAAACGAGGCCTCTTTTAGGGAATATTTCACCATGCAACAACCAATACAATTTGCACAAGTACTAATTCTAAAAAATAAAAGTACTAATTCTAAAAAATAAAGAATAATGTGATGAAAACTTTCTCAATGGAAATGTACTAAAAGATTTTGCTTATCAAACTAAAAATAGTCTTCATTAAAACCACTAAACATTTCCTTTAAATACCAATGAGTTTAATCTCCAAGCCTTGCTTGATAGAAGTGGTGATTTGTAACCCTTTTCAAGTGAAATTTACCATTTTGTAAATATATAAGATGAGTTCAAGGTTCAACAACCAAGAAGAGAGCAAGTGCAGCATTAGGCCTAATTGAAATTGAATGAATAACACATGCGAACTCATGGCATAAAAGAAACTATAGCCTGTAAATAGACTCTCGGATGAAAAGAAATGCTCGCCTAAAAAAATCTGTTGAAAACAAACCCTCGGATGAGAAAAACCTCAACTGAAAACAAACCCTCGGCTAGAAAAACCCTCCATTGAAAACAAACCCTCGGATGAAATAATTTGGAAGACTCTCTTGGCCAAGAGACTATATATACAACTCTCGACCAAGAATTACGGGCATCCCGTCCGAATAATGTGGAATCCCGCCCAAAAATCAAGGAAATTTAAACTTAATGTATCGGGCCCTAAAAGATTCTCGGGGCATTATGTAACACAACTCTTGGGCGAGACATGTTATAAACTCTCCGACGAGAGTTTAAAGCAACTTTAAGCCGAGAGTTTTCGTTAACTCTGGGTTAATTTTAGAGCAGGAACAACTCTCGCCCGAGAAATTTTAAATCTCTCACCCGAGACATTTTCTGGGCCGAGACTTTTTGGTCAACAGTTCCAACACCATTTCTGCAGAATTCATAAATGTGTCACTTTAACAAGGTTGGACCCTTACATGTCGGAGTTTATACGAGTAGATTCGTCATTCAATCTACTTTCTTATAATATAATTTTTTTTTTATTTCATTTAGGATTACTATTTTTTTCTATTTTTTACTAAACTTTATCATTAAAAAATTAAGTGACTGAAAACTTAGTCACAATGAAAATTCAATATCATCACAATGCCGAAGCCAAAAAAATTTAAAAAAATACAGGGATGTTCCTTGAAGTGTCCTCTTCAATGGGTTGGTTTTAGTTTGTTTGATAAGAGTAACATTTGAAAGAAAATGTGAAGAGAAAAACATGTGTCGAAAATACACCATTTTCTGAACATATGTTGTTTTGATAAATAATAACAAATAGTTCCCAAGTCTTAAAAAACTCAAAATATCGTCCAGGATCAAGTTTAGTGTGTGTAGATTATGAGCCTACAATTGTTTTCCCTAAAATGAATAATCATCTATCAAAAAACTGTCGTCAACACAGGTCACTCATTATCTATACCTAAAATTTTAAAGTATATGCCGTTGGTTGACAGCAAATTTGTCCCACTATATGTCCATAAAAAAAATTAAAAAAAATACGAGTAGAAATCTATTTCAATTCTGTAAAACCTTTGTGTTTACTTCAAGTTGAAATTCCTAAGGAATATATGGGTTTGAAGAGGTCGAAGTTGAAAAACATAAAAATTAGCATTTTTTTTTGTCAAAAACAAGCCAAATTTGTTTCCCAACTTCATGTTTTCACCCGTATTTGAAGTTAGTTATGTAATACATTTCAATTTTAACCTCCATGCTTTTAGGTCAGCATTTTTAATTAGGAGAGTGTTTTGGACAACATACATAAAGCTATTGAAGCAAAGTTGTTGAAGTCCAACAAAACAAGGACATATTACACACAGGCAATCACAATGGGAAATAGTAATTGGTGTTTAGAATCTATTAGGTTCTTCTAAGCCCTCTGCACGCTTCTCTTGTATGGTGAAGGTACGGAAATCAATTTTGCTTCAGTGCTGCTTATTCACAACTGCATAAAATGTTTTTTTAGTCACAACTATCAACCCTGCCTTTGCAATGAAAGTGCTTTTTAAAGGGGAATTAGTTCACAAGTTGTATGGGTTGACACTATTAATATATGTTAGTGATAATTTTGTAAGTCATAAAACTCTTACAGGGAATTTCAGAAAATAGTAGTTGTTATTGCTCATAGCCTACATTGGTGTTCTATGAATAAACTTGCTTGTCACAGAATCTATTGCCAGAATATGAAATTCAAACACCGTGATGGGTTGGAATGGAAAACGGAGGATATGAATTTACGCTTTTGCTTTTGGATTACGCTTTTGTATTTTTTAAAACGCTTTTGTATTTTTAAAAGAATTACAGCCATCATACTATGAAAAAAATATGACTAAGTGATTGCTTTTTGCTTACATAAATGAAATAATAAAATTTCATGCCAACTTGAAGTAGAATAAGTGAATTAAATCAATGGCAGCGCCGTGGAGAATAGTGGGTTGTATAAGAATACAATTGCACTTAAGGAAACAGTTTGAAAGGAGAATAGTGGGTTGTATAAGAATACAATTGCAATTAAGGAAACAGTTTGAAAGGAATATAAGTAACCGCGGAATTTAACAAATGAACTGTGAATTATGAAGATGATTACAGACTCCCTAAGTACGATGATTACCACCTGGATGCAGTAAAGAATCACACAGTGAGCCAAGGCAAATTTATACACAAGTGAGGATTGTACTATGAGCATATTAAATAATCCAATTACATGAAATGCTCCTAATACACAAAATCTAAATACTGAAACATAAGTTAAAAGCAAATACAGAAATGAGTACAAAAATTAAAATATGGATTCAAATCTAGATGTAATGCAAACAATCTAACTACTAAATGATAGAAACGATTTAACTACTTAAACAATAAAGTTCTCACAATCTTAGTAGGTGGCCCTTGCCTGCTGAAATGACAGAATCGAGCTGTGAATTGAGCTTATTGCAATCTATAGTAGGGAACGTTCATTGAAATGCAGAGATGAGTTAAGACAAATAAACGCAGAAATTACATAACATAAATCTCCTTGTTTTTATTTCGATTGCCATTGATGTTGTTGCTGTGATTTATTTTTCCAGAAACCGTTGGATTGGATATAATCTACAGAGGCCTTCAACCTTCAATTCTTTGTGTCATGGATGTTGCTTTAGATCGATTAATTTAGCGAATGGATCAAGCTCTTGTATGTTTCCATTGGAATTTCAATTCGAAAATGAAAGAACATTCGTCAAACACATTATCTAATTCTGAATGAGAGAAGAAATGAGAAACTTATCATTTCCATTCTAAAAAATGTAGACCTAAGCTATAGCCATCATTGACTGAAATAATCCAACAAGTCAACTTAGGTTCAAGTTCAAGCAAGAGTAGACGAAAATATTTTGGATGATACAGATTCTTTATATTATTGATATAATGTGAACGGCTCACTTCAAGTTAGCAATAACATAGATAGTTTTAACTAATTTTTGTTCAAATGATGAGGTGAATAATAAGGAAATGAATGAGAGAGAGATCAGTGTAAATTCATTTTAATTTTAAACTTATCATGGATTTACAAAATAATTAAAATGGAAATGTGTGGGTACTTACAAAGTCAAATATATGTGTTTGGTATCATTCCGTTCACAGTTAATTAATGTGGATTGATTAAAAACATAATCATCAACAATGTCATACAAAATTACAGAGTCAAATAATAATGATATGTTTTTTATATTATTGATGTGAAAATAATTTTAAAAAGATATAGATTGGATTTGGTGTATTTTATTCATTTAGGTACATTGCGAAGTGTACCTAATTTTTCTAAGTGCATAGATTTGGAGTTAACTTAAATTGAGAGGTTATATTAATTTTTTCTTTTTCTTTCTCAATTTTTTAAAGTAATATTATTACATTTCTTGCATGATTGTGTTTACATACGAAGGAGGGGATATGTCCCAGGCCCAGCTCTTTTCCTCCTTGTATTTGTTTTTAATAATCTCAGTTGAAATACAACGGATTTGATGCCAGCAGAGATAAATGATAGCTTAAATTAGAGGATTTAAGCTCATCCTCATACCACGCAATAGCATGAGTCATTTACAATAATATTAAAAGATACCTCATCCGCCTACACAGTCTCTCAAGCGCTAAGTCTAGTGATAATCTTCAGGGAAGATGTTCATGCCTTCGTTAATAGTATTAAATGAGCAGGACCGTTCACCACAGGAATATGTAACTGGCTAAGATTCCGTTCTCCCCTATTTGGCATGCAACCTCTGTGTCCATTCCTCTACATAACAACTACAATGTAAACAAAATTCTCGTGAGTATAATGCATAGATTTTATTCCATCATAACTTTAACGTAGATGAAATGCTTTTTAAGCAATCATGTTACAGTGAAGAAATGAGAGTGAAGAAATTCCATATTTATGTATGTATTTTATTATGTTTTAAACTGTGTTCGAATAGCTTTAATTTATTTTATGTTTGTGGGTATTATGTATTCATTTCGAAGATAATAACCATCAAATACTATCAAGTAGATTTGGCAATTGAAATGAGAGTGAAGAAATGATCTTGTCGTGATGAGTGTAGAGTCTACAATTTTTTAATTATGAACGCAATTCTCTTATGCTATAAGTCTTATTAAATTAAATATTTTGAAAGAATACTTAGCTTGTTCAAATAATGATCCACGTGAAAAACCCAACGATTCTAGTCCTGGTTTCATTATAGGAATAAGCATTAAAAGTAGTACTGAACCAGGTACTCAAACAAGTGTTTGATATCAAAAGCAAATCTAGGGTTATGCTTATTTATGCAAAAATAATGTTGATGAACACACGACTTAGATCCCATGTCTGATAATCTTTTAAGTATAAGACTTGTTGGCATGAGGACCAATTTATCATCGTAAAAAACGTATTTAATACATTAAAAATAATGAATTAGGCACTTCAGAAATGATCTTAGAGAAGTCTATCCCCATGACAAATGAAAGAGCATGCAGAGTGTTAACATAGTCAAAAAAGTTCTGAAATCTATCATTCTGCCAAGAAAATCAAACATTTATTAGAGAATATAATAAGACAAGCAACTTAGGGAATTTAAAATAACATATAGAAGATTGAACATATAGTAGGATTTACCAATTCTAGCAATTCTACTATTAGATATAGAAAGCATTAAACAGATAACCATTCATTCCACCTGAAAGAGCTCATAACAATAGAAGGTACTTTGTGATTGTGGATTTAAACATTTAAAAAAGGTTTTAATACCAAAACAATTGAAAAGGTATATTAAAAAAGACACTCTGTTGTATAAGCACTTATATATGATAAAATTCCATGGAAATGTATTTGGTGATATGGCACTTGGGCATTTGCATGACACTTAGAATTGGGCTCCATCACTTGGCTTTGAAACTACTGGATCCTCGATGCTTGGGCATTCTCTCAAAATCCATGGGCTTGGAGTTCTTCTAATCAACGCTCTCACTATTCCTTTACCATTGGAACATGCGCTTAATTAATTGCTTTGACATTTGGTTAGGTGCTCATTAAGTAATATCTGACATGCACAAGAGAGAATAATGGTTGACTCGCTACGTCACTTTCAAGCTGTTGAAGGTGTCTTTTGATGCAAACGTTATACCTCCTACCTATGGAGAATAGTGACCTCCTTTAAGAATACAATAGGGTTTGCAGTTGCTTGGCAAGCATTAGACCTTCGTTTGGGTACTATTAAAACAATTTTAACACCCTTTTTAATATCGTGTCAAAAAAATTCTACATTAGGTCTTCAAAAATATATACATAAACAATTTGGGCCCTCTTTATCAGAATAAGCATAGATTGGTACTAGTTTGGGTCTTTTTATCACAATCAAGGTTTGGTATTATTTTTAGAAGTATTTTTCATAATGAAGCAGTGGAATGCTGAAATATGCTATGATCCTTACTTTTTATCCCTTTTTCTTTTCGGATACCTTTTCAATTTGCGAAGATATCTACGACAAATATAGGAGCAATGAGATGTGGAAAATGAGAACAAAGACACCATGGCATACTCAACTTCAAATCCTCCTCTACAATTCATTTTGGCAGGGACTTGAAGCTCTGCTTCTTCCATCCTTGTTTTTTATGTTGTGAAATATTCCTCCACATGAGATAGATCCTTCATTTGCAATCATTACTTGGAAATTTGGTAACAGTTGGTCAGGTGAAAATTAATTGAGATGTTTTTTCTTTTTAAGGTTAATAAAGCTATGTGTACTAACAAAGTCAATAAAAGCTATGCTATTATTGTTATATAAAATCCATTGAATATTTCAATGGACATTTTGTCACAACAAATATTTAATATGATACTAGAAATCTAATGAGAATTTACTTCTACTGTGTAATGATGACTTATAGTAATTACATAATATTAGAAACATATTTCTCACATAAAATAAACTAATATAGGAAATAATAAGATATGTACAACAATCAAATCACATCATATAAAACCATGGACAATATATTTACCTAAGAAAATTCCATAAGAAAAAATCTCTAGTTAGAAGTAAGGATTATCCCCTGTTCTTTTTATTTTTAGATTTACAGTGAAAAATATGGAGAAAAATGGTGACACATTTTTCGAGCAAATGAACCATAACAACTCATCTCTATGTATATTGCCTATTCACTCTCTCCTCACCATTGATGGTAAACTCCTTATTTTTCATTCTAGACATTATCATTTTTTTGTTTGAAATCTAGAGAAAAATGTTGAACATTCATCTCATAAATTATTTTAGATGTTTGCTTAACTTGTTCAATAGAATATGATGTTATGAACAAACTTATGGATTTCTATTCTAATGCATTAGTTGCTATTGGGATGCATGCATTGCTATCATGATGTTTATTGCCAATTATTGAAAGACATAATTTATTGATTACGATTATGATCAATGTTTTTCCATGAATAAAATGGGATGGTGAAGTAACATGATGTTCTTTTCAAGAAATAACAAATTGTTATAGATTTATGCTTCCCATGACCCATACTGACCTAGTTAGACATAGAGAGTATCCTAGATGAATGCTAATCATGTGGTACAAATCACACACAAGGGAAATAAATTTTGCTTTGCAACACTCCATCTTTGACCCCATAATGTAATCTTGTATATATTGATGTAAAGGATACAAGATAGAAACAACTGGTCCAAGGTGACCAAGACATTGTAAATATGTACATTTTCAATATTAATATAAAATCCATGATGGTTGCAGAGGAGCAGATATGGGGAGCTATGACTCCACAAGAGGATAAGTGATAGTGGACTAAGGGAAATGGACCTAGTGGGATTAAAATTATTTCCTTATCCTTAACAATTTAACCTAAAGTTCCTAAACCATGATTAAGAAGGGATTAAGAGGGGAAAAGTGGTCCCAGTGAGAATTTAGGTTTGTTAGGGGTTCATTCCTTCATGGATTGGAATTGTGCATTCATTCCTCCTCATTCTTGTCATCACCTTGGACTGCTGGAGATTGATACTTGTGACAAAGGACGAAAGATGCAACATGTAAAATTGACATTTCCATGCCATTGACTCCGTGAGACTGGTGCTAGGGTAGCATACCCTTGTGAGAGGAACTTGGCATGTAAAACCCCTTTTCTTTAAATCTATACAAATCTCAATGCAAGGCATCATAAATTTGTTATGAATATTGGTTTCAAATACTTAAGATATTGATTTGCATTACTTATTATATCGGTTTCGAATGGTTAATATGTGAGTTTCCAATAGTTGAGATGTTGTTTTCGAATCTAAGAGATGTGAGTTTTCAACACTTAAGATGGTGTCCAATAACCAATATACCAGTATCCAATAATTGATATATTCATTTCCAATATAGTTTTTGTACCATTTAATTAATTGTTAAATTTGTTTCTATCATATATATATTTTAAGAGAGGGCATGTAGTCATTTTTATCATCACTAAAATTCATTCATATATTGTGAGAAAGCGAAAGTGCTCCTCCTCATAAGCTAAGTGCCCATATTATGAGAGAAACATATTCTCCACGTAATCACCATACTGCTTAGAAAGGGACACATCACTTTGCCACCCATCCTTGCTCCCCAGTGCTTAACGTTTCACCACCCTGCAACCATATGTCCTTCGTACGAACACTATTATGCACCCAACGAGTTGATGGACATGGTGTTGGAATTAATTTTAAACCAGATCAAATTTGTCTAGTGATATTATTTTAACTCATGATGGACAACGAGTTACTCCCCCTATATAGAGCATTGATTTCTATCGACGCATAACAAGTCCTTATTCACAACGCATCCATCCATAGATTGTAGTATATCGAGGATAGTTGGAGTCATTGGTGATAAATTTTGCAATACACAGAACATAAAGAGCATAAACACAAAGGGCATATTGATTTCCTTCTCATTATTAAACACACATATATATAGTTTCACATAACACCAAAACCACTGGCTAATACTATGGACCAGTGTATACCATGGGTCGACTAATGACCTAGTCAACAACTAACTCAACTAACTTAGGACCGTTGACTCAACTAGGTAACCAACTTAGGACCATTGAGATTACAACTCTTAACATGCCCCCTTAATCTCAAGTGGGATGGTGTGGTCAGCACTAGCAATGCCTACGTGCTTCCTCTAAAACTCAAATGCAAATGTACCTAAAGGTTTGGTAAACATATCAGCTAGCTGCTCCTTAGAGACACAAAACATCAAACTGATTTCTCCATTATTAACTAACTCACGTATGAAGTGATAGTGAGTGTCAATGTGTTTACTCTTCCTATGAAATACATTATGTTTAGACAACTGTATACTGAAACTGTTGTCACAATATATGGCTCTTGGTTCTGTTTATGTATGTCCCATGTCCTTCAAGAGTATTCTGAGCCAAACTGCATGGCATGCTGCTGTAGTTGCTGCAATATATTCTTCTTCTGCTGAAGACATGCTCACAATAGGCTGCTTCTGAGAAGCCCAAGAAATAAGACCGGTACCAAGATGGAAAGCATAACCAGATGTGCTTTTCCTATCATCAATACTACCTGCAAAATCACTACCTATGTACCCTGTGAGAGTACAGTCATGTGAATGAGTGTACCAAAGTCCATAATCAATTGTACCTACAACATATCTCAGTATTCTTTTTCCAACTTTCCAATGAGATTCTTTGGGAGATTCCATGAATCTATAAATAAGACTGACAACATACATTAAACAAGTCTAGTGGCAGTTAAACACATTAAGCTGCCTACTAATATTTTGTAAAGTGTAGAATTTATTGTTGGTTCATCATCATTCTTGCTTAACTTGGTTCCTGTAGCAATGGGGGTTTCTGTTGGTTTACATTTTTCCATTTTGAATCTCTACAGAATGTCAGTGGCATACTTATCCTGACAGATGAAGATCCCATTTTCACTTTGATCAACTTCCAGACGAAGGAAAAACTTCATAATACCAAGAACAATCATCTCAAACTCCTTTTTCATGATTGTCTTAAACTCTTCTAGCATCAAATTTCCAGTATAGATCATCATTAGAGAAATTTTGAGGTCACAAAATGGCCTCAAAACAAAGAAAATGTACTATAAAAAAGAACCAATCACATTCTAGTAGATGACATCATCCCCCTTGGTGAGGTGGCATTGCATGAGTTAAGAATGCTTATTTGTCAAATTTTCTATGGTGGATGAAAACACATAGTTAACCAAGATAGTGGTGTAAGTACTTTTAAGTCATAAAGTAAAGTACTCATAATGATAGTCTTTTCATAAATAATATTATTGTCATTTTCAAGTAAAGTACTCATAATGAATGTCTTTTCACACTTTCTCATAAAATAATATTATTGTCATTTTCAAGTGAAGTACTCTTAATTCATAAATAAAGTCCTTTCACATTTTTTTATAAAATAATATATTATCATTTTTATGTTTTTAATTTTAAATTATATATTCACTCCATTCTATTTAATAACATAATGTCAAACTAATAAAGAATAATAATAGATTTAATAAATAATAATAATAATAATAATGCAATGTAGATTATAATAATATTATTAACATTTTACATGTAAATAAATTCTCAATTAAATTACATTATATTAAATTCATGAGAAGAGTACTAAATATAAAAAGTCAACATAAAATTAAAAAAATATCTCTTAAAAAGATTTTTTATTATTTAATTTCATTTGCAAGTTCAAGACAAATAAATGCTAAAGGACAATAAATTTTTGGGAATTTACAATGAATCTTAGTCACATCAATGTAAACTTATTTTATTAATTTTATTTCTAGTGAATTTTGAAAAGCAACTCAACCATGGTTATTTATATTGTGCATAGAAAATAGTGTGGGAGGTGACTTGTCATATATACCTACCCCATAAAACCCCCAATTCATAATATTTTAATATATCTCATATTTTTGTAGTACATCTCTTAGGAGGCCATTTTTTGACCTCAAAATCTCTCTAATGATCATCAACATAAAGACAAACAAGTAGAATGTTACCTTCCTGATCTGTTTTGACATACAGAGTGTGTTCATTGCTGTTTTTGTTGAATCCATTTTTGATGAGGTAAGAATCAATTCTATTGTACCAAGCTCGTGGAGATTGTTTGAGACCATACAAGGCCTTTTTGAACTTACATACCTTGTGTTCTTGACCTTTGATAGCATAACTAGGTGGCTCGTCTACATAGACTTCTTCCTCAAGTATGCCATTGAGAAAGGCATATTTTACATCCATTTGATAAACAAGCCACTAGTTTTGAGTTGATATTGCAAGTACGGCTTTGATGGTGTCCATCCTTACTACCAGAGCAAAGGTTTCTTCATAGTATACACCATATTGTTGTGTGCAAAACCTCTTGCAACAAGCCTTCTCTTGTACTTTTCTACCTCTGATTTTTCATTCAACTTGGTCCTATAGACCCATTTTACACCAATGCAGCTTTTATCTGATGGGAGATCAACTAGATCCCAAGTCTGATTCCTCTTAATAGAATCAATCTCTTCATTCATTGCTTGGATCCACTATGGATCTTTTGTTGCTTCTTCAAAACATGTTGGTTGACATGAAAATAGAGCATACTGTAACTGCTCATCAATGACATGAGTCTGTTCATATAACTCCCTTAAGCTTTTAGTTATCTGGTTCTATTGTGGACTGTCTGTTGGTGTCCCTTCTTGCTGTTGCTACTGTTGTACTTCAATTATGGGCATTCTGAGTGGTTCTGGTGGTACTGGACTATCTGTCTGTTGAATGTCTTTTGTATCATTCCATCATTTATCTTCTAGAAATTTGACATCCCTGCTCACCACTACTTTCTTGGTGACAAGATTATACAGCTTATAGGATTTTTGCTATTCACCATAGCCTGTGAAAATACACCTTTCACTCTTCTTGTCTAACTTCTTTCTTAACTCATAAGGTATGTGTGCGAAAGAAACACATCCAAAGATCCTGAGATGTGAGACTGAGTGCCACTCCATGCTTCTTCAGGTATCTTGTCTTTGACAGTTACTGTGGGAGACCTGTTTAATAGATATACTGAACATGCAACTGCTTCTGCCCAATAATCATCGGATAACTTCTTGTATGACAGCATACTTCGGGCCATGTTCATGATGGTCTGATTCTTCCGTTCTACAACTCCATTCTGCTATGGAGTGTATCTAGTGGTGTACTAATGTTGGATTCCATGCTGCTTACAGAATTCTGCAATTCATGAGAGACATACTCACCTCCACCGTCTGATCTGAGTATTCTGAGTGGTTTACCTGTCTGCTTTTCAGTCAATGCTTTGAACTCTTTGAATATGGAGAAACCTTCTGACTTATTTCTGAGAAAATAAATCCAGACTTTCCTACTATAGTCATCAATAAATTTTAGGAAATACAAACTACCTCCTATAGACTGGGTTTGCATGGGTCCACACAGAATCATGAGAGACATACTCACCTCCACCGTCTGATCTGAGTATTCTGAGTGGTTTACCTGTCTACTTTTCAGTCAATGCTTTGAACTCTTTGAATATGGAGAAAGCTTCTGACTTATTTCTGAGAAAATAAATCCAGACTTTCCTACTATAGTCATCAAGAAATTTTAGGAAATACAAAATACCTCCTATAGACTGGGTTTGCATGGGTCCACATAGGTCTGTCTGAACAAGTTCCAGGTGTTCTTTGGCTCTATTAGTAGAAGTGGAAAAATTGTCCCTTTGGTGTTTCCCTAAAATAGAGTCTGCACAGAAACTTGACTGTTCATTCATGATTGGTAATCCTTTGACCATGGATTGTTTTTGCAGATGAGAGAGACTCTGAAAGGGTAGATGACCATACCTACAATGCCACAACCAGGTTTTGTCTTGATTGGAGACAGTATGAGCATATGATTGTGACAGGATAGCACTCCTCGGGTTGAGTGGTAAAATTATATTCTTGGTCATTTCTACTTTGGCTAGGAGTCTTCTACTAGGAGCTTTATCATAGACATCACAGTAGGAATCAATGAACCTAACATCATACTTATTTTGAATCAGTTGACCCACACTGATCAGATTGACCTTAAGATTTGGAACATAGAATACATCATTTATGTACTTCTTCTCATTTTGTTTGCTAAGTATAGGAACAGTACCTTTTCCTTGAGCTGGAACGAGATGATGATCACCCAGTTTGATCTTTGAATCAATAGATGGATCTATATCAGAAAATAATGATTTGTTACCTGTCATATGATTGTTGCATCCATTATCTAACAGCCACACATCTGATTGATGTTCTTATTCAGTCGCCTGGTATGATAGAAACATAACTTCTGACGAATGTTCTTCAACATTAGAGACATGTGCTCTGCCATTGTTCTGATCTGCTTGCTTCTTTCTGCAGTCACGTTCATAGTGGCCATATTTCTTGCAGTAGTGACACTGAACATTGGACCTATCAGTCCATCTCTTTCCTCCTCTTCCTCTCTGGTTCAGAGGGTTATGACTGTGCTCACAATGATTTGTGTGTTCATGGTGTTCATGGGAAACTCTAGCCTCTGTGGAATTAGAAATCCTTCCTCTTCTGCCTCATCCTCTACCTCCTTGACCCCGATCTCTGTTGAAAGAATTCTAAGTGATAAATGCATGAGACAGAGACTCATCTTCCTGACTAAGTCTAGCTTCATGAGACAAAAGAGACCCTGTTAACTCTTCTAGAGTAAACGTTGGCAGATCCTTAGATTCTTCTATGGTTGTAACCACCACAGAGAATTTCTTAGTGAGGCATCTAAGTACATTTTCAACAATACCCTTGTGCTCTAGGGCTTCGCCAGAGGTTTGGAATTGCTTGACAATCCCATAAACCCTAGTCATAAAATGATCGACAGTATATGTGTCTTTCATCTTAATACTTTCAAATTGGAGTCGAAGGGTTTCGATTCTTACCATTTTGAATCGATCTGTACCTTTGTATGCAGATTGGAGAATATTCCATGCTTGATGTGTGGTCATAGCTCCAGCGATCCGCGGGAAAATGGAATCCTCAATGCAACTTTGGATCAACCACTTCGTAGTGGGATTGTGATCTCTGCTTTCGTCAAGGGCATTCTTATTTTCATTCGTCATCGCAGCGAGAGTAGCTTCCATTGGTTCTGTGAACTCCTTTTCGACCATGTCCCAACACTTGTTGAGCTGTAAAAAGGTCTACATCTTGATAGACCATAATTCATAATTCTTGTCATTCAACATTGGACCTGATATCGACTTCATGTTCAAGCTTGCCATGGATTATGACAACTGTTAAACTGGCCGTCGCAGGCTTCTAACTAACATAGGGCACCGATAAGGTGCACCGAACAAAAAAATTATAAGGAAAGGAAAATCGTCACAATTTTCCTTCTAGCAAGGTGAGACAGTGTCGCAGTTTGTCTTCAGGCAGAGTGAGACACTGTCGCAGTTTGTCTTCAGGCAAGGTGCGACACTATCGCAGTTTTCCTTTAGGTAGGGTGAGACACATCATAGTTTCTCTTCAGGAAGGGTGAGACAGTGTCCCATTTTCTCTTCGGGCAAGGTGAGATAGCTTAGGGGTCATCGCAGTTTTTTTTCAGGCAAGGTGCAACAACCTCCTTTTAGTGGTTTTTTTGAAGTACCCTTCACCGGATCGTGGTACAACTTCGCCAGATCGTGGGAAATAAAAATGTCATGGCCCGAGTGTTCCGTATCTATCCCGTGATACAACTTCGAGTCGCGTGTGTGTGCTCTCTAGTTTCTGAAAAGGCTTACCCAAAAACAAGATCTAAGGATCAGGCTATCAGCTCTGATACCATGATCAAGTTTGCAATACACAGAACATAAAGAGGAGAAACACAAAGGGCATAATGATTGCCTTCTCATTATTAAAAACACATATATATAGTTTCACATAACACCAAAACCACTGGCTAATACTATGGGCCAGTGTATACTATGGGTCGACTAATGACCTAGTCAACAACTAACTCAACTAACTTAGGACCATTGACTCAACTAACTAACCAAGTTACGACCATTAAGATTACAACTCTTAACAATTGGCCTTTAGTGGATCCATTGTGGGCTTATTAAATTTAACTCATAAATTGGCAATGGGTCACATCTATCAAAGATATTTTCCATTGGGGTCGTCATGCATTGTGTTACAGAGTGACCAGGGTCTTCCATGTATAAATATTTATTTTCTAGTTAATAAAGATTATTATGTTTTGGGAATTGTCCCCTTCATTATGTCTACCACGTCACTTCGCCACCTTATATCTAGATCTCCCTCCTATGAACAAGATTACACACTAAATAAGATGATGAGGACAATATTATGCATCCAATTAGTTGATAGCCATGGAAAAGGAAATAGTTCCACAACCATGCAAAATAAATCATATGCATATGGATGAGGCATAAAATTGAATGGATAGATCAAATCATCGCATGAGGAGGCATATACATCGAAAGGACATGCAACAAGCTTGGGATTTGATGGTTTTTGGCACAATTTGATGGTGTGGAACGTATTTGACAAGTCATCTTGGAATTTACACATCAACATCTACAGACATGCAAAATTTAAGCTCATTTATTTGAGATCCACCAAATTCAATAGTTTCATTGGTAGGATTCACATTAAATGGAAAAAAGATGATCTCTTTTCTCTTTTACTATGTACACAAGAATATAGCGCTTGAACAACCATTCCTACATAGGACCTATATTTCATATTTTATTTTCTTTTTCAGGATCTCCTTACCTGATGGCCCAATGGGCTATTAAAGGGTTTTCCTACCTTCTCTTTTGTACTCAACAAGTTTACTGTATACCTAAATGATTTGTTCATTTTAGATTGAGATACATTCCCCCCCACAGTGGAAGGTATGGTATGGCCGATGGCCACCCTTGTTCTTGGGACCACTCACACAGCGTTCGACGAGTTATTACAAACTCCATTCTTTATACATCCTTGGGTGCTCTTAATAATCCTCTCTAACTTCTATTTAGGGTTGGGTCACTGGGATTGATTTGCATATAGTATCAAAAAAAAATTGACACTCTATAAAATTGCATAGAACATTAAATGACAAGCACATAAAATGAGTAATCGTCATCAAATTTTCAATTGATAGGAACTTAGAATTTGAAATTCTCGGATTGTTCCCTCCTTACACCTAGTTGCATTATTTGCCCTCAAATATGCCTTTTGGTTATGGTGTCAAAGAACATGGAAAACTTGGATTTTGTTGAACTATTTTGCCTCATTTTTTAACCTTGTTATCCATCTTGCAAGAGGTGTATCTTTGGAGGGTGTTTACGGATTATTCTATCAATGCAGAAAAAGATGGAATTCCCTAGTCCAAATGGTTTGGATCTAGAACAAAACAACACAAAAACACACACCTTTCTCTAGATTAACCAAATTACTCAAGGATGAAGAAAATACAGACCCTTTTACCGAATTTTGTCCTCGTTGGCTTGAATCCCTTGTAGTCTTGTTCCTTAGATCAGATAGAGAACCTGTAGAAGATCCACAAGAAAACAAGAACATGTGAAATCTACAAGATATAATTTACTTAATCTAAGCAAATGACCAAGGAGAAATGCTATAAATGAAATACAACATAATTTATGAGAAAGGAAATGTATTGATGTATTCCATGGTGTTGCAAGTCCCTTCCAACAAATCCCTTTCCTTGACTCATCGCCTTGATCGAATAGGATGGATACCAAAGGTTCAACTCTCTAGCACAATTACTCCAACATGTATCTATCATAGACTCCTCCTTCACCCATGGGCATAATCTTTCTTTTGTAGGGAAAAAAGGATAAGGGGAAGATGAGAGATAAGAGGAGAAGGATAGGGTGAGATCCCAACAGGATAGGGATTTGGTTAAGATCCACCCTAATATGAGGGGTATATCCATCCATGAGGGCTTCTTTATAGAAGCTCCTCGAAACTTCTATTTTTTCCATTTCAACGAACAATGTCTTACCTTGCTCATCAACAACTTGTGACATATTGGAGTGTCATAGTCTACATAAAAGGAAAGCTACGAAAATGTCTCATGTTACTGGATAGGAACCTGCGTCAATGGGAAGTGTCGCAAGTTGTCCCATAGAAACATGCGACATTGAAGCCAAAAAGGTTGTTTAAAGGGGAAAAACTCTCATCTTTTAACAAATTAGGTCAAAGGGACTTTAGGGATTATGGTAAGGTTGAAGGTACAAGCTTCATGAAAAACTTTCTGTGTAACATATTTCCCCCCAAAGTATGAAGCTAGATTGAAAGGATAGTTGTAATACTTTTTCGGATGAAGGTTAAGGAAAAGAACCATCAGTCGGAAACCTACCAACAATTAACAAGGACTTTGTAGTACAATAATTTTCGTATTTGAAACATATATGACTTACAACATTGATTCCAACCACTACATTGCATATCCATGACAGGATACAACCACTGACCTACATTGTGGATTCGTTCCTAATAATGATTGAAGATAGATCATGGATACTAAAACACAAGCATATATCCATGATATAACAATAAAACAGCCAAGACCAATACAAAAGTGGATCTTTGTGACAGTACATTAGTGAGGTCACCAACATGATGTCCATGTGGGAACCCAATCAAAAAATCCCCATCGCAACTTGGATAATGTACATAATGATAGTCCCCAAGGTCTTCACTCTTCAACCCGAACCCGAAATGATA
Organism: Larix kaempferi; assembly: GCA_027924585.1. Taxonomy (NCBI): domain Eukaryota; kingdom Viridiplantae; phylum Streptophyta; class Pinopsida; order Pinales; family Pinaceae; genus Larix; species Larix kaempferi. The sequence goes on from BSBM01000893.1 coordinate 6,740,440, forward strand.
TGATTATGGCCATGTAAATAAAGGAATCGACGTCAAACATGATAGAAACCACTTGATTACTGGTCAATGATGTAAGCCATTAACAAGTGAGAGGGAAATCACCAATGATGACAATGATGCCCAAGGTATCCCAGTACATTCTAACGAATGTGAATAGATGAGTTGGAGTCGAACACCTGCAGAATCATCTAAGCAGAAGTCAACGATGTGAACCTAATCCTAGAAGCGAGGAAACCTTCCATTGAGGCATGCAGGATTAAAGGTACTAACTGGATTCTAAGTCTAATTCATGGATAATGTGTTGATTTCGACAGGAATAGACTCATCGAAGGAGGGGCATGATGTGCCCGCATCATAGACATGAAACTGACACTATTACACAAAAATCTCGTCACCATGAGTCAAGTGTCATCCCCATGCCTTAATCCCTGAAGTACCTTGGCTTGGATGTCAGAAGTGAGGTTGATTTCCCTTTCATTTTACCTTTTCTAGTAACCATGACGTACTTTGCTTTCCATCAAGGGGCATCAGACCTAAGGTGACACACTCTGCAACTTATCAGGATGCGTTGCTGGCGCAAGTTGTCCTTGTACATTATGTGATGATCTAGATCTGGTGCAAGTTGTACTTTTGTAGGGTGCATCGGAGATGGTTAAAATGGATAAAAGGGAGCTTCAAACGACTTCTCGAATATTGGTAATGTGGAGGCTCATACCTAAACATGTGTTGAGGTGTCCTTCGGTTCCCTAACCTATTGGGATGATCCCTTAGATACCTTCCCTAAATATTCAACCTATTATATCCATATAGCCCTATGTATCTTCGACTATGTTGCTCTGCAGTGTTCCTCTCATGTGCTTTTGATTTCTTTGGAAGTGGTCGACCGAGGATCGACCAAAGATGGTTGTCAATGGATGACTCGACCAAAGGTTACTTTCAAATGGTGTATCAAGTTATTATCGACTGATATCGAATGAAGAATGTTTGACTGAGATTCAACCAAGTGATGACATTCAATTGGAGTATCGACTAGAATTTTGTTGACAGAGCTTTGACCAATGGTGACCATCGACCAAGTTTCAACTGGATTGGTTGTCGATCGAGTCTTGACTGCTATTTTTTCCCTCAGTTGTGTTTAAGTGGGGGATAAATTGAAAACAATGAAGTTGATTGTTGTGTAAACCCAACTATGTTGACTCGAATTTTCCTTGTTGACTCAATTGGATTGACTAAACTATGTTCAACAATATTATTTGGTGGGAGATCTTATTGAGTACTATTGTGATTACCTGATCGTTGGTTGGAAAGATACTACCTATACTATTGTGTCTGCAGATAGTTGACTACTCCATTAGTTTGTGATGTTTTGTTATCTAGTCGATTGACCAACTAGGAGTGTATTTGGACAACAGTATTGAAAAATTATTTTGGATGACTGCATTGATTTTGATTACAAAGGTGATAGTGTTTCAGACTCCTTTCAAGAGTGCTATTGTACCAGTATTGATCAATGTTTGCATTTCAGATCAAATTAAGGGGGAATGTTATGTAATTTTTTCTTTCCTCCAAGTTGAATTTACGGGGGGGTGTTGGAACCTATGGTCCATTGTACCCTCATCTTGTCGGATTATAACCACTTTGGATTTTAGATCCACTTTTTATGGACATTTGGTCCTGTGATTTTTGGGTTGGGGATCCTACCCTAACTTATTTATAGATTATCTATTTTATCAGACTATCATCACAATTCAGATCATGCTCTTCATGCTTAAGTGCAAACGTGTATTTAGACACCATCACTTTTTTGCTGGAAATATTTTCTCTTTTGCTGGTTAATCACCTGTCCCAACATTTTTTGTGATGAACTTCATGATTTTTTCACTTAATTAATCACTTGCAAACTGTATTACTACTTTGTTTAGTTTCTATATCTTGTGCTCCAAAATCTTACTATGTAAAAGAAAACTAATTTCATCTTAGATCTGTAAATTTTGGGTAACATTTGGAACTCAAAGATTAAGATCTAAACCCTAGATCAATATTGCATAAAATACAACCCAAATCTGAAATCTTTCCAACTTGGTTTCACACTTAAAACATATCTCCAAGAATCATCCTTGAAACTTAGTTGTGCTTAAGGAATTTCTCCTTGTGATTGGATCTTCATCCAAGTCACTAAAGTGAAGATAAGTTGTTGTCTAGGAGATAGTGGAAACACTTATAAGACTTTCCTCAGCTAAATATTAATGAATACCTTGCACTTTAGGGGTGCTAGTTTGTGTGGTAACATTTCCATACCATTTTTTCTTTTGTGGGAATTAAATAAGGGAGAATACACGCATTGACCTCATGTATTTCCAAAATGTTTAATCACCACATGAAAACCAACAAGATTTCAATATTTCTTTGGAAAGTGAGTCCCTAAAGGATTTTGTTTGGCTAATATCATTTGGAACATATATATTGTCTATGACTAACATGATTCATAGGATTTGCACCATGTTGGATAGTGTCCTTTATCCATTTTGTCAACATAAGAGTTGTATATTCCCCTCCATATTCATCACGGTTAAAGGAAAAAAAGAAACAAAATTACCCATAGGTCTAAATTAAGCATAATGACGGTAACTTTAACATCTTAAACATAAAATCTCAATTCACAACATATATTACTCTTCAAACTATTTATATATGACAGTGATAAAGTGCCTAAATTTTCAATGACACCATATTCATTGGGAATCTTTAGAAATAAGATCTATCTCCTCTCCTTCCAACTCAGATGCAGAGTCAAAGTAATCTGGAGAATTCACAATTTGCATTTGGGGAAATAAATAAGCATTCAAAATATTTATTTTTGTTTCTTATGAGAGTCATCACATATATGGGTCTAAGAAGAAACCAACTTCAAGGGTGGATACTGGGTGCCTTTACACCAATCCATTATTGAAAAATGGATTGGAAATGGATATTTTGGTCCCTAGCCACAACAAATACTATAGGATTCTTTTGGGATAGGCCTTAGGTGTTGGAACTATGATTCAGTTACCATTGATGGTTGGAAAGCATATAAGGCGGGTGACTCAGACCATACCAACTTCAGTTTACTAAAGATGCGACTAAGTTTGAAATACAAGAAAAGAATGTTGTTAGACAAGCTGCAACTCAGAAAGCTGCAAATCAAATAGCTGCGACTCAGACAAGCTGTGACTCAGACGGCTGCAACTCAAACGGATGTGACTCAGATGGCCGTGACTCAGACGGCTGAGACTCAGACGGCCATGACTGAGACGGCTGCGACTCAGGCGGTCGTGACTCAAATGGATGAGACTCAGACGGTCGTGACTTAGACAGCCGCGACTCAGACGACTGAGACTCAGATGGCTGTGACTCAGATAGCCGTGACTTAGACAAGTTGTGATGCACAAACATCTATTTATTAATTAATTATTCAATTACAGTGTGTAAATTTTGGAAGTCAAAGAGACAGTTCAATTTTTGAATTGGGAGTTAAAGAGACAGTTTTAGTTTTAGAGTTGGAATATCTGGAAGTTAAAGAGATCGAGGCATATAACTTCAACATCTATAAAAAACAATTGATGAGAACAAAATCAGGGTGAGAATTGAGAGGATGAAGAGGAGTGGTAGTTGATGAAGCTATGATTCAAAGAAAACAATTCAGAACAAAAATGTATGCCTCGATTTAATGAAGAACATAATGCCCAGAAACTCAAGCTGTAGTAGCACAGAACAAAAATGAAAAGGGTATGTACTGATATATCTGAACCAGTGTGATATAATTGACTGAAAAATTCTTAACAATTCAGAAGAAAAATGTGTGGCTCGATTTAATGAAAAACAAAATGCCCAGAAACCCAAGCTGTAGCAGCACAAAACAAAAATGAAAAGAGTATGTACTGATATATTTGAACCAATGTGATATAATCGACTGAAAAAATATTACATAGGGTGGAAGGGAGGTGCTAGGGAGGATTGATTTCCTTTGTAAATCAGGTTGATGCCTGAATATTGGGAGTGGGTGCTTCCCTCTAGTAGGTGCTAGAAAAACATGAGAGTTGGTGCTCTCAACAAGTTGCAGCTTGTTAAACAGAGGTTGTAGCCTCATCTTGAGTTGGTGCTCAAAGATAATTGATGTAAAAGAGTTAAAGATTGCTTATCATTCTAAGAAGAAGAGGTTTTTTCCCTTTATGGTTTCCTCATGAATATTTGTATCTGTGTACATCATATGTGTGAATGATGATTACTAGTTCTTTGCTTATCGCATTCATTATCTTGACAATCATTTTGTGAATGCTACTAAAATTTTAAAAGAAAAGATAAACTGATTATTGTTGTTATAATTACAACTAATTCACCCTGCCCCCTCTCAGTTGTAACATTAGGATGGCTACGAAATTAAATTAATATTTCGGGGTTGATAAATTTACTGGGATAGTTTCCTTATTTAACTACTTTTGTTCATCCATCATTATTTATTTGTAGTTGGGTATGCATAGCCTAACCAGTAAGACCATATGTTGAAGGAGTTGGGCATCATATTTCACCAATATAGGATTGTCTTTTATCATTTGGTGGGGGATTTGACAAGAAAAATGGGTGTTGGGAAGGTTCATATATTGTATTGGTTGTCAAATCACACACCCTCCACCCAAATAAACACAAATTCTTTTAAATACTTGGAGATGTCAACCCTAAGGAAACCCTTGTAATGAATATAATATATATGTAAACACTAAATAAATAAATAATAATAATAATAATTAGTAAAGTGAAATATTGTAATTAAAAGGTACAAACTAATGAATGGACATTGTTGAACACACCAAGACACTCAGAGGGGGGGTGAATTAGTGACTCATATTATCAACTTAAATTTATTCTATTTAAGTACTACTATTAAGCATGTATCATTAATGTTGCAATATGTATACAATAAGCATCACAAACAAGAGACACACAAGATATGTATTTAACTATTTGATAATTCACAAGTACATCAGTTTTTAGAAGACACCAATATTCGGGGTTCTTGGACCAACTGAGGGATGAGGAATCCAATCCTCAATGCAAGACCTAGGTTTCAGATAGAATCCAACCTATCATGAGGAATCCAATCCTCGATGCAAGACACAGCGTACAAACAAGACCTAGCTTTCCAAGTGGAGACACTAATCCTCAATGAAGGACACCGGTCGTGACTGGTGCGAAGCTTCGTCTTCAAAGTTCCTTCGAATGCACCTAAAGAGGATATTATATTATTGCAACTGCTTCTTCTTACTACATTCCTCAACCTGTAAATCCTTCATCCACTACGCAATTCAATCTGCGAATCTATCTGCACATCTAGCTTTCCAGATGTTTCAGTATGCATTGTGTGCTTCAGCTAGCAGCTAATCTGTCTTATCCATTCTACCATTCATATTCTATTAAACTGAGATACTATTATTGAGTCTTCATCATTGTGAAACCATTTTTTTCAACCTAAAATTTTATTCTTTTATTGCATTGTATCCTTGCCGATCTTGTACCAAGTTACTCCATATTCTATTAACCCAAAATATTATTCTTTTGTCAAAATGAATCCTCATTATTTGGTCACCTTATCACTTCATTTTCCTCGTGTTTCACTAGTGAGTGTACCCCATATCAATAAGCTAATACATGTCCTCGAGTGACTTTATCTTCACAATCTTAGCATCTTATCCTCATCCTATTTCATCTCACCAAATCTTCCACCCCTTAAGATGCTTCAATCTTTGTTTATTTATATTGATTTTGATATCAAATTACTTTTATTTTAAACATGTTTTACTTAAATGGACCACCCCTAGGGGCTACTATTTGTTGAAGACACCCCATCTTTCTTCCTTCATGATCAATTTTTCTTATATACTTTCTTCATGGTTAAGTTTTCCCAAACAACTAACTTGAGCCAACCAAAGCTTTCATTATCCACTTTCATCTACGCATTCATATTGATATTTTTTCGGTGTGCTACCTTCTTTTTGCACATTGTCATTTGCATTATTGTTTATGCCTTCTGCATTCTTTTTCTCGAAGTGATTTTCTAGTCGATCTGATCTCTTCTTGTTGATGACTTCGTCATTTCATTAGCACTTCAATTTTTTACTGTGTGTTTTGATACTTTACCAAATGCAAACTTTGATAATCCACACACTACGAACTTCCTCATTTCATGCACTATGAACTTCAACATTCCACCAACTTGTGAATTTCGACATTTTACCAATTGTGCACTTCGACATTCCACACACTATGAACTTCATCATTTCATGCACTGCGAACTTCAACATTCCACCAACTTGTGTATTTCAACATTTTATGAACTACACAATTTGACATTCCACACACTATGAACTTTGTTAATGCAATCTTCGACATTTCACGAACATGTGCATTTTGAAATTTTACCAGCTGCACACTTCGACATTCCACACACTACGAACTTTGTTTCAACATTTCATAGGCTTCATTTTCTTTGTTAGCTTGACTGTCGGCTTTCTGTATGCACTTTCCATCTGCATGCTTGAGTATAAATCTGCATCCTTTACTAATATGAATTTGGCATTTCAACATACCAATTATCTGATGCACACTTCGATATATCACTTGCTAGTGTACACATCTGCATCCTTTGCATATTTAGATAACTATTCATTTCAACAATTATCTCATTGTTCTATATACTTCTTCAAATTGTATTCAATATTCTCATGCATTCCAATCCTATTTGACATCAATGACAACATTAGGCCCAACAATCTATTGTTATTAACATCAATGACAATCTTGTTCTATATACTTCTTCAAACTAGCTACAAGCTTCTCATGCATAGACATCAATGACAACATTAGGTTCAACAATCTCCTCCTGTGACATATGCATGAATCGATCATTTAATCTCCTTGGTACCCATTAGATGTATCACATAAGTGTGAAGACCCAACATTAATTCAAATAGAGAAGAAACTGTCAATTCGTCCGTGCCCAAAATGAATGCAATTTTACTTTTGTGTATTTTCAACCTTTCTAGAGGCATCTAATCGTAAATGATTTAAAATCATTTATGAGAAATGATTAATAATCAATTTTACCATATTAGCAATTGCATTTCAAATTCGTCGAGTTCATGCGACTCTTTCTGGTGCATTATCTCTGAGTTCCATTTTGCTAGTGTCTAATTATCCCGTGAGCATATTCTATTAGTAGTTCCATCGCAATGTCTAATCCTCTACAGCAAGTTAATTCTTATGTAGCCAATATTTTTGTTGTAGTTCAATCATAGAAAACATAATTCATGGACCTCTGAAACAAATTGGAGAAATGGACATCTAAAATGAAGGAGGATAAAATCAAACAATGGTATGCTCAGGTGCATGTTAATAGGAGGAATACAGAGCAAAATGTAGCTCTAAAAAATCAAATTGAACAGTTAGATAGGAAACACAAGCATATTCTGGTTCTTTTGAAACAGTTTTGAATGATACCCAACAATGCAAGTTTCGAAGAGTGATATTCTCCATATACTAAATTACACATGTCTTTGTAGACTCCTGGATATTAACTTGAGATTCGGAAACCAGCAATTTCTTCCCAAACAATGTTATAGTTTTGACTTGTTCTTCAAATGTTAATACTATACATGAGAAGGGAACAACAATTTTGTGGACCAATGATACCAATAGACTTACCAGTAATGGTTGATTTTGAATGTATGTACCCTTTTTTCTTCTGCAACAATAGATCCTTTATATATAATATAAAATTTGATTATTTCAATGGATGTGAATGAATTCATTCTTGTATAGAAGTCTTCAAATGTTATCTAGATTCGACCTTTCTTTCATCAACATTACTCGGCATATTTTTTTTTGTCCGTGAATTCATGATTTGTATATAGTGTTCCATTTGAAATCAAGGATCTTCCCATTATATCCAAAAATAAATTAGTAGGATATGCAATAATCTTTTGCTTCTTCAAGACTAATATTATCAGTTTAATCGACATATGGCTTGAATTTTTTACTATCCACTTTTGAGAATACGCAAGCCTTTCTAAATGCAATTTTTGATACTGCACCTTAGCTTTCCTTCCTATATTGTATGAAGTATTCACTGACTGTCTTCTCGGGCTCTGAAAATTTTGAGCTTTGGGCCCAAAATCTTACAAGTGTAGCATCTTATTGTATGACAATACATTGCAATATGTCCATAGTAATTGCACCTCAAAAATTTATTGTATTACAGAAATTTTTCTTTCCATTACTCTCACACTCAAATGCTTTATGACAAAACTCATGACAAGAAAAATAATAGCCATTAAATAAATTCTCATACCTGGTCTTTTGAGCCTGCTCTGATGGCATATTTTTCCCAAATTGTTCTGATATTAGGAGCTCGCCCTTTTATGGTCCTTCTAACTTGTCATGGGGTATTCGCTTAATGAAACTATTACATAACACCTTCGTTCATGGAATATTAAATAATACCCCTAATTTCACTAGATATTGATAAATACCTACCAAAATCTTTTTGTTGAACCCCCCTTCTAATACATATTTCCAATTAAAAGAACCTTATTTTTAGTATATACCCCTTTTATACCCCCTAATAAGTATAAACCCCATATACCCTACTCCCTGCACCCCCAATACCTATAATATATTGACCTTTTTCACAATTTAAAAAACCCCATTTATGAATGAAAGTGATAATATATTGGTCAATAAGGTGAATCCCTTGTGTAACTTGCTCTTTCATAGATTTGTTGGTTGACTGAATTTAGATAATATTCTTGATCTACGACGTTACCTTTTTCCTTTTGAACAAGGGGAACCTATCTCTTGCTTCCAACTCGATGTCCATTTATCATCTTTGACTTTTTCAATTGTCTTATTGTAACCGAGACAATATTTGTCAGTATGTGATCTTTGTCTATTTAGTATCTCATCCAAAATTGATGAGTTGTTCTTGAAATTGAACTTAGCATCTGCTTCCTTAGTATTTCCTCTGAATTCTTCTATTTCCAATCTTAGCTTGTGACATGTGTCTTCTTTCTCTATCAGCTCATTTTTCAAAACTTCCTCTATTCTTTTGGCTTCCTCAAGTTGTGTTTTAAAACCATTGACCACTTCTCTTACATTTTCCAAGACTTATGTGTTTTCATTGAGCTTGTCATTTTATTTATGCATTTATACTTCCTCTGTTAGATCATCAATTTTTGTCTTCGGATTCAATATTTCTTCTTCTTTGGTTTTCAAGGCTTCTTCACCTTGGAATTTTAAGTCAATCATGGCTTTGGTGACATGTTCATGCTTTTCTTGTTCATTTCTCATAGATTCCTTGAATTGTTGTTGTAATAACTCATTTTTCCTTTGAACTCTCTCCATCTCTTTTAGTACACGCATAAACTTGATTTCAAGAATATCAAGATCATCCCTTGAAACTTTGACATATGCATCATATTCTAATCCTTTGTCTTCTTCTAAAGCGGCCATAACATCATTCTTAAGTTTTTTCTATGTGATGTTCTTCATTTGTAACAAAACATTCAACCTCACTCTTTGAATCAGTGCAGTCTAAATATTTAGGATATTACTTACCTTCTACAACTGTGTTTTCATACTTAGATCCTACTTTTGTTGCACCTGAACATTGCATTTGATCCTTACTAAGGTTGAATTCTATGTTTTTCACTTCAACTTGATAGAGAATATCCATCTTGATCCATAGTTCTTTAGTAGACGTGCGTCGTGCACCAACCCATATTTTCTTTGATTTGACCTAATAAACCATCGAGGATAGACTCCAATGCCATTGAGTCATTTTTCCTTGCTTCCCTTTTCGTTAAATTCTTTAATTAGTTCCTTGAAGATGTATATTTTCATGCAATTGTTTCCCAAACACCAGATCCTCTTGACTTCAAATATCCTTTCACTTTTTCCCTCCAAGAAGAATAATTTATCCCATCAAATAATGGAGCTTTGTTTGTATACAATACTATTTTCCCATTCATTATGTGTTCAAGGATCTCCTTCCAATTATTAGCTATTGTGAAGTAACCTGCTCTGATACCAATTGTTGAACACACCAAGACACTAAGAGGGGGGGGGTGAATCAATGTCTCACATTATCAACTTGAATTTCCTTTGTTTAAGCACTAGTGTTAATCATGTATCATTAATGTTGCAATATGTATACAATAAGCATCACAAACAAGAGACACACAAGATATGTGTTTAAATATTTAATAATTCACAAGTACATCAATTTGTAGAAGACACCAATCTTCGGGGTTATCAACACCAACTGAGGGATGAGGAATCCAATCCTTAATGGAATACCCAACTTGTAGACATAATCCAACCTGTCATAAGGAATCCAATCTTTGATGCAAGACCCATCTTGCAGACAAGACCCAGCTTGTCAAGTGGAGACACTAATCCTCTTGACTTCATATATCCTTTCACTTTTTCCCTCCAAGAAGAATAATTTATCCCATCAAATAATGGAGCTTTGTTTGTATACAATACTATTTTCCCATTCATTATGTGTTCAAGGATCTCCTTCCAATTATTATCTATTGTGAAGTAACCTGCTCTGATACCAATTGTTGAACACACCAAGACACTAAGAGGAGGGGGTGAATCAATGTCTCACATTATCAACTTAAATTTCCTTTGTTTAAGCACTAGTGTTAATCATGTATCATTAATGTTGCAATATGTATACAATAAGCATAACAAACAAGAGACACACAAGATATGTGTTTAAATATTTAATAATTCACAAGTACATCAATTTGTAGAAGACACCAATCTTCGGGGTTATCAGCACCAACTGAGCGATGAGAAATCCAATCCTTAATGGAATACCCAGCTTGTAGACATAATCCAACCTGTCATAAGGAATCCAATCTTTGATGCAAGACCCAACTTGTCAAGTGGAGACACTAATCTCCAATGAAGAACACCATTTGTGACTGGTGCAAAGTTTCATCTTCAAATTTCGTTCAACTACACCTGAAGAGGATGTTAAATTACTGAAATTTATTCTTCTTACTGTGTTCCTCAACCTATAAATACTTCATCCACTGCGCAATTCAATCTACAAGTCTATCTACACATCCAACTTTCCAGATGTTTCATTATGCACTATGTGCTTTAGCTAGCAACTACTCTATTTTTTCCATTCATCTTTCTGTTAACATGAGATACTGTTCTTGATTCTTCGACATTGTGACACCATTTTGTTCAACCTAAAATGTTATTATTTTATTGCATTGTATACTTTTTTATCTTGTACCAAGTTACTCCATCTTCTATAAACCCAAAATATTATTCTTTCGTTGAACTGAATCCTCGTTAGTTTGTCACCTTGTCACTTCATTTTCCTCATGTTTCACTAGCAAGTATACCCCGAATCAATAAGATAATACCTATCCTTCATGACTTCATCTTCGCAATCTTAGAGTCTTATCCTCATCCTATTTCAGCTCACCAAATATTCCACCCCTTAATATGCTTCAATCTTCTTCTTTTTTTATATCCGTTTTGATATCAAATTACTTTTCCTGTAAACATATTTTTCTTAAGTGGACCACCCCTAGGATATTCTCTTTGTCGGCGACACCCCATCTTTCTTCCTTCATTATCAAGAATTCCCATATACTTTCTTCATGCTTAAGTTTTCCCAAACAACTAACTTGAGCCGACGAAATCTTTTGTTATCCAATTTCATTTGCACAATCATCTTGATCTTTTGTCGGAATTCTACCTTATGTCTGTACATTGTCATTTGTATTACTGTTTAAGTCTTCTGCATTTTTTTTTCTCGAAGTGATTTTCTAGTCAAACTGATCTCTTCTTGTTGATGACTTTGTCATTTCATCATTACTTTTACTGTGCAATTTGATACTTTTCCAACTGCAAACTTCGATAATCCACATACTACGAATTTCATCATTGCATGAACTATGAACTTCAACATTCCAACAAATTGTGCATTTCAACATTTTACCAGCTGCACAGTTCGACATTCCATACACTATGAACTTCGTCATTTCATGCACTGCAAACTTCAACAACCCACCAACTTGTGCATTTCGACATTTTTCCAACTACGCACTTCGACATTCCACACACTATGAACTCCATTACAGCAAACTTTGATATTTCATCAACTTGTATATTTCGACATGTTTCCAACTGCGTGCTTCGAGATTCTGCACACTACGAACTTTGTTTCTACATTTCACATGATTCACTTGTTTTTTCATCTTGACTATCGGCCTTCTATATGCACTTGTCATCTGCATGTTTGAGTACACATCTGCATCATTTACTACTCTAACAGTGGTATTTCAACATACCAATTATCTATTGCACACTTTGACATCTCACTTTCTTGTGTACACATCTGCATCCTTTTCCTGATTAGGTAACTACACATTTCAACAATTATCGCATTGTTGTATATGCTTCTTCACATTGGATTAAAGATTCTCATGCATTCCAATCCTATTTTACATCAATGAAAACATTAGGTCCAACAATCTATTTTTATTAACATCAATGACAATATTTTTCTATATACTTCTTCAAACTAGCTTCAAGCTTCTCATGCATTGACATCAATGACAACATTAGGTTCAATAGACATTGTTGGCATGGGGTTAGACCACATGAAGTGTGGAAGCCGACAGTGGTGAAAAGGACCATCCGCGGAAGAAAGAACCATTCGCGGAGAACAAGGAGCCAATGAAAGCGCAAGATTAGTTTAGTTAGTTAGAATGGGTCATTTGGACCGTTCTGTAACTGCCTTAGTTGGTTATAAATAGGAGTATGATTGTAATCCTAAGGGCATCCTATCCTATCCTATTAGAGAACCAGATCAATAGACAAGTGGATGAATTGTGTAATGTTTTGCTCTATTTTTGGCAAGTTTTGTATGGATCCGTGATAAGTGGTTTGGAACTATCCCTGCGAAGGTTGTACTACATATTTTTGATGAGTTAATGCATGAAGATGTTCGTCTATGTCTATTTCTTATGTTTTTGTTCATGTTTAATGATGGATGCAATTGCTAGTTGTGATATGTTTAAATTTTTGTGGTTTAGTAAGTTCTACTGATGCGACTGCTAGTTTTACCATGTTAGTGTGAATGTCAATTACACTTTGAATATGAAAATGATGAATGAATGTATGAACTGTTAAGCATGATGCGAAGATACAATATTTGGTTTCTGTAGCGATAGAGTGAGAATTGATGTGTGTCCTCCCCCATTGCGTAAACCTGGTTCCTGCAGCCCCCTTACTCATCTCGGGTGAGACTTCACTCGCTCCGCGAATGTTGCTGGAAAGGGTAGAACCTTTCTGGGTCGGTGTTTAAGGGTGTTTGGTTGGTGTTTGTTTACAACAGTGCGAAGTGAACCCCTGTCGACAAAACTGTGTCAACAAATGGTTCCGTTGTAACACCCATACTAGTGTTTCCGAATTGGATGAAGGAATTCCATGTTCACGTTGATGCATCATTAGTCTCACTAGGAGTTATATTGGCCCAGCCAAGAGAAGGAGCGATAGACCACCAAATCGCATTCACAAGTAGGAAGCTGTCTACTACAGAGAAGAACTATATGACAACGGAAAGGGAAGGTTTGGTGATGGTCTACGCCCTACAGAAGTTTCGACATTATCTACTAGGAGGCCATTTTAAAATGTTCACTGACCATTCAACACTCAAGTACCTAGTGAACAAGACTGTGTTGGGGGGAAAAAAATTTCGATGGCTATTACTCTTCCAAGAATTTGAATTTGAGATAATTGTAAAGCCGGGGAGATTGAATGCAATACCAGACCATCTGTCGAGGATAGAATTGGGAGAAGAACCAAGGAACATCAATGAGGGACTGCTCGATGCTCAGTTATTTAGATTCAAAATGGTCGATGATCATTACAAGCAAATTTTTAAATTTTTTGCGACAGGGAACGAACCGGAGGAATTTACTACCAACCAAAAGAAACAGTTAGTTATTAGAGCTGCAGATTTCTAACTAATTGTCGAGAAACTATATAATATGGGACCAAACGAGATACTTCGACGATATGTCCTTCCGCATGAACAGGAAAGGATTTTAGCAGAAGCTCATAATGGGATCGCAAGAGGACACTATGGAGGATGTGCCACTGCTAGAAATATACTTTGAGCTAGACTATGGTGGCCGATGATGCATGGAGATGTTGCAGACTACACAAAAAGATGCGATGTATGTCAAAGAATAGGGAAACCATCACGAAGGTCTGAAATTCCATTAGTACCTCAATTGACACTACAGGATTTCGACAAGTGGGAAGTCGACTTTGTGGGACCTATAAACCCTCTAGGAAAAAGAAAAGGGTCATGCTACATAATTATTGCGAGAGATTATTTGACGCGATGGGCGGAAACCACACCAGTGAAGGACTGCAAGGCTGCGACTGCACAGCTACGACTGCAGCAAGGTTTCTATTTGATAACGTGGTCACCAGGTTTGGGTTCCCAAAGTTACTAATGAGTGACCAGGGTCATCATTTTGTCAATCAAATGATCACAGCGATGATGGAGGATTTTCAAATTCAACACCGGAAGAGTACCCCATATCATCCACAAGCTAATAGGGCAGTTGAGGAATTCAACAAAATATTGGAGCATGCACTCACAAAGGTGTGCAACACAGACCATGACGATTAGTATTTGAAGATTCTAGCGATACTCTGGGCGTATAGAACAACTTGCGAACGATTAACAGGATAGACCCCGTTCAAGCTAGTTTACGGACAGGAAGCAGCAATGCCAATGGAGTATATCGTCCCAAGTATGCACATCGCAGCAGCCACAGGAATGTTTGACGATGGAGCACTTAAAGAACGGTTGACACAGTTGGTATAGCTTGATGAGGACCGGTTCATCATAGGATTCCATCAGAAGGTATAAAAGTATCGACAGAAGGCTTGGCATGATCGCCACATCAAACCAAAGCATTTTCAGCGAGGAGATATGGTCCTATTATACGACAGTAAGTTTGTAAAGCATCCAGGTAAGCTACAGATGCATTGGTTGGGTGCCTACACAATAAATTTTGTCACTGACGGAGGTACGGTGCAGTTACAAAGTTTAGATGGGACATTGTTGACAAAGCTAGTAAACGGGAATCGGTTGAAACCCTATCGCCATGACCAGGCGCATAGCAGCTGAGAAACGAGTAAAAAAAAGGGGGGAGCAATAATGATAAAAAGTGGGAGAATGGCAATACCAGATGCTAGTCGACATTTAGCACGTGAGAGTCAAGTCAGAGCATAATTACTGCGGCGAGGCATCACCGGAAGATGGCGGAAGTTTATGATGACACACTTGAGAATAGAATCTGAGGAAAACGTGAAAGATTTAGCGAATGAATTGATAATTGTGCATCAAGTACATGAGGAACAAGCATAAATACATGTAAAGAGAGTTGGAGGATGAAGGCTTATGCACATTATGAATAGATTCAATCAGTCGAATGAGAAATTTCAAGGAAGCTTTCGAATAAGAAAGTGAGAGAGTTGTAATGGTGCATTTCATTTTGAATGGAAGCACTCCAAGTGTGCTAAGGGAAAGGATGATGAGTGTTCATGAACAACTAGAAGAGGAAGTTGCATAGACAACTGGGAGGAATAGAGATGAAGTATCACCCGATATGTCTAAGTGAGTTGTAGTTGTTAGAATAATCGTGGTCCCTGCGAACACAAGAACACCAAGGGCGAAGGTATGACGGCTGCAGCAAAGGACAATTAAATGTGCGAAACAGATGTTCCGGAATGGCTGGCCTATTTCACAATTCAGTGATGTCGATGAACTTTTCTCTAGATAGAGGCAAGCACGAAGCAAAACAGTAGGCGCAGAAGAGATAGATGAATAAGGTCTCAAGAGACTGGAGGATGAGTTTGAGAAGTACATGACAACGACCAAGAGACTGGAGGATGAGTTCGAGAAGTACATGACAGCGACCAAGAGACTAGACGATGAGTTCAAAAACCAGAGAAGTACCAGAGGTGTCTAGATGAGGTGGTTTGAGGGCGAGCCACAAGTTTGTGTTGGGGGGCTATTGGCATGGGGTTAGACCGCATGAAGTGTGGAAGCTGATAGTGACGAAAAGAACCATCCGCAGAAGAAAGGACCATTCGCGGAGAACAAGGAGCCGACGAAAGCGCAAGATTAGTTTAGTTAGTTAGAATAGGTCATTTGGGCCATTTTGTAACCGCCTTAGTTGGTTATAAACAGGACTATGATTGTAATCCTATGGGAATCCTATCCTATCCTATTAGAGAACCAGATCAATATACAAGCGGATGAATTGTGTAATGTTTTGCTCTATTTTCGGCAAGTTTTGTATGGATTTGCGATAAGTGGTTTGCAACTGTCCCTGCGAAGGTTGTATCGCAGGTTTTTGATGAGTTAATGCATGAAGATGTTCAGCTATATATATTTCTTATGTTTATGTTCATGTTTAATGATGGATGTGATTGCTAGTTGTGATATGTTTAAAGTTATGTGGTTTAGTAAGTTCTACTGATGCGACTGTTAGTTTTACCATGTTAGTGTGAATGTCTATTACACTTTGAATATGCAAATGATGAATGAATGTATGAACTGTTAATCATGATGCAAAGATACAATCTCTAGTTTCTGTAGCGATAGAGTGAGAATTGATGCATGTCCTCCCCCACTGCAGAAACCTGGTTCCTGCAGGCCCCTTACTCATCTCGGGTGAGACATCACTTGATTTGTGATTGTTTCTAGAAAGGGTAAAACCTTTATGGGCTGGTTTTGAAGGGTGTTTTGTCGGTGTTTGTTGATAGCAGTGCGAAGTGAACCCTTGTCGACAGAACTGTGTCAACAGACATGACCTATCAACCATGGTGACCAGTCAATGCGTACATAAGTGTACCGTCCCATGGCATTCTAGTCATTTTGTCATCTACTCTTATTTAATTATATACTATTATATCCCATATGTTTTTTTAACATGTTTTCCTTTTTACATTGGATATTCAATTTATGAACCAATTTTTCATCTCATATTTGGGAAATGATCAGAACTTCATTTACTATATGGCCTTGGACACACTTTCTTTCAAGCTTTGTCTGAACCGATTTTTGGTTACTCTCAAATTGTTTCAAGGTTCATTTGGATTACCATGTCCTTTAACACAATTGGCCCTTATCTATTCAAAATTCAGAATTCCATCTGAGTTAAAAAAAAAAAAGTCTGCAGCAAATTCACAAAACACCAAAAATCAAAAAGGTTAAATTAATAAAGAGTTATCAAAGAAGAATAAGAAATGCCAAAGGATTCAAATATAAATTGGTTCACCCAATAGTGATATTCTAAAGTTTCATTTTTTTTAAACCATGCCATTCTCAAAATGTGGGGGAGGTTCAGTTGTGCCAAAAGGCATGAAGAGTCCTTTTCATTCCATGGTGATCCAATAAGGTAACAAATATCAGGAGTAAAACCTACATACAGGTAGGATAATCTTGCTTGAAACAACATCAAAATCATGCTCATATAGGATAAATATGCCAAACTATAGTTCAACATAGTTCATTAGCAATCCTCACTTGGGAAATGTATTGGAATCGATTTAATACAGAGAGGGGGGTGAATCAGTATTAGCGCAGTTATTAGCAATTTTTTCCTTCTTAAACAAATTAGCCTTTACTTAATTCTTATCTTCAATTATGCATCAATAAATAAAACATTCATCCATAAATTCACCAAGACAAAGAACATAGAACACAAGAATTTTGATATGGAAACCCAATTGGGATAAAACCACGGAATGCTTCTTTATAATGAGAAAGAATACATTCAAGGAAGCAACAACTTCGTGTATTTACCAGCACCAACTGGAAGGAGGCACTGACCCCCTAGTTTTACAGGCTCTGACCTGAAGGAATCACTGACTACCTGTGTTTCTCCAGCACCAACTGGAAGGAGGATACAACCCCCTTTCTCCTTTCCCTGTCCTACCACCCAGATATCCAAAATGTGATTCTGACTTACTAAACTTCAACTATGTGCACTCGTCTAATCTTCTGGAGATAATTCCATTGCGCACTACCTTTGTATGCAGTCGATTCTCTATCACTGAGCTACATACATCACTTGACTTCTCATTCCTCTCAATTCACACTTTAGTTGATGTCTTCATGTACTGTGTGCTTTCTAATACTACAGTCTGCGCTGAGGTAATATTTTTCGCTCTGTTACGGTGCTACTGCTTTCACCAACTGATACTGTGCTTTTACTTGACAGTTTGTTGCTCTAAGATACTACACTAGTAACAGATGGAACTGTGCACTCACTGATGGGTCTGTTTTTTTTTAGTGCCACAATCTTTTAGAAAATATGTGACTTTCTATGCATCAATAGATTCATCCTTTGGGTTTAACACACTTGTCTCAGATCATCTGCATCATGATTTGCTTGTTGGATCCTACTACTGCTCTATCATCGCGCATCAGATGGAATTCTCAACTTTTCACACTTTCACTTCTGAACTTATATGCATCAGCTAGACATTTATGCATCATCTTGAATACTTCGGTTCTATCTTTGCGCTTATGTATTTACAACATCTATGACTATCATCATGCTGACAGTAACATTGTCATTCAAAACATCAAGCACTTGCACATACTTCTATGTTTCTTCTTGTTAGTACTTGCACATCTGTCACATATATATAGCATCATTCAACACACCATCAGTTCTGCATTATGCTGCATGTGTGCTCTTGGTTCCTCACTATATCATTATGTTATATCCTCGAGCCCTTGATGCCCCAAATATCAAACTGCAACAAACACTTGAATCTCTTATGCTCTTGCCATCAAGCTTACTTCAAATCTCCAACTTGCATCTCTATTTATACATGTCCTACATAGATTGTATGTCCACAAGTTGGTTGCAGAAACCCTTCTCCCATAATTCACGGATTGTGCATTTTCCACATGTCATCTTTTGTGTTATTGATGTTTCATCCTTTGTGTCTCTTGCGTCTTCATGGTCTACAATTTACTGAGACTTTACACCTTGGTGGTGTACTCTTGCGCTCTTGATGTACAATCACTTTGAGGTATGTGCACATCCTTTCTTTTCAACTTGGTATGTCTTCAATCTTTGATGTACCATCCCTTGTGGGTATTGTGCCCTTGATGTGTTGATGCTTTGAGAAATATGTTCATACTCCAACTTCTACGTGGTGGGACTTTGACCCATGCATTGTCATCACTTGTGGTACTTGTGCACCTGTTGTACCATTGGCTATGGAATTTTCTCATAGACTTACTTCAACTGAACCCTTCTAGGATCTTGCGCGCGTTCCACAAACTGAGGCATCTTTTGATTGGCTAAACTTGCGCACTTTTAGGACTATCCAACCATTTGTTGTTTCTTACTGCTTGCGCACTTTCGAACTTTAACCAAGCAATGCTTGCGCATACCAGAGACTTCTTACAACATGCTTGCACACTATATCTTTTCTTAACCAAATCCTTGGCTTGCTTGTGCATAGTGCATTCAACATGCTTGTACGATTGTATCTTTGCTTAACCAACTTCTTGGCTTGCTTATGCACATGTACCTTTGTCCTACCAATTCTTTTGTTTCTACCTTGAGTGAGTATGACTTGGTGGACTTGACTGTTGTGTTGGTACTTCTTTGAACTGAATTTGTATGTTGTATCCATAGACACACACCTTTGGACTGAATGCAACTTCTAGAATACTTCTTCATACTAGCATCCATGGCCTTCACCATTTTGCGCAGACACTTCTTCAAAGTGGTTTCCATATACTTCTTCACATTTTTGTATGAATGTTGTATCCACTTTGACATCAATTGACATCAATGACTCAAACTGAAGCAGTTGACATCCTCTTTGACATTAGTTGACATCAATGACAACCAAAGTTCAACAAAATGAAGGTGATCATGTGATGCACAACAGTGCAAAGAAATATAAGGTACAACATGTGCATTTTCTCCAAATTCTATGGAAACTCATAATTCATTAATCAATAATGGCATTTTTACCACCCATGACATTCATTCACATCGTAGCCTCTTATTCATTCTATTTTTTCATATTGTGGCTCAGTTTCATCACAGTTATCATGGGTGAATATACTACCAATGTTTCTACTTATTGTATTGTTGCATCATATGACTATAACAATAAATAAAAACACTCCTTCTACCATAGTATCTCATATGGTTATAAAGGCAACCTAATAAAAAATATAAATGAAATCCATTAATTAGATTAAGGAGTCTCAAAATAAAAAGTACCAAGGTCCACAATCATTGAGGTATAATATATTTGTATACTATATCAAAAGTTAAAAGAGGGAATATATTCAAAATTTAAAATTCAATATACTGGTTTCTTATTGCCAAAAAGTAATAAAACAAAAGTGAAAAATATTTTTTAATGAATTTTAATCAAAATAAGGAAGGAATGTTTTTTAATTAAGGTTTTTCAACCCATTTCTGTGAAATAATAAAATTCAAAGGGACTATTCAAGAAAAAGAGATTACCTTTCATCTTTGTTCAGATGCGAAGGAAAATTACATTAACATTGACTTGGTGATTGATTCCATAACCAATTATAACTGAAAAGAAATTCATTGTTGGCGATGAATCTGAATTTAAGGACTTACAACTAAAAATTGATTATTATAAATTTATATCCCAATTCATTTTACAACTATGTATAAAGAAGGCGTCGACATATTTTTTTGTTCAACCTAGATGGAAACGTTAGGTACCTTCATCTTAAACATGAAGAAGAAGTTTTTACCATTCTCTTAAAATAAGAAGAATATAACATTGTATGGAATTACAATGAAGTCAAATTCAAAATCTCCATCATCAGAAGGCTTTAAATATGTCTCAAAGCAGATCCTTTGGGATAACCAAAATTCAGTACAAAAGATGCAAAAAGAATTTGACAAGTCTTTCATTTATAAAGATGAATAACTTTCTCACATATGGAACCGTGATCAAAGTTTTCTTGCACAAATTAATAAATTGAAAGATGAATAAAACACAACAAAAGTTAGACCAACTTTTCAACAAAGATTTATTATTCAAAAAACAAAGAATGATCTATCCAGACGAATCAAGAAATTCGATAGATGTAAAAATACAAACCATGGAGAAGGGAACCAATATAGATCTAATTTACATCACAAATCCTAAGGAAGAAAACTCAGTTAAAGTAGGGATATATTCAGTTGTGGAAGTATGAGTGATGGTAAATCCAAGTATCTCTACCAACCACCATTTAACAATCAACAAAGTGACACATGTGTGTAAATAAGACATACTACCAAAAGTGATGCGAGAAAACATTACAAGTATGATAAGGAAAAATAATGTTAGAATGTCACCTTATCATCCTAATGATAATATTCGATACCTTAACCAATCAATATATCAACATCAATGAAATCAATTGAGATATAGTTCAAAGAATAGTAATGCCAATACAATTGAGTCTCAAAATAAAATATCATCTTGGGAACCCTATACATGCACAGTTCCACAAAGGATGAAATTAGAGTGGTCAACCCCTCTTACAATTCTTCAATTATGTTCAATACTTATAATATCATATCATCTTGCATCATCACCTATCACAACTATGAGAACACATGATCATGAGAAGGGACTACAAGCCAAAAGAGAGATTAAATTTTTCCATAAATATGCTTTGAGTACTAAGCATTTCTAAAAGGGAGGGCACTATAATGAACATAATATATATGTAAGAACTAAATAAATAAAATAATAATATTTAGTGAAGTGACACGTTTAATTAAAAGGTGTGACCTAATTAAGAGACATTACCTATCAACCATGGTGTCTAGTCAAAGTGTTATATATAAGTATAAAGTCCCATGGAATTATAATCATTTTATCATATATTATTATTCTTATACAACTATTTATTACTTTCCTACATGGAGTTTTGTTCTTTGTTCTTCTTATGTTAGATATTTGTTAGTAAATTAACTTTGTTCATTTCAACCCTTTTTGGACATGGCTTTAAAAACCTATGGGCTCATGGAAAATGAAACAATTGATTGAGATTGAGATACATTCCAAAAATCCCCAAAATTGCATAGGGTCACGAGAAATTATACCCAAATTGATAAATATAGCTTGCATGTTTCTTGAGTAACTCTTCATCCCATTTCATGACAAAAAGAACTATATTGTTTCGCCACATCGAAGGTTCATGAGCAGTTACTTCATAACAATTATTTACTTCCTTGAAAAAAACCTTATTTAGGCTAATTTAGCCTAAATAAGAAACATTTTATTCCAAGGACAATACAAAATTTGAGTTTTTGAATTATTTTTGGATTCTAGATCCACTGTTTAATTCCAAATTGAATGAAATATGTGTTTACAGATGAAGTTACAAAACCATTAATAAGGTCCATAAGCCTCTTTCTACCAATATTTAATTATGACTTCTAGAGGGATTATGTAACATCCAAACCCAACATGTGTAGTCTAGGTGGGTTGTCACTTGGTAAAAACTTGCTTCTTTAACTCAGAAACAATAATTCTTGGAGAACATTACCTCTAGATATTATATTGAAAGTAAGAACACATAAAATAGAAACATATAAAAATTTAAGAACCCTTTACTTATTTAAAATCTATGCCTTGACAATGACCAACAAACTAGTGCAAACTAGCCTTTAACTCCAACAAAAACAATGGGCGAAATCACACCCTAAAGTCAATTTTCCTCCCAACCAATGCAAATACTCAACCCAATTGATTACCTTTGAGGAATGCTTTAACTCAAAAATAGCATAGGGGTTCATTAATCTAAATGGTATGCTAAAAAATAATCACTTTTCCCAATCAATAGCAACAATTGTCCATACTTTCAAGCTAATTCAAGTAATTGTATGGTGGAGAGGCCTCTATCTACCACAACACCTTTCCTTTAATAGTTCTAGTATGCAAGATTTCTACCCACTCTAGATCTAGTACCAAAATACCTATATCCATGTTTTTATTCTTACAAACAATACCAAGCATAATAATGGGCTTTAGTACCCCTATAATTTCCCCATCCAAATAAATCACTAGAAGGGAAAATTCCATCAATCTACTAGTTCCCTAGGTTGGGGTGGAAACATCTAGATTTGGAATAAGGAAGCTATTAAGCCCCAAATGGAAATTAGCTTGAAATAAATTTATTAAAAGGGGATAAATAAATATTTACAATAGGAAAATAAGGTGGAACTTGGTTATGAGGGCACATTGGTGGTGTGGGACGCACACAAAGCAAGATTCTCCATGCCACATGGCATCCTACTCTCACCCATTCGAATCCAAGGTGGAGTCTAATGTTCTCGGGGGAGTTGGAAGGTAGTTATACTTTGAATCAATCAATGAAGGTCAAATTTGAGTGGAAGAGTAACTCCCATGGAAGAGGAAGAGGAATCTTATAGATATTGAGACACTTGGGCTAGATTCCCTAGCTTCCATGACAACAATGATGAAGATACTATGACACTTATGACAAGGATCAGCCCTGATTGTTGATATCTGACCTATTTCACATGTAAGGGATAAATATAGCCTCCAAGAAGGTGCACAAGGGATTTATGGTAGCCAATATGCTTCCCCATTCGAATTGATGGAAGATGGAAACTAGGAATTGTTGGACAAGTGGCACTCATTGGAATCTCTTCCCAACTCGAGTTGGCATGAATATTTTGGAAGGAATTCGAACCATGGAGGACTTGGAAAGTTTATAAAAGACAAGAACAAATAAGGAGTAGATCTTTTGATCATTTCTCATTTTTTCAAATTGGAGAGCATAGCTTGTCCATGCTAGTGGAGTGTTTACTCTACTTGCCTTAGTACCAATCTCGAGGGTGCAAGATTCCCATCCTAATTGGAAATTGGAGAGGCCATTCAAACCTTTAATTTGGAGCTCCAATGGATTCATTTGTTTCAGGTGGAAGCTACATGGCTTCTCGTGATATTTTCTTCTTCAACTTGCTCCCACATATCTCTCACATTTCTCTCCATATTCTTGCTCTTGGAGGAAGGGCGCACATGGTGAGATGATGATCTCTTTGGGGGATTACAAGGGGCCCCATTTTTTTGTAATATGATGTATTCACTCTGTGTTTGATTCTCAGAAGAACCTCAGGTCAAAATTCCAATTGAAACTATTTACAAATGCCAAACTATGGATTACTGCATTTTGGAATCCATTAGTGACCTCTACCCTTGGGGGTTTGAACCTCGAAATTACTAGTAAAATTCTCCAATTTCTCTTGAAGTTAAATGAATGTTGCAGAATTATTTTGAGAGTTTACAAGCACCCATAAGCTTCATTTTTATGTCTTAATACCTTTAAAACACCTTCATACCCAATTCAAAATCCTTAGGAGCCATTTGGAAGCATTTGGGTCACCACTAGTCTAAGGGTCGAATTGGCCAAAAATTACAATTTTTCCAATTACTTAAAAAGGAAAACTACAAGTGGTATCAGAGAATGGTCCTTGCACCTCGATTGGGTGACCATTTACAAGGTCAATAATTCATCCCCCACTCTTAGACACAGAAGCTGAAAGTACCTTTGGTGAAGAGGAAGAAGAAGGAGAAGAAGTGCACTCTGTTGAGACTATGGCTAAGGATGAGAAAGGAACTTCAGATATGGAGGAGAAAGAGGAGTTTAGAAAATTCACGAAACCATTTTTTGAATACATGACAAGGCAGATAATGCAATGGTTTGAATTGATGGCTAGTCAAATTGGTAGCAAATTGGCAATAGGAGGCAGCACTAGTTCCCCTAGTGAGGAACATGAGGCATTTGGTGGAAGCATTTTCTCAAGGACAGGGCCTCATAATCGAGCCAATGAATTTCAGAGCTCAATAAGAGCCACCACACCCAATTTGGAATGCAATAAGTTCTAGCAAAATGGAAATAGTTGAGTGAAGATTGTAAGAGGACCCTACCATTTGATCAATTCTTTACTGTCTCAAATCAGCTCAAGATGAGGGGAGGAAATAGAAATCCTTTATAAAACAAATAATTGAATTATTCCATAGGTAAAATGCCCCTTCCTACCTTTGATGGCTCATCTCAAAGTTCTGCAAATACTTAGATACAAAAGTTAGATGTATATTTTCAATTGAATCCAATGGTTGAAGAGGATGCTCTAAAAATGGCTATTTTGCATATTGAAGGAGAAGCCAATGATTGGTGGTTCCATGGGATTAAAACCTTGGGACATGATTAGGTCACAACATATGAAGAATTTGTTAATAGGTTATTGGAAATATTTGAGCAAAAAGACCCTGAAATGCCTTTCAAGGAACTAGCACAGTTGAAGCAAATTGGATCCCCTGATGAGTACATGTTGGAATTTGAAAAACTATCAGTTAATGTGGCTGATATATCTATGGTTCGATTGGTATTTATTTACTAAAGGTTTGGCTAAACCTTTGAAGGGTTTATTTAAATCCCACAAACCTACTTCATTGAAATATTCCATGAACTTGGCAAGAGATCTGCAAAATGTGCTACCCAAGACAAGGTATCCCCCCAAGCCCAAATTTCCTTCCAAGTTCATATTTGACAAGAAGCCGTGGAAAAAAGATGCATTTGGAAAGGACAAGAAAGAGGGACCAAGCAAGGAAGAACTCAGAATAAAGATACTATGTTACACATGCTTCCAACCATGGGTACCAAGGCATAAATGTGCTAAGGGGAAAGCACAATGCATTAAAGTATTTTCTGATGATGATGAAGGTGAAGGGGACATGGAGGAAGAAGAAAATATTTCAGCCCAAGAAGAGGGATATGACACAGTAGAATAATACCATCCATCACCTGACAAAGGGATAATGGCAGTGCTTTCAAGAGTGCCTCATTTTCACACCATTCGATGCAAGGGAGTGGTACAAGGGAAAACAGTTTCGGTATTGGGAGATGGAGGAGTAACTCATAACTTAATTGATGTAGCCATGGTGGAGATAAGAAATTTACCTACTGAACCATTTGATGGGTTCACAGTCATCATTATAGGTCACAATACTATGGAGTGCAAAACATGGATTCCAAAGCTACAACTCACCATAGGTAATTACACATTTTCTGATAGCTTTTATGTGGTTGATGTTTCTGATACAAATTTGGACTTGGGAGTGCAATGGTTTTACTCTATAGGGGAACATACAGTGAACTACCAAATACCTGAAATGAAATTCAAAGATTTGGAAGGAAAACAAAGGGTAGTGAGAGGAATGCACACCTATCTAGATCAAGTGGTATCTTCCCACAGTATGAGGTCCATATTGAGATATGGGGATATTGAATGGGTTTGTCACATCCCCTCTCATCACTCCGATGCAAGGGAGGGAACATAACCAAACATACTGGGCTTATTTGACAATATCAGCCCCATTCATTAGTAAGAAAATTCATGAATAAATAAAAAATTATGTGTGCAGATCGATCTTAATAAACACAGCGGAATAACCATAATAACACAGCAAAAGAGAATACATCAGCCTATTTCTTTCAGGGGAAATAATGAAACAATCATACAATAATCAATCCCATTCTCATGCTATGCACAGGCTTCATGCCAACTAGCTTAAGATAATCATTTCATTCAATTAACATGAATAATTAAACATGCAGAACAGAACACAGAATGATCACAATTTAAACCACAGAGAATACTTATCTTTAAGATGAAACTGTTCAATAACTGGCTATGTGAGAGCAACATTCCACCCAACCATAGATCTATGCCAAGCCTATATTCTTTCGGCTGATAGATCACCCCCGAGCTGGGATGTGTATCCACTAAGGAGGAACTATACAGGCTCCCTCACAGCCATGGTTTCACTCAACCAGTCATGCTAAGCCAACACACAGTTGGGTTTATCAAGCATGCAATAAACAAAGGAGGAGGATTCTAAGCCAAGTAGCTCAACCACAGAGCTATAGACATCTCAAGCTAAATTCAAGCAATCCAATCCTCTATTCAAACATTCACACTTGGATTTCTCACAATTCTGTCATTAAATAACTCAATCTCGTCACTGGATTTATGGGCTATAAAAACTGGGTTTTCCAATGGATTTTGGGGTATCTAATACTCTCAATTTTACCCCAAGGTTCATATCTATGGATCCCCCATTGGATTTCACTGTCAAATACCAATTCTAAGCGTTTATGGCTCTTCAAAACGTGGGTTCCTGCAAAGTTGCGATTTCTGGTTTTTCTCACTGCTAGGCATGTGTAATGGATGAAAATTGATGTTGGGATGTTTAACAATGGAATGGGAATGAGGAAGAACCAATTCGCATGAGGTATAGTGACTTGTGGTACAAGAAAAATAGAGCCCATACCTGCCATACGAATTTCTAGGCTGCCCATTCTCCATTGAAGCCATGGACTGATTTCCTCAACAACTTTCTTACAACTGAATTAAATGTCAGCAAGATAGGTCAAATGGGTTCTCAAGATAACGTTTGGCATCTTATGGTTCAATCCCACAACCCCCTCACCACTCTCTAGTGGATACACATGGCCCCTTCTCATTAGTTGCTTCCATAGCCAGTTTTAGTATTTTATTGTATGATATTTATTTACATCATTTTTACAATTTTCCATGGCTTAATAAAACATGGGTAACATAATATCTAATACTTGTCTTTTAAATAAAATTTGAGCATCCACTAGCGGGGCCTTGGTCTTGAGCTCTAGGATAGGAAAACATACATCATATGTATACAATATTTACATTAAAAACTAATATATCCTAAGGGTCAAAATGGGGTATTACAATCCCCTCTCTCTTAGAATAACACCGTCCTCAGTGTTCCAATACTTAGGAATACATATACAATTTACACGTCCAAAATTTTCAAAAATTTTGCAAATCTGCCTTGCATTCTATCCTTTACTTTGAACTTTCAAGACCAAGTCCTTTGTCTTCCCCAAACTGCTCCTACTGGTTCTGACCTTCCAGCTCATCCACAATTCTGAAAGTTTTATGACTGCTACACTCTTGATGTTCCTTTGTTGGAAAGTTGCGGAGGCAATGATGTCCTCCACATTTCCAACATTTCACTAGTTGCTTCATCCTTACCTGCTCAATCTCCTTTGAGTCTTCATGCCTGGAACGTTTCTTAATGGACTGATTGGACGAATGCCTCCTCATTGATCCATTGTCCTTTCCTCGGTTGATTGTTTCCAGAATTATTTTTACTTGTCTTTGCAGAAAAACAGAGTCCTGTAAAACCTTATGGTTCATCTCATTTTGCTACTTTTGTAGCTTGAGTAGTTCCCCAAGATTTTCTTGGGTCTTGGCAATTGTTTGAAGGAGAGTTCTATCCAAGTCTAATAGCCTTTGGTCTACTGCGATGGTCAATGTGCACAACTGGATTTCACTTTACTCACAAGCAGCACTTACTTTGCAACAATTGTAATGAATTAACTTCACTTTCTCACCTGTGAAATGCATCATTGTAATTCTGTTAGGCCAAGCATAATATAAACGTTAAAATCAGTCAATTAATTTCCCAATTGACATGGGTAGTCCATGCTTTATCCATGAGACTTTCATACTTTTCAGGCTTTCCCAACAGACGCATGAGCTCATTCATGTCCATTCTTTCATATGGAATTAACTACTTCAGCATTCACAATTTATTTCAAGCAAGTAAACACACTCTAGTTTCAGCCATACATGCATTCAACAATTTTCTGTTTTTATAAATGCATCAATAAAAGGGAAAGAGAGAGCAGTAAGAGTTTTCTCCTCTTCGTCTTGTTCCATTCTGGAACCCACACCACCACTGTGGTTTTCATGCTCCTAGCCTCTTTCACTTCAACGTGAATGCTTGACCTACCCCTCTTGGCTATGACACTTAGTGTTAATGGTCTATTTCAGACCTCTCAACCATGGAGTCCCTCCACATGGTTTGTCTACAACTCTTGGCTGCTAGGACCCACACAGTCCCACTAGAATCATCTTTCATTATTACTCATGCTGAGCTCTTTAGGATAGTCACATGTCCACATGAATCCCTAGGATGCCTTCATAGTCCTTGCTTCCAACAACACCTACACTCAAACATTGAATCAATTCACATGTTCAGTTTATTTTCATAGGTTTTATCTCTGAACAAGAGTTTAGTAAATCATAACCTAAATCATATACACATGTATATTCATAAGCAAGAAGTTGTAAGATAACCAAATATTTATTTGTATTGTGTGTTTCCTCTATGGTCCACAGGGTCCTACTTTGCTTTGCAAGCCTTGGGATCGCTTATGGACTAGGATGTTCGGCCAGCATGCATGCTGCTCCACAACATCAAATAATTAAGGTCCAACCAGTACACCTTCACGCGGACTTGGAAGGAAACTTCACCACGACCATTCCTAGGTCAAGGCTCTACTATGGAGCCATAGGCATATAACAACCCTTTCATCAGCACCTTCACAACCCTTCATCAAAATCCCCACAACATCCACCACATCCTTTCATGCACATCAACCCTTCCACCACAACCCCTCACAACAACCTTTTACTTTGCTTCTTTAGTGTGCAGTACCAAATTGCATCTGTTTAAGCTGACAACACAAGTAGTATAGGCAAACTCATCAGCGTTGTTGCTCAAAAATTGTAACCATAATTCATAGCATTCACTATCAAGTATTGAAACACCAGGAATGTGTCCACTCCCTAGGGTGTAGTCAATATTGAAAACCCTATCATGACCCGACATCGGGGAAGTGTGCACCCCTTTCCGATGTGAGCCATGTAGGCCCTATTCATAGTCAAGTAGTCTTCCATAATGGAAATAAAATCAAAACATGCTCTGCATATTGACTCTAACAATTAGCATGCATATTCTTAGCTAGGGTCACAAAAGACTTATCCATTTGCAAATGTAGTCTCTGCATATTGACTCTAATAATTATACATGCATATTCTTAGCTAGGGTCACAAAACACTTATCCATTTGCAAATGTAGTCTTTCTTCAATAATGAGGAATGAGGGCTCCTTCTATGAGTTGAAAGTCCCTCAGTTTTCCATCCCAACTCCTTTTGATGTTACATAACTCTCATATGTATTACTGACATAATATTTACCATCTTACTCATATTGTTTACCAATCATGCAGTGCAGATGGGACATTATCAAAATATCCAATGGCGTTTCATCCAAAATCCATTTCCAAGATATGGGAGCCTTCCCATGAAGTTTGGCTTCTGCAGGCCCTCTCTCATGGTCTTACTGCAATGTGTCTTCCTGGAACACTTATTAAATAGCCAAATAGTCAGCAACATTTAACAATAAAATTCAAATCTGATTGTTTCATAACCAATCAATGGCACTAATAATTAAATTCAATATGAATTTGCAATTTTGTTTACTGCAGAAATCAATTTGCTCAGTCATGAGGCTATTCTCATATTGTTTGTCTCTTGTAAGTGGCACCAATCTACTCTTTAGTATTTTATGCTTGCTAGCATAACATGAACATCCACTTACAACACGTCCTCCTGACACAATTCTATGCAAGCCAACGGTGATTAGCAATTATCAGCAAATTCTCAAATCTGAAATTTACAAGTCCAAATTGACAATCTTTTATGCACATAGACTATTTTTACAACCATGAGATCCTTCTCATGAGGTTTGGCTCTTTCCCATGGTAGATTACATCCTTCATCATGGACTTACCCACATCGCCATGCCCAAAACAATCTACCTGAAATCAGCAACTTCAATCAGCCAAACACTTATAAGTCTTGATGCATATAATATTTCATTGTTGCAATAGTCATTGAAGCATTTCCAGAATTATAAAATTCCATAATTCAAACACTTCCAGCTGTTAACCTATCAATATCACTGAAACTCATTACTTCAGGTGAATCATTATCATACTAAAATTGCAAGGTACAATCACATCATTCATGCAATTTAAATGAAACTTTAGATACTCATTATTTGACAGTCATATGATTATACAACTCTGCCCTTTCACAGAGTACTCTCACAGCCCATTGATCATGACCACCTTCTTTATGCACTTACTATTCTGCATTCATAACAGCCCATAAATTGATCCTAGAATCATCATCAATTAATCATTTCATTCATTATTTAGTTTGCAATAACACACACACCATCCCTATGCATTCATGCAATGCATCACAACATGTGCACCCACACTTATGCATGCACATTTACAACATTTACTCAAACTTTTCATATGCATCCACTCAATGCATAACTACAAGATTTATAAAATCTCTTAATGCGTATCCACTCAATGCTACGTTGTATTGATTCATGAATACTATGCATTCAAACATATTATGGCCTAACCATGACTACCTCATATAGGATGCATTACCATAATCAAGACCACCAGTCTTTACTTGTTTTGGTTATTAAGCTCATAACCAACATACACAGGGCATGATATATTTGTATGTGAATGTAGTCTAAATTTCTAAACAGTCATATGGTATGAGACCTCTTGCCTTCACCATTCCATGTTGCACCACACTATTGCAGTATGTCATTCACATGACTGCATTTCAATCCTAAATGCATACCATTCTATGATTAATAAATATGGTTCAGTGGATTCTTACTCAATCCCCTTTCAACACTTATGCAATCATCATAATTAAACCATTACCTGCATGGCTCCCATTTACACCTTTGATGTTACCTGATTAGTTAGTCTCTTACAGAAGATTGCAGAATTCGCCCATCAACTTCTTGATCATGGATTTGTTGCCTTATCCTTTTCTTCATAAGGTTGCTGGTCACATGCAACAACATCATCAACATCTTCAGCCATGCCCTTGTTGTCTTTGGTCCTACCACCAATACCAACACCAATAGTGATTATCAACCACAATATTTACCATTAGTGGTTCATTGCATATGTAAAATCCCACTACTTTTACCAATATGTAATATCATATGCATGCAAAAACATATTCTCATGCACTATGCATTGTTTATGAATATTCCAACTAGTACATATTCATGCCATCCATATAATCTCTGCATTTTCAGCATTCCCATACCATAATTTTATGTACACAAAGCTTATAAAATATAAATATAGTTAGCAAGACAGGGTTTAAGGAATTCTCCCTTTCCAATCTCTCATATTTGCATGGAATTCCTCTTCCACATAATAGTTTGTCTGATTTATTGGCTTATGCTACTTCTAGGCATGCAATCCTAGGAATTGTCCATATTAACAACAACCTTTGTCAAAACAGCCACTGGCACTTTTCTACTCTGCATAACTATGAGGCATGACAACCTCATTCAAATTTTGGCGATGAACCACTGTTCTCTACTGGATAAGCTTTCCAATGCCTATCCACGCGCTCCATTCTGACTTCGGGTGTGGAAGTTACATTACTTCAAAAATGACAATTTTCACTAAAATTCTGCACTTTTACACAGTTGCAAAACATCATGGAAGACCAACTTCCACCACATGTAGAAGTAAATCTAGAAGGAATCAGGAAAACTTTTCTACCGGGAAAAGTTAATACATATAACAAGGAACACTCAGCAACTCATGGATCTCTATTTCGATACACCATTCATCTTTTATGGATTTTTGAGTTTGACTACTTTTCATTTTTAACTCCCCTTGCAACCTCTGCAACCTATGCAACTACTGCGCAAACTGTGCGCAACCTGTGCACCACCTATGCAACTCCTACGCAACCTATGCACAACCTGTGCACAACCCATGCGCAACCTGTGCCCAACCTGTACACAACCTGTGCACAACCTGTGCAACTCATGCGCAGCCTGTGAGCAACCTGTGCAACTCATGCGCAACCTGTGCAACTCATGTGCAACCTGTGCAACTCCTACGCAACCTGTGCAACTCCTGCGCAACCTATGCACAACCTGTGCAACTCCTGCACAACCTATGCAACTCATGCACAACCTATGCACAACCTGTGCAACTCATGCGCAACCTATGCACAACTTGTACACAACCTGTGCAACTCCTGCGCAACCTGTGCACAACCTGTGCAACTCATGCACAACCTGTGCAACTCCTGCGCAACTTGTACACAACCCATGCAACTCATGCGTAACATGTGCACAACCTGTGCAACTCATGCACAACCTGTGCAACTCCTGCGCAACCTATGCACAACCTGTGCAACTTGTGCACAACCTATGCAACTCATGCGCAACCTATGCAACTCCTGCGCAACATGTGCACAACCTGTGCAACTCATGCGCAACATGTGCACAACCTGTGAAACTCATGCACAACCTATGCAACTCCTGCACAACTCATGCGCAACCTGTTCAACTCCTGCGCAACCTGTGCACAACCTGTGGACTTGCGGGGCTCATATCTCCCTCGTCCCTTAACCAAATAAGGAAAGTATGGTACCATTGGAAAGCTCTTGGAGAGATCTATGAAACGGTGTGATACCCTGCCACATATAAATACTCTGATTTCTGCCATATTCCAAATCAAAATGTCGCCCAAACTTCATGAATTCTGCGTTAAAACATTATGATACCTGCTTGTACCTCAAAGTTTGGCCCAAGCAGCCCCAGTGCTACAACATGGGCTCTGATACCACTATGTCACGTCCCCTCTCATCACTCCGATGCAAGGGAGGGAACATAACCAAACATACCGGGCTTATTTGACAATCTCAGCCCCATTCATTAGTAATAAAATTCATGAATAAATAAAAACTTATGTGTGCAGATCAATCTTAATAAACACAACAAAATAACCATAATAACACACGCGCAGAAGGGAATACATCAGCCTATTTCTTCCAGGCAGAATAATGAAACAATCATACAATAATGAATCCCATTCTCATTCTATGCACAGGCTTCATGCCAACTAGCTTAAGATAATCATTTTATTCAATTAACATGAATAATTAAACATGCAGAACAGAACACAGAATGATCACAATTTAAACCACAGAGAATACTTATCTTTAAGATCAAACTATCCAACGACTGGCTTTGTGAGAGCAATGTTCCACCCAACCATAGATCTCTTTCCAGCCTATATTCTTTCAGCTGAGAGATCACCCCGGAGCTGGGATGTGTATCCTTTAAGGAGGAACTATACAGGCTCCTTTATAGCCATGGTTTCACTCAACCAATCATGCTAAGCCAACACACACTTGGGTTTATCAAGCATGCAATAAACAAAGGAGGAGGATGCTAAGCTAGGGAGCTCAACCATAGAGCTACAAACCTCTCAAGCTAAATTCAAGCAATCCAATCCTCTGTTCAAACATTCACACTTGGATTTCTCACAATTCTGTCATTAAATAACTCAATCCCGTCACTGGATTTCTGGGCTATAAAAACTGGGTTTTCCAATGGATTTCAAGGTATGTAATACTCTCAACTTCTCCCCAAGGTTCATATATATGGATCCCCCAATGGATTTCAAAATGGGGTATTACAGGGTTGTTGAATGTTTCAACGCTCACCCCAAGCCAAACATAAATATTGCAAAACACCCAAGGGAGATAAGGAAACTACTGCACAAATATGAAGATGTTTTTGGAGACCTTCCTCTTGGAATTCCACCTAACAGAGGAGTTGAGCAGACCATTGTTTTGGAGGTGGGTACTTCACCTATCCAAATACCACCATATAGACACCCAAAAAAATTTAAAGATGATATTGAGAAGGATATTCAAGATCTCTTGGAATTGGGACCCATTAGACCAAGCTCTAGTCCATATGCTTCTTCAGTTGTTTTGGTGAAGAAAAAGGATGGGACCTTAAGGATGTGCATTGATTTTAGAGCTCTAAACAAGAAGACAATTAAGAATAGATATCCCATCCCTAGAATATATGAGCTCATGGATGATCTATTTGGAGCAAACTTCTTCTCCAAAATTGATCTCAGATTTGGTTACCGTCAGATTCGAATGAAGGACGAGGATGTGCAGAAAACTGCTATCAGATGTCACTATGGACATTTTGAATTTCTTGTCATGCCTTTTGGTTTGACCAATGCTCCAGCCACCTTCCAATCATGCATGAACAAAATAAATTGCAAGCAGCTTTGTAAGTTTGTTTTGGTTTTCTTTGATGATATTTTGATTTACAGTAAGACATGGGGGGGAAATTTACACCATTTAGAAGTTGTATTGAAAATATTGCATGAACAATCTTTGTTTTCTAAGTTGTCCAAGTGTAAATTTGGTTTGAAATCAGTTTTGTATCTTGGGCACATAATTGGGAAAGATGGAGTAAAGGTGCACTTGGAGAAAATAAAGGTTATTCTTGAATGGCCACCATTAAAAAACATCAAAGCATTGAGAGGCTTCATTGGAATATGCACTTACTATAGGAAGTTTTTGAAGGGGCTCTCCAAATTAATTACTCCACTTACTGATTTGACTAAGTATGCCTTCAAATGGAATGAAGAGGCTAAAAAGGATTTCCAAAGAATGAAAGAGGTAATGAGTATTTGTCCAGTACTTGCATTACCATATTTTTCTAAACCATTTGTTTCCGAATGTGATGCATCAGAAGGAATAGGGGCGGTCCTAAAGCAAAATCAAAACCCCATAGATTTTGAGAGAAGAAAATTGAACCACATGAGAAACTCTTCTCCATATATGATAAAGAAATGTTAGCCATCATGCATGCCTTGGCAAAGTTTAGACAATATCTGGTGGGGAACAAGTTTGTGGTCAAAACCAATCATAATAGTTTAAATCATTTTCTCACACAAAAGGATCTCAATGAAAGGAAAAAAAAAGGGGTAAGTAAGGTCCAAGCTTTTGATTTTGAAATTGAATATGTAAAAGGGAAGAATAATATTGTAGTAGATGCATTGTCTAGGATACCTTCATTTTCCCTTATGGACATTTCAAAAGATTGGAAAGATATGCTAATAGTTGAGTATGCCAAAGATAGTTTTGCTTGTAATGTGTTAGATGGGGTCAAAGGAGATTATAGATACAAGATTTTGAATGGCCTAATATACTATAAGGACCGAATATACTTGGTTCATGGTTCTAATCTAAAGCACAATATTTTGAAGGAAGGTCATGATTCTCCTTTAGCAGGCCATCATGGTTTCTTGAAAACATATAGGCAATTAAGGCAAAGGTTCTCTTGGAAAGGGATGAAATGTTCTAAAGTATGTGAATGAATGCAAGATATGTCATCAAAACAAATTTGAACACACACATCATGTTGGTCTATTGCAACCATTTCCCATTCCAAAACAAAAATGGGAAAGCATCTCGATGGATTTCATCACAGGTTTTCCCAAGGATTTGGGTGAGGATTGTATTTATGTTGTGGTGGATAGACTCACAAAATTTGCTCATTTATTTGATATTACATCATATTTTACTACTGCACAAGTGGATGATCTATTCTTTAGAGAAATTTTAAGATTGCATGGACTTCCCAAGAACATTGTGAGTGACAGGGATAGCAGATTTATGAGTACTTTTTGGAAGAAATCTTCAAGATGGTGGGAACTCAATTGACTCCAAGAACAATCTATCATCCTCAAACTAATGGCCAAACAGAAAGAGTGAACCAATGGTTGGAGGGTTACTTGAGGAACTATGTTGGTGAGCAGAAGAAAGCATGGGTTAAATGGCTACACTTGGGTGAGTTTTGCTACAATACTACTTTCCATATCTCCATTGGCATGTCTCCTTTCAAAGCAATTTATGGTTATTAAGCACTCACCTTTTTTTAGCACATTTTTTGTGATAGTAGAGCCCCAAAATATAAGGATTGGATTGAGGAAATTCAAGAGATTTTGAAGCTTCTAAAAAACAATTTGCAGGTTGCCCAAAATCAACAAAAACAGTAAGTGGATCAACATAGGGAGGAAAGAAATTTCCAAGTGAATGATTTGGTTTATTTGAGGCTGTAACCATATAAACAACCCTCCTTAAAATGGAAATGATCAAAAAAGCTTAAACCAAAGTATTATGGTCCATACAATATAGTTCAAAAAATTGGGGAGGTAGCTTATGAGTTAGAACTTCCGGAAGGTAGCGAAATCCACAATGTATTTCATGTCTCATTCCTTAAGAAGGCTATTGGTCAACAAATTTCTATTTCATAAACACTCCCTCCATTAGATGATGAAGGACAACTCATACTTATTCCAAAAAATAAAAAATTAAAAATTAAAAATTAAATAAAATAAAAATTAAAAAATTAAAATAAAAAAATAATAAAAAATTAAAATTAAAATTAAAAATTAAAAATTAAAAATTAAAAAATTAAAAAATTAAAAAAAAAAAAAAAAAAATTGAAGACAAGAGAAAGGAAATTGAGGAGCAGAACCATAAGACAATATTTGGTACAATGAAAAGATTTTCCAAGTGAGGATGCCACATGGGAAGAGGAAAAAATTTTGCAGCATCCCAAATTATAATTGCTTGAGGGAAAGCAATCTTGGGTGGGGAGGACTGTAATGTACCTATCCAAATAAATCACTAG
This sequence comes from Larix kaempferi, assembly GCA_027924585.1. Classification (NCBI taxonomy): domain Eukaryota; kingdom Viridiplantae; phylum Streptophyta; class Pinopsida; order Pinales; family Pinaceae; genus Larix; species Larix kaempferi. Next base: position 6,778,123 of record BSBM01000893.1, read on the forward strand.
AAGGGAAAATTCCACCAATCTACTAGTTCCCTAGGTTGGGGTGGAAACATCTAGATTTGGAATAAGGGAGCTATTAAACCCAAAATGGACATTAGTTTGACAAAAAATTATTAAAAGGGGCTAAATAAATATTTAAAATATGAAAATAAGGTGGCACTTGGTTATGAGGGCACATTGGTGGTGTGGGACCCACACAAAGCAAGATTCTCCATGCCACATGGCATCCTACTCTCACCCATTTGAATCCAAGGTGGATTCTAATGTTCTTGGGGGAGTTGAAAGGTCATTATACTTGACATGACTCAATGAAGGTTGAATTTGGGTGGAAGAGTAACTCCCATGGAATAGGAAGAGGCATCTTAGAGATATTGAGACACTTGGGCTAGATTCCCTAGCTTGTATGACAACAATGATGAAGATTATATGACATATGACAAGGATCAGACCTGATTGCCAACATCTGACTATATGACATGTTAGGGATAAAAATATCCTCCAAGAAAGTGCACAAGTGAGTTATGGCAGCCAATGTGTTTCCCCATTCGAAATGATGGAAGATGGAGACTATGAATTGTTGGACAAGTGGCACTCATTGGAATCTCTTCACAACTCGATTTGGAATGAAGATTTTGGAAGGAATTCGAACCATGGAGGAATTGGAAATTTTTTAAAATAAAATAAAAAATAAGGAGAGGATCTTTTGATCATTTCTCATTTTTGCAAATTGGAGAGCATAGCTTGTCCATGCTAGTGGAGTGTTTACTCTATTTGCCTTAGTACCAATTTCGAGGGTGCAAGATTTCCTTCCTAATTGGAAATTGGAGATGCGATTTATACCTTTCATTTGGAGCTACAATGGATTCATTTTTTTCAGGTTGAAGCTACAGGGTTGCTCGTGGTCTTTTCTTATTCAACTTTCGCCCACATCTCTCTCACATTTCTCTCCATATTCTTGCTCTTAGAGGAAGTGCGCACATGGTGAGATGATGATATCTTTGTGGGAGTCCAAGGGAACCCATTTATTTTGAATATGATGTATTCACTCTATATTTGATTCTCAGAAGAAACTCAAGTCGAAATTCCAAGTGAAACTATGTAAAAACGCCAAACTATGTATGAATGGTGCCATTTTCCCTTATATCTTGTTGTGAGAGCTTTAAGTTGTGTGGTTTCGATTTGTTTCATTCAATATCTATTATTTTACTGATGTATGGAGATCCATTAATGTACTGAAGAAGTTTCACACACATTATATAAGGCATTGGAACATTTCTCTCAAAATTCATAGCAAGTTGAGTAGTTTTTCTATCATTTCCCCCTATGTGAAGACATGTCTACAAATCTCTGATTTATGGAAGTTGAAGGAGCCTTTAGGAACTGATTAATGATTCATTTGGGTTCCCATTGAAGTCCTATAACTATTCCATGTATCTGTTCTGAAATTTGAGAGGGTCGTATTGCATTTGGGAAGCCATTAGTGACCTCTACCCTTGGGGGTTTGAACCTCGAAATTACTAGTAAAATTCTCCAATTTCTCCTGAAGTTAAATGAATGTTTCAGAATTATTTTGAGAGTTTACAAGCACATATCAACTTCATTTTTATATCTTAATACCTTTAAAACACCTTCAGATCCAATTCGAAATCCTTAGGATCCATTTGGAAGCATTTGGGTCACCACTAGTCCAAGGGTCGAATTGGCCAAAAATTGCAATTTTTCCCAATTTTTTCAATTCCTAAAAAAGAGACACTACAACCCTCCTGAGGCTAGGTACAACCCCAGACTACGCTTACCCACTAATGCAATGTTATGAATAGTCTGAAACTACTCCAAATACTATAAAATCTTGCGTGACAACTTCACCATTCCCAAGGAAAATAAATAAGAAACAAAAAACATTGAAAATAAGGATTCTAATGGAAGTCTTCATCTTCACACTAGAAAATCCAAGATAGAAACCTATCTTTGAAACAAGATTATCCTTATCCCAACCTCCAACAAAGAGTAATTAGGATCCATAAATAAACTTATGGTAATCACTTAAGTCATATATAAGCAACTAGTAGACTATTTCCTCAATGTCCTTGGGCCTTAAACCCTATTTAGACTTAGGAACAATATTTCAAGCCTTAAACCCTATTTAGACTTAGGAACAATATTTCAAAGAATTAGACCATTATTTCTCATTTCCATGCCTCACAATATCCTAAGACTCTAGGATAGATTATCTTCAATGAACAAAATTCCTTCCTTAGAGTACGATTTCCACCATAGTATTAATATTCTTTGGGATACTCCCAACATTTAACCTAGATCGATGTGGATCTCTAAATCGAATTCCTAGAACTCGATAATTCTCAATGGTCATGTTATTTCCATTAAAATAATATACAACTATTTGCATTCCATTAATATCACATAACCACTTAAGGGATATAAAGGTAGCATTATAATTCATCATGGTAACAAAGAAACACATGAACATATTCTAAATCAAATCATCATGTACATATTCTAACCCATATCATCGTGTACATAGTTTAAGTCAAATCAATATGTAATGCATTCAACGTAATCATGTCATGTGATAACAAAAAATGCATAATCCAATGAACTTAACACCATTGTCACAATATAATATCAATATCCACCAAAATAATAATGCTACACAATGCATGTAATATCAAATAAATCAAATGAAATAACATATTCGAATAAAATATATTGAGGTGTAGTAAACTCAAGGTATCACACAATCCCACTATTGTGCTCAAGGTGTGTTACATCCACCTCCCCACAAAGATAATGGTGTCCCAGGAATTGAGTTCTCAAATCAAGTAATCTACTAAGATCAAATAAATTTTTTCACAAACAAGTACAATTTAACACATGCGACCTTCAAATCATAATGAAAATAAGATATTTAAGTGTGATTTATAAATAATCATAATACATTATAAAACATTAAGACTCTCAATGTAACATTACTTTACAATTATTAAATTCAAAGCTAAGTCAAGGATGTTACAACAGTTTACCCTTAGAATGACACCATCTCTAAAGTTGAGCTATATTTCCCACTATTCTTTAAGAAAAAATCATATACAAATTGTCAAGGATGTTACAACAGTTTACCATTAGAGTGACACCATCTCTAAAGTTGAGCTATATTTCCCATTATTCTTTAAGAAAAAATCATATACAAAAAGAATTTCTTGCTCAAGGTAAATTATCTAATTATAAAACCATTTTAATGTCAATCCATTAATTTATAAATGTCACCATGTAATCCATATACAAGGATAGCAATCATCAAAATCAAGATATGTTTTCCATAAATTCAATAAAAATCATTAGATGATTTTGATAAGGTTTACATCCCAATATGCTATCACCCCAACAAAACAAAATATCATAAGAGAATCAATCAATCGACTTCACCAGCAACCATATACTAGACCATTCCTCAAACAATGCAAGGATTTGAGTATTAATAGATTCGAAGGAACTTTGTTTCAAGCCAACAAGTATTTATTTCAATCATTCAAACTACAAATAAAATCCAACGAGTAACATTAATCAAAAGGGATTAATTCACCCCAAATAATTATAAATTACACCTCAAACAATATCATCGAGCACAAATATTTGATCATAAAAAAAGAGAAATGTAAATCATATCATAGAAAAAAAAAGTGTCACCTATAGTCATTCAAGTTACAAAAATATCATTGAACTATTATGATTAATCAAATGCCAACCATCCAACCAAAAACAATCATCACAATCACATTTAATTTCATCTATCAACATACATTTATAATTAAAATTACACATAAGTCATTCAAAGGTCAAATCATCTAAAAATAAATACAAGATTCTATATGAATTGAGTCATTTAGATAATAATGTCTAGCAGAGACATTTTATCACAAATTTGGTGTTCATTGATTCACATTTTTTGTAATAAAATTTTAACCTTTAACCCTCAAAGAAAAGATAGAGGTTTGGGTGTGTGTTCAAGAGATCACAAAACATGGGCACTTTTGTTGTTGTTTCTCATAACAATGGCAACCCTTTTCCTAGTAAAAGAATGAGGGACAAATCATGTGATGTTATGGATGGTATTTTCTCTATTAATGGTTTGGGGATAATATTTTTCCCAAATTCCAATAAACCCAACATAAGGTTGTCCCTCACACTGAATTCTAACCTCAGGGTTCTCCTCGATGGATTTGATAAGATGGATAGCTAAATAGACCAAGTTGGATTCTCATTTTTGGCTGCTTATACTGTTCTGGAGGTTTTCTAGAAAGACCCAGGTTATGCGCGGTTCAAGGAACCAACAAAACCCCCCTTTTAACCGGCCCTTTCAGCAACCGACTACGAATAGATTGAGGTCTCACCCAAGGCGAAGTTGATGGGGAGGTTGCGGAATCAAGTTTCCACAACCAAGTGATGAGCGTTTAACAGACAGGTGATCAGCGCTGTACAGGACTCGCGCTGTGAACTGGGGACTGCACAAAGTTCACTTCTTCATGGGTAATGCTTATGTGAAGAACCTGAAAAAATTAATTAGTGAAAATACACGAGATAGCAGAAATAATAGAACTCAAAATCGCTTTTATTGATCACAGGCCACTTCGAGGGGGAAACCTCCTTTGAGATAGCTCAATACAAATAACTTCATAGTACCTTCATTGGTCTCAACACAAACTTATATACTAAGTCTAGGCGCCAATACCATGGGTCAATACCATGTGTCAATACAAACCATGGGCCAATACAAACTATGGATCAACAATTACTATAGGACAACTTACAAAGCATATGTGTCCAACAACAATAAGACAAACTATGGATCAACAAATACTACGGGATGACTTACAAAGCATATGCGTCCAACAACAATATACTAACAAAGTAAATAGAAGGGTTGACATGGGTTCCTAACATCCCCTCTCCCTTAGAAAAAGATTTGTCCTCAAAGCTTTAGATGTGGAAATTGATGCAGAATTTGAAGGAGTGGTTCCCCTGTAGCATCCTCGGGTTGCATTCCAGGCCACTAACTCCTTTTGAGTTTTAGGGACAGTTGCTTGGAAGGCTATAGATGAAGAAAAACCGTATCAGCTGTGTGAAAAGTGCGCTCACAACGGTGTTGATCGGCTTGTTGTTTCAGTTGAATTCTTGCCATGTGAAGATTGTCCTACAGAATGAGAAGAATCTGATCGTGGTTTCAAGAACCGAGTCAATTGCCTTAACTGGGGAGCTGCTGAGGGTGTATGGAAGAAGAACTGGTGGTTCCTGTCCATAGACTGCTTCATATGGTGTCCTTTTAGATGTGGTATTGTACCACTGGAGCGCTTCTAGGAAATCCATAGAAATAGTTGTCCAAATATGTGTAGGGATGTGCAAGAGTTCGAGTAGTCCCAAAAGGAGTGTCGTTTCACCCTTGTTGACATGGAAAGTATCATAGTCAGCCACCATCTGCTGAATTGTCATTTTCAGTCCCTTCCAAAAGAAGTTACATTGTTCCCGGTCATACATTTTGAGGAACCCAGAGTGCCCTGCTAATGAAGAAGCATGGAGTTTATAGAAGAGATAGCCATATTGAACAGATTGCAACCAATTTGGAACAAGTAGAGAAATAGCTATAAGAGAAACTGGGTCATCAAATGTGTGAGAAGGAGAATCTGCCACCATATTGTCCTTACCCTTCTTGTAAGTGATCACATAGGCATAACCCATGAGTTGGATAACCCATTTTAGGTGTGTTGGGGAGGAGACCCATTGTTCTAGGAAATTTTCCAGACTCTGGAGATCAATCTTGATGCAAAAATAATTCCCTAATAGGTATGGCTGCCACTTATGTACTGCATGCAAAATAACCATCATTTCCTGCTGAGATGTAGATGCGGCTAAATTCTTATCGGAAAGGTCTCTTGAAGGTGACAAGCCCACTGGTTCAACAAGGACACCTGCATACCTATCCAAGGAAGTAGGGGAGACCGTTGATGGGTGCATATGAAAGGAATGGACTTGAGTGATGACACCATATGAATTCTTCTTAAGGATCTTTTCTAGGTGATGTGAACTGATGATGCGGAGAGACCCTTGTTGTAAGCCCTTAAATTTGTGTTGTTTCCCGTTGACTGAAAACTGCATCCAAAGTTCAGCAAAATCCCATAATATGGTGCCAAGTGTGCATAACCATTGAACGCCCAAAACCACATCACATCCTCCTAGGGAAAAAGAAAACATGTTAGAGTGCAGGTTATAATATTCTAGAGATATACGCACATTGTGACACTTCCCCTTGCAAGGTAAGGTGCCCCCATTGGCAACCATGACTTCAAAGTTGGAGCAAGGATGGATAAAACAATCAGCTTGTTTGGCGATCCGAGGGTCAATGAAGCTATGAGTGCTACCAGAATCAATGAGTATTGTAAGCGGAAGCTTCTTGAAGTAACCCCTAACCCGCATTGTTTGGGGGGTGGTGACGCCGGATAAAGCATGGAGAGATATCTCTACTTGTTCATCCTGAGATGGGGGGTCAATAGGCGGCTCCTGAATGTCGACCTGATCATCCACTGTATCTGGAGCTTCTTCACCAATTTTAGAGGAAGCTAGAGAATCCATATCCAAGAGATAGAGCTTTTGTTTAACACATCTATGTCCCCGAGTGAATTTCTCATCAGAATTATAACAAATCCCTTTTTCTCTGCATGCATGCATCTCTGTTTCAGAAAAACGCTTGATAGGAGTTGGTTGAGGAGCTAGCGGGATGGGAGGTCGTTGAGAACCCATATTTCAGAAGGGACCAAAAGTGGGTTTGGAGCGTTGTTGGGATGCAATCTTGTCTTCGGCCAACTTATCCAACTCTAAGACTTCCATCATTATGTTGGGACATAAAATTTTAACCTCTGACTGGATTTCATCCTTAAGACCACTGATAAAACAACTCCTGTAGAATTCATCAGACAATCCTTCTGTGTGATTGGCTAGTTTCTCAAATTTTGTCTGATACTCTCTCACAGTAACACTTTGACGAAGTTTAGTGAGTGCTCTGGTGAAGTCATCAAAAGCACTAGGACCAAATCGTTGCAAAAAGAGCTGGCAAAAATCTATCCATTTTGGCTCGTCATGAGCCTTGATGTACCAACGGTACCATTGAAGGGCTTCCTGTTCCAAATGAAAGGATGCAAGTGGAAGTTTTTGGACATCAAAAGTATTATGCAGACTGAAATATTGTTCTGCACGATAGATCCATCCAGTCGGATCAATACCATTGAAGCGAGGAAATTCAAGCTTCTGACCACAGAAATTGCTAGAAGAAGAGAACCCATTGGCTACAGAAGATTCTTGTTGTCGGTTATTGTTCATGGCTGAATGCTGAAGATGGAGGCTGAGAAATTTTTCATCCAGTTCTTGGAGTTTGGTTTGGATGGCTGCAAGTTCTTCCTCCATGGTGTTTTCTCCTGCGCGGGTGACAACCATAACCAGGAGTTTTTTTTTTTGGGGGGGGGGGGGAACAGATAGAAAAACACAAACAAAAGATTATTTAGTAAAGGGAAATTTGGATTTGGGAAAAACTCGGATGGGTAATTGGGGTTTGACTAAGTTTTGGACACTTTCTGATGGATAGGGAAGCAAAAAATGGGGATTTTAGAAGCGGGGTGAAAGAATGAGAAAATTTGTTAGAGATGGAAAAAGAAGCAGAAATAGGGAATGAACATGATGGCAAAATTTGGAGGCGAGTGGGTGAAAATTGAAGAAGTTATGGAAAACCCTAAAAATAGACAAATGTGAGATTTCTAGATTTGGGAAGTAGAATTTGGGATAGGGTCCTTAGGAATGAAATATGCGGAATGGGATTGCAGGGGTGTCCGTAAAGTTTCAAGGGAAACAGAGTTAAAACAAGGGAGATATGGTGAAAAAATGGCGCGGAAGGGATCAGAACAATTGGATCTGCAACAACGTGGAAGGGATCGGCAACGGATGGATTTGAAACGGCGTCGAATGTATCGAAAATGGATAGATATGAAACGACTTTCATAATAGATCTGAAACGGTTGGATCTAGAACGACTTGGAATGGATCTGGAATGACTTGGAATGTATATGAAACAACGTGGAAGTGATCAACAACAGTTCAGTTGAAAATAGATATGGACCCCAGGTATGTTCAGCTTCCTAATAGTTCATGGGTTTCACTCGGCCACCAATGTTGTCTGATGGCTTGCATATTGGGGCAGTACCCCTCACTCCACGGCTCAGGTAAAACTGATAACCACTTTGTCACAAACGACAGCTCTTGGTTTACCTCACGGGTGGGAACTAATCAATCAGGTAGGGGTCATTGCCCTTTTCGTTGGCAGGTCCTCTCAATGGGCCAGCTACTTTGGGGTTCCTATGGTACTCCTCACAATGATTTGTAGGGCTTATTCCCAAGCACTTCCCATAGTTAAGCGGATAGGGATTATTCCAAGATCTGAACTTGCAACAGATGCGAAAAAAAAAAATTGACAGAAATTCCACCCAACGAGCCCAAGAAAGTGCTCTGATACCAGATGTGAAGAACCTGCAACAATTAATTAGTGAAAATACACGAGATAGCAGAAATAATAGAACTCAAAATCGCTTTTATTGATCACAGACCACTTCGAGGGGGCAACCTCCTTTGAGCAAGCTCAATACAAATAACTTCACGGTACCTTCATTGGTCTCAACACAAACTTATATACTAAGTCTAGGCGCCAATACCATGGGTCAATACCATGGGTCAATACAAACCATGGGCCAATACAAACTATGGATCAACAATTACTGTGGGACGACTTACAAAGCATATGCGTTCAACAACAATAAGACAAACTATGGATCAACAAATACTACGGGACAACTTACAAAGCATATGCGTCCAACAACAATATTCTAACAAAGTAAATAGAAGGGTTGACATGGGTTCCTAATAGCTTATACAAAGGCACATCCAAAGTACTGCATGGCTCGGGATTGTTCTTTGACAATAGGATAGCGCCACAAAGACTGCGCTTCCTCTTCGGTACTTAACCACTTTAATGGACTTTACCTAGTGTAAGTTATGCATTCAACAACATAATGGATTGCAAGCCTTGCAAACTTATACACTATAACAACAACACTGTAACTGCGCACTTCTGGTGCTGCGCTCAAGGAATCACACTATATAGACTTCACTGGCTAAGTGTTTACCCGATGAACTTATGCATTCATATGACTTAACATACTGGTGCATTCGACATTCATTCACACATTTTGTTACTTAACATATTATTCCCATCTCTTATCCTTATGGAGAATACATATAAAAGCAAGAACACATGCATTCATAAATAGAATCTTAACCATTCACATAAGCAAATACACAGAAATACATGCATAAGCAATCACATAACACATAATTTAGCGTGGTTCACCCCCAGGATGGGAGCTACATCCACAGGAACTATTGTTATATTATTTATGGGAAGGGTACAACAGTTCTAGTCTGTGCACTCAACTGCAGGTTCTCTTCTCTCTCAGTAGGTCTCTGCACACGCAGCTTGTAGAGCCTTTTAGAACCGTCTCTCAATAGAGATCGATATTCAGTAATAATCAACAACTCTCTAATTGAGGATTTTCAATGAAGATTAACCCTTTCCCTTACAAAATTTCCCTTTATATAGAGATCATACCCGTAGATCATGTCTGTTACAATGCATAGGCCAAAAACCCTTAGGTTATAAAATGGTGCGGTTACCTGCCGACTTGGCCTGTCGCAGTCGACAGCTGCTCGACACGCTTTTGGTCATTCTGCTGGACCACTCGTAGCTCGCACGCCCTTCTGACATCCACAGTCTTCAGAAAATGGTTATACTGCATTGTGGCATGTCACTTTCCACCCCTCTGGCCTGGCTGTCGCTGTCGGCTTCATGGCTTATTCTTCCAACTATTTTCCACCACTCTCTTGACAATTCGCTTTCATCCTTCTTCATGATGCTCCATAACCATTCTCAGGAATCCTGGAGTTTCTTTCCCAAACAGGTCGCTTCTGCAGCTCGACCTTTCCTTACATTCTTTACCCAAAATAGGTTCCCTGCTGGCACTGCGTGATGCTACCACTTCACGGAGCTGGCACTTAGCCGTGCGGTTCCTATCCTTCCAATACTGCGCTACGCTCAACTTCGCAGCCCCCCAAAATTGTCTTTCCAAAACTTCCTTCATCTGAGCTCCGGTGTATCTTCACAACTCCAAAACTGTTTTGCACAAAAATGCCTTACTTGGGCTAGGCCCAACACTCATGCAAAACCTAGTTGAGTGAGAATGAGCATAACAATTTCTATGCTAAGAAATTATTAAAAGAATCCAAAATGGTCATAATATTTAAGCAACAACCATGCATGTATTCATCTATTGGGGATGGTTATGATGAGGAGGTCTCATTTTTGGTGTACATACACACCTTCAAGACTCTGTTCAACAGCTCTAGGGTTCAAACATGCTCCTACAGGAGTTAACATTGTTAGAAAAATAGGATCGCTGAGTAATAACAATAAACAAGATGCAAATATAAATCACATTAAATGCATTACAAGAGAGACACCAATATAACGTGGTTCACCTAAGATGGGTTGCGTCCACACGAAAATCACCAGTCCTTTTTATTATACCATCCAACAAATGAAGGGATACAACCTGCAGCATATCCGCTACAACTTCCTCTTCACTCTCTCATAGTCTCTCTCTAACAATCATATATATATTTACAATGCTACAGTTCCCAGTCATATTACAATGCCTTCCTTTTAAAGAGCGGATACCATGGTAAAATACTATGGAACACCCAATACCATGGGCCCATAAATCACCCATTATTTACCAAGTCATGACTATGAAATTACAACACTTTACAAGGCATTTTTTCTGAAATTTTTTGCTAAGGGGGCATTGCCCCCGAACCCTTGCTAGGGGGGCTCCCAAACTAGTCGCTTCCCCCCTTGGACCCCCCATGGAGACTATGTTCGGCAATAAAAACCCCCCCGTCATGGGAGGGGATCCAAACATGACTGAAAAACGACCTTTGAATAAGGAAAATCGAGCTCCACAACCAACAATATCCCACTTGGAGACTGATCACAGCAAATCCACCGATGTTGCACTTGCTGGACTATGCTTTGAACCTTGGATCTGGAAAATTTCTCATCTTCACCTTAATGCTTGAAGGCCAACTGAAACTAAACAAGAACTCAGTTTCTTTCTGGTTACTACCTTTGTTAGCATGTCTACAGGATTCTGGCTAGTGTATATCTTTTCTAGCTTCAACAGTTCATCTTCCAGAACAGACCATATGAAATGGTACTTGAGCTATATATGTTTAGTCTTAGAATGGAAGGCTGAGTTCTTTGCAAGATTAATGGCACTCTGGCTGTCACTATACAACCTACTATTCTCCTTCTTCTTACCCAATTCCTCCATGAACCTCTGTAACCAAGTCATCTCTTTACTAGCCTCTGTAGCACCAACATACTCTACTTCCATTGTTGAAAGTGCAACAACCTTTTGTAGTTTTGAAATCCAACTTACTGTTGTTCCACCTACAGTAAAGACATACCCTGTGGTGCTCCTCCTGCTATCTTTATCACCTGCCATATCTCCATCAACATATCCCTGAAGAACAGTGTCTGAACCTACAAAACATAATGCATGAGTTGCATTACCTCTCAAATACCTGGGAATCCACTATACTTCCTTCCAATGTTCTTTTCTGCGATTGTTCATATACCTTCTCACAACTCCCACTACGTGTGCAATATCTGGTCTCGTGCACACCATGGAATACATCAAGCTGCCAATTGTTGATGAATAGGGAACCCTGGACATGTAATCTATCTCTTCCTGTGTCTTGGGACAAATCTCCTTACTTAGTTTGAAATGGCTAGCCAAAGGTATACTAACTATTTTTTCATTTTGCATTCTAAACCTCTCCAACACCTTTTGTATGTACTCACCCTGAGACAATGTCAATTTGTGATTTGTCTTGTCTCTTGTTATTCTCATACCAAGGATTTTCTCTGTAGCACCCAAATCCTTCATCGCAAATGAATTAGCTAACTTCCTTTTGAGCACATTTATATCCTGCATGTTAGACCCTACAACAAGCATGTCATCCACATACAATAACAATATAATATATCTTTCGTTATCTAGCCTCTTGAAATAAACACAGTGGTCAAAATGGCATCTACTATAACCTTTTTTCTGTCATAAACCTGTCAAGATTCAAATACCACTACCTTGGAGCTTACTTCAGGCCATACAAGCTCTTCTTCAACCTGCATACCAAATTCTCCTTCCCTTTGACCTCATACCAATGTATATGTTGCATATAAATCTATTCCTCTAAATCCCCATGGAAAAAAGTTGTTTTTACATCTAACTCTTTAAGATGAAAATATTTTACCACCACTAGACTTAAAATAGTTGCAATTGAATTCATTTTAACAACAAGAGAAAATATTTCATCAAAATATATACCTGTATTTTGTGCAAACCCCTTTACAACAAGTCTGTCCTTGTACCGCTTCTTTCCTTTGTCTTCTTCCTTCAACCTGTAAACCCATTTATTATGCAATGTTCTTTTACCAGCGAGAAACTGAACCAAATCCCAATTCTGGTTTCTTACTAATGAGTCCATCTCCTCATTCATACCTTGCTCCTACTTATTTCTAGTTTCCACCTGCATTACTTTTCATAACATTCTGGTTCACCGGAATTAGTCATCAATAAATAATACAGTGAAGAAGAGAATCGTTCAGGGGGTCTACTTTACTTGGTATACATTCTAACATTTGCAGGAATTTGAGGTACTTGCTATTGTTCTTGATTTTCAGATACCTTTAGAACTTCATTTTCTTTGATTTCATCAAGCACTGTGTACTCTGTGTTTTCCTTTTCCTATTTCTTTCCCTGCAACGGATATTTATACATGACCTTTTCATTGAATACCACATCTCTACTCCTAATGATTTTGTTTTTTTCATAATCCCATAAGCTATAACCAAAATCATCAACCCCATATCCAATAAAGGTACATTTCTTGGATTTTTCCTCAAGACTTGTTCTATTTTCATTATCAATATGGACAAATGTTTCACAACCAAAAGTTCTCAGAAAAGAGTAGTTTACATTTTTACCTGTCCATGCCTCCTATGGAATACCACCATCCAAATAACTTGAAGGAACTCTATTTATTAAGTAAATAGCAGTATCTACAGCATCTACCCAAAACTGTAAGGGAAACCCTACATGCAATCTCATACACATTGGACGCTCCATGATTGTTTGCTCATTCTTTCTGACACACCATTTTCTTGTGGTGTTCTTGGTATTGTCTTCTCTCTACGAATCCCATGGTATGAACAGTAATTATGAAACTCCTTGCCGCACTATTCATCTCCATTATCATATCTGAGACACTTCAACCTTTTTCCTGTCTCATTCTCAACCAAATATTTCCATTTCTTAAAAGTAGAAAACACATTATATTTATGTCTAATGAAATAAACCCAATCTTTTCTAGTTGCATCATCAATAAAAGTAACATAATAATGAAATCCACCAAGAGATTGTACCCGATCCGGTCCCCGTACATCTATATGTATAAGCTCTAACTTTTCACTTTTCTTTTGTTTTCCAACCTTGAGAAATATGACTCTCTTCTATTTTCCATAAACATAGTTCTCACATAATTTCAAACTTACCTTCTTTAGATCTGGAAGCAACTTCCTTGACTGGAGAATCTGCATCCCCTTCTCACTCATGTGGCCAAGCCTATGATGCCACAATGATGTATATGTTCTTGTGGAAGCTAAAGAGATAGAACAATCAGTATTATGAGGACATAAATACAACGTACCTATCTTGTCTCTTTTTTCTATAACCATTGATCCTTTAGTGATATTCCACCACGTTTATCCAAACGTAGATAAACAGCCACCATCTCCCAACTTCCCTATCGAGATCAGATTTATTTTCATAGCAAGAATATGCCTTACATATTTCAACATCCATTCACTATTATTTAACTTTATCTGTACCTTACCCATTCCAACAATTTTACATGGTTCATCATCACCCAATAAAACATGTCCAAAATTGCATGGAACATAATCTTGAAAGAATTTCCTATGGGGTGTAGCATGACATGAAACCCCTGAATCTACTACCCAATAATCACTAGTATTATCTAATGCAAGAATCAAAGCATTTTGTAACACATCACCTACTACATTTGCTTCATGAGTAGTCTCATGTTGTCCATCTCCTTTCTTCTTTAGAGATTTGTAGTCTTTCTTCAGATGCCTTCCTTTCCACAGTTCCATCACTCTATATTTCCCAATCTGTACTTGGATTTTTCCTTCCTAGACTTGTTGTAATTACCTAGGCTCTTTCCTCTCTCCCTTTGTCTTCCTCTTCTCTCCATGGTCAATGCATTACCTGATGTCTCACATATGCTTTTCCTTTGCATTTCCTCGCTAAGAATAACATCGACAACATCATCAAATTTCAAAGTGTTTGAACTAGAGACAGAGTTACTTACAACCATGACCAAGCCATTCCAGCTTTCTGGAAATGAACACAAGATTAGAAGATACCTAACCTTATCCTCAAAGTTCACTTTTACATAAATTAGTTGATTTGTAATCGTATTAAATTCATTTAAATGATCAGCAACAGATCCACCTTTTGGCATCTTCATATTAAATAAATGCTTCATTAGAAATACCTTGTTGGAGGCCGAGGGTTTTTCATACAGCTTACACAATGCACTCATCAAACCCTCCATTGTATTTTCTTTTGAAATATTGAAAGCCATCGATGCATCCAAGAACATCCATATTGTTCCCAGTGCCTTTCTTTCAAGAACCTCCCATTCTTCGTCCTTCATAGTCGTCAGTTGTTTTGCTTTTCCTCAAAATGGTAGGAATAGATCCTTCTTATATAGATAGTCATCCATTTTCATCTTCCATAACTGGTAGTTTTGGCCATTTTTATCGACCTTAAACTTTCCTTCTTCCACCATTTATCCCACTCGAACTAGGAACCCTTCTTTCCTACAAGTTTATCTACCAAATTGACCTTTGGCTATATACCAATTGTTAAAAAAACAGGATCGTAGAGTAATAACAATAAAAAAATATGAAAATATAAATCACATAAAACACATTACAAGAGAGACACCAATATAAACGGTGGTTCATCCAAGATGAGCTACGTACACACAGAAATTGATAGTTCTTATTATTATACCATCCAACAAATGAAGGAATACAAGTTGCAGCACATCCATTGCAACTTCCTCTTCACTCTCCCACAGTCTCTCTCACACAATCATAGATATCTTTACAATGACACAATACCCAGCCGTATTGCAATGCCTTCCTTTTAAAGAGTGAATACCATGGGAAAATACTATGGAACACCCAATACCATGGCCCCAAAATAGTCGCCACCCCCCAAGGCGACTATTCGTCATGGGATGAGATCCCGACATGGCTGAAACATGACCTATGAATAAGGAAGAGCAGGCTCCACAACCAACAAGCCTCTTATATATAGGGTTAAAAGCACACTCCCTGTTCAAATCCCTAGTTTGTAGGTATTTGAGTACAATTACCAGACAAATGCCCTATAATTTAGGGATTTGTACCCTCCCCCTAGACAAATCCTTAGATTTTAAGGATAAATGCACCCTCAACAATCAATTAAGGTTCATTTCCTCTTGTATCTTTCTTTTATTGGGATTAAAGGAATTCTTGCATGAATAACCTCCATTTTCTTGGATTTTGTGCACTTAAGTTGGCAATTAAGGCTCGGTTAACTAACTAACAATTATTTTAGTTCAATTAACTACCCAATTAACTAATTTTAGGCTAATTAGACTTCAATTTCACATGCATAATTGATTTAACTACATCATGAGGTAGTTCTAGCGCTAGTTATCCCTAACCACTCATTCATGGAAATTTTACTCTCCAAGGAGGGCATACTTGTCTAATCTTGGACACAAAAGGACCTCACTAGAGTGTTCTAATCCTAGTTACACCCTATTAGCAATTGCATGATAATTATTGCTTACTTAGGGAAGTGCACTTGATCATTTAGGAGTAATTATTGAGGGTTTTACTAGGATTAATATTGTGCATGTAATTAATCCTAATCTAGGTTTCCTATGTATGAAGGCATGTTCCTCATTGATCAAGCATTCATTCATGTACTCACTTGGAGAATTCATTGTTAATAAAGATTACTTGTTTGGATCATTATTTGTATTCTTTATATTCTTACTCTTGCTAATTGTATTATTGTTTCATTTAGAATCTATATCCATTGCTCCAAAATTTCACATGGTATCAAAGCTTTGGGGATTCTAAAGAATTATTTACGGGTTTGCAGGTGAAGACAAAGATCAAATATCATCAACTTGAATGGAAATTTCTCCTTGGTTAATTCTTACCCCATTCAATTACTTTGAATGGAAGGGATATATTGTGATTTTATTGCACTACAAAGGCCTCTCCAAGATCACAATGGGAATAGAAATTGAGCCAAATTCAGCAATGGAAAAGGAAAAATGGTTCATCAGATGGATGAAGTCTTTGGGATAATTTGTATATATATTTATCCTGATCTACTATATCACATCAAAACTAAAAAAACTCCTAATGAATTATGGACCAAGTTGGAAGGACTCTTTGGGAAGCAAGATGAGATGAGATATCAACAATTGGAGAATGGGATCATCAATTTAAGCCCATCATGTAACTCTGATACAACAGAATATTTATTCACTAAGTTTAAGTTTTTATTACTACACCTTAAGGTATGTGGAGTAGACAAGAAATATCAGTATCAAGTATTCTCAATCCTATCCAAATTAGGTTTAGAGTATTCACTATTTGTTTCTACCTATCATGCTACAAAACTAGCTATTGGAGTTGCTTGGAAAATTCTTAGTTTGGATGTTTTTGTTGACTCTCTGATCCATGAAAAAGATAATATTGTTCAAATTGGATACTTGTTGTCATTAGAGTCCCATTCCCTTTCCGTAAATCAAGGAATCAATAAATACATCAAGCATAAGCAAGAAAACAAAGGAACAAATGATCAAAATCCTATATTTAATCAAGAAAACGTCTCCTCCAAATATTGAAATACCAAGGAGGACATAATCATATGTATTTATTACAAGAAACATAATCCCGAATAAAATGAGTGTATGATGAAATAGAATGATCATATGAGGCACCTTATTTTGCAGGGAAAGATCAAAATCAAGTGAATTGGAATTTTTGAAAAGCCACAAGTTGCAAGACATGCACTTGTTTCTATCTTTTCCAAACCATTATCTTCTTGTGTTATTGATTCAAAAGGTTCAAATAATATCTCTTCTATCTTGAAACCATGCACCATCCCTACCATATTGGGAGATGCACTGGTTTAGATCATCCATTCAATTGAGGAAAAACCTTCTACAAATCCATATAAAGAAGTGGTTTCCATTGATGAATAGGTTGTTGAAGATCTAGTACTCAAGCCACTTTGAGAATAGCATACTCTTCAAGCAACATGTGATATAGTTGGAGATCCAACAGATACATAGTGGGCCCACTCACATTCTCAAAGTGCTCATCATGCACTCACAACTACAGATTCATTGATGCCCATCCACAGTTACATGACTAATGTAGGAGATACACGGTATTTTTCAAAAGATGCAGGAAATCCATATTGGGATGCCACCATGGAGGAGGAGCATTAGTCTCTAATGAAGAACCAACCTTGGAAGCTAGATACCCTACCCCCAAGTAGGAAACTTGCATGGTGCAAGTGGATATATCATATCAATGTTGGAAGTAGATGGAAATGAGAGTCATCGTGGTTGAAGCTAATTGCCAAAGTCCATTCAACACTATCCTCTTTTCTTTGCGGGGGGGGGGTTGTCCCACTAGGTTTTTCTCTCTTTTCTCACTTTTAAGGAATAATAATTGTACATCATACTCACCTAATTTAGGCTTAAGGGGGATGTTGGTGTAAATACACACTTTCAAGCCTCTATTCAGAACCTCTAGGGGTCAAATGTCCTCCTACAAGAGTTAGCATCCTATCTCTAGGGTCAAAAGCACACTCCCTAGTCAAATTTATAGTTTTTAGGGATTCACAAACAATTACCAAACAAAATCCCTAGAATTTAAGGATTTTCCCCCTCCTCATAGCAAAATCCCTAGATTTTAGGGATAAATGTTCCCCCAAGAGTCAAATAGGGTGCATTTCCTCTTAGTTCTTGATTTTCTTGGGATTAAAGGCACTCTTGCATGAGTAGAATCCCTTTTCTTGGATTGTGTGCACTTAAGTTAATAATTAAGGCTCAATTAACTAACTAATGGCTATTTTAGCTTAGTTAACTACTTAATTAATTAATTTTAGGCTAACTGGACTTCAATTTCACATGCATAATTGAGTTACTACCTCATGAAGTATTTTTAGGTCTATTTATCCATAGCCATTCATGCATGGCAAGTTTACTCTCTAGGGAGGGGTCACTTGTCTAATATTAGGCACAAAAGCACCCCATTAGATGTATTAATCCTAGTTACACCCTATTACCAAGTGCATGATCATTATAATTGCTTCTTCATAAAAGTTCACTTGATCATTTAGGGGTAATAATTGAGGGTTCCACTAGCATTAATCATGTGCATGTAATTAAGCCTAATCTAGGTTTCCTACATATGAAGGCTTGTGCCTCATTTATCAAGAATTCATTCATGTACTCTCTTGGAGTATGTATCATTAATAAAGATTATTTATTTAGATCATTATTTATATTCTTTCTCGTCTATCTCTTATTGATTGTATTACTATTTCATTTAGCTTTTAGATCCATTGCTCCAAAATCTCACACTTGCAAGTTTGTAGAAATGTTCTTCGAGAGAATGAATATAATGTCTTTATCGACCCTACTGATGATTTTTGGATGGGTTTGAACTACTTCCCATATTATAAGGGTTTCACATTAAAGAAAATTTTCAAAATCATAATCAAGTCTCTCCTAAGGAAAACAATAATATTGTGAGTGAACTTCTTTAATTACATGATAGATATAAAGCAAAAATTGGAGCTTAGGTAGGATATCCTAGTGGACCAGCAGTGACTTTTATTCAATAGTAAACTATTTGAGGACCATTCTATGTTGTCTAACCATATATCCAAATAGACAAAGATTACTTTTGGATTTTCACATGCACAAAGAAGTGATCGTTCATGGAGTGCCTTCATCCTCAAACCCTAATTCCTTTAAAGATATGGTAAGAAAAAAACCCTGCACTTAGCCACATTGAACCCACCTTTGTCTATTTCATATATCATTGTGACATCTTAAGAGGCATTCAAGGAATTTTGAGGTAAAAATGTGACTCAAAACAAAAAATATACAATCAAAATCAACTTTATAAGAACCAATAGGATTTAATATGATGATGTCAACCATAAGGGTAAATATATTTGGAGGAAAAGGACAAAAACTACTTTTTTCTCTCGTATTTTCAACTTATATACTTGTAGGTTTACTCAAATTTCAAGTGTTCACACTTGTTGGATGCAGAACCCACCCGACATATTTTTAAAACACCACCAGTAGGAAAAAAAATTGAAATACATATAATAATAAGAAGAAGAATGGTATTTCCTTGAAGGAAATACATTTTCTTATGTAGTTCTATTTTTTTCCCACAATGGGGCCTCTCCAAAATATCTCATGTGGATACTCCTTGGATCCAATGAGTTATCACACTAAAAATTGAGTAAACCTACAAGGAGATAAGTTGAAAACATGAGAGAAAAAAAAAAAAATTCCTCATTAAACAATTCATAACTCATATTTAATATTTTTAACTATTATTTTTTATTTTCCTTAGGAGCCCATTTTAGACCTCAAAATTCCTCTAATGTACTAGTGTCGGAGGATTCAGAGATGGAGGTCATAAATCTACTTTATTTCTATGAACAAATTGTGGTAACATGTTAATGTGAAAATCAGATCACATCCAAGAACTATTCAAGAAATTACACTTTCTCATATGAAAAATCTCACACACCTAGTCAAAGACACAAAAAATATGCACAAGAGTAGATTTATGTATTAACTTCTCATGAAATAAAATTACATCAGCCAACATATGAATGTAATAGGATGCTATTAAATAAATTTGCAACAAAAAATCGAATGGATAAAGATGCCAAACAAAGCTCCTAATCATCAGACTTGCTAAATATGCCCACCCCCCCTAGGTGGCAAGTTGACTTTCCAAATCAGCCCAAAAGCTCACGAATTGCTAAATTAGTGAGTTGAAGGTGAAATATAGAGAAAAAAAATGCCAAATACGAATTTTGGGTGGAAATAACATTAAGGAAAGTTTTTGGTGTAAAAAACACTTTCCTAGGTTGACTAGCTTTTTCCTATAGGGGAAAAAGCAGTAAAAAGCAACAGTTTTCCACAAGTGCGCCTTTCTTCCTCAAACCTTATCCATAAATATTTTGGAATGCACCCAAGTGGCCTAGGTATCTTGTAGATCACACCATGGATGTATTTTAGCCTCTCATATTGCCTTGTGGTCCACACAATGGCAATTTCCTTATTTATTACATAGAATTAACCAATACAAGATTAATTAATGCATCTTATGTAAATAAATGAATGGTAGGAAGGCTTAATTATTCCAACACCCCCTCTTAAGTATAACTTAAATGATCTAAATATCAAAAAATAAAATACTAAGGGCCTAGTAACAAGACTTGGTCACCCCGTACAAAATATTGTTGGTCCACAAAACAAGGATAGAAGGAAAACCTCATGGGAAAAAACTCCCCTCAAAACATGGACATATCAAAATTGAAAGGTTGTTGGTCAACCCTTCACTCCACCACATGTTCAACCATCCCAAGTAGTCATCTAAGATAGCTGAATGTCTTCTCTGTGAAAGCATTCGTGAAGATATCTGTAGTTTGCTCACCTTTGGGGCAATACTGCAAATCTATGATATGATCATGCACTAGGCCTCTGATGTAGTGCATATGAATCTCTATGTGCTTGGTCCTCTGCCTCTGTACTGGATCACGTGAAACTCTAATGGCACTCTGGTTGTCACAATAAATGACAGTAGGAGTATTGAAAGAAATCTCAAAGTCAAACAAAATCCCCTGCAACCAAACACACTGTGTATCAGCATTCACTACTCCTCTGTACTCTGCCTCAACTGAAGATAGTGCTATGGCATTTTGTTTTTTTGATGGACCAGAAAATAGGGCCACCTCCAAGCATGAATACAAATCCTGATGTGGATTTCCTTTCAAGGCTATCACCAGCCCAATCCGAATCTATGAAACCCAAGAGATCTAAGCTCGAATCTGCCACATAGTGAATCCCATCACTCTTTGTTCCCTGCACATAATGAAGGATTCTTTTTGCAACCCTCCAATGTAACTCATGTGGCTTCTCCATATATTTAGATACCACACTCACAGCATATGCAAGATCTGTTTGAGTGTGTGTCAAGTAGAGCAAGCTGCTTATCAACTGTTTATATAGAGTACTGTCAAAAAGCGGTGTAGATTCTGCTTCTTCCATTCTAAATCCAGAAAGGAATGGAGTCTTAGAAGGCTTGCAATCAGCCATCTTCAACTTCTTTAATAGATAAAAAGCATACTTTGACTAACATACCTTGGTTCCTTCTTTTGTTTAAGAAATCTCAAGCCCCAAAAATTGCTTAAGAATTCCCAAGTCACTCATGGAGAATGCTTGGTGCATTGCGGTCTTTAGTGATGCTATTTGTTCAGTGCTATCACCTGTGATCAGCAAATCATCAACATATAGCACTATTAACATTATAAAACCATCAACAAACTTCATATAGACATTTGGGTCATATTTACACTGAACATAGGATTGTGACAACAGAAAACTGTCCATCTTTGCATACCAAGCCCTGGGGGCTTGCTTGAGTCCATACAAAGATTTTTTCAACCTGCAAACAAGGTTTGGATTTGATGTGTACCCCTGTGGCTGCTGCATATATATTTCTTCTTCAAGATCCCCATGGAGGAAAGCACTTTTCACATCCATGTGATGTACTTCCCACTGCTTGGAAGCTGTCACTGCCAAAACTAGTCTAATGGAGTCTTTCTGAGCTACCGGTGCAAATGTTTCATTATAATCAAGTCCTTGGACCCGAGAATACCCCTTTTCTACCAGCCTTTCTTTTTACTTAATGTCTGTACCATCTGCTGCACATTTAGTCTTATAAATCCACTTGCATCTTACCAACTTTATGCCTGCAGGGAGCTTGACTAGCTCCCAAGTTTCATTCTTCTGCAATGACTGAAACTCCTCATCCATAGCAATCTTCCATCTAGGATCATGGGAGGTATCCTCATATGTTTTTGTATCATAATCTATCATCATATAGAATTTCTCAGAACTATACGGATCATTCACATTGAGAGCAGTCTCAAACTGTGATCTAGTCCTTCTTTGGTCCTGAGGGTTTCCTACTAGTTCGCCTACTGCTTGCAAAGTTTTTGCAGCCCACTTAGGCCTTGTAGGTGAGTTAACATCTGCAATAAATTGATCCTCATCATCAGAAATATCAAAATCAAAAATATCAATAACATCACTTACTTATTCTTCAGTCGATGGTGAAGATGAATCTCCAATTTTTGCGCTCTGAGAGGGCTCTTCCTCAAACTGCACACTTCTTTCGATGAATGCTTTATGAGTGGTCATGTTCAAAAGCTTATAACATTTGGAGTCCTCTGAATATCCAACAAACAAACATGGTTGGATTTGGGGCTACATAGCCCTCCTCTTCTCAATCGGAATCCTATCCCAAGCCTTTGAGCCAAAAATCCTGAAATGAGAGATGTCAGGTTTGTGACCTGTCCAAGCCTCGAAAGGAGTGATACCTTTGAGAGATTTGCATGGCACTCTATTCCGAATATAAGTGGCACAATTTATTTCCTCATCCCATAGCTTGGGAGACAAAGCTTTTGCCTCAAGCATGCATGTGGCCATCTCCTTAAGAGATATATTTTTCCTCTCAGTAACCCCATTTTGCTGAGGTGTATATGGAACTGTATGTTGCATCTGTATGCCCGATGAAGCAAAAAATGGTTGAAAATATGATTTCACATACTCACCACCATTATCATATCTTAACACTTTTATATGCCTACTAGACTGATTCTCAACTGAGGCTTTGAATAACTTGAATAACCCAAAAACTTTTGATTTAAGCTTGATGAAATAAATCCAACAATACCTACTGAAATCATCTATGAATGTGAGAATATATTTTGCTAAATTCAATTACTCATGAGGAAATGGACCTGATATATCAGTGTGTATAAGTTCCAATGGTGCAGTGGTTCTCTCAGTGGTAGATCTCCCATACTTATGCTCGGGATGTTTTCCTAGGATGCAGGATTGACAGACACCTTTGGAAAATTTGATATTGGGCAGCCCTATAACCATCTCTTTCTCATGAAGTTGGGAAACGTATTTGTAATTAAGGTGGCCAAGTCTCTCATGCCATAGTTTGTTGGACTCATTGGCATGAGTTAACAGAGCAGAAGGTGAGGAGTTTGGCACAAAATGAGAAAACTTGTAAATTCTAGAACAATGATCAGCAGTACCAAATGCAATAATTTTTCCTGTTGAAATTTATGCTATCTCAACATCATTGGGGGTAAAGGTTACTCTCTTGGGAAGCCCTATATGGGTCATCTGATATACTGACAGTAGGTTTGCAGCAAGTCCAGGGACATATAAAACATTATTAAATGACCCAAACTCAAGATCTATGCTACCTTTGCCTTTGCTAGAAGTTTCATAATTGTCTCACAATACAATGTTCGGACCACTGGAAGAGTCAAGTGGAGTAAAATACTTACTTGCAGAAACCATGTGTCTTGAAGCACTGGAATCAATGATGAATGATGAATACTTTGATGTGATGGCCATCAATGCATGAACTCTCTCTTTATCATCGGAATTTTGTCCTCCATCCTTCCTCCTTGCGCTCTCTGGAAGAGGAATGTTGGCTTTCTCCAAGAGTGAAGTCAATTGGTCAATGGTTTTCTTCATGCAAGAGATTTCAGGATGAAAGCCCTTGCTGCAATAATTGCACTTTGTCCTCTCATTCTTTTTGTTTGGATTCTTCTTGAAGTTTGATGACTCTCTATTAAAATTCTGCTTGGTTTTCCGCTCACCGATGGGCTTCTTGAAGTTGCCTTTATTCTTGCCTTTCGAATTCTTTGAGTCTCCAACATTTAGACAGTGGTCTTTGGATGGATTTTTAATGGCTCCCATTAAGACCAGCTTGTCTTGTTCTTGTGTTAATGACTCCATGAATTCTAAAAGTGACAGGCTCTTCCAATTTTTAATTGCTTTCCGGGTGGAATGGAAGGTGGAAACAAAAATTGAATAGTCCGGGCCAAGCTTGGAGAGAATGGCCAAAACTAATTGCTCATCTTTCTTGTCTATTCCACATTGCTTCAGCTGCAATACAAGAGACTTGAATTTGGAGAAGAAGTCTTGTAGATTATCAAAATTTTGCAGTTTCAAAGAGACTAGCTCGTTATCGAATTGGTGGCTTCTCAATTCATCGGTTTTACCGAACAGTTCTTGAAGTTTCAGCCATACTTCATTGGGTGAAGTGAGGCCATCAAGATGAAATAAGAGTTCTCTGGATGTAGTGAGACATAACAGCCCATAGGCTTCATCCCTTCAATTATGCCATTTAGATTTATCCATTGCTGAGGTTGGCTCAGCTTCTGTTGCCATGGTCACCCTGTAGAGCCCTTTGCTCCTCAGTAGAATCTCCATATGTGCTTTCCAATCAAAGTAATTGAAAGGAGTGAGGATGATCTCTTGTGTATGATCCATTGCTGCAACTGATATAAACTTATGGACTGATTTTAGAACACTTCTAGATTCCAAAATGCACCCTGTAGAGAATAGAATTCACCTGGTGAATTGATCAATGCGCCCTTCCTGAGACTGTTGGATCCTGCAAGAAAATCAATAGATGAAAGGAATAGCTTGATGGCTCTGATGCCATGTGAAAATCAGATCACATCCAAGAAATATTCAAGAAATTACACTCTCTCATATGAAAAATCTCACACAACTAGTCAAAGACACAAAATTATGCACAAGAGTAGATTTATGTATTAACTTCTCATGAAATAAAATTACGTCAGCCAGCATATGAATGTAATAGGATTCTATTAAATAAATTTACAGCAGAAAATGGAATGGCTAAAGATGCCAGACAAAGCTCCTAATCATCAGACTTGCTAAATATGCCCATCCCCCCTAGGTGGCAAGTTGACTTTCCAAATCAGCCCAAAAGCTCACGAATTGCTAAATTAGTGAGCTGAAGGTGAAATATAGACAAAAACAATGCCAAATACGAATTTTGGGTGGAAATAACATTAAGGAAAATTTTTGGTGTAAAAAACACTTTCCTAGGTTGACTAGCTTTTCCGTATGGGGGAAAAAGTAGTAAAAAGCAGCAGTTTTCCACAAGTGCGCCTTTCTTCCTCAAACCTTATCCAGAAATATCTTGGAAGGCATCCAAGTGGACTAGGTGGCTTGCAGATCACACCATGGATGTATTTTAGCCTCTCATATTGCCTTGTGGTCCACATAATGGCAATTTCCTTATTTATTACATAGAATTAACCAATACAAGATTAATTAATGCATCTTATGTAAATAAATGAATGGTAGGAAGGATTAATTATTCCAACAGTTAATTCAATGCTTTATGGGATCCTACATAAAACTTGTACTAGTAGATCTATTCACACTGGACAAAATGGTGTGAGGTATGTCTATGCTCCAAAGATGTTTTATTGATTAATTTCAAATCATGTTGATTATATGAGGATCCCTGGTATTTGGGAAGAGTGTGTTTTTTCATTACACATCAATACCCAAATTTTGACCCTACCACTGTGTATGTTACCAAAACATCAATTTTGCTTCACCTCCTAAATTTTCCAATACTCTTTCAACATTTGTCAATTTTTAAAGATATTGGCAATATATTAAGTACTTAAAATAGATCTTGATCATGATAAGTTGGTTCTTTTTCACATATCTTTGAATGTGTTGAAATTGGCATTATCCATGGTCTATTGGACATGATGATATTATGGATGGAAAATTCTAGATAGAATCGTGTTTTTTATTATACGAGTATAAGGGTGAAAACATGAAGTTGGGAAACACCTTTGCATCTTTTTTTGGAGAAAGAAAATTCAAATTTTTATGTTTTTTCAACTTCAACCCTTCTAAAGCCATACTTTCCTTCAAAATTTGATTTTGAAGTAAACAAAAGAGTTTTAGAGAATTGGCTTAGCTCTATACTCATATTTTTTTTTAAATTATGGACATATGGTGGGATAAATGTTATGGGCATCAATTGCATATACTTTAAAACTTTAGGCAAGGATAATGAGTGACCTACGTTCCCATGATGTGTTTTAGAGATGTCTATCCATATTAGGGGAAAAGATATATGGTCAGAATCTACAAATATTGCACTTGTGTTTGAACTATATATTCAGATTTTTCATAATTTTGTAGTATTTTTTATTATTTATCGAAATAGAATACATTAAAAAAATGGTGTCATATCGACACATGTTGGTGACACGGAATTTTCTTTTTAATGTGACTCATATCCAAAAAATGAAAACTACCCTTTTGAAGAGGACAGGGAAAGGAAGTGCAATATGATTTTCCCTATTTTTTTTGTTTTCATTTTGAAGATATTGAATTTTCATTTCAGGTGATTTTTAGAATGGTAAAATTCTTAGGTGATAAAGTTTAGAATAAAATTAATAATAAATAGAAATTATTAATGAAAAGCATCAATTCTTATATCATTAGAAAGTAGATTCAATGATGAATCTATTGGTATTAAGTTTGACATATAAGCTTTAAAATTTGCAGGGGTTTGGCCTTGTCGAATCTACGAGTTTCGAAAAGCTACCTAATATTTTACAAGTTTTGCTGACCAAAAATCTAGGCCGAGAATTTGATAAACTCTCATTTGAGAGTTTAAACTCTCATCCAAGTCTTTTTTTTAATTACGATGATGTTATTGGCTAAAAATATCAACCTATAGTTTGATAAACTCTCAGCTAAGAGTTTTATTAAATTCTCGACCGAGAATTTATTTTGACTTTTTTCGCATGTTCTCTCGTGTGTGCTTCTTTTATCCTCCACTCCTTTCTAAAACAAAGTGTTTCCCAAATTCGCATTTTCACCCATGACTTTTGGTACCATATTTTTCATGAAACGGGACATCTTTAGGATTTTTGTCCCCAAGCATAAGCTAGCCCAAAGAGGGGAAAGGGCCATAAACCAAACCCAAAAAGTTAAAAATCATATAAGCAATTATTATCAAATTATGAAGATGACCATAATGTGGAAAATAAACAAACAAAAATTTACAAATAATCAACCACATGTTCCAAAAGGTGTTGGTGATTCATCGTGGTTCACTGAGGATAGCCAAATTGGTCCAGAGAGGTGCTTGAATCACCACATTATCCAACTCACTCCGATATTAACTAGTGAAGGTTAATATGTATAGTCTCATGAATGATATTTGTCAATAAGTTAGTTTAGTGTAGAGGCAAGAGCCAAGCCTCAAAAATAATAAGGAATGGTTTAGATTCTTATACATTTGAAGTGTCAAAATATTTAAATTTATATCATATTTTATTTAAAATCATTCATAAAAAAATTTGCTAGTTTGTTTGTGACTTGCAAGACTAGCCTGTGGTCTAAGAAGCTGGGACCCAAGGGCATCTAAGCCATCAAAATCACCTGGGCCACACCAACCCTTATCATGGCTAGATTTTAAGAGTCTCCTCCCAACTACCTTGTAGGGTTTGAATTCGGGTCTCCATGCAGAACGAGGCCTATTGAAACCAGTTGTGCTAGTAGGATTTGACTAAACTAATTCATTATTGATTAAATATACCATAACCCTTTTATATATTTAATAATAAATTTAAAGTTTAAAAATAAAATTCTAATTAAATACTAAGTTAAAAAATTTAAAATAATAATATATATTTATTTTATATAATAAATAATTCTTAATTATTATATATAATATAATATAATTAATTGATTGTTAAATATTATAACTACTTAATGGATAATTATGGTATATTATAGGACCACATTCTCGCTAATCACAACAATATAAAGAAAATCCTCACTACTATGCTCGCTAATCTATTTGTAAATACAAGAGTGGGAGCCTCAAACTGATCTAAAGTGGGGGATTTAGGGTTTGGTATGGATGGATAGGGTTTTGTAAGTTTTTTCTTAGTGTTTATGTATAATTAGTGGATTGACAGTGAATGGTTGAGGTGGAATAGGGAGAATGGAGTCAAAAGAGCTAGCGGATGAGGTGGAGACATTATTAAGTCTGTTAAACGAAGAGTTGTGGGATCGTATTCCCACAACTCGTATTTGTGAGGGAATTTTCTAATATGATGTGGATTTCCAACATAAGTTAAAACATTCTCGTCGTGCGTTGTCAGGTATTTTTTAGGTGAGGACAATAAGTAATGATTTGGATGATGTTTGTCCCGAGGGGACTTTATGTGATGTACCAAACTTGGTGGGATGTAAAGCATTGAGGAAAGGGGGGGTTTTGAGCTCTATTCCAGGGGATAATGTTCATGCCTATAACTATGATCGTAGTGAATTTGAAAGGTTTTCTCCTTCTACGATGTCGGTTCCTTCTCAGACACAGGGTGCATCGATTCAGGTTTCATCCACTGTAGATAAGAAATCCTCTATAATTTGTGTTCTTGAAGGTTCTCAGGTGGGTTTGGATTCAAAACGCTTATAGACACGAGGTGTAGGGGAATTTCCTTATTAAGGGGCAGTAAAACTAAAACGAACTTTGAAAGCTCATAGAGCATGTTATGGGAAAATCCTCTTGACTTTGGGTAAGGACACTAATATCGATAGGGTTGAAAGTATCTTGACTAGAGATCTAGTGGGTAAAATGAGATATTTTGTAATGAAGAGGGAGGCTATGATGGATTGTTTGAAGACTAATTGGAAACCACTACTTGGTTACTCTCCCAAACTAAATATTTTGGTGAATAAATGGTTTTGTTTTCATTTTTGGGGGAGGAATATTTGGATAAAATTATGTCAAAGCAGTGGCTCATTGGTAGGAATTCATTGATGCTTAAGAACTTGCACCCTGTATTTAACCCTTTTAAGTAAACATTCCATAAGTGTCATGTGTGGACAATTCTTCTAGGTTTGCCCTTAGAAATTTGGTTGAAAAATGTATTTTTTAAAATTATGAACTATGTGGGAAGATTTATCTTCTTTGATAATAACTCTATGCCATGGGAAGACAAGTGGCTTGCTTGGGTCTTGATTGAGCTTGACTTAAATTTAGGGCTTCATGTTGAAATCAAAATACACTGGGATGAGAAAATCTTCACTCAATGCCTTAACTTTTGGAAATTTCCTTTTCATTGTCATTTATGTAGACAGACGAGTCACTTGAGGAAAAATTGTGATGATTTTATTTTTTCTTCTAAGGAGGATTTATTTGCAAGAGATAAGTTGGGTCTCCCCAAAAAGAGGATGGATGAGAAACATTCGATAAGGATACGTCTGACCTAGTTTACTCTTCAAGGTTGGAGGTTCATAAATGTGCTACTTCATCTCAGACAAAGGACAACTCCTTTATGGGTAAGCTTAAATTATTATTCTCTATCTTTTGCAGTTCACTGTCTATAGAGGAAGTGGGTTTTTTGAAGGACTATGAGGATAAAGTTTTAAATGATTCTTCTTTTTCGGTGGCGGGGGGGGCTAAGGATGTAATTTTTCCTCTGTCTCTTAAGGGTTTAGAAGGATCTTATGTTTTGAAGACAGATCTGAGTGTATGAGTCTATTGATGTGGAATCTCATGTTGAAATATTGTAACTTCAAAGAATATTATATTTGTACTTTATTATTCCGAAGATGTTTCATTCCTCCGTGGGGATCTTATTGCATATCCGGAGATGTTTATTCCTCCGTCGAAATGTGGTAACTTGGGTTATTAGACTTCCCTAGTGGGGGTCGGCCCTGTATGTGTTATGTGGGTCAAAGGGTTGTTAGACCACCCTAGAGGGGTCGGCCCAGTCAATTGTAGTGGGGTGTTTAACCCAATGGTAAAGTTGGGGCCGACCTAGTTAATATATTGTACAAGTCGGAGATGTGTATAAATAAAGGAGGTGAGCTCCTCATTTGACACACTTCCCTCACTTAGAATGTAGCACACTTGTGGAGGAGAGGTCTGCTATGGTGGAGGAGGAGATCATGTCTTTGGTTTGCATCTTTGTGTATTGCTGTTCATCTATATTGAGGAAGCTTTGTTGGGTTTTCTACCCCATGAGGGTTTCCCAAGATAAATCTGTGTCTCTTGTGTTTATGCTGTGCTTGTTGTTTCTTCAGTGATCCTGTATATGCTATTATTGTGAAATGGAATGTAATGCTGCTATTTTCTGTCTTAGCATATTGAATATTAACATGGTATCAGAGCTAACCTGAAGGAAGGCAATGTATGGCACTTACGACACTTGCTTCACTTGCGACAATTTGAAGGTTTGGGTTTTACATAGAAAAAACCAGTCAACGTGGAACTTTCGCTATAAATCCATTTCTGCGAAGGTTCAGGATCTAAAAAGTTTATAGGTCGTATATAACATCCCCAGGTACCTTGTGTCCAAAGTACACCCTCAGATTCGTTGTACTTTGTGAGTTATGAGCATTACAAGTTAGGGTTTTTGCCTCTTCCAGATCTCAGTCAAAATCAGGTGACCTAGAAAAAAAGGTCATAACTTGGGATAGGAAGCTCCAAATGAAATTTCATAAAAAGTGACAGGTATTACACAGACTTTACTATCTCAGGAAATATTTTTAGAGGCCGAAGTTGAACCAGTGACACGTGGCACACCGTACAAGTTTGCTCTCCTGTTTTATCCCATAAACAGGTCACGTTACGACACTTGGCATAACTCTCTCTCAGAAAATAAAATTAAGGTCAGACCTGTCGGGATGGAAAGATGATAGGTCAGGCTACCATAGAAAACATTTTCAGACCCTTTGGATCGAAATGTTCAGAGTTACAGAAGAAACACTCAGGTACATATTTCTGTCAAAACAAAATTATTTTTGGAGCACCTTCATTCATGGCTTCTGGAATTCAGGGTTTCGAAGAAAGAATTTTTGGAATTGGAGTCCACGGCTAAATGCTACTTAGGAAAATTTAAATTTAGAGACCAAGATTGAATTTTTTGGTTGGGTAGAAGACTGGGCTTGATCAAACCCTAGTTCGAGATTTTGATCAGAAAGATGGAAAATTAGGGCTTCAACAAAAGTTGGAATTTTTGAAGTCTGTGACCACGGCTGGAAGCTCCTCAGAAAAATAAGATTTTAGAGCCTTGGATCGAACCTTTTGATTGGGCAGAAGGGTGGGCTTCATCAAACCCTAGTTCGGGATCCTGTCCAGAAGATCCAGAAGTTTCGAAGGCAATTTTGAGGGGTCAAATTTTGAGATTTCAAAATTGAAGTATGCTAGTTTGATCAGCTCAGCAAGACACATCCTTCCATCCATTCAGAAGTGTGAAAGTCAAAGATTGAATTTTTAGGGTTTCTCTAGCAAACCCTAATCAAGCTCCAGATCAAGTTTCAGGGGGAGTTGAGGCTAAGGCCTTACATAAGAAGACTACAAGAAGTCTCGACGGGTATGATTTAAGGAGGTTTAAGTATGTCTTGAAATCTGATTCCTGATTAAGTTCACAATATGTTTGTCTTCATATTATTTATTAGTACAATCTTGATTAATGTTAGAATTGTCTTATCACCCTACTAACAGTATGAATTCATGTGAATGATAGAAGACATTCATTTATTAGGGCTATATGATTGTACTAATGCACTGTGGTGTTGTATGAGGTTGATATTGCCTGCTAACAAGATACAGGTACATCACGAAAGACAAATCAAGTTCCATGACCATGACAACATGAAGACAAAGATTCATCCATAATCTTTGTTCTACTTACAAGGTATGTATGAATTTGTTATATTATGATTAACCTATGAGATATGCAGGTTCTAGCACAGGATCTCTAAATCATTGAAGAGAACTAAGAAGATATTGTTTAGGTATGTTAGACATAACTAAGCAGGTATACTAATCCAGGTATGTTTTCCTATGTCAAGTTAGAATCTTACCTTGTGTTAGGATCCCTTATATAAGTATACTTGGTATGATTGGTTATGCTTATTCATAAAGCTAGTAATCAAGGGTTTATGCATATTATGTCTCTTATCTTGATTGATGATTTAACTAACCAGAAGAGTCCTATGATCAAACAAGAATATGCATGAGTAAAAGAAGACTTTCATAAAACCTTGAATACTAATGTTTATTATTTATGATCATGACTATACATATTCAAGATTATTTAGAATTATAATGTTTTGATAATATTGAGAATATATTAATGAATGTATGTTTGTGTATGAGATCATGAGGATGACACTAGTGCACACTTGAGCATGCACAGTGGTACAGAATGAATAGAAGTTCAAAAGTGTGATGCACCTGCAACAATTAATTAATAAGAATATGCGAAATAGCAGAAATGACAGAACTCGAAATCACTTTTATATTGATCACAGGCCACTTCGAGGGGGCAACCTCCTATGAGCAAGCTCAATACAAATAACTTCACGGTGCCTTCATAGGTCTCAACACACACTTATATACTAAGTCTAGGCGCCAATACTATGGATCAAAACCATGGGCCACTACAAACTATGGATCAACAATACTACAGCGACTTACAAAGCATATGTGCCAACAACAATAACATAAACTATGGATCAACAAATACTACGGGATGACTTACAAAGCATATGCGTCCAACAAAAATATACTAACAAAGTAAAGACATGGGTTCCTAACATCCCCTCCCCCTTAAAAAAATATTTGTCCTCAAAGCTTTAGATGTGGAAATTGTTGTTGAATCTGAAGGAGTGGTTCCCATGTAGCATCCTATGGTTGCATGTCGTGCCATTGAATTAAGACCTCTGTGATCGAGCGAGAGCAAAGCTGACGAGTGCGTCGATTGAGGATGGCCTCCGGCTCCAAAGGGATGGATCCTTCATTATCCAGTTCGGGTAAAATTGTTTGTCCACTGATGTTGGTGCCAAGAACTTTCTTCAGACAAGAGACATGAAAGATTGGATGAATGCGGGAAGAAGGAAGAAGTTCCAATTTATAAGCAATGGAAACAATCTTCTGAAGAATCCGATATGGCCCATAGAACTTTGGAGCGAGCTTATGATGCCCTTTGAGTTTCAGGGAGGATTGCTTGTATGGTTGCAGACGAAGAAAAACCATATCGCCGACTTGAAAAGTGCACTCAGAACGGTGTTGATCAGCTTGTTGTTTCATGCGATTTCTTGCCATGTGAATATTGTCCCGCAAAATGCGAAGAATCTAATCGTGATTTCGAAGGACCGCGTCAACTTCCTGAACTGGTGAACTGGTGGGGGTGTATGGAAGAAGAACTGGGGGTGCCTGACCATAGACTGCTTCATATGGGGTCATTTTAGAGGCAGTGTGGTAAGAGGTATTGTACCACCATTCAACGAGAGGGAGCCACTTTTCCCACTGATGTTGTTGTTCAGAGGTGAAGCAACGAAGATAAGTTTCAAAGAATTTATTGATAATTTCAGTCTGACCATCTGTTTGTGGGTGATACCCTGAACTCATCTTCAATTTGGTGCCAGTGTGGTGAAATAGTTCTGTCCAAAAATGACTGGTGAAAGTCGCATCACGATCCGAGACAATGGAAGAAGGGATGCCATGAAGACGAAAGATCTGGTCCAGGAAAATTTGAGTGATTGAGGAGGCTGTATAGGGATGGCTGAGAGCACAAAAATGACTATATTTGGAGAGGCGATCAACCACAAAAAGAATCACTGTCTTCCCGCCAGATTTAGGGAGCCCTTCAATGAAATCCATAGAAATATCTGTCCAAATCCGTGTAGGTATGGGCAAGGGTTCGAGCAATCCTAGAAGGAGTGTTGTTTCACCCTTATTGCGCTAGAAGGTATCACATTTGGACACCATATGTTGAATTGTCATTTTCATGCCCTGCCAAAAGAAGTTACGTCGTGCCCATTCATACGTTTTGAGGAACCCAGAGTGCCCTACCGATGGAGAAGCATGGAGTTCATAGAAGACAGCGTGTTGAAGATCTATGCTCTGGGGAAGCACCAGACGACCCTTGTATCTCAGAGAAGCACCATCCCAAGAGTAATGTGGTACAGCAGAAGGGTTGTTGGTCAAGCATTGGATGATTTGAGATAAGGAAGAGTCATTGACATAACCCTGTTGAACAGATTGCAACCAATTTGGAACAGGCATAGAAATAGTTGAAAGAGAACCTTGGGCATCAATTGTGCGAGAAAGAGCATCTGCCACAATATTGTCTTTACCCTTCTTGTAAGTGATCTCATAGTCATAACCCATGAGTTTGCTAACCCATTTCTGTTGTGCCGGAGAGGAGACACGCTGTTCCAAGAAATATTTCAGACTCTGGTGATCAGTCTTGATGCAGAAATGATTCCCTAATAGGTATGGGTGCCACTTCTGTACTGCATGCAAAATAGCCATCATTTCCTTCTCATAGGTAGAGGCAGCTAAATTCTTACCTGAAAGGTCTTTGCTGGTGAATGCAATGGGGTGTTCATCTTGAAGGAGAACAGCACCAAGTCCATTGCCGCAAGCATCACTCTCAATAGTGAAGGGCTTGGAAAAATCGGGCATAGCTAGAACAGGTGTAGTACACATAGCTTGTTTTAGTTTGTCAAATGCACACTGAGCAGCATGTGTCCATGTAAAAGCATCCTTTTTCAATAGATCAGTTAATGGAGCTGCAATCTTCCCATAATCCTTGAAAAACTTGCGGTAGTAGCCAGTTAACCCCATAAAACCATGAAGGCTCTTGAGTGTCTGAGGATGCGGCCAATTGTTCATGGCATAGATTTTGGTAGGATCCACGCGAACCCCTTGTGCTGAGATAATGTGCCTGAGATACTCAACTTCCTTCTGTCCAAAAACACATTTAGACTGCTTGGCATGGAGATGATGGTCAGAGAAAATTTGCATGACAAGATCCAAATGTTGGAGATGTTCATCCCATGTTTTACTGTAGATGAGGATATCATCAAAGATTACCAGAATGAATTTCCACAAGTAGGGTCGAAATATTTTATTCATTAAGGCCTGGAATGTGGAAGGAGCATTAGTGAGGCCAAAGGGCATGACCAAAAACTCATAATGGCCATCATGTGTGCGGAAAGCTATTTTAGGGATATCATCCTCATGAACCCGAATTTGATAATACCCAGAACGAAGATCCAACTTGGAGAAAAAGTGAGCCCCATGAAGCTCATCAAGAAGGTCATCAACAACAGGAATTGGAAACTTATCCTTGATGGTGAGGTGATTAAGTGCTCGGAAGTCAATGCAGAGGCGCCATGACCCATATTTTTTGTGGACAAGAATAACTGGAGAAGAAAAGGAACTAGTGCTTGGGTGAATAATACCTTGCTTCAATAAGTCCCGAAACGAGCATTTCAATCTCCGTTTTTTGGTGAAATGGGTAGCGATAGGGCCTGATGTTGGGAGGAACACTGCCAGGAAGGAGCTGAATACGATGGTATTCTGGCCTGGAAGGTGGCAATCCCACTGGTTCAGCAAAGACACCTGTATATCGATCCAGAATTTGTTGTAGATCCAAAGGAGTAGTGGAGACCGCTGATGGTTGCATCTGAATGGATTAGAGCTGAGCAATGACACCATGTGAATTCTTCTTGAGGATTTTTTCCATGCGATGTGAACTGATGATGCTGAGATAACCTGGTTGTAATCCTGTCAATGTGTGTTTTTGTCCATTGAGGGAAAACTGCATCCAAAGTTCAGCAAAATCCCATAAGATAGGGCCGAGTGTGCGGAGCCATTGAGCGCCCAAAACCACATCACATCCGGCTAAGGTTAAGGCAAACATCTCAGAGCGCAAGGTATAATCTCCCATAGAGATACGCACATTTCGACACTTCCCTTTGCAAGGTAAGGTGCCCCCATTGGCAACCATGACTTCAAAGTTGGAGCAAGGATGGATAAAACAATCAACTTGTTTGGCGATCCGGGGGTCAATGAAATTATGAGTGCTACCAAAATCAATGAGTATTGTAAGAGGAAGCTTCTTGAAGTAACCCCTGACCCACATTGTTTGGGGGGTGGTGATTGTAGCTAAAGCATGGAGAGATATCTCTGGCTGGTCATTCTGAGACGAAGGGTCAATAGGCGGTTCCTGAATGTTGACCGGAGCATCCACTGTTTCTGGATCTTCGTCACCATTTTCAGAGGCAGCCACATCTAAGAAATAGAGCTTTTGCTGAACACATCTATGTCCCCGAGTGAATTTCTCATCACAATTATAGCAAATCCCTTTTTCTCTGCGTGCTTGCATCTCTATTTCAAACAAATGCTTGATAGGAGTTGGTCGAGGAGCCTGCGGTATAGGGGGTCGTTGAGAACCCATATTTCGAAAGGGAACAAAAGTGGGCTTGGAGCGTTGTTGGGCTGCAATCTTGTCTTCTACCAACTTAGCCAACCCTAGGGCTTCCATCATTGTGTTGGGACATAACATTTTGACCTCAGAGTGGATGGCATCCTTTAGACCACTGATAAAACAACTCCGGTAAAAGTCATCAGACAATCCTTCGATGTGGTTGGCTAGTTTCTCAAATTCGGTTTGATACTCTCTCACAGTGCCAATTTGGCGAAGTTTAGTGAGGGATCCTGTGAAGTCATCAAAAGCACTAGGACCAAATCGTTGCAAAAGGAGCTAGCAAAAATCTGGCCATTTTGGCTCTTCATGAGCCTTGATGTACCAACGGTACCATTGAAGAGCTTCCTATTCCAAATGAAAGGATGCCAGCAGAAGTTTGTTGACATCAAAAGTATTATGCAGACTGAAATACTGTTCTACATGATAGATCCATCCAGTTGGATCGGTACCATTGAAGCGAGGAAAATCAAGCTTCGGACCACAGAAATTGCTGGAAGAAGAGAACCCATTGTCTGATGAAGACTCGGACTGTCGTTTGTTGTTCATAGCTGAATGTTCAAGATGGAGGCCGAGAAATTTTTCATCCAGATCCTGGAGTTTGGCTTGGATGGCTGCAAGTGCGTCTTCCATGGTTTTTGCTCCTACACGAGTGACAACCATAACCAGGAGTTTTTTTTTTGGGGGGGGAAGCAAAAATGAGGATTTCAGAAGCAGGGTGAAAGAATGGGAAAATTTGACAGAGGGGAACAAAGAAGCAGAATTCAGAAAGGAACTCTGTGGTAAAATTTGAAGGTGATTGGGTGAAATCTGAGGAAGTTATGGAAAACCCTAAAAATAGACAAATGTGGGATTTCGAGCTTTGGGAAGGGGAATTGGGGATAGGGTCCTTAGGAATGAAATATGCAGAATGGGATGACAGGGGTTCCCCGAAAATTTCAAGGAAAACAGAGTGAAAACAAGGGAGATATGGAGAAAAAACTAATTTTTTTTTTCCAGACTGGAGCGGCTATGGCTCGGAAGGGATCTGAAACGGTGCTGAATGGATTGAAAACGGCTGGATCTAGAACGTCTTACAAAATGGATCTGAACGGCTGGATCTGAAATGGCACAGCAGTGATCGACAACAGTTCAGCTGAAAATAGATATGGACCCCAGGTATGTGCGGCTTCCTAACAGTTCAGGGGTTTCACTCGGCCACCAATGTTGTCTGACGGCCTGCATATTGGGGCAGTACCCCTCACTCCACGACTCAGGTAAAACTGATAACCACTTTGCCACAAACAACAGCTCTTGGTTTACCTCACGGGTGGGAACTAGTTAATCAGGTAGGGGTCGTTGCCCTTTTCGCTGGCAGGTCCTCTCAATGGGCCAGCTACTTCGGGGTTCCTGTGGTACTCCTCACAATGAGTTTTAGGGATTATGCCCAAGTACTTCCCACAGTTAAGCGGATAGGGATTATTCCCAAATCCGAACCTGCAACAGATGCGAAAAAAAAATTGGCAGAAATTTCACCCAACGAGCCCAAGAAAGTGCTCTGATACCAAATGTGATGCACCTGCAACAATTAATTAATAAGAATATGCGAAATAGCAGAAATGACAGAACTCAGAATCACTTTTATATTGATCACAGGCCACTTTGAGGGGGAAACCTCCTATGAGCAAGCTCAATACAAATAACTTCACGGTGCCTTCATAGGTCTCAACGCACACTTATATACTAAGTCTAGGTGCCAATACTATGGGTCAAAACCATGGGCCACTACAAATTATGGATCAACAATACTACGGCGACTTACAAAGCATATGCACCAACAACAATAACATAAACTATGGATCAACAAATACTACGGGACGACTTACAAAGCATATGCGTCCAACAACAATATACTAACAAAGTAAAGACATGGGTTCCTAACAAAAAGACATATAGAAGATCAAGCAAGAGACAACCACACAAACATAAAAGATAAGTATTTGAGTTGTTTTTTGAAATAGTAAATGATATTGCTTGTAATAGTTGTATACATATTTGTATTCCTAGAATATATCATGCTTAGTGTAAACATTCATATAGCATTGAACAGTATACTACTAATATGCATATGATTGGTGAATTGGACAAACATTCCATTGTTGCTTGTCTAGAATGAAACCTCTTTGTTGACATGCTGAGAGTTGTGCACACTCTCGATAGTATGTTCTGGTAGAAATGGAAGGCATCTAGATAGCCACTGTATGTATACAAGATATGGAAAAGTGTTGTGCCAAAGTATTGGTCAATATAGTTGCATAACTATGTAAATGATATCTGTATGCATAATAGGTTATCATATCAATATGATTTGATGATTATGAAGTATTACTAATCATGTACTTAATTTTGATTTGTAGGAAAGATCATGACGAATGATGAACACTGAATAAGCGATGGATGCTCAACAAAAGGATTTACAAATCAAACACACTATAGAAGGATTGTGGCTAGAAGATTCTCTTAGAAAGAGGAAGAGAATCATGATGAGATGTTTGCTCCAAGTGGCTAGATAAGACCATTATCTTAATAATGTAATTGAAGAAATCTATGTTCGGGTACCCAGGATCGACAGTGATGACCATGGGGGATGTGGATCTCAACCTTTGCTACAAGGTTGAATATGGTTTCTATACACATATGACATGGATGCAAGAAGGAACTCACCACAGAGTTCAAATGATGTTGAGGCTCATATCAGTAGACCCATTTGACAAGAGATGGCACAAATAGATGGCTGTAGAAATGAAAATGAAAGATCTCAGATTGATGCATTACTTCCTAGGTCTGGAAGTATGGAAAGGCTCAAAAGGAATCTTTCTCAACCAGGGAAAGTATGCCGAGAAATATTAAAAGGACTTGATATGTTGGAATGGCCACTCTCATGGATTCCAACTTGAAGCTGTTAGCGAATGACTCATCAAAGTTAGTGTATATAACTCTGTACAGACAAATTATTGGGTCATTGATGTATCTAACAAATACTAGGTCAGATATATGCTTTGCTGTGAACACCTTGAGTCAGTATCTAGTGGAAACTAGATGTGTTCACCTGATAGTTGCAAAGCATGTGATGAGGTACCTAAAGGATACGATAGACTTTGATCTATGCTATCTTGGAGATCATGACTTCAGATGGATACACAGATGTTGATTGGGCAGAAAGTGTATCAGACAGGAAGAACACATCGAGAGGATGTTATTGTCTGGGATCAGCCATGATCTCATGGTTTAGCTGGAAGCAGTCTTGTGTGGCTCTCAGCACAAGCGGAATATATGGCTGGTTGCTCTGCTAGTTGTGAAGCAGTATGGCTTCTGGATTGTTTGACTTAGAGATAGACCCAACTGTGATCCTATGTGACAAACAGAGTTGTATCAAGATGGCAAAGAATCCAGTGTTCCATGATATGGCGCAGAAAGGAACTATAAAGTTTGAATTTGTAACAAGTTACCGATGTACTAACCAAACATCTACCTCAAGAAAAGTTTGAGTATTTTCTGAGACAAGCTTGGTAGGACCCTCCTCGAGAAAGGGAGTGATGTGGTCACTTATGACGAGATTGCCTACATCGACAGTGAGGTCGATGATGTGGATACCTATATTGGTGATGCCGACAGAGAGGTTGGTGGATGGTCCTTAGATAGGGCCTAAGTTGACGAGGGGATTGCATCATCCTTAAACACATGTTCTAAAAGGATCCGTAGACATATGTCTCCGAGAAAGAAGAGGGATTGCATCATCCTTGAACACATGTTCTAAATTGATCCGTAGACAGATGTCTCCGTGAATGTGGTCCCTAGTGGACGAGAGGATTGTATCATCCCTGGACTTCAGTTCTAAAGTGATCCGTAGACATATGTCTCCGAGAATGTGGTCCCTAGTGGACGAGAGGATTGTATCATCCCTGGACTTCAGTTCTAAAGTGATCCGTAGACAGATGTCTCCGATAATGTGGTCCCTAGTGGATGAGAGGATTGTATCATCCCTGGACTTTAGTTCTAAAGTGATCTGTAGATAGATGTCTCCGAGAATGTGGTCCCTAGTGGACGAGAGGATTGTATCATCCCTAAACTTCAGTTCTAAAGTGATCCGTAGATAGATGTCTCTGAGAATGTGGTCCCTAGTGGACGAGGGGATTGTATCATCCATGGACACATGTCCTAAAAGAGATCCGTAGACATATGTCTCTGTGAAAGTGGTCCCTAGTGGACGTGATAGGACTGCATCGTCCCTGAGCGTTTGGTTCAAAATGTACGTGATAGGATTGCATCATCCTTGGACTTATGTCCTAAAGTGATAGGGATTGATCATCCCGTAAGTGGATCAGGATTGCATCGTCCTTGGACTTATGTCCTAAAGTGATAGGGATTGATCATCCCGTAAGTGGATCAGGATTGCATCGTCCTTGGACTTATGTCCTAAAGTGATAGGGATTGATCATCCCGTAAGTAGATCAAGATTGCATTGTCCTTGGACTTATGTCCTAAAGTGATAGGGATTGATCATCCCGTAAGTGGATCAGGATTGCATCGTCCTTGGACTTATGTCCTAAAGTGATAAGGATTAATCATCCTGTAAGTAGATTGGGATTGCATCGTCCCTAGACATGGTGAGGTGTCTTAAAGTGATAAGGACTAATCATCTTGTAAGTTGATTCGGGATTGCATTGTCCCTAGACATGGTGAGGTGTCTTAAAGTGATAAGGACTAAACATCCTGTAAGTTGATTCGGGATTGCATTGTCCCTAGACATGGTGAAGTGTATTAAAGTGATAAGGACTAATCATCCTGTAAGTTGATTCGGTATTGCATCGTCCCTAGACATGGTGAGGTGTCTTAAAGTGATAAGGACTAATCATCCTATAAGTTGATTCGAGATTGCATCGTCCCTAGACATGGTGAGGTGTCTTAAAGTGATAAGGATTGATCATCCTGTAAGTTGATCTGGATTGCATCATCCATAGACATGAGAGATGTCTTAAATTGAGAGGGACTGATCATCCCGTAAGCGGATCAGGATTGTATCATCCTTGGACCTATGTCCTAAAGTGAGAGGGATTGATCATCCCGTAATTGGATCATGTGCGTTGCAGGGTATGCTGCTATTGTGTATACTTGTATTGATGAGGATACTTGTATAGATGATATGTACACTTGTATTGATGAGGATACTTGTATTGATGATATGTATACTTGTATTGGTGTGGATACTTGTATTGATGATGTTTATACTTGTATTGATGAGGATAGTTGTATTGATGATATTTATACTTGTATTGATGAGGATACTTGTATTGATGATGTGTATACTTGTATTGGTGTGGATACTTGTATTGATGATGTTTATACTTGTATTGATGAGGATACTTGTATTGATGATGTGTATACTTGTATTGGTGTGGATACTTGTATTGATGATGTATACTTGTATTGGTGTGGATACTTGTATTGATGATGTGTATACTTGTATTGGTGTGGATACTTGTACTAATGATCTAGATGACGATTCTACTGATCGTGATGATCTAGACGACTATGCTGTTGATCGTGATGGTCTAGATGATGATGTTGCTGATCGTGATGGTCTAGATGATGACACTGATGATCATGTGATGACGATGTTGATGATCGTGTGATGACAATGCTGATGATTGTGTGATGACGATGCTGCTGATCATGATGGTCTAGATGACGATGTTGATGATCGTGTGATGACGATGCTGATGATCTTATGATGACGATGTTGTTGATCGTGATGGTCTAGATGACGATGTTGATGATAGTGAGGATCCAGACGTTGATGTTGCTGTAGCTATTCGAGTGCTGCAGAAGATAAAGACTCAGTACTGAAGATGTTGATGTTCCAGTATTGAAGATGTTCCAGTAACTGCTTAAGTTACTGATGATGTTGAGAAAGCTTCCAATGATTTATAGATGTATCATGTATGATGTTGATGACTCCTTGCTCATGCAGATGCTATTATAATATCCTTCTCGTTAAGGGGGAGTGTTGAAATATTGTAACTTCAAAGAATATTATATTTGTACTTTATTATTCCGGAGATGTTTCATTCCTCCGTGGAGATCTTATTGTATATCCGGAGATGTTTATTCCTTCATCGGAATGTGGTAACTTGGGTTATTAGACTTCCCTAATGGGGGTCGGCCCTGTATGTGTTATGTGGGTCAAAGGGTTGTTAGACCACCCTAGAGGGGTCATCCCAGTCAATTGTATTGGGGTGTTTAACCCAATGGTAAAGTTGGGGCCGACCTAGTTAATATATTGTACAAGTCGGAGATGTGTATAAATAGAGGAGGTGAGCTCCTCATTTGACACACTTCCCTCACTTAGAATGTTGCACACTTGTGGAGGAGAGGTCTGCTATGGTGGAGGAGGAGATCATGTCTTTGGTTTGCATCTTTGTGTATTGCTGGTCATCTATATTGAGGAAGCTTTGCTGGGTTTTCTACCCCATGAGGGTTTCCCAGGATAAATCTGTGTCTCTTGTGTTTATGCTGTGCTTGTTGTTTCTTCAGTGATCCTGTATATGCTATTATTGTGAAATGGAATGTAATGTTGCTATTTTATGTCTTAGCATATTGAATCTTAACATCTCATGGATTGTTGGATGTGGGGGGTGAGGGTCATGAATCTATTGGTGGGGATTCCATTGAATGTCCCTCCTCTGTCCTTCATTGCTTCACAAAACTCTACTACTCATGTACTATTGTGACGAAGTATGTTTCTTTTTCTTCTCCTCTTAATGTTCCTCAAAGGGAATCGATTTCGGAACCTAGTCAGATGATGGAAACCTTGGTCTTCTCTTATTAATAGGTGTTACAAAAAATTCCATTATAGACCTATTTGGAAATGAAGCCTTTTTAAATTTTGAAGAGAATATCAGGACTCATATTTTGTGTCCTAATGTCATGGTAAGAAAAAAACCTAGTACAAAAGGAAGGAAAATTGTGAAATTCCACATGATAGATCACTAAGCTTGAAAAAACCTCACAAATTTCACAATGTTATTACTGAGAAGAATCAGAAAGAAACATTGATCAATTTACTCATAAAACTGAAACACAAATGAAAAAATCTTGTTAATACATTAATCAGTAATAAACTAGAAATCAAAAGATGTTACAATAGAATGAATTTGATAGCCTCTAATAGGATTCCAATTCACCTCAAGTCTAGGCTTACTTTGCATTGGAACAGTTCAGATTGAATCCTTCTATTTTCTTATAATAGATCTAAGCCATCAACGGTGTTATGTTACAAATAGAGGTCATAGAAGGTCCTTTCCCATTAATGGTCAATATTAGATCTTGTCTCTCTTGCAAAGTAGATCTAGATGGTTGGTGGCTCTAATATTCGGGCCTGCAATCTTAAGTGAAGTTTATTGTCAACGGATCAGATTAGAAGGTGTGCTCTATTTGAAAATGAATCTCGACCATCGATGAAATCAAGGCATGAGACATGGATAAAAAGGGAATTGCACCCTCAATGGTCATGATTTGATCCACCTAATTTCTAAAATAAATCTAGGTCATTCACGGGATAAGAATGTGTGGCTCAATAAAA
The DNA here is from genome assembly GCA_027924585.1 of Larix kaempferi. Lineage (NCBI taxonomy): Eukaryota > Viridiplantae > Streptophyta > Pinopsida > Pinales > Pinaceae > Larix > Larix kaempferi. The sequence goes on from BSBM01000893.1 coordinate 6,822,580, forward strand.
AGTTCTTAGACTAAATTGAAATTTGCCATGGAAGAAACACCCACCGAAAAGGATAGCCAAAATGGAGTAAGATATCCATCAAGATTGTTTCCCCAATGATTGTTTGGATACACTTGTACTACCAACTCAGAAAATCCGCAAATAACACCCGAAGAACATAAATGCTCATTCATGAATAGAAGTAAATGATATTGAAAGCTTAAGATTCTAAAAATACTTTCAAGGGAATTCATAGAGCCCTATTTTGAATTGTACATTAAATAAGTCTGGGAGGAAGCATTCATCAATTTCGCCATTGTTGAGCTTCGTGTTCCAATCTACAGGGGAAGGAAACCAAATAGGCTTGGTATTCACAGAGTGTCCAAGTAAGTAAAATTATCCATGCCTTAGACTATGTTATATGTGATTGTTTCAAATCCTTTAAAGGCATTCAAGGATTCTGCAATGTTCCTTTTTCTCCTAGTTTCTTCTAGTTTATCATTTCTATTAAATTTCCTTGTATTTTGTATCATAAAAGCTCAAAAAGATGAGGAAAAAATGTCGCCTCAAAATTGTCATCCAAATCCATTTCCTACCATTCTGACTTCTCAGATGTATCCTCGTTCGAAACACCCCGCTTTGTAAACCAATGGGCCAAGGTATCTCCCCTTGATACTAAATCACAACTTGGAACCTAATAGGAGAATCTCTTGGAAAACTCCATACTGATAGTTCCTCACCTAGACTAGCTAAACTCTAGAAGTTTAAACTAGCTCGGCCTTTAGTCCCCAACATCTTCCCTTTCCCTGAATTGGTACATCTATGTGCCCATAATTACAACCCATCCACGACAACTGCCAATACTGGAAATGGCCAAATGACTCTCTTTGAAATTTCAACCTCTTCAATTGCTAAAATGTTAGGGACCAACCCTAATGGAGTGTCAAAATCCTTGGAAAGGAAAGCAGCTTTTTATGCAAATTCAAATTATACCAAGCAATATAAAATATGAAAATGACTAATACATAGTCAAAATTCACATCTAGTTCCCCTTGAACCTTGGAAAAGGGATAACTTATCACCCTAGAATCAGATGTTGCTTCTGCTTTCACCTTCATATTTGGTAGGGAATCTAATGAGAATATTGATGAGGGGATGGCAACAATGGTTTATACATATATTTATAATGGATCTCCAAATATCAATTATGCAAAATCTCTAGTGGCGGGGATTAAGGCTTACCTAGTGGGTCTTAATGAATATGGAATCTTCATATACTATTCCTATTTGGTGTACTTATTTATCTTTTACTCGTCTCGACATTTTGAAGACCTTGGAATTCACAGAATTGAAAATGGCAAGTCTGTTAGAATATATGATTGGATTCATTGGGAAAACAAAGGACAAGAGGAAGGGCCACCTAGACCTGCTTCATATATAAATTTATGTACCGGGACTTTTCTTTGATCATTGGAAGTAAGCTTGAGCGCATCCCTCGGGAAATAATATCACATTTTCATTTGGGAGAGGAAATTAAGAGAGGATATTGGTACTTAGCGAAATACTACAATGTAATCAAATTATATGGCAATGAAACCCCTCCCTACAAATTTCCCAAGCTACTCACTCCTAGGAATTTTGTTCATGAATACTTGAGGTAGAAGGTTGAAGTAGACAGCAATTTTGTAAAGTTCAAAAAGAAATCAATAACCAAGTTCCCCATGGTGATGGGAGGATATGCTATTAACAGTAAGAAAGACATCAAGCAAGCCCTAGGTATCTTAGAAAAACTCGATTTTCCAAAAGATGTAGCCTGGAAATATGATATGCATTTCATAATCAGACAAGAGAAGGGAAGGCAAACCCCAAATTTGAATGATCATGAGTCCAAACTAGAGCGATAAAAGTTGGTGAACATGGATACATTTGAAGAGGTGGAAAGAATAATCCAAGAGGGATAAAACCCCACCGAATAAATGATTCAAGCATTCCTTGAACCACCCCCAAATACCTCTAAATATCCACAGTATCTTACCTTCTACAAACTAGAGAGAGCATCAGTAACTAAAGAAGAGGTTAAATTTATGGCTCCCCTACAAAAAAGGTTTGATGAATAAATAGGAGTACATGGAAATTCATATCAACTTAGAAGAGGGGGCTAGTGGATTATGCGGATATACCTAGGAAAAGAAGAGGATCCATACAACACCATTCTGGAAGATAGCTAGTTTGATGAACTGTATGAGGCATATCACGTTGATGATGAAGATGATGATGAAGAGAGAATGAGAGATGTCCCCAAATAAGGAACAAGACAAGTAACTCCTATATTCAAAAGTGAACATGGAAGAAAAGATGAAGAAATGTCATTCCTCGAGACTCTTATTCCCTCACATCGCAAAGAAGTAGAACCTTACCTAAAATCTCTAGCAATAATGTTATCCATGGGTTTTATCCCAGAATGAGGACTGGGGAAAGAAGGTCAAGGAAGTATAGAATTCATTCAACTTGGACCTCGTATATTAGGAATTGGATTTGATGTATATTGGTCAGCACAGGAACATCAAGTGCCACCAAAAGCAAAGTATTCCAAAATTCCAGGAGGAGTGCAAAAGAAGCCTATTGAGGAAGAACTCTCAGAACTAGAAATACCCCTGGGATGGGAGCCTAAAAATCCAGGAGAGGAACACCATAAAAATCATACTGATGTTCCTGTGATAGAAGAATTCAATCAAGGAAAATAGACCCAAAGGGACTTAATGGTAAAGAAAGCAGAAAATCAAAGGAGACATCACATGCCCCAGTTGTAATTTCAATTCAATCTCCACTTGGGGAGGAGGGTGGACATTTGGAGGAGATAAACAAAAAGCATGAAACTACTCTAAGTGTGATTATCGAAAATATTACTTAGGAAGGAGAGAGTAATATTGTGAATACAGAATCTCAATAAATAGAGCATCCTCTAGAAGGGAGGAAAATAAAATTTGAGGGGAATCCCCAAGAAGAACCCAGAGTTAAAAATATCAAGGTAGGAGTTACATCAGGTCCGGAAGAAGAGTAGAACTAAGAAGAAGGGATCGTGGAAATTTCACAAGAGACTGAACAACTGAAGTAGAGAAAACCCCAATGTCAAGTTTCACAGTACCATAAATGTCACAAAAAGAAATTGGAAGTGGAAGGGTTGGATCAATTGAGATCACCATCCCTCAACACTCTTGGAACAAGAATAGCAGAGGAGAGACAAAATTTCATAAATATTTCCCATCCCAGAATCTTTGGACTCACAAGCTAAATCTAGGTCAATCTTAAGTCTTGATCGTAGCACAAATAAATTCAAAATAGTTACAATGAATCCCCTTGCTGTTAAAGCATACAAAGGCCTGCATATCGATGAATGGAAGACATCACAGGTGATATTAGATATTACAGATTTAACCCCAGAAGATGACATATCAATGGAAGAGGGGTCAAACAGTATAGCATGCAGTAAATATGCTAAATATTCTACTGATCTGAGTAAGTGCAAGAGACAAACGAAGCTCTAAAAAATAAGAATAATTTTTTAAATGCTAAAGTCAAGAGATTAGAATGTGAGAATCACAGATTGCATACTGCTATCATCAAAGCAGGGCAAGGGACGTGGAATTCAACCGAAGTACTGGATATGTTGTCATGGAAAGATTAGAGAATTAAAGCATTAGAAAAATCCAAAAATAATCAGGCGTTTCCAACGACTCTCCAGATAATGGCATAATATCAGCAAGCACAAGATAAGTTACAATTTTTTAGAGGAGAAAACACCTATTTGAACGCGGAAAAAATAAATAAACAAGAGAAGTATTAAAGAACTCATATATTCATAGGATAATGCAAGAGAGCTGAAAATTAAATTAGAAGAGGCTAGCGTGCAGCTTGATTTCTATAGAATAAAACTAGCCTAAGAAAATAAAAGGCTAGAATTGACACCTGCTACCATCCAGAGCACAAGCCAAGATGAAGAGATAAATAGCCTACGGAAAAGGTTAGATCAGAAAGAGTGGGAAATAATTTAATGGAAAGCTAAAGCAGTTGATATTCATATGGACAGTTTCACATTTGAGGAGCTCATAGAAAAGAAATATGAAAATCTCATAATACAAGGAGCAAAGTTAAGCTCAACGGAAGAGAAGGTCATGACTTGTGACAAGCAAATAGTTGGATATAAATTGCAAGTGGATGACTAACAATTAAAAAATGAAGGTGCCATGACATAGGCCTTGATGGTGGAAAAGTTGATAAGGATCAAGTAGTTTTTGTGGTAGCACGTCTTTGAGGATTTTCTTAAAATATGAGCTCATGTACGATTTGCCTTAATTTTCTATAAAACAAAATTTAGAAGCAATTGAGTATTTGGGCAGGAATAAAGCATACATTCATAATAAATGTTACGTGTCTAAAATAGCCAAAATAGTGATAAACACCATGACCCCAAAGCAATTAGATTATATGAAAAGATATGACAGGACAACATCTATCATGCACATGGATAATTGTATCCATAAAGTCACCTCCATGAGAATATTGGAAGAGAGTTTAAAAGAATCTAAGACTTTAGTGAGCCCCTTTTTGAAAACAATGAAATCCATGATACAGAACGGGATTCCATCTCCTTGGAATGAGGAACTTGAGTTGCACTTAGAGAAATTAGACATCCAAAAATTCCAAGAACAAATGCTAGTCCTGATAGTAATCATTGAAAGGGTAAATCCTCCCATGGAAAATGAACTTCATGAAGAGTTATGGCCCCCAATTTCCACTACTGCACTACTAAAGAATATGATTTCCATCTTGGGAGATCTAAACTACACGCCCCAATCATAGTTAGACAATTCCTTTAGAAATTTGAGGAGAAGGCTAGGATTTCTTGATCGAGCTTGGAAGGACATACAGGTTTTGAAATACTTCGTGATGAAGAAGCAAAAGAAATCACAAGATACATGGGAACAAAAATAGTTTTTTCTAGCAAGGGACATAGTGGGATCCTCTCAAACCCCTAAGAAATATATGTGGGGGGGAATAAAGAGAGGGATGAAATGGCACACTTCGGAAAACCCTAACCACTCAAGAGTGAGTTGTCCACGAAATAGGTTACGCCACCTCATTTGAAAGACACCAATTCAAGAAACAAAATCATTCTTCGTAGCAATTTTTGAAGGGCATAGTCAACATCAAATCATATACTTAAGCTCAGCAATAAGAGGAACAACAGGAGGTTCCTTCATTTATTATGAGTCTGAAAGATGAAAAAATTTGTTGGGATCTGCAACATTAGTCCTTTCTCTTTCTTCTTGCCTCTTTCTTCACAGTATAGGATGAGAGAAATTCTTCTATTGAGAAAAAATACAATGGGACTAGGGAAGAGATGAATAAATCCCCCCTCTTGTATTCATTATTGTATCTATGAAATAAAGATTATGTGATTTGAAACCAAGACCAACGAAAATTGCCACTGGTATTTGAATTAAAAGTGTATTTTTATGTTGCTTAATGTCCATTTGAGATAGTATGGAATGTGTTTATTTGTGTACCTAAAATCATATGGATCTGAAATTTAATATGCCTGTATGATTTTAAATCGTTTCTTGAATGCATATTAATGGAAATATTTCAATGCTTTATAGTAGAATGTATTTAATGTTGTTGTTTATTCCTTCAGAGAATTGGGTTATGATTAAGGATCCCTGGTTGTTCTTATTTTGATTTTACTGTGTCATGGAATACGTGTGACTCCCTTCCAATTTCAACACTTATAATCTTTGTTACAGTATAGATCTGTCTCATGCACCCTCATATTTTAGCCATAAATCCAATCAAGTTTTTAATGCACATTTTCAAGGCTCCTAGGGTTACATACTAGGGTTCATTGCCTCCCATTTTAGGGTTCCCTCCCTTGGTCTAAGGTCTGTCTCATCAACCTAAAGTGGCGTAGGAATAGTTCTACCTACAAATCCCTCCTTGGAATTTGTATCTCAATTAGATCCTCTGTTGTGATGTCCAAATCCATAGTTGGCACATATTATCATAGAAATATTAAATCTAGTTGAGAAATAGCACCGTTTCTTTGGAACGATATATCGGTCTTACAGAATCATGACTAGTACCCTTTATAGGTCAGAGAGGAAAGGGATGCAAGAAAAAAATATATCTTTTATTTGATAATCAAGAATCATGTTATTGTATATTTCAAAGCTCATAATTGTTTTCCTTGAAGTATAATTGGTTTCTTTGACCTTGTGATCAAAAATCCTTATGCACAAGAGAAAGCTTGAGAATCAGTCTTTGACTGGCGACTCCACATATCAAATAGAATCCACTAAGGAGGTATTTCGATTTTTTAAGAATCTAGAGCCAAGACTCATAAAAAATAGATAAAAAGCTAAGGGAAATCTCATTCCTCCCCTAGCATATCCCAGTCCAGTGTGGAAAAATAGGAAAGAAACAATTCCTCCAGTCATGTGCATAAAATCATAAAGTCTTGTGATAACCCTACTTATTGTCGAAAGTTTTGACCAGCCACAAGGCATTGTACACGAACCACAATTTGAGCATTCATATACATCACCATCAAACTCTCAAACTCACAATATCACCCCATGTAATGAGAACTCCATCATGGGGTCTCCTACATTTGTTAAAGATTCTCATCACGCTCATATGTCTATCAAGCTTAGTCCACAATTTTTTACCCTCCATATTCATGATCATAACCTTTTTCATATACCTACTCAAAACCCTACCATGGAGGCTCCTAATATTCCCAACCCCTAGTTAGCAGCTAGGTTTAAACCATTGGTTCTACCTCCTACAAATCAACTGGGAGATCTCCCTAAAGGATACCTTAGGGTCCTCCCTAGGTTCAACAGAGAGAATGGTATCTCCCGTCTTCCAAGATTGCACCAACTATCTCTCAATTGACGTTGATGATGTTTTCATCAGAATGTTTACACATTGTTTGGAAGGAGAAGCCAGGAAATGGTTCAGAAACCTACTTGATAACTTGTTGACGCAGTTCTGCCGACAGGGGTTCTCTTCACACTACTGTCAACAAACATCGACACAGACTCCCTTAAACATCGACCCAAAAAGTTTTTACCCTTTCCAGCAACACCCGCAGAGCGAGTGAAGTCTCACCTGAGATGTGTAAGGGGGATGCAGGAACCAAGTTTTCGCAATTGTAAGAAGACATGCATTATCTCACACTCATTCGCAAAATAAACCAGATATTTGCATTCGCATCATAACATCACATAATAGACCTATCAACCAGATCTACTTAAACATTATCTCCATTCGCATTAACACATTATCATCTCCCAGTTGACAATTTAAACAGATTATCAAAGCATGCTTAAGGAATCTGCGTTACATAACATAACTGTGATTTCATTGAAGTATCAAACACTGCAATACTTGAATTCAATCATACTGCAACAAGACAAAGAGAGACAGATATATAGAACTATCGATCATTCTCATTATCCATCAAACTGTTCCTTACATTGCAGAATTCTCCACATCACAAAACTAGTAGAACAAAAGAAGTCATTCGGATGCAAAACAATACTCTGCAAAAGATAAAGATGAAAAAATATAGCTAGATTCTCTCTGTGCCCAAAAATATGCCCTTAGGATTACAATCATACTCCTATTTATAGGCTCACTTGGTCGTTACAAAATGGTCCAAATGACCCATTACTAACTAACTTAACCAAATATTCCTTATTCGTCAGCTCTTTCACACTTTGCGACCGACCTTGTGTTATGGTCGATGACCCTTTTGTCGCTTGGCGGTACTGCACTTGTGCGCTCTGGACCCGTGCCAACAGGCCCCCAACACAAACTTGTGGCTCGCCCTCAAGCCACCTGAGCTAGAAACTACTAATGTGTTTACCTGCATCTTGAAGTCATCATATGCTGCCTTAACCTGGTCAACATCTTCCTTTGCCGATGCCTTAAGTGCTACACAATATTCTACTTCTCTTTCTGTTGGGTGGTCATTACCCATTTGATGCGCTTTATCCAACTCTTGCTTGATCTGCGTCATTCCTTCCATTTCTTTGACTGCCAACTGTTCTACTTTTGTCTGTAGCTCGTCCAAGTGCATTGTTCTTTTTTGTTTCCTTGGGCGCGCCTTGTTGACCCGATGTTGCAGTTCTTTCAGCTCTATTTCCTTTGTCATTTGTGCTAATAGGGGCATCTCCTTAATCGATCCCCTTAATTCCTCGAGTTGGGTTTCTGATTCACCGAGTTGCACATTTAGCTGGTGCAACTGTTTGTCTTGCATTAAACTACCCCAAAATTATGTTAAATCTTCTGCGATTGTTTGCGTTGTTTTCTCCAATTCTACACTCTTCTTCTCTTTAATATGCTCCAGCGGTGTTCTTGGAACCACCCTTGTTTGTATTTCCTCATTCTCTTTTCGCAGTTCTGCAATGCCCGGGCCTAGCCTCAATGCTTTTGCTTCCGTTGGCATATGTTTATCGACTTCTGGTGCGTTTTCGCATTCCATGGAGATGACATGTTCCAACCTTTTTATGTCCTCAATTTCCTTTATTGTTTCATTCACAATCATCTCTTTATCTTACTGGATTCGTTGAACCTCCACCTTAGTGCCCCACACTTGTCTTTTGTAGTTTACCATTTGATCGTGCATTGTAGCTTCCCAGTCATTAATTTCATCACTTGCTATGGTATGAGTGCGATGCAGCATAACCATCGGCAGCATGTTGAAATCTATGTTGATCAAGTCATTCCCTCGCAATGTGGCATCCATTTCTTCATCATCGGTATTGATGGAACTAGGTAGTATTTGTACTATCCTCTGCTTCATGCTGATATCCACCTCGACCCTACTTGTTGATGCACTTGGCACCACTTCTCCTTATGGTAGCCTTGTTTCTGTGACTGCATTGGTCAACGTCTGTAGCAGCTGCGATACTTGATGGAAATACTCAGTCGCACATTGTGTGGATTTCACTTGGTTTTATTCTGCTACTGTTTTTATCTTATCCATTAGCTTGTTCATTTACTCATCAGGGAGGCCAGCAATTGCACTCCCCCCACCTCTCTCCATCCTATGCTTCATCCTTGCTTCCTCTCGCTACGCTGCGAGCTTTGAATCTGTTGGAGTTTTCGATGATGCACCGTCATGACTTGTGGTGCGCAATTTCTCTTCCACATCTTCACCTTCCTCTTTTCTGTCTGAATCCTTTGTCTATTCTTGCACCTTTGGTCCATCTATCGAATTCCCATTTTCTGGGTCTGACAGTTGGTCTTCACCTACTGTAACCTTCCACTCTTCTCTCCATTCATCCATGATGGAATCTAGTTCTGTGTCGCTAATCTTGTTAGTCGCGGAATCGCTTCTACATCTATTTTCAGCATTTCTAAATAAATCAAGAATTGGATGTTATTACCTGTTTGTCTTTCTTTGTCATTTAATGCCCATAGGTTCTTGTACCGTGCCCCTTGGCACACCTTTGCTAATTCTATGTCCATCCCTTGATAGTGTGATGGTTCCCTGCATCCAACCAATGTGATTAATATTAACAATCATGAGTATGTGAATGGATTTCCTTTCTCCTACACTGCTACCACATCCTCCATCAACTCGTTCAACAAAAATAGCAACCAGTTCATTTGAAATCCCGCTGCACATTGCTCTGCAGACGCAACCACTCCTAATGTACATTGGTTTGGTCGATTCTTTCTTACTATCTTGATTTCCAACAACTTTGATGCAATCCTAACCGCCTGATCATTGATTATATCGATCAGGTATCCTCTGGTGTTCTTATCCACCCCATATTTTGTCTTTAGCTTCGCAGCAATATTCTTGTCATTATCCTTCCCCTAGAAATATTGTGAAGGATCTACCCCGGCCTTGGGTAATCCTCTAATCTGCGAAAGAAAATCAACCATGATTGGAATCTTTGTTGCCAACCACAAATATCCACCATGAAAACAGGCCAGTAGTTGCTTTATGCATGCATTCGCTTCTGCCGATATCCCAAAATGCGACATGTGAATGATGGATAAAATTCCTGATTGCTTCATCCCCAATTCCCACTTTGTTAACTCTCTTGTTATCAGGCCTCCTTCTTCATGCGCTACCTCAACATGTGTGTCCTTAGTGCACTCTGGATACGCCAGAATGTCATGGTTGCTATACTGCAGTTTTTGCAGTCGATGTACTGTTTTTCCAACGGTATGGACACCCTTTGGTATCATCGGCTCCTTGATGGTATATTTCGAGTTCTTCCCCAGCCATATTTTTGGTGCCCCTTCTTTCTGTGACGGCACATACCCTGGTATGTCTGCTATTGTTGGGTTGTGATTCCCTCCTCTTGTTGTCCTTTATTCCTCTGTGGCACCTGATGTTCCCGCTTCTCCTGCTACAGTCGCAGCCCTTACCGAACTATGGGTATCCTTCTTTGGCCTTTGGTCGGTATCCATCGGCCGACTAGCACTTCTCTTATTTCTGACTATTCGCACCAATGCAACCTTCGGTTGCTCGTGGACATTTTTCATCCTCAATCTTGGTGCATCCTATGTGCTTGTGCTGGAGATGAAGTGTGCCATCGCAATTTCCTAACTTCACTGTTAATATTGTCTCTAACTCTTTGTCTATAGCTCTCAAATTGCAAAATGGGTCGAACTTGTTGCTTTGGCATGCTTTTATAACTTTTGATTTCCCGCTCTACATCCATCGAGTCGCTTTTGGACAATGATTGTTGAATCCTCTATTGATTTATTGATTCTTTTGCACTCATTGGTCATTAATTGCGTCTTCATCCACTTGCGTTGTCGTCTGCTGCGCCTTAATTATTGCATTTATTTCCCGATTTGACCTGTTCGCACTTCATTGGATCCAAACCTTATAATCATTTCGAATCGTGTCGCTATTCCATCGATAGACATAGTGCTATTGACAGACTCTGAACTTCATAGTGTACCTATTTTATTCATTCTTTTATTTTTATTTTTTTTAGATCATGTCGACTGATTTTATTTTTCAGTCAATGTGTGCCTGGCTATCCCAATAGGGGTTTAACCGTCTCCCATTCACTAAATTTGTCAGCAGTGTCCAATCTATCTTTTGCAGCTGCATTGCACCTCCGTCAGTAATAAAATTGATTATGTATGGACCAATCCAATGAATCTGGAGCTTACCTAGGTGCTTTGCAAACTTACTATCATATAGCAGAACCATGTCTCCGCGTTGAAAATGCTTTTCCTTTACGTGGCGATAATGCCAGGCCTCCTGTCGATATTTTTTCTACCTGCTGATGAAATCATGCTATAAAGTGATCTTATTCAAGCTGCATTAGCTACATCAATATTTCTTCAATGGCTCCATCGTCACTCATTCCTGTTACTGCTGCGATGCGTAGAATCGGGACAATGTACTCCATCGACATGACTACTTATTGTCTGTATGCTAACTTGAAAGGCGTCTGGCCTGTCAACCTTTTGCATGTTGTTTTGTAGTCCCATAGTACCATTGGAATATGCAAGTACCAGTCGTCATGGTTTATGTTACACACCTTGGTAAGCGCATGCTCCAATATTTTCTTCAGCGCCTCAACTGCACCATTCTCTTGTGGATGATATCGAGTATTCCTTCAATGCTGAATTTGAAAGTCCTTCGTCATGGCTCTAATGATTTGATTTACAAAATGTGTGCCTTGATCACTCATCAATATATTTGGACACCTGAATCTGGTAACCGCATTGTCAAATAGAAACCGTGTTGTTATCGCAGCTGTGTAATCCTTTACCAGTGTTTCCTCATCCCATCTGGTCAACTAGTCAGTCTTAGTAATAATGTATATCACTCTTGTTCTTCTTCCTGGTGGGTTAATGGGTCTCATGAAATAAACTGAGGTACTAGTGGAATTTCATCCCTTCACGATGGTTTCCCTATCCTTTGACATACATCACATCTCTTAGCATAGTATGTGGCATCACCATGCACTGTTGGCCACCATAGTCCATCCCTAAGTATCTTTATGGAATTTACACGCCCTCCATAATGACCTCCGATGATCCCATCGTGAGCTTCCGCCAATACTATTTCTTATTCATACGGAAGGACGCATCGACGAATAAATTCATTTGGTCCCATCTTGTAGAGTTGTACTGCAATTAGTTGAAAATTAGTAGCCCTAACGACTAGCTGCTTCTTCTGACTAGTAGTGAACTCCTATGGTGCTCTTCCTGTAGACAAGAACTGAATAATCTATCTGTAATGGTCATCAACCATTCCAATCTTCAATAGCTACGCATCCGACAATCCTTCATCAATGCTCCTTGCTTCTTCGCCTGATTTAATCCTTGAGAGGTGATCAGGTCCTGCATTCAATCACCCTAGTTTCACAATGATTACAAAATCAAAATTCTGGAATAGCAACATTCATCAACAAATCGTCCCCCCCAACACAGGCTTATTGGCCAAGTACTTTAATGCGGAGTGGTTAGTAAACATTTTGAAGTGTCCTCTAAGCATATAGTGTCGAAATTTCTGCAGAGCATATACCATCGCTAGGCCCTCTCTCTCCGTCGTCGTATAATTCTTCTCCCCGGTAGAAAAATTTGTGCTCGCAAATGCGATTGGATGGTCAATCGACCCTTCTCCTGGATGGGCCAATATCACTCCCAACGCTACTGATGAATCATCTACATAGACATTGAATTATTTCTTCCAATCAAGGAATACTAATATTGGTGTTGCAACCATCTTCTCCTTTAGTATGTCGAGGCTCTTCTGGCACTCGTCGTTCCACTCAAACTTTCCATCCTTCTTTAACAACTTCTCCATTGGTGCAGTAATCGCTACATATCCCTTGATGAACTTCCTATAATATCCCGTATGTCCCAATGTCACCCTCAGCTGCTTCACTATCGTTGGTGCTGGTAGCCCTACAATAATTGCAATCTTCTCTGGGTCGACCAACATGCCTTCCTTCCATACGACATGGCCCAATAGGATCCCAAATGGTGCACAGAAAATACACTTCTTTAAATTCAGCAAAATATGATGTTTTTGACACCTTTCTAGCATCATCCTTAGGTTCGCAATGTGGTCCTTAACCATCCCATATACAGTCCAGTCGTCCATGTACACTGCCAGAAACTTGTGAATTAAATCCTTAAAAGCAACGATGAATAGCCTTGAAAAGATTGCGGGGGAATTCTTGAGACCAAACAACATCACTGTGTATTGAAAGCAAACCCATTCTGTCACGGAGGTAGTTTTATGTCGATCTTCCTTCACAATCCTAATCTGATGGTATCCTGAAAATCCATATGTAACTTAATATATCTCCTAGCCTCCAACACCTTCTATTACTTCATCAGTGAATTGCGTAGGGAATGGATCATGAAGGCATGCATCATTAACTTCCTTAGATCGACGCAAATCTGAATTTTATCGATCTTCTTATCTTGGACGACCATTTGGATGATCCATTCTGACTCTTCAATGAATTCTATGATTCCTGTGTCCAACATTCTCTCTATCTCAACCTTTACTCTCTCCTTGTACCTGGTATTCAGTCTATATGGCCGTTTCTTTATTGGCTTTGCCTCAGGTTTCATAGGGATCTTCATCTCACCAAGGTCCTTGGAAATTCCCTTAATTTCTGAAAATTTTGTTGGGAACAAGTCTTGAAATTCATGCAGTATATTAGTAACCTTTCCAATTTTTTAATCATCCTAGTAATCTCCAATGCTAGCGAACTTGGGATTTTCCTCCGACCTAATATTAACCTTCTTAATTTTCAGCGGTTGTTGGAATTTGTCGAATGGCATCTCTGGTGCTTCGACATTGCAACTTCCCTCAGACTCTGGGACATAAATGGCTCTAGGATCATCCTCGTCGTCAGGTCCTCCCAACACATTATATCATTTCATCATCATTTCTAGTGTTGCAGTCCATTGTAATCCCATTGGTTTTTCTGCGGGAACTGTTTCGATGTACCTTCTTGTGGATCTCCTGCAATGTACTGTGCATGAAAGGATTCTCTTCAGCGAAGCTGAAAGTCTGGATGAAACTAATGGTCAATTCTCCCATGTAGTTATTCCTTGTTGCAATTGTGCTACAATATACCATCTCTACGGTACTTAATCTAGCATATGGATGAATGCATGAACCCATTACTACTTCGCTCTCATTCCCCATGGGCTTTCACACTCTCCCAAATGATCCCTTGGATTGCCCCTTCCATTTTATTTCTTTCGGTAGTAGCATTCCTTCTTCCAAAATATAAATTCCATCAATTGTCGACATAGTTTCCAGCTTGTGATTGATGACTTGTGTGTTTCCCACCATCTTGTTGGCATATCCTTCAGTGCTTCTTCTAACGCTAGCAGTCGATGTGGTTCTGATACCTTCTCTTAGAATTTTGTTGGCTCACTAGTACCCCTTTGTTGGTTCGCAAATCGTTTACACTACTTTCTTTGGGGATGAACTGGGTTATGTGAGGTTCTTCTATCTTTATTCCAACAAAATCCCCTTCACTGGCCCTTTCGGAATCAACCTATGAGCAGTTTGAATTCTCACCCAAAGCGAAGATGGGTGGTTACAGAATCAGGTTTCTATAACTTGGTTACACGTGATTATGTTATGCGAGGTGAAGATGCGCATATCACTTAACAACTACTTCGTAGATCACTCTTTAACATGTATCTGCGCACTTGTGTTCTCAACAACCTACAGGCTCCATTGATTCGTTGTTACTATGCATCTATATATGACTACATTTACCATAATATAACAGTGCATTTGTGTGACTGTGCACTCCGCAGTTCTAACAATACAGGATTCATTGAATTATTGTTATTCTTTAACTGTTTAAATAGGCAACTATGCATTCATCACATCCATTACAATTCCATAAAATTCATGCATGCATGTTCCTATACTTAGCATATCATTTCCATCCCCATTCATTAACACTTAACATATTATTCTCTTCAACATACACATGGAATTACATATAAAAGCATAACATTCATAAACATGAAATGACTCATAAACACAATCGCACAACACGGATATTTACGTGGTTCACTCCCCAGATGGGAGCTACGTCCACGGGAACTGTTGTTTATTTATTGGAAGGGTTAACAGTTCCAGTCTGTGCACTCAGCTGCAGACTCTTCTCTACAATAGATCTTTGCACGCATAGTTGCAAAGTATTTTTCCTCTCATAGATCTCTTAGCATAGATCTTACAATCAGTTCTTCAATAGCTATTCACTCCTAACAAGATCTAACCCTTCCTTACGCAAAATTGCCCCTTTTATAGATTGTGCCCGAAGGTCACATCTTTACAATAACTATGGGCTGAAACCCCATAGTTCCCTTAAACCCAAAATGACATGGTTCTCATATTGACCATGCTTTGTATTTACTTCGTTGGAGCTATGCTATCCTTTGTGCCACTTCTTCAGGCTCTGATGCTCCTCTAACAGTCGCAGTCTAACCATGTGGCTATGACGCTACAGTGGCGCGTCCTTTGCACCGCTCGGCATCTTTACTTCTGCTCATGTAGCTTGAAATTCCTTTGCTTCATACTTAACTTGTCCAACTACTTCGATGATCCTTAGTACTTCGCATTTACACAGGGGACAGATCCCTAACTGCCACTTCATTGCGCTCCACACCCTACTCTCAGGAATTGCGGAGTTGTTTCTCCTAAAACGGGTTGATGTTAGGCCTCACCTAACTTGTACTTCTTCCTTCAAAAATTTTCTTTCGCTTGAATTGTGCCATCAAAACTGTCCCACTTGGGATGCTCCCAATAGGACCCTAACACTCACATGTGGCTTGTTCTAGAAACCACTATGACTAGGTTGTTCCACCTACGCACCTTCGAAGATGTTTGATTTCACAGTGAACTCTTGAAAAGTTGCGCTTAACTTCGCAATTGTATCCTTGGCCTCTCGCTCAAACTCCTTTATTGTTTCGAGCATCTCCTCCTAGATGGGTTCTAGAATTTGTTCCTTCACAGTATCTTTTGTTTCCCATAGTTTCTGTAACTTCTGCTCAATTTCCTCTGCAAGCGCAATCTCTTCTTCCTGCAGTGGCTCCAAATTCGTTGAAATTTCAGCTTCCCTTTCCCTCAACGCTTCCAATTCTTTCTGAATCTCCCTCTTCTCTGTGAATTTTTGTATTATTTGCCTTGGTGGAAAATCCTTCATAGCCATATTCATAGCATCTAGGTCTTTCTGCCACTGTTGTACCTCATCCTGGACTTTCTGCAATTCTAAGTCTTCCTGCAGTGTGGCCCATACTTTAGAAATTTCTTCCAGCAAGATTTGACATCTCACCACTTCTATGGAGATGTTTTCTGTGGAAGCCTTTTTTTCTTCGGCGCTTGCTTGTTTATCTTGCTGCGAGCTTCCAAATTGTTGTCGCGCCTCTAAATCAGCATCCTTCTCCTTATAGGAAATCTCCATGTCCATCATTTATACCTTAAGATTTTCCACAGTGGCACCAATATTAATTATAGTTTCCTCTACCTTTGGCTCTTCGTCGCATTCATGTATATTCGCACAAATCGTTGAAATGGTTTCTTGAATCTTCTACTGCTTCTCCTACGCATACTCGAGCTCTTTGGTTTTCAATACGCATTCATCTTTTATCTCTTTGTAACTTTCTTCCAGCTTCAGGTGCTGGTTATAAGAGACTAAGTATCTATCTCTGATTTATTCTACTACCTGGGTATGCAGATTATGTAACCCCTCTATGGGTAACATCCCAACATTGATGTCGAGATGTGCGAGTTTCTTCGCACTTTTAGCTAGGTCATCAGTTGAAAATATAACATTCATCGGCTCAATTCTAACTAGCCGAGGTCTCATGTTGAAGGCAGGATCCTTCCTCTTCCTTTGACTTGATTCTCCTGACCGATCATCGGAGTCCAGTTATTTCACCAAGTCTTGATGGACTTGTTCGACTCTTGCGACCAAACTCTTCAATTCTGCGAGGCTCTCCATTATGCTTGCTTATGGTGCCTCTTCCTTGATTTTTTTCAATGCAAGTGTTTCTTCAATATGCATTTATACTCTGGTTTCGATGCAATCATAGTCATCGTCATGTAGCTGCGCATCTAGTCGAGGCTTGTTAGATTTCTCCTTTTTCCTTTGTCCTCCTTCTGGAATGGATGTGTCGGATTCCTTTCTTTTCTCGCCTGCTCCTTGTCTAGGTTCAAGGTTCTGCGCACTTGTTGTCTCATCACCTCTGGCTCCTTGACCTTCCGCTTCACTTTATTCAGAAGTGGTGATCAGTGTGGCTGGCATATCAGCCTTCCATTATGGTGGTCATTCTTCCATGATCAACTTGATCTTCTGCACATATAGCTGATACAACCCTTCAAACCATTCAGGTGGCCTGATTATCACTCACGGCTGTATATAAATGAAATGCGGTCTAGGTTTGAACGTCATCTTCTGATTATATCGGGTTGTCATTTCCTTGGTGATATGTGGAGTCTTATTAATGACTTCACATAATTGCTCATAGTAGGTGAGCAACTGGATGTTTTTCACTCTTTGTCGGTCTGGCTTTGATTTTTCCCACATGTTAGCATACCTAGTTGCCCGACAATCTCCAAGGAATACCAGAAGACCTTGTTGGTAGAGAGGTTCCTTCCACCCTACAAAGGCAACTAATACCAGTAACTAGCTATAGTGGAATGGGGATTCGTTTTCTTGTGTCTCGCAGATATGTTCTAAAAACTCATTCAACAAGTAGCTCGCCCAATTGTACTAAAATCCATCCTTAGCCTTCGCAGCTAAGGATATTGCAGCATCTTGTACTTCATTTGGTATGCACTTCCTCAAGATCTTTCCTGCGAGCAGCTGCACTGTAAAGTATGTGGCTTGATCTTGGATTCATGCAGTTACATAACCACGGCTTCCTTTACTTATGCCGAATTCATTCTTCATTTGCGCAACTAACTCTTTGTCCTTATTTTTCCCAATGAGCTCAGCGGCAGGATCAACACCCCTTTTGCATAGGCCCATGATCCTGACAATGAGGTCAATGTTTATGTCCACCTTTTGAGCCAACCATATATATCCCTGATGCGTGCATGAAAGTAGCGTGTGCACCACGGCTGTAAGCTCAACACTTCTCTCAAAGTGTGGTATGCACAGCAGATTCAACAATCTGGATGCGTTTAACACCGCAGTCCATTCCTGGGGGTGAATTGTCTCTATCTGGGTAACTTCATCCAATATCATGTACATATACTGATCTGGCTAGAATTGTGGGTACTTTTCCTGTTGTAACAAATCATGATCACCAAACTTGCAGTTGGGAATTCTACCGAGCAAATTGTCTTTAATCCGCACATGGCTTGACATAGGCGGCATGGGAATATCATACTGAGAATTCTTTAGGAGAATCACGTCTAGCATGTCACTTATCCTAGGAGAGATGTACTCTGGAATTAGCCATATAGGTCTCTCTAGGGTATCTGGCGGTGGGATTGGCTTTTGAGCACTCACGGCCTTCAGCTTTCCCTGCTTAGTGGCCTTATGATTGTCTTTCTTTTGTTGTGGCTAGTTCCTCGGTGAATACCTAGATGAACCACCTTGTTCTGGGACAGACGGATTCAGAGGCGTCTTCATAACTCCTTCTAGACCAAACTTTCTGAAATCACTCAAAACTTCTTCTAATGTCGATTTTTTAGACATATATTGTCGGGTAACTATCGCTCTCACTTGTAAACTCTTCAGAAATTTACAGGCAGTAAAAATTTAAAAGTTGCGGTAAAACTGGTAAGCAAATAGTCCCTACTATTTATAAGCATCTCACCACTATGGTGTGCCCAAAACCGACTATCTTAGCATTAAATGCTATTTCCGTTGGCCAAATCTATCATATATCTTGGTCCTTTCCCTTCATTGAATGTGTCTTCAATGGACGAATATGCCTTAATTGCATAAACATGCGGTTTCCAAACACTGTATAATGGTTACTTTTTCGACCGACATTTTAATGGCTATTTTTCCCTTGACTTTGCTAGCGGTCATGTCAACTGCGAGGTTCACTACGCACTTCTCTTTGCTGACTTTTAACTTCACAGTGCAAGTCCTCTCTTGATAGCGGATATGTGAGTTGTGAGGCTCACTGCGTGTGCTTCAGCAAGTATCATAGGTTTCTCATGTTCCGATACACATCTTCGCAATACTTCATCAAGTCCTAGCTTATACAATTGTCCGGCAATTATGGTAAAGTCAGTTGATCTTACCACTAACTGCTTCTTTTGTTGCGTAGTAAACTCTATAGGTGCTATACCTGTAGTCAGGAAGTCTACAATGTCCTTATAATAGTCATCTACGATGTGAATAGAAAACAACTGCACATCTGGTAGACTGTCTTCCAAGTTACTAGGTTCTTCGCCTGACTCAATTCTAGAAAGATGGTCAGGTCTTGAATTCAATATTCCTGGCTTGACAATGATTTCAAAATCATACTCCTGAAATAGAAACAACCATCTGCATTTTCTCCCCCCTAACACTGGTTTGTTGACCAAGTAATTCAAAGCTGGACAATCATTAAACATGCAGAAATGCGAACCTAGCAGATAGTGTCTAAAATTTTGCGATATGTATACCATCGCTAAGACTTCTCTTTCTGTCGTGGTATAGTTCTTTTCTGCTGAAGATAGCTTCCTATTCAAAAATGCAATGGGATGATCAATACCTCCCTAACCTTGTTGAGCTAGTACAATACCAAGTGCTATAGATGAAGCATCGACGTGCACATGAAATGGTTTATTCCATTCCGGAAATACTAGAATAGGCGTAGTGACCATTCTTTCCTTCAATGTATCCAATCCTTTCTGATAGGCTCCATTCCAAGTATATTGCGCTTCTTTCTTCAGTAATTCATCCATAGGTGCAGTGATCTACGCATATCCTTTTATAAACTTTCTATAGTATCTTGTATGTCCCAGTGTAGTGCATAGCTGTTTCACTGAGTTAGGAGCTGGTAGGTTCACTATAACTACGATCTTTGTTGGATCAACCATCAGTCCTTGTTTACATACAATGTGTCCCAATAGGATTCCATAAGGAACACAGAAGATTCTTTTATTTATATTCAAGGAAATATGATGTTGTATACACTTCGCTAACATCATTCTTAAGTTCCCATAATGGTTTTTCAGCAAACCAAATATTGTCCAATCATCAAAATACACTTCTGAGAATTTGTGGATAAAATCTGTAAATGCAGCAACAACTACCCTGGAAAAGATAGCAGGTGCATTTTTCAAACCAAAGGGCATAACTGTATACTGATATGATCCCCATTTAGTATAAAATGTGATCTTATGTCTATCCTCTGTAGCAATTATAATCTGATGATATCCAGAGAATCCATCAGTGAAGGAGTATGCTTCATTTCCTCCAACATTATCTAGCACTTCGTCTGTGAATGGAGTAGGAAATGGATCATGTAGCGAGGCATCATTTAACTTTTTGAGATATACGCAGATCCTGATTTCTTTTTTAGATTTCTTGTCCTGTATAACCATGGGACTTATCCATTATAATTCTTCTACTGGCTCAATAATTCCTGCGTCAAGCATCTTATCAATTTCTGCCTTGACCGTTTCTTTATATCTTGGATTCAATCTGTAAGGTCTCTTCTTTATAGGCTTAGCATCTGTCTTGAGAGGTATTTTCATAACTCCCAAGTCTTTTAGAATGCCTTTCATTTCAGAAAAATTGGTGGGAAATAAATCCTGATATTCACGCAGTAGGTATGCTATATGTCCTACTGTTTCTTCATCCCAGTAATCCCCAATAGACGCAAACTATGGTTCATTATTGGTACCAATGTTGATATTTCTAGTCTTCATCGGACTACTTAGTTATGGAATTTCTAAGTCAAGTCCCTCAACATCGTGTTCCCCTTTTGACTCAGATATATGCACATCTCAAGGATCTTCATCTTCATCTAATGCGAATTTATAACATTCAAGGGCATGCTCTAACTATTTTTCCCATTCTATTTTTTCATACATTTGTAGCGGGATATCATTGAATATTTTCCTTTTAATGACCTGCAAAGCCTCACTGATACTTGGACAATCATCGTCAAAATTGAAAGTGGATTGAAAGTCAGTTATCAGTATGTGCCAATCTACTGTTCCTCTGCGAAGTTCATCTTCTGTATACCAGTTCTTTGAAATTTGCTCCAATGCATGTATAAACATGTGCACCCATTCTTGCTTAGGTGTATGTATCCAAGCTTTCAAACAAAGCACTATGTGATCTCTAGGATCAGTCTATCCATTATATTTTACTTGCACAATCTCAATTTTTTCTGTAAATATGATTTCCATCATGTGCTTACATTCTTCCCATCTGTTCAAGTTCTGCTTATGCGCATCCCACCATCTAGAAGGTGTAGCGCGCAATGCTATATCTAGAGCAACTAACTTATGTTCTGCTAGAACGGAAACTACATATTCATGAAGGAATGCATGTATATTTCCTAGACCATCGTAAGTAGGGATTAGGCTTACCTCTGTTCCAATCCAATGTAGTGGGTTTGTGATATGTGCACATCGTCTTACTGAGACTTCATGCATTCTTCTCTACCATTTTTCCATTCCTGCATCTGAGTCTGATATGCAAGAATTGTCGCATATCCAGCTCAATGTTCCATCATTCGTAGGATTAATGTAATATGTCTAATTCACTGTCATCTTGTAGATGTTATCGAGGTCTTGAGTTCTGCATTCTTCTCTTACTGGTTCAGTATATCTAGGTCCTGGTGGAGGATCCAAAGGTGCGATAACCCGGATATCTAGTCCTTTAAATATCATTTGCTTCTTCTTGAGATTGATAATTGCGAGGTTATCAATTGCCAAGTCAATCCCTAACAGTGCAAGATAATGATTATTGTCATATATAATCTCAATAACCTTGAAGTCTACTTTACTTCGCACTCCATCAATGTCAACAAGGACATTTGATAATCTCCCAAAAGCTATAACCTTTTGGTGATTGGCTAATCTCAACTTAATAGGTGACCATGATAAATTTGGTTTTCCTGTCTGTTCCCATGTTTGCTTTGTCAGAACATTCACTTTTGATCCTAATTCAAGAATGATATGGTCCATTTCAAAGTCTCCAATCAGCGCATTTAATCTCATCTCTCTTTTGGTCCTTCTATGATTCTTGATGTGGTGAACTACGCTATATGCTTTGTTTATGGCACTACGCTGCTCGTAATGACTGAATAGGATTTGTAATTCTGCTAAGGAACTTCCATGCTTTAACAACTTCATACAGCTATGTAGGAACTGCACAATAGGTAGTACTATAACTACAGTACGTGATCCATCATATGAAATTGGCATATCCACCACAGGTGCTGGTTCACTTCGCAACGGGATTCTTGGGGTCACAGATTCCACATCCTGAAATATTTTCCTGGATTCCATGAATGTCTTCTTTTCTTGGTCAAGGTTAAATGCAGGAATTTTCCCTGTTGCTTTTTTTATCCAATCCCCTTCAGTAGGCTTCCGTTTCGCAGTGTGGTCCTCAAAATCTGAAGCTTCAATTCTCTGATCTCCACCTGTCATAGCTCTACTTCGTGTCACAACATGGATGTTGCGATCTTTATTTCGTTGTTCAGCTGTCATCATTTGTATGTTCTGATTCTGTGCGTTTGGTATTCTCTCTTTCATTTTTTCTTGTAAAACAGGACATGCCTCAATGACATGGTCAAATGAATTGCAGTATTTACAAGTAGTACATGTACTCTGATAATCTCTGGCTAGATGTCCTGGCTAAGCGTAGTTATAACATACAATCTGACCTCTTCCTCTTCCTTGTTGGCTAGTGTTGCATCCTCTTCCTCTGTATCCACCACGTCCTCTATATGCGCCTTGGTCATACTGCGCATTTTCATTATTATTCTGTGTTTCTCCTTGAACTTTGTAGACATCATGTTTTCTTTCTATCATGAGATCATATGCTCTACAGTTGATATCATCATGGCCAACTAACTTACATAATGTACAGTATAGGTTCTTTGGTGTTTGTACATATTTCTGAAGTAGGTAACAGTCTTCTGGGTGATTTTCTATACATCGGAAAATTTCACACCATGTGTTACTGAACATTACAGACTCAAATCCCTAGGAGTTTTATTGCATTCTCAAGACACATTTTTTTGATAACATCATTTTAATGTATAAACTGAGATTTTTTAGGTACTTACCTATGAATCCTTTGAAGAAATCTCCTTATGTTGCATTGTAAGACTTTAGAGTGTCCATAGAAAATTCTATAGCATGGCCTTATAGTACACTATCCATCCAAAAGTCTACTGCTCTTGAAATTGGTATATCAACCTCTTTAAGCCTATGAACCAGCTCTGGAGTCCACTCTGTAGGTTCTCCACCCTAAAAACAATTTTTGCATTCTGCAAGTCTTGATATCCACTCATGTTTCTTGTTACCGAAAAATGCGAAGAATATTTCATGTATGTCGAAAAATAGGTATTGTTGTAACAACTCTTCTGTAGACAAGCGCGGATGTCTATTTTCTTTCTTCGCAAACCCATTTTTTGTCTTATCCACCCAGTTATGTATCTTTTTTCTCTCGAGATTCCAGTTATCAGATCACATCACCAGTTCAATTGCGGAAACAAACCACTTGTTAGCTATACTTCCTTCTTCACGGTCTCATAACATAACAACATCGCATATCTCAATTCTTTAGTGCGGGAACGTAACCATTTGTTGTTTCACTAGTACCACTTTGTTGGTTCGCAACTCGTTTACACTACTTTGATTGGGGCTAACCTAGGTTCTGTGAGGTTCTTCTATATGTATTCCAACAAAATCCCCTTCATTGGCCCTTTCGGCATCAACCTGCGAGCAAGTTGAAGTCTCACCCGAAGCAAAGATGGGTGGTTACAGAATCAAGTTTCTGTAACCTGGTGATGCGTGGTTATGTTATGCGAGGTGAATATGTGCAGTTCACTTAACATCTACTTCGCAGATCACTCCTTAACATGTATCTATGCACTTGTGTTCTCAAAAACCTACAGGCTTCGTTGATTCGTTGTTATTGTGCATCTATATATGACTGCATTTACCATAATATAACATTGGATTTGTGTGACTACGCACTCTGTAGTTCTAACAATATAGACTTCACTGAATTATTGTTATTCCTTAATTGTTTAACTAGGCAACTACGCATTCATCACATCCATAGCGATTCCACAAAATTCATTCATGCATGTTCCTATACTTAACATATCATGAGATCATTAACACTTATCATACTATTCTCATCAACAGACACATGGAAATACATATAAAAGCATAACATTCATAAACATGAAATGACTCATAAACACAATCGCACAACACGGATATTTACGTGGTTCACTCCCTAGATGGGAGCTACGTCCATGGGAACTGTTGTTTATTTCTTGGAAGGGTTAACAGTTCCAGTCTGCACACTCAACTGCAAACTCTTCTCTACAATAGATATCTGTGCACACAGATGCAGAGTCTTTTTCCTCTTAGAGATCTCTTAGCACAGATATTACAATCAGTTCTTCAATATCTATTCTTGCCTAACAAGATCTAACCGTTCCTTATGCAAAATTTCCCCTTTTATAGATTGTTCCCAAAGGTCACATCTTTACAATAACTAATGGTAGAAACCCCATAGTACCCTTAAACCCAAAATTTCATGGTTCTCCTATTGACCATGCTTTTCCTTTACTTAGTTGGAGCTCTGTCATCCTTTGTGCCACTTCTTCAGGCTCTAACAGTCACAGTCTGACCGCACGGCTCTGACGCTACAGTGGCGCGTCCTTTTCGCTACCCGGTGTCTTTACTTCTGCTACTGTAGCTTGACAGTCCTTTGCTTCATAATTAACTTCTCCAACTACTTCATTGATCCTTACTACCTCGCATTTACTAAGGGGACATATCCCTATCTTCCACTTCGTCGCACTCCATGCCCTGCTCCCAGGAATTGCGTAGTTGTTTCTCCCAAAATTGGTTGATGTTAGGCCTCACCTAACTTGTACTTCTGCCATCAAAATTGTCCTTTCGCTTGGAATGCGCCATCAAAATTGTCTCATTTGGGTTGCTCCCAACAAATTCAGCAATGAAGATAGACAGATTAGGTAATCCTTCATATGTCGAAAAATCACATACCTTCGTCGCTACCCATCTCAACAACTGAGTGATTCATGCGCACTTTCTGAATGACACCTCATGCAATTGATTATGCCAATCTTCTAGCACCTCATCGAAGTCTGAAGACGTCAAACTAACACTTCAGCACCCTAATTCCTTGTCAATTGTGGGATTAATGTAATCCTACGAAACGTTGTAGACATTGTCCCATCCTTCTGTAAACTCATCCCTCATTGGTTCAACATACCTTTTCCCTTATAGTGGATCAAGCGGGGAGACTACCCTTGTGTTGCAATTTTTAAAAGACATTGTCCTCTTCTTAAAATTGATGACAACCCGATTCTCTATTTCCCAAACTATTCCCAACAGCACCGAATATGGGCTTGTGTTATCAAATATCTCTATGACATCGAAATCTGCGTAATTCTTCAATCCTTCTACTTTGACCATGAATATTATATAATCGACCAATTGGTGTGACCTTGCTCTGATCTACCAGTCAAAGTTGTACAGGGGAACATACCAACTGCGGCTTCCCCATAATTTCCCATGTTTGCTTAGTTTGGATGTTTACGTCCGACCCTAGATCCAAAATGATAGAATCTACATTGTATGCACCAATCTGGGTGTTCATCCTCATCTCTCTTCTTGTCTTCTTCTTGTGAAATCGATTCATTGTCCGATCCTATCTCCCTTCCTCCTGTCAATATGATAAACTATCTCTGCTAGTGTGTCTTGATCCTTCACTAGCATCATACAGCTTTCCAGGAAAATCCTCAGGGTGCTGACCTTCCCTGGTGACCTCTGCGAATTTGTTGTATCAAATATCGGTGACATATTATAGATAGGTTCTTTTTTTCCTATAGTTGGAAACTTATCATTATTCTTTCTCATCACATCTCGTGCTTCCAAAAAGGTTTCCTTTTCTGCTTCCGCATCAAATTGAACCTATTTCTAGGTTGTAGGACGGACATATGGTAGTGGTATGCCTTCTCATGTCGCAGCTCCTCCCCTGGTTACTACTGCGACATTCATGGGTCGAATTCTTATCTCTGCTCAAATATTTTGCACACTTGGATTAGGGTTATGATTCTTATTTACATTCAGATTCGGTTGTGGTTGTGGTGCATTCTTAGTCTGCCACTTCACAATCAACTGAGGACAATATTCGACATTGTGGTATGTTTCACTGCAATAGGTACATTGTGGGGTTGGATTCGGGAAATCTCTACGATAATGTCCAATCTGGCCACAATTATAACACGTAACCGGTCCTCGGCCTCGACCAAAAGTTCCTCCGGGACCAAAACCTCCACCGTGACCTCCACAGAATCCTCCTTTGAATCCTCCTCGTAGTTGACTGTACTACTGTTGATTATATTGTGGTGGCTTATATGGTGGTTGGTTATATTGCGGTGGTGGTTGGTTATATTGCGGTGGTGGTTGGTTATACTATGGATGCGATAGATTATAATGCGATTGCGGTTGATAATATTTTGGTTGTGGTTGTACATGAGGTTTCTCTTCTCCCTTCATGAAATAAGTATCTGCAGTTCTTTCTTGGAGCAGCTCTACAATCCTTCTCCTCATGACCGACCGATCGACAGAAGTTACAAAAAATATTAGTCGGCTTCGACACAACCTTCTGTAATTATACACATTCTTCTGAGCGATGTCCCCTTGTTTGAAAAATTGGACACCATGGCATTCCCCCTTGACTGAGTGGGTTCGATGCTCCAAACTGTAAATATTCACGGAATTCAAGGCACTAATCCTGAAGGTGTCCTTCATACTTGCATCGACTGCACCATATTTCTTCGTGAATTTCCTTCCCCTTCTTGATATCCTTTAGTTGGATAGTCAAGTTCTCTAGCTACGCTTGGATCTAGCTCATGCCAATCCCTGTTTCGCCAATCGGCATTGCCTCGAGCTTCATTGCGATTTCCAAGGCCTCCGCTTGGGATACAATATTCTGTTGCATCAGAGGCATCCGAATGTGCGGTATCAATCCTACAATAAACCATTATTTATGTTGCATGTCTCTCATTCCAAAACTTAATTTGGTCATCATAGTTGTGTACCTCTGATCAAATTCCCATACTAATTCATTACAAAATTGCTTTATTTCCTTCAATTCTGTGATATAGTACGATTCTGATTTTGGTTTCCTATATTCGTCGATCAATCTTGATCTAAGTTGTGCCAAGGTTTTCTGTGGACTCCCTATAGGTACTTGTACAAACTTCATAAACCAATCCAATGCACGACCCCTAAAGGTCGTCTCCAATTGCCCCCTTCTTAATATCATCATATGCAGTGCACGGGGTTGTGGGTACATTGTAGCTTTTGGTATGGCCTTCCTCAGGTTTGGGGGTAGCCTTGTCATTATCTTTGTCACAATAGGGTCGCTTAGTCCCTTGTGGTCATGTTTCACAGTTCGTTGTTCCGGTCGTAAGGTTGTTCTGGTCGAAACCTTACCCCATT
The DNA here is from genome assembly GCA_027924585.1 of Larix kaempferi. Classification (NCBI taxonomy): domain Eukaryota; kingdom Viridiplantae; phylum Streptophyta; class Pinopsida; order Pinales; family Pinaceae; genus Larix; species Larix kaempferi. The sequence continues at coordinate 6,850,283 of BSBM01000893.1, forward strand.
TCACAGGCGACCACAATCTTCCATAGCTTCCCTCTCAATTTTTTTGTAGCTCACATCCATATACACTACATCATTCTATCAGGCCCGCATCCGCGCGGTACCCACAACCTCCCCACACCCGATCTTTACTCGTGGGCATTCATCTTTAGAATTCCCTTTTCATTAATGAGCATCTTGATCCACACTTTTAGCGACAATAAATACCTTCCTCTGGGTCCCTTGAAAAATTTCCTTTCTGCATCGTTGTATGACTTAACTGTGTCAACAGCAAATTCAGTAATGTATCCTTCCAAAATGTTGTCGACCAAAATGTCGATAGCCCTTGAATATTTGTTGTTCACCCATTTCAACTGTTGGATCAGTTCTGGGGTCTAGTGTTCAGTCTCACCTCCTTGGAAATTCTTCTTCTGAAAATTTAGTTGTGTCAACCATTCGTATAGCAGTATAGGAAACTTGTGGAAGAATACTTAGTGGATATCAGAGTAGATGTACTTCTGCAACTAATCGGTTGTCGACCATCCAGGGTTCTGATTTTATTCCTCAGTAAATTCTCACGTCTTCTTATGGAACCATTCCATGATATTTGGCTTTTTCATATGCCATGGCATGTCCTCTTTCCTTTCGCACGAGGTTCCCAGCAACAAAACGATTTGTTGATGCAGTTCTGTCGACAGGGGTTCACTTCGCACTGCTGTCAACAAACATCGATACATACTCCCTTAAACATCGGCCCAGAAAGGTTTTACCCTTTCCAGCAACACCCGCAAAGTGAGTGAAGTCTCACCTGAGATGTCTAAGGGGGCTGCAGGAACCAAGTTCCTGCAATTGTAAGAAGACATGCATTATCTCACACTCATTCACAACATAAACCAGAGATTCACATTCGCATCAAACATCACATTATCGACCTATCAACCAAATCTACTTAAACATTATCTTCATTCGCATCAACACATTATGATCTCCCAGTTGACAATTTAAACAGATTATCAAAGCATGCTTAAGGAATTTGTGTTACATAGCATAACTATGATTTCATTGAAATATCAAACACTTAGATACTTGAATTCAATCATACTGCAACAAGACAAAGACAGATAGATATATAGCACTATCGGTCATTCTCATTATCCATCAAATTGTTCCTTACATCGCAGAATTATCCACAACACAAATCCAGTAGAACAAAAGAAGTGATTCAGATGCAAAACAATACTCTACAAAAGATAAAGATGCCAAAAGATAGCTAGATTCTCTTCATGCCCAAAGATATTCCCTTAGGCTTACAATCATACTCCTATTTATAGGCTCACTTGGCCATTACAAAATGGTCCAAATGACCCATTACTAACTAACTTAACCAAATGTTCCTTATTCATCAGCTTGTTTACACTTCGCGATTCGTCCTTTGTTCCTGTCGATGACCCTTTCGTCGCTTGGCGGTACCGCACTTGTGCGCTCTGGACTCATGCCAACATAACCCCATAACCTATTGGGTGTAGTTCATGGAGAAACTTACAAGAAAATGGGAGGCAAATAAAAAAAATAGGCATGTATTGGCTAAGTTTAATGCCTTAAATAAAACTAAGGGTGAGACTATTTTAGAATTCACCACAAGGTTCTGCAAGTTATATCACCTTATTCTAGATACATTCAAACATTCAGAAGTAGCTCCCATGCTTACATATTTAGTTGTTTTCGACTCTAAGTTTTATCTTCATCTAATGGACAAAAGTTTTGATGACCTAGAAACTTTGTTCGATGTTGCCTTAGAAGTGGAGGATAGCATACAAGCTACATTATGAATGTCCCCCTTTCATCATTCTCCCTTAGATTGCTGTAGAGCAATGATTTCAATCAAATTTGAAAATCATATTAAAGATAATACAAGCAATGAAAATGATAATCCACGACCTACATGGTATGAACAGAATGATCCACATGAGCTTCCCTCTTCTCTATTTAAAAGCATGATTGTATTAGAAAATTCTAATGTTTCTATAGAATATAAGAATCAAGAGAATGGAATTTTGTAACATACAAATTTTGAAGGTCATGAGTCTCTTGGTAAATCTTGGAACCCTTGTTATAATAGTATTGCTATTAAGAATAATTTTCAGGCTCCATCTCCTTTGGCTGAAAATGAACATGAAAGGGAAATAGATATTCCCATGAATTTTTCCATTTTTGGAGCACAAATAAGTAGATATTCAAAGTGTATAGGATCAAGAAGATAGTAGCGATGGAAAGGTTAAAAAAATAGCTTTGGAGGCTGCAAAGTATACAAATTTGGAACCCAACAGCAAATATGATTGTATTTTCACATGTACACCCAAGTCTACATGCATTGAAGATCAAATTTGTTATGAATATCTAATTACAGTGTGGATGGAAGAAACTTTCCACAAGGCAAAGCAATAAAGCAAGTGTTGAAAATGGGTAAATCTTGCATACTTGTCCTCTACTTATACTCATTTCCATTATGCCTTTGATATTGTTGGTTGTAGCTCTAATTTTGTTTATGCTTCAAGCAATTTTGGTCCCTCGTAGACACATTTTCCAACCATCAGAGATGCATTTCCTCATCCTTTGATCTACCGAACCCCAAGGTCATTCAGCACCTCATCATTGCTCTTCATGCATGTGTCTCATAGCCTTTTCAAATTACATACATGGTTGCATTGAAAGTGTCATGTCACCTAGTGGGCCCACTTTCTCGTTAGATTAGGTAAGTAGGATTTTAGTTTTCCTAGTTAACCCTAGCATTTCATTTTCAGATTTCCTAGTTTTGTTTTATTTTCCATTTGTTTTCCTGAAATAAGAGTTTTGAGAGGAAAATAATTTTGAATCCATGGCCCAATTGATAAAGCACTATTCTAATCACCCTATAGTTTTTATTGGATTCTTGGCCCCTCACAAGGAGGATCCATCCCATAGAAGGAGCCAATGTTTTTCTCCCATTTGTACCCCTACAAGAGTTAATCCAAACAGCCTAGATAATAAAAGGACATCAAGCACCAATGGTCATGATTGAAATTTACAAGACCTGTGAGGGAGATCTGGGTCATCACAGGGAGAACTAGCCAAGGGGATGACAAAGATGGTTTACTCCATCAATAAATCAAATTAAATCCTACACCTGTTCAAATTGAATCTAGAGAATCTGGACCGTTGAGAGGGTCGAGACTTGAAGTGTGGGTAAAAAGGGGTCTTACCCCATTAATGGATTAGATTGAATCCTGTTGTTTTCTTAGAAAATATATAAACCATGGATGGTTCTAAGTTGTGAAGTGGGGTTAGATAATTTCATTTCCCATCAACATTCAAGATTAGATATTTTCACTCTTGCAAAGAAAATCTGGACTGTTAATTGCTCTAATGTGTGGGCTTTCAATCTCAAGTGAAATTTACTGTCAACAGCTCATATTAGAAGGTGTGCTATGTTTGAAAATGAATCTCGACCATCGACGACATCAAGGAATGAGAGGGGGGTAAAAATGGGATTGCACCATCAACAATCGTGATTTGATCCACCCAAATTCTAAAATAAATCATGGTCGTTCATGGGATAAGAGTGTATGGATCGATAAGAAGGCCCCAGAATGAACAAAAATTTGTCACAGAAGTAACACCCATCAGAAAGCAAAGTCGGAACAGAGTAAGAGATCTGTCAAGATCGTCTCCCCAATGATTGTTGGGATACATTTGTACTGCCAACTCAAAAAAGGCTATAAATAACACCTGGAGGACATAAGTGCTCATTCATGAAGAGATGTAAATGATCTTGAAATCTTAAGATTCAGCGAAGCCTATCAAGGCAGTTTTTAGAGCCTTATTTTGAATTATACATAAAAGAAATCCGGCAGGAAGCATTCGTCAATTTCTCCATTGCTGAGCTTTGATTTGTAGACTTTTGGGGAATGAAACTAGACAATTTGGGCTTGGTATTCACAGCATGTCCAAGTACGTAAAGTTATCCAAGCCTTAGACACTGTGATCCGTGATTGTTTCAAATCCATTAAAGAAAGCCAAGGATTGTGCAGTGTTCCTTTTTCTCTTGGTTTCTTCTAGTTTATCCTTTATGTTAAATTTCCTCGTATGTTGTATCATAAAATCTCAAAATGATGAGGAAAAAAATTGATACCTCAAAATCGTCATCCAAATCCCTTTCCCACCATTATCACTTCTCAAACGTATCCTGGGCCTAAACATGACATTTTGTAGACTAATGGGCCCAGGTATATCCCCCTAATACTAAAATAACTGCTCAAAACCTAATAGGAGCATCCCTTGGAAAATTCTGAACTGATAGTTCCTCACCTAGACTAGTTAAAATATGGAAGTCTAAATTGGCTGAACATTTAGTCCTTGATGCATTCCCTTTCCCTGAATTCATACATCTATGTGTGCAAAATTACAACCCAACCATGGAAACTATCAATACTAGTAATGGCCAAATGGATCTCTTTGAAATTTCAACCTCTTCAATTGCTAAAATGTTAGGGACCACCCCTAATGGAGTGTCAATATCCATGGAAAGGTAAGCCGCTTTCAATGCAAAGTCATATTCTACCAAGAAAGAGAAAATATGAAAACAACTAATATGTAGTCAAAAGTCGCATCCAGTTCCCCTTGAACTCGCGAAAATAGCTAACTTATCACCCTCAGGAAGTTGCTTATGCTTTCACCTTCATATTTGGTAGGGACTGATGAGAATATAGACAAGGGGATGGTAGAAATGATTGATACATACACTTTTGATGGATCTCCTGAATTTAATTATGCAGAAGTTGTAGTAGCATAAATTAAGGCTCAGCTAGTGGGGTTTAATGAAACTGGAATATTCATATACTATTCCCATTTGGTGTACTTACTTATCTTTTACCAGTATCATCATTTTGAATACCTTGGTATTAATAGAATTGATTTGGAAAGTCTGTCAGAACATATGATTGGATTCCTTGGGTAAAGAAAGGACAAGAGTAAGGTGTCACCTAGACCCTCTTCATATCTCAATTTATGTACCGGGCCTTTTCTTTTATCACTCGAAGTAAGATTGAGTGCATACCTCAGGAAATTAGATCATACTTTCAACTAGGAGAGGAAATTAAGAGAAGAGATTGGTATTTAGTGGAATATTACATTGTATTTAGATTATATGGAACTGAAAATTCTCCCTACATATTGGCCAAGATACTCACCCCTAGGGATATTGTCCTTGAATACTTGAGGGAGACGGTGGAAGTATACAGTCTTCATTTTGTAAATTTCAAAAGGAAAGCAAGAACCAATTTCCCCGTGTTGATGGGAGGATATGCTATCAACATCAAGAAAGGCCTCAAGAAAGCCCTAGGTATCTTAGAAAAACTTGGTTTTCCAAAATATGTAGCCTGGAAATATGATATGTATTTCATAATCAGAAAATAGAAGGGAAGGAAAACCCCAAATCTGAATGACCATGAGTCCAAACTAGAGTGATAAAATTTGGAGAACATGGATACCTTTGAAGAGGTGGAAAGGATAATACTAGAGGGAGAAAACCCCAATGAAGCAATGATTCAAGCATTCCCTGAACCACCCCCAGAACACTCTAAATATCCACCTTATTTTACCTTCTACATACCAGAGGGAGAATTAGTAACTAAAGAATAGATCAAATTCCTAGCTCCCCTACAAAAAAGATATGATGAATACACAGGAGTACATGGCACCTCATATCAACGTAGAAGAGGATCTTGGTGGAAGATGCAGAAATACCTAGGAAAGGAAGAGGTTTCGTACAACACCATTATGGGAGATATCCAATTTGATTAACTGTATGAGGCACATCATGCTGATGATGAAGAGAGAATGAGAGATGTCCCCGAAGAACAAACACAAGTGACTCTTGTATCTAAAATTGAACACGATAGCAAAGATGAAGAAATATTAGTCTTCAATATTCCCATTCCATCACCTCCCAAAGAATTAGAACTTTACATAAAATATCTAGCAATCATGGTATCCATGGATTTTGACCCAGAACGAGGATTGCAGAAAAAAGGTCAAGGAAGTACAAAATTCATTCAACTTGAGAAAAGACCTTGGATGTTAGGCATTGGATCCGATGTATATTGGTCAACATGATAACATCAAGTGCCACTAGAAGTAGAGTATTCATAAATTCCGGGAGGAGTGAGAAACAATCCTATTGGGTAAGAACTCTCAAAACCATAAATACCCCCAGGATGGGAGCCAAAAAATCCAAAAGAGGAACACCATAAAAAGGATATTGAGATGCCCATGAAAAAAGAAGTCAATCAAGAAAAATAGACCCAGAGGTACTTAACGGGTAAAGAAAGTAGAAAATCAAAGGAGACATCACGTGACCCAGTTGTAATTTCAATTCAATCTCCAATCAAGGAGGAGGGTGGTCATTTGGAGGAGATAAACAAAAAACATGAAACTAGTGTAAGCTCGATTAAGGAAGAGAATACTCAAGAAGGAGAGAGTAATATTGTGAATACGGAATCTCAAGAAATAGAGTAGCCTCCAGAAGGGAGGAAAATAAAATCTAAGGGGAATCCCCAAGAAGAGCTCCAAATTAAAAATATTAAGGCAGGAGAAGTTACATTAGGTACAGAAGAAGAGAAGAACCAGGAAGAAGGGACCTTCAAAAGTTTGCAGGAGACTGGTCAACTACAGGAGAATCCTCATAAAGGATATGAAATCCCCATCCACCCTAGTAATAAATTTTTTGAATCTAATGAGTTGTTGTCTGTTATAATGACATGAAATATTATGAGAACTTTTTCTAGTTTCACAGTCCCATAAATGTCACAACAAGCGATTGGAAATGGAAGGATTGGATCAATTGAGGTCACTAGCCCTATCAAATTCTTGGAACAAGAACAGCATAGGAGAGCCAAAATTCCATAAATATTTCCCAACCCAGAATATTTGGACCCATGGGATAAAGCTAGCTCAATATCAAGGTTTGACCCTAGCAAAAATAAATTCAAAATAATTACAATGGAGTCCTTTGTTGATAAAGCATACAAATACCTACATCCCAATCAATGGAAGACATCACAGGTCATATTACATACTACAAATATACCCCCAGAAGATGAAATATCAATGGCATAGGGGTCAAACAATATAATATACATTAAATATGCTAAAGCTTCCATTGATCTAAGTAACTGCAATAGACAAAATGAAGCTCTAAAAACTAAGAATCCTTTTTTATTATCAAAGCAAGGAAAGGGACTCAAAATTCAACAAATTACTAGATATGTTGGCCCAAAAATATCGAAGGATCACATGTGAAGAACCTGCAACATTTAATTAATGAAAATACACGAGATAGTAGTAATAACAGAACTTAGAATCACTTTATTGATCGCAGGCCACTTCGAGGGGGAAACCTCCTTTGAGCAAGCTCAATACAAATAACTTCACGGTACCTTCATTGGTCTCAACATACACTTATATACTAATTCTATGCCCAATACTATGGGTCAATACCATGGGACATATAATACTACGGGACGAATTAGAAAGCATATGCGTCCAATACTATGGGTCAATACCATGGGATAATACAAACTATGGATCAACAAATACTATGGGACGACTTACAAAGCATATGCGTCCAACAACAATATACTAACAAAGTAAAGAGAAGGGTTGACACGGGTTCCTAAAATCCCCTCTCCCTTAGAAAAATCTTTGTCCTCAAAGATTTAGATGTGGAAATTGATGCAGAATCTATAGGAGTGGTTCCCCTTTAGCATCCTTGGCTTGCATTCCGGTCCACTGACGCCTTTTGAGTTTCAGGGAGGATTGCTTAGAAGGTTGTAGATGGAGAAGAACCATATCAGCTACATGAAAAGTGCGCTCAGAATAGTGTTGATCTGATTGTTGTTTCAGTCGAATTCTTGCCATGTGAATATTTTCCTACAGAATGAGAAGAATTTGATCGCGGTTTCGAATATCGAGTCAATTTCCTGAACTGGGGAGCTGCTGAGGGTGTATGGAAGAAGAACTAGCAGTGCCTGTCCATAGACTGCTTCATATGGTGTCCTTTTAGATGTGGTATTGTACCACTGGAGCGCTTCTAGTAAATCCATAGAAATAGTTTTCCAAATCTGTGGAGGTATGGGCAAGGGTTCGAGCAATCCCGAAAGGAGTGTCGTTTCACCCTTGTTGACTTGGAAAGTATCACATTCAACCACCATCTATTGAATTGTCATTTTCAGTCCCTACCAAAAGAAGTTACATTGTTCTCAGTCATACGTTTTGAGGAACCCAGAGTGCCCTGCCAATGAAGAAGCATGGAGTTCATAGAAGAGATAGCCTTGTTGAACAGATTGCAACCAATTTGGAACAAGCAGAGAAATAGTTGTAAGATAAAATAGGTCAGCAAATGTGCGAGAAGGAGCATCTGCCACCATATTGTCCATACCCTGCTTGTAAGTGAGCGCATAGGCATAAACTATGAGTTGGATAACCCATTCCAGGTGTGCTAGGGAGGAGACCTGTTATTCCAGGAAATTTCCAGACTCTGGAGATCAGTATTGATGCAGAAATAAGTCCCTAATAGGTATGGCTGGTAGTTGTGAACTCATCGGTCCTTGTAGTTGTGAACCCTTTATGTTCACCTTCCAAACTCCTATCATAGTTTGAGTTTTCCATTCCATGGAGGATTGAAGTGTTGGAGGATCAAGTGGATTGACCTAGATCTTGGTTCAGATTGGTTGCCGACAAGAGATCGTATCACATTGTACTTCTTCTTGTTTATTAATAGAAATACTCATGTTCTTATCCATTAATGTTGTAAATGTTGTTTATACTACATTGGGTTGCATTTACTTGTTATATCATGGGCCATTGCTATTGATGATGTTAATGTCGTTTATATATTATATGTACTTGTCGTATATTGGTTGTCAAGACTAATTTGCAGATTCAAGTGCATGGATTGAAAAGCTCCAACGGGGATCTACATCAAACGTTTGGATCGAGGTTGGTTATATTCTTCATTATCTTAGCATTGTCATTTATATAGCATAGCATTGAGAATTGAGTTGATTTCTAGTAGTCAGTTGTCTGTTGTGGTCTACCCCAAGCCATAGTGTGTTTTCTCCAATACAGAAATGGCGACCATACTGGGGAAAACATCCATTTTTGGGGATTTTTGAGCATTAGTCCTTAATTAGAGTTGTTGTTTGTCGGAGCTCTGTGTCACTGATTGGCCGTTGAGATACACTATAGAAAACTAGTTTTTTCTAAGCCATTGGACTCTTTATTTGCCCATTTGTCTTTCCTTACCCGCGGGTGAGCTTAGCTCTTCCCACGTACACCCGCCTCTGTTTACTCTACTACTCGCGGGTACCCGTAGGTATTCCTTCGACAGTAGCGTACAACTCCAGCTTTGGTTGATTTATGACTTTTGGTTGTTGCTGGGTTGGCTTTGAGTGTTGAGTCTTCTTTGGCCTTGTTCCTGACTATTCCAAGCCTTGTTTGTGACTAGAACTCCTCTTTTCTCTTGGTTTTGAGCCTCATTGGTTTTTACCCATTTTTAATTTGTAAGCTCATCCCATTGGCTGAGTCTTACTGTTTAGGATCTGCTAGGTTGTCTGAGTGATCTCCCTTTCATTTCTGTAACTGAATAGTGAGATTTTTCTTGCATTTTTCATTTTATTATATTGAAAAATATAAAAACATAGCTTTTCATTTTCCTTGTTTGTTTATAAGCGAAAATACAAAAATATTACTTTCATGTACTGCATTTTGCATTGAGTGCTTGTTGCTTTCATTTAGGTTCTGCTTGTGCATTGAAAATATAAAAGAGTTGCATTTTTTATTTCTAAACTGTTGGATTGATTTTGCATGTTAGTGGCATTGTTTTTATTGGATAGATGAGTCTAGAGTTTGACGATTTTGCATACTATTGAGTCATATACATCACTAGTTTCACGACCATATCCTTTGAGTAACCACAGCCATTAAAATTAATGCTTAATCTAAAATTGATTAGAACGATTTTATTTATAGGGTACACCAACTAGCATAGGTTTAGGTTCTTGGAATAGATCATTGTGAGTTAACAATCCAAGACTACTAGACGAAACATTATGTGTCTGACTAGGGAGTGGAGGAATCCATGGTATACATCGGTGTTCTTAGGAAGCTCTACTCAAACTAGAGTTAAGCACGAGGTCATGGGAGGTTGGTTGAAGAGATATCCCTCTGATACCGGCTGAACGTGGGAGATATTTCTAGGATTTGTTTATATCTGGGGACTCTTGGGGGATTTGACCCTCATTGAGTTTCAGGCTCAGCTACCCTGCCTATATGATGGATCCCACCTGCGACTGTCCCCCTGAGCATTGGTTATATTGCGGTGACCATAGTTTCCTTACCTAGGTATCACATAGGGTACTTGCAGTGGTTATGGTGTTTGTGTCCTAAGTCAGATAGAGATTGGACAGCACAGTTGTTTGTTGCCGAGGGTTATGGCCCTTTGCACACAATGAATCCTGGGTGTCTCTATAACTGATTATGATACCTCCGGCTATAGTTTGGGAGTCTCAAGCCTCTCCTAGGCAAGACATACCGGCTCTAGTGTCGGGAGCTCATTTACCCACTATGTTTGTCTGCTCTTGGTTGTAGTTTCTCTAGGTGTGTGCTTTTGATTTACTGTTTTTTATTGATAGTTGGCCTTTAGGGGATGTTTTGATTTTATATTCTCCCCAGAGATATCATGGCGCAGAGTCCTACTCTCCGTTGATCCCGTGGGTTGGCTGGTTTACAACCTGTCGAGATTTCACGTCGCGTTGCTAGGGGATGCCGACGAGATCCCTCTGAGTCTTCAGATTCTTACAAGACATACATCCTAGACGTCATGACTGCTGCACATTCTGATACTGAAGAAATACCTACGACTCCATCGGGTAGAGTCAAACATACTTCAGACACCCCTACTCCTCGTGAGGCATGGGGGGGTGATCCACCTGAGACCCAACGTAATTTGTTTGGTCCAGATCCAACCGAGGACGACCCATTTGATCCTTTGTTTCCACATAATTATATATATGGGATGCCTGAGTTACATGACGACACTGGTTCTATGGTCAACCTAACCGCATTCTCTTCTGGTATGCCTAATTATAGCACAGTTGATCCTTCCACTACGTTTGGTAGTCACGCCGGCACTAGCCATGGTGTTGGCCACACTGCACCCACTGGGGGAAATACCCTCGCTGGGGGCATCACGTTGTGTTAACAATCAAATTGACACCCTTAACTAAGTGACGGAGCAACATATGTTTACCATGCACCCGCGACAAGAAATTCATGACACAAGTTCAATCAGAGACGAATCCTCTCTGAGAAATGCATTAAAATGCATTAATCGTGTTTAAAACATCCTAAGTGGAGCAAAAAGCCTAAAAACTATTCAAAAGTGGGTTTTTCACTTGAAAATAATCAAAATTAGGAAAATGAATAATCCCACACTCAAAAGAGAAACCTAAGGCTCATTTCCCAATGCTATATAAGAAAGGCATGGGAGGCATGGTAAAGGGAGCAAAAAAGAGCAAAGGCATGCTGAGGAGATTCTGAAGGAAAAAGAAGAGCTCCAAGTATTCAAAAGCAAGGATGAAGGAAGGAGAATTTATGGCAAGGGAGGAAGATTCACACTAGGATTCCTGGTAATCATGTATCTTCTCCATTGTTTTAGCATGAATTGATTCAAGTTTCTACCATTTTAGTGTTGAATGTTTGCTTATCTTGCATGACTTTAATTCTGAAATGTTCTTAGATATTAATGAGTTTTGATTAATGAATCGAGATCTTAAGATGCCTGTGATAATCTTTTCATTTCTGACGTAGAGGCTCACCATCTCTTAGCAAAATAGTTAAGCTAGTGTAGACAAGTCCCTGCACTAAATATAGTTATCACGTTGTCCACTCACACACATAGTATGGAGACTGGTCATATTCCTCCTAACAATGCTAATGTTGGAAGACGACTGCCTCCTAGGGCTACCCAACCTAATAGGAACACTGTTCGCAACACGACTCGCCATCCAGCACCTAATACACATGCCGCTACTCGTCAACCCGGGACTACTTTCGCAAATGTTAATGCTCCTCCTAACCACGGGGTTGGACATACACCACACACTTTTGCGTCCACTGCCACCACTAGTAATTCCAATGTAGGAGGTGGGAATATATCCTATCCACATGGACATAACGCCACCATCCCTACTACTAGTAACACCAATGTTGGGGTTGGTAATAAATCTCATGCTTATGGTCACCACATGGCTGGTCATGCTAATCCTAATGCTGAGGGTGGGAACATACCTCACAATTATGGTCATTACAATTTGGTTCCCGCTACGAATAGTACGTATATGCCCCATGCTTATGGTGGAAACCCTTACTACAACACAGTCGGTGCTGGCGACCAGTATAACCCACCTTAGTATGGTTCCTAAAACTCTTATATACATGCTTAATCTCATACGGGTCAGGTCGGAGGAGGTTATCAACCCTACAGCCATGGTCAAGCTTATGGACTGTCAGGTCCTCATTATCAGCAATCTAATGCTCATGGTCAAGCCTTTGGTCCACTTTATAATTCGGTTCCGCTCAACCAAACTTTTATGGGAGCTTATAATCAAGCTTTCCATCCACAGCTCCCATTCCTTGCACGATTGAATCTTCTGGATCTTTCGAAGCTCACGAATGATCTAGTGTGTCACGACCCTAATTGGCCTCCGGTCCCTACCAAGCTCCCTTCGGACATTCCTAATTTTGAAGGGAAAGGTGGTGAGGACCAGGGTGATCATGTCACAACGTTTCACCTTTGGTGCTCCTCCAACTTGTTGAATCATGATTCCGTTAGATTACGACTATTTCAATACACCCTCATGGGGGCAGCTGCGAAGTGGTATGTTGAGTTGCCTGGAAACACTTATAAGGGTTTTAACGAGATCGCTTTGGTTTTCTTGGATCATTTCCAGTTGTCAGTTCACTATGATACTGGTACTGAACTTTTGTCTACCTTCCATCATAATAAGGCCACACATATTTCTGACCACGTTCAAGAGTGGCGTCGGCGGAAGAGGTTAGTGAAAGCCAACATTCCTCCAGAGTTCCTGTTGGAATGGTTCCTCAAGTCTCTACTCCCATACATTGCTAAGGATGTTTCGATGTCTGGCATTGTGACTGAGGAACAAGCCATCTTGAAAGTCCAGCAGTTAGACTTACTATACTCTCAGCCTGGCATTTTGTATAACATTATTCCTGACACACCGCGAACACGCCATGAGCCTCAATCAATTCCTGGACAGCATGTCGATGGCATCGTAGGATCTGTAAGCACTCGCCCTGTAGATTTGGTGGCTAATCAAATGCAAAATTTATCGCTAAACCAGTCTACTCCCAGACAGGTTCACACCTTGTCCACTTCCACCCCGTCGTCTGATGTACACAATGTGCAATTGACGAACCAATCAGGTAACCAGCAACCTAGTGGTAAGAAAAAGGGGAGAAACAACTGTAAGGGTGGAAACAATGGGAACAACAATAGCAATCACAATACCCCTCGTAAAGACAATGCCAACCCTCCTCGGGAAGGTGGAAATGCTGGTGAGGACCGTAAACCTAGGCGTAAGGTGAAGTTTCCTTGTAAGCTTTGCGGGGAAGATCATCTTACTCATTTATGTCCTCGAATCGAAGAAGCATCGAATCATTTGGCACAGAGCCCAACTATGTTAAAGGATCCCCTTCCTCATCATCAAAACATGGCTTCGCATGCTCCTACCACTAGTTATGGACCTATTGAGACGGCAACGTCTTCTTCCAATACCGGTGGTTATGGATGTGTGAATATGGTTCAATCGGAGGTTATTGTTGCCACTCCTCAACGCGATTATGGTGCACCACAACCTAATATGGGGAGTGAGCCTCCCCCTCCTCCTGATAATTCCTTGCATATCGAGAAGCCCTCTAATATGTCGCAGATACCAAAAGGTGTTCTTAAGCGCTATACGCATAATCCTAATGCTCGAGCCACCCATTACTACTCCATTGTGGAAGACTTGTGCCAAACTACGTGTGCCATGTCGGATCTTGAAGTTTTACAGGCCTGTCCTTCTCAAAAGCATGCTCTTTTGAGTGCGTTAGGAGTTCAGGATGGGGGAATTCCTACTGTTATCAAGTTCAACACTACTGATGTTCAACCTCGCTTACCTTACCATGTGGATTTTCAAATCCAGGTGGCATGCCTTCAGAATTTTGTCAAACGTACGATGGTTGACGAAGGTGCTTCCGCGTCAGTAATGTTGTTAACTTGTTGGAAAGCTCTAGGCTCTCATCCTCTACTCGTGTCTAGAACCATGCTCACTGCATTCGACGGTCGGTCATTTTAGCCGCATGGAATTATCCCCTCCCTTGTTGTCTGCTTGGGAGGTAAATCTGTGCCTATTGAAGTCGAGGTGGTTGATGCGCCCATCGACTACAACCTTTTACTGGGTCGGAATTGGATGTATGCTATGAAGGTTGTCACGTCTACTGTATTCAGAGTTATCTGCTTTCCTCACGAAGGTAAGATTGTGACCATCGATCAGTTGGATTTCGTTCATTCCCCTTCCACAGCATCCACGGGATCCATAGTCCCACAGGTTACTCATTCTCAGCCGGCAACTGGGAACATGGGTGTAGGTATGTACCCTTCATTAATGGGAACTTATGATTTTGCTGCACCTGTGAATTTTATTGGAACCATTACTGACGATGCGTCTCCTCCTTCACATAATATGTCATTCCGGACTTCCTATTTTAATGATCCATAGACTTTACCATCCACGAGTTCCACGTATGGAGACATTACGCATATTGGGATGTCTATGCCACTGTCTGTAGTTGAGCTTTCTTACCGGCATATTCAACAAGCCACTGTAGAACCGGATCTCTCTTCTTGTCAGACAGTCGAGGAAGATCCCGTTACGCTGCCAGTTTGGGCAGCCAACTTGTCCTGTTCACATGGATGCCTTGATGATACTCTACCTTCAGATGAAGATTTTATCGCGTCCATGCATGGTAATGACGAGCCTTGGGGGGATTCCTATCATATATCGCATTCCTTTCCCATCCTCGATCTTATTGAATGAGATGAGCCTATAATACAATCTGCCACCCATTTGGATTTGGATCCAGTCACAGTCTCATCCAGCTCTGGTTTGACATTTTAGTCTAACGAGTCTTTGAGCTCTCCTATAGATCCTCAAATCACCGCTCCTGAAGAGTTTTATTCTATTTCTAGAATTTCCAACTCCCGTGATGATGAATTTACTCTTGCAGATTCCTTCACATCCTTCAGCTTTGCTCTTCATTTTGATCCCTCAGGTATTGGTACTATGGCACCTTCATTTGTTAGCTCTACTTGCATGTTGTCTGAGGTTAACAATAGTGAAGTTGAAAATGTTTCTACCGCAGTGACTTGTATCATATTTTCCTTTACGTACGTTTTAGAGATGATTTTGGTACTTATGTTTCTTGGAGACAGGATTCTTACATGGACTTATACTTGTTTACTGGTCCTTTTTGACATTTTCTTCGGTCATCGCAGGCATATTCGGAACCTGGCATATAGGTTTAGGCCTCCCCATTGTTATGATGCATTTGAACCTTTTGTCATCTGAATTCGCAGACACCCCCTGAGTGTCCTTATCTTGCTCATGTTCCTTGCATTATGCATAGCTTTGCTCCATGCGCTTGGAACTAGTCTCTCATGTCCCTGACACTCGTCTGCTCCCATTACGAGCATTCTTCCATATCTCCTTTGAGCTCGTTAAAAACAGTAAGGAGGTCACGAGTTTACTTTTCCAGGCTCGTTAAACCTTTACGGAAAATATTTTTATAAAGAATTTTTAAATCCCTTGTTAGACTTTTTCAAATCAAACAAGATTTTCGAGTATGCTTGTCATTTCAGACTCGTTAAAGGATTTGAAGCAACATCCACTTAGGTATAAGTTTACCCCTTTTTCAGACCTTTGTGGATTAATTACAAAAAAGGTATACTCTAGTCATACGTGATTAGAAGAGTTCTTCTCTCATTATTTTACACTTTTTCGGGTGAGGAGACTAACTTTACAAAAAAGGACTCCCCTTTTATGTCAAGTTGTGATTGCATTGCACTATCCTGCTTGTCGCTTGAGCCTTGTGTCGGCCCCCACTTACTCACTTATTAGCCATGTGCCTGAGCACTTTACCTTCCGAGCCAAGCAGAGCCTTAATTTATCTTTCCCAGCTTGATGACCCTTTACCCTGAGGGAACATTCCCCCGAGTGTCCACATCCTGCACATGCTTCCTGCATTGATCATGTAAAATTAGTCACAGCAAATCTAATGAACAAGTAAATCAATCACAACAAATGAATATAGAAAATATGGTGTAAAACTGTGCAAAACATGCAGCAGTGCTCAATATCCCAGAAAGGGTGAATGAATTACAATAGAATACAATTACTGTCAATGAGCAATTCGAATTGACTAATTAGGCCATTCGAATCACTGAATGGAGTAGCTTGACTCCAACTAGGAGTCCTCATCATCAATCGGTGGTGGTCATTAATGCACAAGAACCAGTCATCCAGGTGTCAATCTGAGTCTAACTGAGTGTGTCATGTGTAACTGAAGTGTGTAGCACTGATTAAGGGAAGGAGGCTCAGTGGGGGGCGCATGGGAGACTAACTGAAATCAGAACAAGTCATCTAGTCAAACTGGAGGTCCAACAGAAGTGAAACAGTCAGTCGGGAGTGAAACTAGCCTTAAATCAGGGAGAATCGGAGCTAACTGAATGTAACTGAAGTGGAACTGCAGTGGTAGGTGAACAAGTGTGCCCTTCTCTAGCAGTAGGTGAGAAGTGGGCGCCTTTCAGCCTAGGAGGGATAAAACTCTGAAGGAAGTGGCTCCCAGGTGCTAGAATAAGGTGGCTAAGGTGCTGGAGGCATCAAACTGGTGACTGGGATGCATGCAAAGTGCATGCAAACCCTAGAATTTGCATGCAAACCCTAATTGCATGCAAGATCCTGAAAAAGATGATGTGGATATCCGAACACCCCCCCTCAAGCTAGACTATGATGTGCAAAAAAAAATGTGGGGCCATGGTAACTAAGACCAAAGGTCACCCCAATACAATAATCCAAAAACTAATAACAGTCAATAAACCGAGGAAATGGGGAAAACCTCATGGGAAAAATACCCCCCCTCAAAATAGACTGTAGTACACCAAAAGATTTAACTGCTCCAAAATCAAGTAGATATGTCTGGAGGTATCTTACTCTTGGGAGTAAATGGATCATGCTCCAAAAACATGTGCTTCAATTCTCCATCAGTGGATGCAAGCGAATGTGGAGACTTTAAGAACTTGCTCTTCATACCGAAAAAGGTGAGAACAAATCTGAAAATATGAGGATGATCCTGGAACCTATGATTCGAACCAAGTGAGGTAGGAATAGCTCCAATCGGATCAAATAGATCTTCAAACTTGAACTTCTTATCAATAGAAGTTAAATCAGCTCCAAAAATAGATGAATGGTTTCTTGATATCTCCTTTGAACCAACAAGGGTGAGATCAAAACCAAAATCAGCAAAAAGTGCATGAGAATTGAACTCAAGCGAATGGTAGTGCTCTTCATCTTCATTAAAACTCTGAGAAACTTTGCAAATGATAGAACATAAGTTTATAGAAGGCATGCAATCAAGGAGGGCGAATGCTTCACCTCCAATATCATATTTTACCTCCAAAACATCAAGTAGATCATTATTCTGCATGCCGACAAACTCATGTGAAAGAGAGGATTCAAGAACCTCTTCAGAATCTAGAGTATGAGCTTGTTTATCTTGCTCAGAATTCGAAATAGAAGACTTTGAGAGAATGTGTGTTGAATCTACAGTTTCTTCTTCATCTTGAAAAATTGTTGAGGCCAACACATGATCGGAAAGAACACATAAGGAGATCTCACTGGGCTTGTTCTCCAAAAGGCTAGCATGATCCTCTTCTTCCTGCTTTCCAAATTATCTGTCAAGTTGGACCCATAGATCACTTGGATTTTCAGCAGTATTACTGAGGTAGCGCATACAAGGAGACATAGCAAGACACATTGTTCCAAAAGCTCTGTCACAATCATTGAGCCAATCATTCTCCTCTTCATCGGAATCAAAATCTCTTGTATTACCAATGCACATATCAAAAAGACATTGTCTCTTCAAGAATGCAATCATCTTTGGTTTCCATTCATCATAGTTGAATGGAGTAAGAATATTTTGTGAAGAAGAAGTCTCCATCTTTGCATTAGCGAATGCACATGGAGGAAGTAAGAAACCTGCAAATCACACACAATCAAACACTATGTTTTCAGCCTTGCATGCACATGAGCGAATGCACATGAGATTTTTGCATGCCGCTGCTGAAATATATTGGTGAGCAATTCACTCAATCTTCATGTAGAACACCTGCAGCAAAGAAATCTTGTCCCTGCCATGGCTCTGATACCATGTAAAATTAGTCACAGCAGATCTAATGAACAAGTAAATCAATCACAACAGTCATATATAGAAAATATGGTGTAAAACTATGCAAAACATGCAGCAGTGCTTAATATCCCAGAAAGGGTGAATGAATTACAATAGAATACAATTACTGTCAATAAGCAATTCGAATTGACTAAGTAGGCCATTCGAATCACTGAATGGAGTAGCTTGACTCCAACTAGGAGTCCTCATAATCAATCGGTGGTGGTCATCAATGCACAAGAACCAGTCATCCAGGTGTCAATCTGAGTCTAACTGAGTGTGTCATGTGTAACTGAAGTGTGTAGCACTGATTAAGGGAAGGAGGCTCAGTGGGGGGCGCATGGGAGACTAACTGAAGTCAGAACAAGTCATCTAGTCAAACTGGAGGTCCAACGGAAGTGAAACAGTCAATCGGGAGTGAAACTAGCCTTAAATCAGGGAGAATCGGAGCTAACTGAATGCAACTAAAGTGGAATTGCAGTGGTAGGTGAACAAGTGCGCCCTTCTCTGGCAGTAGGTGAGAAGTGGGCGCCTTTCAGCCTAGGAGGGATAAAACTCTGAAGGAAGTGGCTCCCGGATGCTAGAATAAGGTGGCTAAGGTGCTGGATGCATCAAACTGGTGACTGGGATGCATGCAAAGTGCATGCAAGTGCATGCAAACCCTAGAATTTGCATGCAAACCCTAATTGCATGCAAGATCCTGAAAAACATTATGTGGATATCCGAAAAGATCATAGGTATGTTCCACTGCTTGGGACTAGTATGCTCGCTATTTGACACTCGTTCCCTCACTTGTTGTACTATAAGCAATTTTATTCTTTTTCAAGCTTTCTCAAATATGAAAAAGACCATAAAAATCAAATATTCCAAAAATCCGGACGGGATTATGGTTTCTACTTCTTGTTGGTAGCTATTGTGTCTCCTTTGAACAGAGCATTCATTCCACTCCACACATTATGAGTCGGGACTATAGTTGGACTTTAGGAGCTGCACTAGTTTCTCAGTTTACTCCACCAATTGGTTAAGCTTCCAGTCATTACGATGCCCTTCGTGATGCCTCCTACATTGCACAATTTATATTGAGTCTATGCTGTCTGAGGCTATCCATATACTCGTGCTCTTGTTCAAAGGAAGTCCTGAAATGAGAGTCGGCCACTCCTCAGATCTCTTGACTATTGCATGTCGGCCATCCTTATTGAGTCAGTCTGTTTCACCTAAGTTCTTCCGAATCTTTGAGCATAGCTAGTACCTCATGCTGGTTGATGGGGGATGCTTTAATTCCCTCCTTCCAGCAAGTCTCGTTCCTTCGACTTCAACCCATTTATTCTGGAACTTGAGGCTTAGAGTTCGGTTGAGTACCTTGAGGCTTGCAATCATTAGTGGCAGGTTATCTCTCCATCGACAATTTTGTGAATACATCAATGTCCCTTGATCGATGGATTCATCCTAGTGTTTGACTTCAACTCATCTATTCACACTCTGATGATTGTGCTCTGTGCCTTGATGCCCATTTTCATTATTGGTGGGTTATCTCGCGTCTATTAACAGTATACATCATTGACCGGTAATCAGACGATGTCACATCAGGTTTGACTTCAACTCCTTTATTCACTTGATGGGACTTGCACCATCGAAGACTTGTGTAGAAGACCCCAGGCGATAGTGGCATTTAGTATGCTACTTATGACAATGACTTTACATCTGAGATATCACCTCTCAGATATAAGCAGTTTGTACCTCCAGTTTGCACCAGTTGTTTCCTTTTCAGCAGGAGACCATATCTTACTGCAGAGAGATCATGGCTATGATCACTTGTGACATGTATTTTCTATGTATTGCCTATTCATGACCATTGTATCAGATTGTTGTACTACCGACATGTATTCAGAGATACTATTGTACTATGACGAGTGAGCTTCTCTTTCCACTTGTGTCTCCATCACTCCACTTCTGAGATATTTTTATAATGTATTTTGGCCATCGTAGCATTAGTCTCTGACCTCACACATTAGGGGGCATCTGTTACAACGTAATTTTCCACCTTGTGGGAATCAGCACTCTTTGGCCTAGAGGATCCATTTAACTGACTCAGAACCACTTTATATCCTTCAGACACTATTTTTCCCTATTTTTTGCTGTGTACGCTTGCCGCATCATTACAGTGGGCGTACCCACGAGTTGCATCACTATAGCCTGCGGGTAGCATGTAAAATGGTAAAAATCACTAGTTTATTCCTTTTTACTCCCAAAAAGCCGTCATTGGGTGACCTTTGACCCTCCATCTTCCCAAGAAACGCCTCGATGTGTCCTTTCACTTACCTTTGAGAGGACTATATATTGAGCACATATGGCTTATGGATGGGAGGAAAAAGAAGAGCAAGAGAACTCTAGTGGATTTTTGCCCTATCTTAAGTCTACACTCATTGATCCTTGTAGTTGTGAACCCTTTATGTTCACCTTCCAAACTCCTATCATAGTTTGAGTTTGCCATTCCATGGAGGATTGAAGTGGTGGAGGCACAAGTGGATTGACCTAGATCTTGGTTCAGATTGGTTGTCGGCAAGAGGTCGTATCACATTGTACTTCTTCTTGTTTATTAATAGAAATACTCATATTCTCGTCCATTAATGTTGTAAATGTTGTTTATACTACATTGGGTTTCATTTACTTGTTATATCATGGGCCATTGATATTGATGATTTGAATGTCGTTTATATATTACATGTACTTGTTGTATATTGGCTGTCAAGACTAATTTGCAGATTCAAGTGCACGGATTGAAAAGCTCCAACGGGGATCTACATCAAACGTTTGGATCGAGGTTGGTTATATTCTTCATTATCTTAGCATTGTCATTTATATAGAATAGCATTGAGAATTGAGTTGATTTCTGGTAGTCAACTGTCTGTTGTGGTCTACCCCAAGCCATAGTGAGTTTTCTCCAATACAAGAAGCAGAAATAGGAAATGAAAATAGATATGGACCCCGTATGCTCATCTTCCTAACGATTCAGGGGATTCACTCAGCCACCAATGTTGTTTGACGGCTTGGGTATTGAGGAAGTACCCCCTCACTCCACGGCTCAGGTAAAACTGATAACTTCTTTGCCACAAACGACAGCTCTTGGCTTACCTCACGGGTGGAAACTAGTCAATCAGGTAGGGGTCGTTTCCCTTTTCACTGGCAGGTCCTCTCAATGGGATAGCTACTTTGGGGTTCCTGTGGTACTCCTCACAATGCGTTTTAGGGCTTATGCCCAAGTACTTCCCACAGTTAAGCGGATAGGTATTATTCCCAAATTCGAACCTGCAATAGATGCGAAAAAAAAAAATTAGCTGAAATTTCACCCAACGAGCCCAAGAAAGTGCTCTGATACCAAATGTGAAGAACCTACAACAATTAATTAACGAAAATACATGAGATAACAGTAATAACAGAACTCAGAATCACTTTATTGATCGCAGGCCACTTTGAGGGGGAAACCTCCTTTGAGCAAGCTCAATACAAATAACTTCATGGTACCTTCATTCGCCTCAACAAATACTTATATATTAAGTCTATGCCCAATACTATGGGTCAATACCATGGGACATATAATACTACGAGACGACTTACGAAGCATATGCATCCAATACTATGGGTCAATACCATGGGCTAATACAAACTATGGATCAACAAATACTACGGGACGACTTACAAAGCATATGCATCCAACAACAATATACTAACAAAGTAAAGAGAAGGGTTGACACGGGTTCCTAACATCAAATATTTAGAAAACTCCCAAAATATTCAAGCATTTCCAACGACTCTCCAGATAATGACAGAATATCGGTACACACAAGATGAGTTTGAATTTTTGAGAGGATAAAATGCATCTTTGATCGCCGGAAAATAAGTAAATGGGGGAAGGATTAAAGATCTTGTACAATTAGAGGATAATTAAAAGGAGCTGAAAATTAAATTAGATGAGGCTACCGTGCAGCTTGATTTCTTTAGAATAAACTAGTTGAAGAAAGGAAAAAGCTAGAATTGCCATCTGCTGCCGTTTAGAGCACAAGTCAAGAAGAAGAGATAAATATCCTATGGAAAAGGTTAAATAAAAAAGAGTGGGAACAAAGTGAATGGAAAGCTAAAGCATCTAATAGTTGTATGGATATTTTTAGATTGCAGGAGCTCGTAGAAAATAAAGATGAAAATATCAGAAAACAGGTAGCCAAGTTAAGCTCAACAAAATAGAAATTTTATGACTTAAACAAGCAAATAGTTGGATATAAATTGCAAGTGGATGAATTACGATTAAAACATGAAGGTTCCATGACAGAGGCCTTGATAGTGGAAAAGTTGACAAGGATCAAGCAGTTTTTGTGGAAGCACGTCTTTGAGGATTTGCTTAAAATCCAAGCTCATGTACAATTTGTCTTAAGTTTGTATAAAATTTAGAATCGATTGGGTATTTGGAAATGAATAAAGAGACATTTAGAATAAATGTCAGGTGGATAAAATAGCAAAACAGTGGTAAACAAATTGAACCTAGAGCAAGTATAGTTGTTGGAGCCTAGGCCGCAGCTATGGTAAAGCTGCGAATTTTGAGGAAAAAGCACAAGTATTGAAGGGAAAGTGCTAAATTTTGAATAAGCACCAATTTTTGGGCAGAAGTAAACGGTGCGCAGTACGGTGCCAGATGGATGAGCTCAGCGCAGATTACAGACCAAAAATCGCAGAGCTCGCGCGCACATGTCAAAGGAGAATGAATGTGGCTGAGTAGAAAGCTCAACTACCACAATAAATGAAGTGAAGGAATAGAGGGCTCAGCTACCCTCATTAAGGCTAAGTACAGAAGTTATGGTTTCTCTGATCAAGGAGGAGCAACGGACCAAAGCATTGAAGGTGAAGGACAAAGAACAGTGAACGATGAAGTGGCGCCCATACCCGCAATCTGCGCCGAAAGTCATGAAACCTGCAGAAAACGGCGACGTGACTGCAAGCGGCGCCTACAGTACACCTAGCCATGTCCGTGGTTAGGGTTTTTGGGGATTACTGCTGGGAAAGGCCCACAGTTTTGTAAAGGTGCGACCCTCAGGGCCACCTATATATATGTGTAATTGAAAAGGAAGAAGGTTAGCTAGCTGGTTGAGACATGTTAGTTAGTCAGCCAGCCATTAGATGTTTTAGACATAAGAAGGGTTGATTGTTTTCTATTGTGTTGTTAGAAGACAAGAGTTAGAATTGGATAGCTGTGAAGCTAATTCCTGAGTTGCAGACAATCTGAGTCGACGTCTGAACCATTGTAATCTCTGTAGAGGAAGAGACTAGATCTAAGAGAAGGGCTCCCAGCTGTGTGCGTGGAGTTTCCTGGAAAGATCTAAGGTTGCAGCTATGTGCGCAGCATATTGTGTAATTCCATTTCTGATTAATATAAGATACACTTCCTGTGGACGTGGTTTCCCCGTGGAGGTGAACTACCTAAGTCTCGATGTTATGATGCTGTGTTGTGTGATTGCATGTTTTAGTTCACTATCTGTGTATACATGAACATTGCGTTATCATTATGAATATGTTAAGTAAGTTCTCAAAGCTTCCTTGGTAGTTATAATCGATTAAGTGTCGAAGGAATCTGTAGAACGCTGTCGCTGCAATGAATGAGGAGTGTGTTATTGCGATGTGTCGCAGGGCCAAAAACGGCACAGTATTGGACGCATAGGAGAATCGCCTCGTGCGCCGGAGCAGGGGATACCGCGCAGCTGGGCTGGTAAGTGCGAACTTCAGCGCTGTTGCACTGAGAAGTCGACGAAAGAGTAAGACTTCCGCTTTGAGGAATCCTCTCAAGAGATAGAGAGGGAGAAGATCGCAGTCTCTGCGTTGCCTAGGTTAAGGAAGCCCGATTCCTTATCCCCCCATAGCCACTTCGGGTGAGACCTCGAGTTGTTGCGTAGCTCGTTGCCGAGAGGGCCAGTGCACCAAGGGTTTTTGTTGCTACGCCTTATTAAAACCCGGGTTTGTCCAAAAAGCAACCAACAAATGGTTTCGTTGCCTTGAGACTTATTATTCTGGCGACGTGCGAGATTGATGCACAACCTAGAGAAAGAGGAAGCCAACAAATGGTTCCATTGCCCTAAGACTTGTCATTCCCGTGACGTGTGAAATACTGTTGAAGCCAACAAATGGTTCTATTGCCTTATGACTTGTGGATCCAACAAATGCTTCCATTGCCGACTTTGACCCTATTACCTTGAAGGCAATGTGCTACTGGAATCCTACAGCTAAAGAAATTCAAGACTGGTTGTATTTAAAGGCTAGAGAGTTCGCTTAACGAAAAAATAGAAGCTATAAGCTTCAGACAGAAGACTGGTTGCAGAAGCATATTTATACTGACCTTCACGAAATTTTCTTTGTCACATTTGCACTTGAGTTGCATGCGTGGATAGCTAAGTTAGCAGATACTAGACCCACTGTGCATGTTGATCGACCCATCGCTTGGACGCCTGAGCTCGTCAGCAGTTTGAAGCGGGTAGATAATTCTGTGTCCCGCGCAGTAGACTTTTGGTTGAACAGTCTGCTGGAAGGATTCATCACTGAGTTTGCAGTAGACACGAGAAAGAGTTTCAGCGAAGCTGAGAGGATTTTCTTCAAAGCACACAGAGGTAAGTTCTTAAATTCTCTGAACTTATGGATTAAAATGCTTCTGTATGAAAAAGGAAAACTATGCATAGCTTCCAATGAATAGCATAGACAAGTAATGTCCGCAGATTCTGATAGTGATCCTGAACTTATTGGTTGCACTCGTAGTGGAAAATGGTATAAAGTAGGCCTTGACCAACATTCTTTTGAGTCTAGCCCAGAAGATAGTCAAGTTCCTAGAGTGAGACATATAGAGAGACAAGGGAGTGCTCATATCCCTTATCACCCTTTTACACCACAAAAGCCAAATGGGGCTCAGTATAACCCCGCAGTAACACCTTCTAGTAGCCCGCACGGTACTTCTAGTACCTTAGTTCCACCTTTGTTTAACCATCCCGGAGGTAGTGCTACAGCACCTCCACCTCAACCTAGCGCAAGAAGGATGGGTGATGACATGAAGCTACCAACTTTTATAGGAACAGGGATAGAAGACCCTGAGCAGCACTGGTTCCTATGTGAAGCCATTTGGACAATTAAGCAAATTAATGATGATGCTGTTAAACTGGTTTAGTTAGCAACCACACTAAGAGAAAGAGCCTTAACGTGGTTCATGAAATACTCAGCAACACAGAATAGGATGCTTGCTGATGTCAGAAATGCTATGATTAGAGAATTCAAGAAACCTAAATCAGAATCATAGTGTATAACCGAGCTCAAAGACATAAAACAGTTACCTACAGAGTCAGTATGGGACTTTGACCAGAAGTTCAAAGCCTTGATAGATCAAGTAAGCTTTGAGTTTCAATCGCAGCAACATAAGGAATGGTTTATTGCTGCGCTGCTTCCACACATTAGACTTCCTCTTATGCAATAGAATCTTACTACTCAGGAACAAGCTCTAGAGATGGCTATGAAACTAGAAGCTTCACCAATTGCTGGAACAAGCAACGATGTTGCGCAGTTGCAGAACCAATTAGCAAACTTAACCTTGCAAGTGCATGATATTAAGAAAGGCAAGGAAGTTAAAGAAGAAATTTGGTGTACAAAATGTAAAGCACAAGGTCATTCAAAGGACCATTGTCCCGTTTTCATAGAGTATATTGCAACTGGAGCACCTAACCCTTTACCACAAGCTCAGGGGCCTTGGTGTGAAATCTGTAGAACTAGAGGTCACAGACCACAAGAAAGTCACTTGTTACAGAAATATGTACAAACTCCAAAGAATCTATATTGCAATTTCTGTAAATCAGTAGGCCATGATGAGAACAATTGCAGAGCATATGACCTTATGATGGAAAGAAAACATGATATTTATAGAGTACAGTCAGAGGCACAAGGGCCCACAGCAGGTCCACAGTACGACCAAACCCGCGAAGGCCGAGGAGGAAATTATAGAGTTCGCGGACGCGCAGTAGGTTTTGGTTGAGGAAGAGGACAAATCACTTGTTATAATTGTGAAGCTCAAGGTCATTTTTCAAGGGATTGCCAAAACCCTACAACCATCTGCAGATACTGTAAATCTTATGATCATATCATTGAAGAATGCCCTCAGTTGATGGCTAAGATGCAAGCAAAGACGCCACAGGTCAATCAGAATATTCAGTTGATTGGAGCAGAAAAAAGAGAACCAGATCCTACAGTTAATATAGTAACATGCAGTGGAGCAACCACTGGTGCGCCAGAGATGGGAACTAGAAAGCAAGCGACGCAATGGGTGCGTCGCGCTAATATTAAACCAGCTCCGCTCGACCTGCAGAAGCAAAAAGAAGCATTCAAGCAAGCTCAAGAGTATTTCTCAGATCCGAGAGCTTCAAGTTCTGTCGCAATTACGCATAATGATATCAGATCGCAAGTGCTAAGACAAGAGAACCTGGTGCAAGAACAAGCCACTACATCTGGAAGGCTTGATGATGAGGATGCACTAGGCAGTGTCCATGCCTTCCTGAGAAACTGCTTAAAGTTGTTGCACAATGAAAAAGCAACCATGGAACTTCAACACCTATTGGATAAGTGTCAACAATCTGCTTTGATGAATACACTGCAGCGTGTTGTTCACCAGATTGGGAGTCATACTAGAACTGGAAAAGAGATGAGGCTCACAGCGCAGATTGGAGCATTTGAAATGGATGAAGTCATTTTGGATTTGGGATCAGAAGTTAATGTTCTCACCATGCAGACATGGGAATAGATGGGTAGCCCTCAGCTTACAAGATCTCCTATCCAGCTAAGACTTGCGAATCAGCAACGAGTCTCTCCATTGGGAAGATTACCCAATGTACCTATTGGTATTGAGGGAGTAAGAAGCTCTGCATATTTTGAAGTAATCAAAATTCTAGATGATAGTAGACCTTACCCAGCACTTTTAGGCATAGACTGGGCATTTGATAATTTGGCTGTCATTAATTTGAAGAAAAGACAAATGACCTTTGAGGATGACCAGATTAGGGTCATTGCACCGCTTGATCCCATTCAAGGACCAAGGTATATTGAACCCATTAGAGCAGAAGAAGAAGTGTGCCACATGGAAATTTTGTATCAGATGACTGGTAGTCATAGTGACTATGTCAATCCCACAGCAGACGGCCATATCAGTTGGCGATGCGATAGCTCGTGCACATTAGATTCAGAAGCAGGACTGGAAAACTGGCAGAATCGCCTACATGAGGTTTCTGCAAGGCGTTGCGCCATGATGACTAAATCCATTCGATGAATTGGCACAGAATTGAATGACACTCCAATTTTTGATGGTTTAACTGAAGTAAGTGAATTCATACATACATATGAACAACAGATCCCAGATGAGCAGCGCATACAAGCATTGGATATAGCACTGCGTGCTACACCCGCAAGATGGTGGGGTGCGCATAAAGAATATATTCACACATGGCAAAACTGTCGCGGATTGATACTGCGCAGATTTCAGGAAACTACAGCAAAAGTGTTGCACAAATATGATGGACAGAGTGACCCCAGGTCACATGTTGAAGCATGTATTCAGCAATGGTCACATATTCCAGAAGATGAGTGGGTTCACCTATTCATCCACACGTTGGATACGGTTCCAAAGAACTGGTACACTGAAACAGAATTGCGCAGAGGCACTGTTACTTGGCCTCTTATGATAGAAAGTTTTCAACTTACCTTCAGCTTTGAGTCAGAACATCCAAGCATCGACCATGCTTTAAAGTGTATTAAAAAGAAGGTATTTGAACAATGTCCATTACCAGAATATTCCCAACCAGATTGGGCTGTCCAGATGGAACATGCCCTGGAATGCTATAATTTCACCACTGGAGAAGAGGAAGATGATCCTTGCAACATCAATATTCCAGAATCAGAAGGGACGCGCAATGTTGGAGGTCCTCAGCTTGATATCCCTGCCATTACAGAACACATCAAGCTCAAAAAGATTAACATTGGTACAGAAGCTGAACCCAAGTTTGCTTCTATAGGAGATTATTGGGATGATGAAACTGTTGGCCATATTTCAGATTTATTACGTGACTACCAAGATATCTTTCCTACCAAGTTCACAGAAATGAAAGGCATCCTAGGAGATTTAGGAGTGATGCGCATACCTCTGAAAGCATACGCCAAGCTAGTAAAATAGCGCCTGTACAGGTTGAACCCGCGATATAAAGAAAAGGTTAGAGAAGAAATTGATAAAATGCTCACAGCATGTATTATTGAGCCCGTAGAGGAAAGTGATTGGATAATTCCTATGGTGGTACAAGAGAAGAAGACAAAAGGAGAAATAAGAATCTACGTGGACTTGCGCAAGCTGAACGACGCATCAGCGCATGATCCATTTACAGACGAAGTGCTTGATAATGTTGGAGGACAAGAGGCTTACTCCTTCACTGATGGCTTTTCGGGATACCATCAGATCAGAATCCATCCGGAAGACTTCCATAAGACCACTTTTGCGACTAAATGGGGCTCATTCCAGTATACGATAATTCCCTTTGGTCTTAAAAACGCACCTGCTATCTTCTCTAGGGTCCTTGTTGCTG
The DNA here is from genome assembly GCA_027924585.1 of Larix kaempferi. NCBI lineage: Eukaryota > Viridiplantae > Streptophyta > Pinopsida > Pinales > Pinaceae > Larix > Larix kaempferi. The sequence goes on from BSBM01000893.1 coordinate 6,879,496, forward strand.
TTTTCAAAGAATTCATTCATAAGTTTCTAGAAGTCTATTTTGATGACTGGACTGTATTCGGTTTATTAAAGAACCATATAGGGAACCTGCACATGATGTTAGAAAAATGTAGACAGTATCAGATTTCCCTAAACTTGAAAAAATGTATCTTCTGTGCTCCTTTTGGTATTTTATTGGGACATATTGTATGCAGACAAGGACTCCTAATGGATCCTGCGAAGGTTGCCATCATTGCTAATTTACCTGCGCCCAACTCAGTCAAACAATTGCGCACTACATTGGGACATACAGGGTACTATAGAAAATTTATCAAAGGTTATGCAAAGATCACTGCACCTATGGAAAGATTGCTGAAAAAGGATTCAAAATTCCAATGGACAGAAGAATGCCAACAGAGCTTGGATACACTTAAAGAAAAGATGATCACTGCGCCTATTCTAGTTTTCCCATACTGGAGAAAACCCTTTCATGTTCATGTAGATGCTTCTTCCATAGCATTGGGGGTTGTGCTTACACAACCGGGAGAAGGAGGTATTGATCACCCCATTTCTTACTCTAGCAGAAAGTTGTCCACAACCAAGAAGAACTACACCACTACAGAAAGAGAAGGACTAGCTATGGTGTATGCCTTACAGAAGTTCAAACACTACCTATTGGGCGCACATTTTAAAATGTATACTGACCATTCTGCTTTGAAATACTTGGTCAATAAGCCAGTGTTAGGGGGAAGAATTTGCAGATGGCTACTGCTCTTCCAGGAGTATGATTTTGAGGTTATTGTGAAGCCAGGTAGATTGAATGCAGGACCTGACCAATTATCTAGGCTAGAGTCAGGGGAGGAACCTACAAACTTGGAGTACAATCTTCCCGATGCGCAGTTGTTTTCTGTTCAAGCAGCCGATGAATATTATTCTGATATTCTTGAATTTCTCACTACCGGGCAAGCGCCAGTTGATTTTACAATCCAGCAGAAGAAGCAACTTGTTTTCAAATCCGCAGACTTCACTTTGATAGTAGTCCAGCTCTATAAGTTGGGCCCCGATGAAGTCTTGCGCAGATGCATTTTACCGCACGAGAAGAACTCCATCATCGCAGAAGCGCACTCAGGTACCGCAGGAGGCCATTTCACAGGAAAGCCGACTGCACAGAAGATCTTAGCCGCAGGTCTTTGGTGGCCAACATTGCACAAGGATACTAAGGAATTCTGCAAGTGTTGCGATGTGTGCCAGCGAACAGGAAAACCCTCAAGAAGAGATGAAATGCCGCTAAGACCCCAGATAACACTGCGTGCTTTTGATAAATGGGCCATTGATTTTGTAGGACCTATCAACCCACCAGGAAAGAGAACCGGCGCAAGATACATCATTACAGCTATTGAATACCTCACCAGATGGGCTGAGGAAAAGCCAGTTAAGAACTGCGACGCTGTCACTGCCGCGCAGTTCATTTTTGAGAACATTATCACTAGATTTGGATGTCCACTAATTCTAATGAGTGATCAAGGTACACATTTCCTGAATGAGACTATAGAGGCTCTTACCGAAGAATTCCACATTAGTCACCATAAGAGTACACCCTACCACCCTCAAGCTAATGGTATGGTGGAGGCATTCAATAAGATTCTCGAGAATGCCCTGACGAAGCTCTATAATCAACAAAGAGATGATTGGGACCTTAGAGTCACAGCTGTATTATGGGCTTACAGAACCACATGCAAGAAACTAATAGGTCACACACCTTTCAGTTTGGTGTATGGACAAGAAGCAGTTATGCCCATGGAATACATTGTTCCCAGCTTCAGAATTGCACAAATTACAGAAATGGCAGATACTGATACTATGAGTGAAAGACTCTCACAATTGCTTGCCTTAGAAGAAGACAGACTTTTATCCGGATTCCATCAACAAGTACAGAAGGCAAGACAGAAAGCTTGGCATGACAAGCATATTAAGAATAAACACTTTGAAGAAGGAGACTTGGTACTCCTCTATGATAGTAAATTCATCAAGTTTCCAGGCAAGTTTCGTGTACATTGGTTAGGCCCTTTTCGGGTGACAAAGATAACAGAAGAAGGAGCAGTTCAGCTTGCGAAGCTTAATGGAGAATTGCTACCTACAATGATCAACGGGAGTCAGCTCAAGCTTTATCACGACGGCCACTCCGCCCTATCGACGTAAGTAGATGCTAAAGAGGTGCAGATGTCCAGTGTAGTTGAAAGAGGCATCACATTATCACAGTCTACACGGAAGTCGTGAGACACTTTCAGTCTCTGGCTTCCCGCGCAGTTCCTTGAAACATCCGCTCATGTCAATAAAGTTTGTTTTGAGCAACCCTATTTTTGCGCTCTTGCGAAGTTTTTCCGCAGGTTGCCGAACCGTCTCTCTTGCGGAGTTCCCTGTGTCAAAGTTGCCGCTTGAGGAGTTCTCATGGTGGACCCCTCTATATGCACAGTTACCTATGCTGAAAATGACCTGCTGAAAATTTGAATTACGGTAGTCCTATAACCGCGTCTGAATATTAATGAAGGATAAGCTCACCATTTAATTGTATCCGCTCTGACAAAGTCAGCTTGATCTCCCTAAGATTCGCATTTATGTCATGCGCCGAAAGCTTTAGCTTCTCCCGGAAGGCTGTCAAAGCCCGTCCATCACAATTAATGCACCGCAGAAGCGCGGGGGTAGGGGGCTTGTCAACTCATGCATAGGCATCTACCGCTAGTAACCCCACTTGTCCGCATTTACTATCGCCTTTACCTATAAATACCCCACACTTGTATATTTTCGGGTTACTATTCTCAAGTTGCAGTGTCTTGTTTGAGAATCTAAGTTATTGTTTTCAGATCCGAGTTGTGCAGACTGCTTCCTTTGTTTTCAGCGTTCGTATCCTATGCTGTTCCGCCATTTGTCTGTTCAAGTCCTTGTTGTCTATACCGGTTCACGATGGAGAACCTGTCCACTGAAGAAATTGTTTGTCAATTTAAGCGCAGAGGCTTAGATTTCGACATGACTACCCTGGTGACAACCTCGGCTTACACGCACCCTAGTTGGTTTGATCCTAAACAATCTCCGGGCACAAGGGCATCTCAGCCGCAGCAGCTGGACGAACTTGTTCCAGAGCCCTTGGCCACTATGGTGAATTACATTCTGCCCCGTCTAGTTGATGCACCAGAAGTGCATATTCCAAAGAATGCAAAGTATCCGATTCCGCTGCCACAACTGCCGAAAGTCGTGCAACAAGAAGGGTCCCTGCTTGGACACCTTCCACTGGTCAAGTTTTCTGATTTCAACTTGGGTGACTACAAAACATATCCTCAGTTTGCGCCTGATCGCTATTTGACGGTAGTCCACAATCCCACCAGAAAGGTTGATGAATTCTTCCCGAAGGAATTCGCCACAAATCTTGAGCGGCCTGGACTGTTGAACTTGTTGAAGCTACCACACTTCGGGCGTAGCAATGAAGTCAATGCAGTTGTTAAGGCACTTCTATCCTGCGTTCATGGTGGTTACCTTTGGCTGGGGAGGCCAATCGATTTAAATGTCGACTTGATCCATCGTATTACCGGCCTATCTAAGGTTGGTAAGGAACCCAATATTCATTTTTTTGGAAAGGACAAAGACAGAAATTTAGCTGCACAGTTGGTGCAGAAATACAAATTGACAAGAGGAGGTCGGGCTTATGACCTCACTATCATTGAGGATGAAGCACTTAGATTCACCGGTAGTCTGCTTGCAGGCAGACTTCTCACGAAGTGCAGACCTAAAGAAGTCACTAGAGCTATCGTGGAGCTCGTTATCGCAGCTGTGGAGGGAGAGCAATACAACTGGTCTCTCTTCCTCCTTAATTCGTTCTTGGAAGACTGCCGGAACGTCCAGGACACCGCCGGTCAGTTGTTCCATTTTTCTTGGCTTTTAATTTTATGTGCTTTTGTCGGGTGGAAGGAGCCCCCGAACACTCAGTTCCTTCCGCGTCGTGCAAGAGAGGTTACCGGAATGCACTATGTCAACCTATGGGATTCTAATAATCCCACGAAGCGCAAGATGAACCGCGTTGTATTTTGTGAATACTACCATCTCCTCAAAGATACCATTCAGGAAATGCCAAGGCTGAGTAAGGAGACAGCCCAAATATATGAAGGGAAGTTGGTCTTTTCTGCCAACTTGCATGAAATTTACCTCTGCCCTTGCGGCATTCAAGACGAATGGGCCATAGGCCTTTACAGGATGACTACGGAAGATGTTGAAGAAACTGTCAAGTCCTGGTCAGATGAATGGAGGGAGGCTGCCGAAATCACATCTGCGATACCACCCCCTGCTGCACAATAAAAAGATAAGGGCAAGGAAGCGCCTGAGCAAAGAAGTGATGAAGGTTCAACAGAACCAGCGACCAAGAAGTAGAAGGTGTCGCATCCCTCTGAGACCATTGCCTCGGGGATCGACCAGTACTTGAAAGAGCAATTTCGCGAGCTACGGACTGCGCACGCTCACATCAGAAGTGCTCTGGATCTGCAGTTCGTGGAGTTAAAAGGTCTCGCAGGAAGAGTTGCGCAGACCCATGTGCCAGCATCTACTTCGCAAGTGCCACAAGAAACTACAAGTACCGAGCGAGTGGAAGTACTTGCAGAAATTCATACTGTCGTGCACATCCCGCCTACAAGCATGACACTTCCGGATCCTTTGGCCGCACTGCAGGTAAGCGCAGTTGGGCCCGTTGAAATAAATTTATCTTTGATTCCCATAGAAACCTTGCAATTAGTGCAAGAGAAAGTCTCTGTTGAGCTGAGAGCTAGAGAGCTCTCCACATTCCATGCAAACCAAAGACTGCAATCGCAAGAGATAGAGCTGAAGGCAGGCTACAAGAATATCTCTGAGAAGCTTGCACTTTATGAGGCACAAGATACTGGGATAAGAAACGTAGTTGATGAAATCGCCCAGGAGCTGTCGGCCTGCGAGATTCAACCAGACCTTCCTCTGGTTGAGAAAGTTCAAATTATTGGTGGAAGGGTGAAATCCCTAGAGCAGGAAATAGTTGCTATGGCTGAAGACCATAGAACGCAGATCACCGAGCTGGAAGCTCATGTTGCGGTGCATTCTACAGATGATAGACAGGAACAATTTGAAGCATTGCGCAAAGCTTCCACGCAAATGAAGAGCAGAGCAAATGAAGCCGAGACCTTGATGACCCAAGCTATGGAGGCTTGGACTGAGCTTGAGAAGCTCCCTTTCAAAATCAGTCTTTTGGAACAGGTCGAAGCCACAGGATAGTCCCTAATTGTTCTGACTGAACAAGCTAAGGCCTTAGAAGGCTTAGCAAAAATGAGGAAAATGAGTGAAGTGCGCAGAATACAACAGCAACTGCACAAGCTTAGGAATGAAGATGCTAAACTCACCAACAGCATTCAGCCATTTATGGATGAGTATGCTGAACTTGCTGCCCAAGCCGAGGCAAAGATCAAAGAAATTGCAGAATCTCAACAGATGGTTGATGGCATAACTGAAGAAGAAGCCACTGCAGAAATGGTGCAGACAACTGTGGAGTGCGTCGATGAAATGGACTCCGCTATTGCGCAGTGGAAAGAAACATTTGCTACGACCCAAGCAAAGGCAGTCACGCAAGTAAAGCGACCACACGCTAGTGCGAGTGGCTCGAGTACGAGCCACAAGCAAGTGTTAGGGGCCTGTTGGAGCCTAGGCCGCAGCTATGGTAAAGCTACGAATTTTGAGGAAAACGCACAAGTATTGAAGGGAAAGTGCTAAATTTTGAATAAGCACCAAATTTTGGGCAGAAGTAAATGGTGCGCAGTACGGTGCCAGATGGATGAGCTCAGCACAGATTACGGACCGGAAATCATGGAGCTCGCGTGCACACGTCAAAGGAGAATGAATGTGGCCGAGTAGAAAGCTCAGCTACCACAATAAATGAAGCGACGGAATAGAGGGCTCAGCTACCCTCATTAAGGCTAAGTACAGAAGTTATGGTTGCTCTGATCAAGGAGGAGCAACGGACCAAAGCATTGAAGGCGAAGGACAAAGAACAGTGAACGATGAATCGGCACCCATACCCGCAATCTGCACCGAAAGTCACGGAACCTGTAGAAAACGACGACGTGACTGCAAGCGGCGCCTACAGTACACCTAGCCATGTCCGTGGTTAGGGTTTTTGGGGATTACTTCTGTGAAAGGCCCACAATTTTGTAAAGGTGCGACCCTCAGGGCCACCTATATATATGTGTAATTGAAAAGGAAGAAGGTTAGCTAGCTGGTTGAGACATGTTAGTTAGTCAGCCAGCCATTAGATGTTTTAGACATAAGAAGGGTTGATTGTTTTCTATTGTGTTGTTAGAAGACAAGAGTTAGAACTGGATAGCTGTGAAGCTAATCCCTAAGTTGTAGACAGTCTGAGTCGATGTCTGAACCATTGTAATCTCTGTAGAGGAAGAGACTAGATCTAAGAGAAGGGCTCCCAGCTGTGTGCGTGGAGTTTCCTGGAAAGATCTAAGGCTGCAGTTGTGTGCGCAGCATATTGTGTAATTCCATTTCTGATTAATATAAGATACACTTCCTGTGGACGTGGTTTCCCTGTGGATGTGAACTACCTAAGTCTCGATGTTATGATGTTGTGTTGTGTGATTGCATGTTTTAGTTCACTATCTGTGTATACATGAACATTGCGTTATCGTTATGAATATGTTAAGTTCTCAAAGCTTCCTTGGTATTTATAATCGATTAAGTGTCGAAGGAATCTGTAGAACGTTGTCGCTGCGGCGACTGAGGAGTGTGTTGCTGCGCCGTGGTGCAGGGCCGGAAACGGCACAGTATTGGACGCAGAGGAGAATCGCCTCGTGCGCCGGAGTGGGGGATACCGCGCAGCTGGGCTGGTAAGTGCGAACTTCAGCGTTGTTGCACTGAGAAGTCGGTAGAAGAGTAAGACTTCCACTTTGAGGAATCCTCTCAAGAGGTAGAGAGGGAGAATATCGCAGTCTCCGCGTCGCCTAGGTTAAGGAAGCCTGATTTATTAGCCCCCCATAGCCACTTCGGGTGAGACCTCGAGCTGCTGCGTAGCTCATTTCCGAGAGGGCCAGTGCGCCAAGGGATTTTGTTGCTGCGCCTCATTAAAACCCGGGTCTGTCCAAAAAGCAGCCAACAATAGTCTATGTAGATATACGACAGTTAAGCATCCATCGTGCACATGGATAATTGTATCAATAAAGTCACCTCCATGAGAATACTAGAAGAAAGGTTAAAATAATCTGAGACTTTAGCTAGCCCCTTATTGAAAACAATGAAATCCATGATACAGAACTAGATTCTAGCTCCTTGGAATGAGGAACTTGAGTTGCACTTAGATAAATTATATAGCCAAAAATTCTATGAACAAATGCTTGGCCTGATAGCAGTCACTCAAAGGATAAATAATCCAATAGCAAATGAAATTCATGAAGATTTATGGCCCCCAATTGCCACTACTACACTACTAAAGAATCTAATTTCCATCTTGGGAGATCTCAACTACAAACCCCAATCTGAGTTAGAAAAACCCTTTAGAATTTTGATGAGCAAACAGGGATTTCCTGATCAATCTTGACAGGACATATTGGTTTTAAAATACTTTGTGATGAAGAATCAATAGAATCCACAAGATATTACGGGGGAACAACAACAGTCTCTTCCAGCAATGGACATAGCGGGATCCTCTCTGACCCCTAAGAAAGGTATGTGGGAAAAATTAAAGAGATGGATGAAATGACAAAGTTCGATGAATCGTGATCGCTCAGGAGTGAGCTGTCAACAAAGTCAATTACACCACCTCAGTCGAAAGATGCCAATTCAAGAAACAAAATCATGCCTCATAGCAATGTTTAAAGGGAATAGTCAACATCGAAGAACATACTTAAGCTCAGCAAGAAGAGGCACAACATGAGGTTCATTCATTTCTTATGAGTCTAAAAGCAGAAAACATTTGTCGGGATCTACAACATTAGTTGATTTCTTTTTATTCTTGCCTCTTTCTTCATAGTATAGGATCAGAGAAATTATGCTATTGAGAAAAAATACAATGGGACCAAGGCAGAGATGAATCAATCCTCCCTATTGTATTCACTATTGTATCTATGAAACAAATATGTTGTTCTTTAAAACTAGGACCAAGGATATTTTCACTGGTATTTGAATTAAAAGTGTCTTTTATGCTGTTCAATGTATGTTTGAGATAGTATGAAATGTATTTATCTGTGTACCTAGAATCATATGGATCTAAAGTTTACTACACCTGTATGATTTTCAATGGTTTCTTGAATGCATATTAATGGAAAGATTTCAATTCTTTATTATTGAATGTATTTAATGTTGTTGTTTCTTCCTTTAAATATTTGGGTTATGATTAATGTGCCCTGGATATTCTTATTTTGATTTTACTGTCTCATGGAATACTCACGCCTCCCTTCCAATTTCAACACTTATAATATTTGTTACATCTTTGATCTGTCTCATGCACCTTCATATTTTAGCCATAAACCTAGTCAAGTTTTTATTGCATATTTTCAAGGCATGTGGGGTGACAAACTAGGGTTCATTTCCTTCCATATTAGGGCTCCCTCCCTTGGTCTAAGGTCTAGCTCATTGACCTAAAGTGGTGCAGGAATGGTGCTACCTACACATCTCTCCTTAGAATTTGTATCTTAATTAGAGCCTCTATTGTGGCATCCAAATCCATAGCTGGCACATATTATCACAGAAATCTTGAATCTAGTTGAGGTACATCTTGAGGGACAACATCTTCAAAGTGATCTAACTGTTGTAAATTAGTGTAGGTTCCATGCGTTGTATACTTCAGCTCCCGCACTGTTTGTTTAGATGTGTAAGATTTATCATGGAGAATTTCCATCTTGTTATCAAGCTGTTGGAATTCCTTATACTTGTGTTCCCTTTCCAATGGATCATCTATAACTTGGGATTCATGGTTTAGTTGTTTAACGTATTCCCGCAAAGCTTAGACAAGGCATTGTTTCTTTTCAAGGATTCCAACCCAATCATTGAGTGATGCGGAGAGCTCTTGACTTTGATGTGTTTTCTGTTGGAGCTAGCTATGCAACTGACCACGTAGGATATAAATAGTATCTTCCATGAGTGCTTTGTATTTTTGTGCAACTTCCTTGGTGTTTAGAGCATTAGCTAGCTCTATGCAGATGTCATCATATGCTTTCTTGACTATATTTTGTTCTATCTCAGCGAATTCTATCTAGCATTATGCTTTGGATGTAGCGATGCATATTTGTTCAAACAGCTATTGGGCAGTCAAACTGGAATAATCTGGTATGGGTGCGCCAGGGGGGAACATTCTAAGTGGCATCCCACTGGATACAAATTGCGTTGATTGATCCTACAAGTTGGTTTTTTCTTCCTTAGGTGTTGTTTTGGTGTTGGATATCTTCTACTAGACTTCCTGGAAGAGGAAAGGGGTGATATCATGGTATTCATGGAAAACTCAGAGGATAACTTGATAATTACCTAGGTCTTGTTCCCATTGTTCAATTTTAATTCTAAGTGAGGGAGGTTCAGGCACTTTTTATATGGATGAAATTTTAATTATTCTACTTGTGGCCCAATATGAACATCTTCCATCTATTGGTATTGTTGCGAACTACCTCCGTGAGCATTGTATTGTTGTGATTGGACATTCGGCTCTATTTCTGAATCACCTTGGATTTATGTCGGTTGATCATTATGTTGTAAGACGGGGTTAGATATGGTAGATTCTAAGTTCAATGCCTCATGCCTTTCACTAGTTCCCCGAAATGTATGTTGAGGCAGTGAGAATTCTTTTTGGACTGGTACTCCTCGTGTATTTCTAAAATGCTATGGGGGATCATCACTAATGTTAATCACTAAGGACTTCTTTGGGTTGGTTCAAAGGGATGAAGCAAAACTTGTTGACAGAGGAAGGATGGTTATGAGTGGAGTAGTGGAATAGGTATAGGCATGGGTTGGGGTGGTGGAGATTGCAGTGGAGGTTTATATGGTATTGTTTGGGTGGTGCGAGCACACTTGGTTGGAGAAAGAGCATGGACAAGTTATTTTAGAAGCTCGTGTTAGAAAAACAGGATCGCAGAGCAATAACAATAAACAAAAATGCAAATATATTCACACATACACATTACAAGAGAGACACAGATATATCATGGTTCACCCCAACTTGGGCTACGTCCACACTGAAGTTGTCAGTCCTTATTATTATTCCATCTAGCAAAGTGAAGGGATACAACTTGCAGCACAACCGCTGCACTTCCTCTTCACTATCTCATAGTCTCTCTTCTTGATCTCAGAGATCTTTAAAATGCATAATACCTAATACATCAACCCTAGCCATATTACAATGTCTTTCATTTATAAGAGAAATACAATGGGAAAATACCACGGGTTACCCAAAACCAAGGGCCTGAAAACTATTGGCGAAAACAGCCCCAAAAATTTTTCTCGAGAGTGTTGCCCCCGAACCCCAAGGTAGGGGCATGAGGTGTACAACTAAGACAATATCATCTATGAGACTGGAAGATCTGGCTCCACAACCAACAATCTCCCACTTGGAGACTGATCACAACAACTCCACCGCTGCTGTACTTGCTAGACCTTGGACTTGGAAACTTTCTCCTCTTCAACTTCATGCTAGAAGGCCAACTGAAACCGAGAAGGAACTCAGTTTCTCTCTGGTCACTACCTTTGTGAACATGTCTGCAGGATTCTGGCTAGTATGTATCTTTTCCAGCTTCAACAGTTCATCTTCCAGAACATAGCATATGAAATGGTAGTTGAGCTATATATGTTTAGTCCTGGAATGGAATGTTGAGTTCTTTGCAAGATGAATGGCACTAGACTTAAGATATTCCTAATTGAAGTCATCTTAACAACAGGAGAAAATATTTCATCAAAATCTATACCTTTCTTCTATGTAAACCCCTTTACAACAAGTCTGGCCTTGCACCGCTTCTTGCCTCCTTCTTCTTCCTTCAACCTGTAAATCCATTTTTTCTGCAATGCTCTTTTACCAGTAGGCAACTGAACCAAATCCCAAGTCCGGTTTCCTACCAATGAGTCCATCTCCTCATTCATGCCTTACTCCCACTTGTTTCTAGTTTCCACCTGCATTGCTTCTTCATAACATTCTGGTTCACCAGTATCAGTCATCAACAAATAATACATTGAAGGAGAATATCATTCAAGGAGTCTACTTAACCTGGTAGATCTTCTTGCAGTTGCAGGAGTTTGAGGCACTTGATGCTGTTCTTGATTTTCTGGCACCTTTGGAACTTCATTTTCTTGAATTTCATCAAGTACTGTGTACTCTGTGTTTTCCTTTTCCTGTTTCTTTCCCTGCAACTGATCTTTATACGTGACCTTTTCATTAAATGTCACATCTCTACTTCTAATGATTTTTTGATTTTCATAATCCCATAAACGATAACCAAAATCATCAACCCCATATCCAATAAAGGTACATTTCTTGGATTTAGCTTCAAGCTTTGTTCTATTTTCTTTATCAATATGGACAAATGCTTCACAACCAAACGTTCTAAAAAATGAGTAGTTTACCTTTTTATCTGTCCATGCCTCCTCTAGAATACCACCATCCAAAGCACTTGAAGGCCCTGTGTTTATTAAATAAACAGCAATATTTACAACATCCACCCAAAACTGTAAGGGCAACCCTGCATGTAGTCTCATACACCTTGCACGCTCCATGATCATTCTGTTCATCTTTTCTGACACACCATTTTCTTGTGGTGTTCATGGGACTGTATTCTCTCTACAAATCCCATGGTATGAACAGTAACTATCAAACTCCTTGCCGCAGTACTCACCTCCATTATTAGATCTGAGACACTTCAACCTTTTTCCTGTCTCATTCTCAACCAAAGCTTTCCACTTCTTAAAAGTAGCAAACACATCAGATTTATGTCTAATGCAATAAACCAAAGTTTTCCTAGTTGCATCATCAATAAATGTAACATAATAATGAGAGACACCAAGAGATTGTACCTGAGCCGGTCCCCATACATCTGTATGCACTAGCTCTAACTTTTCATTCTTCTTCTGTTTCCCAACCCTGAGAAATCTGACTCTCTTCTGTTTTTCATAAACACAGTTCCAACATAATTCCAAACTTACCTGCTTCAAATCTGGAAGCAACTTCCTTGAGTGGAGAATCTGCATCCCCTTCTCACTCATGTGGCCAATCCTATGATGCCACAATGTTGTATTTGTTCCTATGGAAGCTAAAGAGATAGAATGGTCAGTATTATGAGGACATAAATACAACGTACCTACCCTGTCTCCTTTTTCTATCACCATTGATCCTTTAGTGATCTTCCACCACTTTTCTCCAAATGTAGATAGACAGCCGCCATCTCCAAACTTCCCTATTGAGATCAGATTTCTTTTCATGGCAGGAATATGCCTAACATACTTTAACAACCAGTCAGTTCCATTCTTAACTTTTATCCATACCTTACCCATTCCAACAATTTTACATGAGTTTACAATCCTTTGAGGTGTACGGCTAAGACAATATCATCTATGAGACTGGAAGATCTGGATCCACAACCAACATCTTGGAGGGGACCATAGTGGTGTCTAGGATCATTGTGATGCATTGGGGAATGGGGCATGATGGGGATTTAGGAATGGGTGTATCTTCTAAAGGAATTTTCTAGGTTTCTTTGGATTTTCTTTTCTGATTTATTGAGGGTTGGAGGAACATATAAGACATGCATTTTCTTGTAGTGACAATCATTACTCCTAGCCAATTGTGGGAGACTTTGTGAAATGCATATGGAAGTAACCAGAATGGCATGGAGCAAGGTGGGAATGCTTCTAGGTCTGTAACAAGTGGTTGAATGAATGCACTAACCTGTTCAATGTCGAACCATACCTTATAAATGTAATTCCTGAGCAGGGTATCCGGGATTCTCTCCATTGCATCTTTCATCAGATCAACATACCATTCTTTGAAGGCTTTCTTGTTGAAGACAGTTTTGGTAGGATCACGTGGAGATTTCCAAGGTGCATAATGTTAGGAAATAGGCTTATAAAATTTCATGGATGGTAATTGTCGACCACGGTGCGGCTACCACTTCCACATAGCTAGGGAAAGAAGCAAATACTCGAAGATAAAATATCCACTGGAATTTTGTGCAATTGGACACGCATAGAATAGTTCGTCCATCAAAAATTTGCACCAGTTGAGTTGAACACCATGAACATGGAATTATTCTACTAATAATGTGTCCAGGGTTCACTCCCCTTTTGTTTATTTCCTCATGAATTTACTAGATATAATCTAACACGCCATCTTCTTTGGAAAATGGTTAATTTTTGTAATAATGGCACCTTTCCCTCCTCGTTTGGCACCATATCTGTCATAGAGGTTCATATTTGTACGATTCGTTTCCCTCTTGCGGATGCCTTAGAAACTGGTGGAAACATCCTCCCCTTCCATGGAAATCCCTGTGAGTCTGTGAATAGCATATACATGGATAGGGTATTTCTTTTCTATCCATAAAGAATAACCATGCATTCGTTTCATCAAAAACTTTGTGCATTTATGAACCTATGTTATGGTGTCGAAGACTGGAAGGTCTTTGAGGTTCATTAATGCAGACTTTCTCAAAGACACGAAGTCAAATTTCACCTAGGACGTGAATCCTTGGATCCGTGGGGTTTAGTTTTGCTACTTCTTTTTGTTTGGCGTGTGCCTTGTTGTTTATAGCATGTGTTGTGGTGACCTTCCCCATTGCATATGCTTGGCGCTGGTAGAAAAATTGTATTATGGGCCTATGGTTTCCTAAGAATGCCAGTTTTCCAAGTTTTCACAATGTGCTATGTGGTTGGGAATGCCATCCTTTAATAGGAATTTTTTGCAGCAAGGAAATATTAATGGTGGGACTTAGTGGAGTGGTGTCATAAAATAAAATTCACAATGCTATAAGTGACTATTGTGCTCACACGAGCAATATTTTATTTGAAGTAGCAGTTAGTAAAAACTCAGAAATGTCAAAAAGACAGCTAGATTGATTTTTCGTATTGTTGGAGCCAACTACAATACCATCAAGATGCCCAAGTTTCACAGCACCTAAATCCTTGATTTACGCAACAATGAATGGTTCCAACCAATGCATCTATAGTTTTCCTAGATGCTTCATAATTTTGATTTCATACATTAGTGTTTTGACACCTTTGCTAAAAAAAAAATCTTGATATGGCAATCATGCCATGCCTTTTGTCGCCTTTTTTCTCCTATCACATGATATTCTGACATAAAGCGGGATTCTTCCAATTCCATTAGTTATATAATTCATTCAAAAATGTGCAATGTAAATCATTGGAATTACAAATTATGCAATGTCATGTCCCCGCCCATCGATCCAACCAACGACCGTAGGGGACATGAACGACTTATGTGGTTCTAAATTTCACTCCACGACCATATTATGAAATTCATAAGAATTTGAATGCATGTGAAGATGCATAAATATAAACACAGTGTAAATAAATATATCCACACACACACATCATGCACCTACCAATATATTCATCACAGGCATAACAATAAAAATCAGACACAGTTAACACAACAGTAGATCAACAATTAAACACTTATCTTTTAATTTAAGTTGTCCAAGCAACTGGCTATGGAAGAGAAAATTTCCACCCAACCATAGGCACTTTTTCCATCACGTTATCTCTCTGTTGAGAGGCCACCCCCAAGATGGGCTATGTATCCACTAAGGAGTATCTACACAGGCTCACTCATAGCCATAGGAATGCACACTCATGCTAAGCCAGCGCACAGCTCAGTTTATCAAGCATACAGAAAGACAAGAAAGGTGAATGTTAAGCCAATGAGCTCAACCACATACTTACAGGAATATCAATTGGTCTCAGCCAGCCTTGGCACCCACAATGCCTACCACACCCAACAAAAGGAAGGTCCCCTTCTCTTCTACACAGTCTCTCATGCGCCCCTTCCCTCCAGTGCTATTCAGGGTGGGAATAGAAAGGTCCAAGCTTCTAAACCTTCAGATGTATTTGCCTACTCTAGCTTTATCAATCAATTCCATCCTCAAATATCTCTCTGACTCCATTTCTCTCTTGGATTTTTTTATTTTTGGTCACACTAACTTCAACCACGAAATTCAATTTCTGGGCTCCCAAATCTGGGTTCTCCCATGGATTTTGGGATTTTGAAACTCTCAATTATCTTTAGGGTTTACATATATGGATTCCCCACTGTATTTCATGACCAACACGAGTTTTTGGGTGTTTTTGACATTCTAAACAATGGCTTGTTCTCTAGTTACGATTTCTGTTATTTTTCTTGCTGGGAATGCATAGCTTGCTCGGAATTGGTGTCCCATTTCCCAACCATGGAATGGGAATGAAGGGAAAACGAATTCCCATGAGATAAATTGAATTTTGGGTACCAAAAACTGATCCCATACTCAGTCATACAAATTTCTAGGTTGTTCCCATGCTCCATTAAATTCATGAGTTGATTTTTCAACTAACTTCTTACAATAGAAATAAATATCAGTAAGGATTTCCACTTAGGTAGTTGCTTACCATTTATGGCTCATATGTTCTCAAGATGACACTTGGAAACAAAGGATTTGATCCCACAACCCTTCACCTATCTCTAGTGGATAAACATATCCCCCTCATTTTAGTTACTTCCATAGCCAGATCTTGGACATTTATTTGCATTATAAATATTTACATGGTTTTTACATTTTATATGTCCGATTAGCACATGTCCACAAAATATAAAATACTTGTATTTATAAGTTGAGCATTCACTAGCAATGCCTTGGCCTTGAACTCCACGCTAGGAATCATACACAGCATATTTACAATATTTACATATCAAGCCAATAGTTCCAAGGGTCAAAATGGGGGTATTACATGCAAGAACTACTGCTTCTCTGTCATAGACCAACTAGAACGGAGTCTGGTTGTGAAGTCTTAGTGGTAGTCTTGTAAGCACATAATATGGATAGAATATGCTCATCCCAATCATAACATCATGCAATAGAATTTGGTTAGTCCATTTTCCATAATCTTGTTGAACGCTTCCAC
This sequence comes from Larix kaempferi, assembly GCA_027924585.1. Lineage (NCBI taxonomy): Eukaryota > Viridiplantae > Streptophyta > Pinopsida > Pinales > Pinaceae > Larix > Larix kaempferi. The sequence continues at coordinate 6,895,620 of BSBM01000893.1, forward strand.
CATTCCAGTCTCTTAACGGTGGTATGGACTATTTTTATGATGTTGAATCGAAAATTCAGTTGTCAATTCCTCAATAGTACTATTCAAAAAATGCTTCCCTTGATCACTTGTAAGACTTCTTGGGCACCCGAACCAAGTAATAATGTTTTCATAAATAAACTATGTATTTTTCTTTGCATAATAGTATCGGACTGGTGCGGCTTCTACTCATTTGGTTAAATAATATGTTGCAGTCATAATATAATGTCCTTGCGAATGCTTTATCAGTGGGTTGATGGGTACCGCAAAGTCGATCTCCCATTTATCAAAGGGTTGTAGTGCTCGAACTGGATGCAATGGGAGTTCATATCATCGGGAGTGTGGACCAATGCGCTATCAAATGTCACATTTCCTAGCATGTTCCTTACCATATTTAAATACTATAGGACACCATATTCATGCTTGAAGTGCCTTTATTCCTGTGGCTTTTATGCCAACATGACCTCTCGCAACTCTAGCATGAAATTCCTACAAAATGATTTCAATCTCATAATCTAATACACATCTGCTCAATATGCCATTGATCCCCAATTTATATAATTGTATGGAAATTAACTGATATTACATAGCTCTTACAAATAAGTGCCTCTTTTGTGTTAGGGAATAATCATATGGGGATTTTCCTGTGGTCAGAAATAATATGATCTCATATAGATGACCTAGAACATATTCCATCCTAAATAATGTTGCATCTAGTAGTTGTTCTTCCACTGGTCCGTCAGCTTCACAGGATTCTATGTGAGGGAGATGTTCGGGTCCATGATTGTGTTTCCCATGCTTCACTATGAACTCAAAAGAAAACTCCTGACGCAGAAGTCACCATTTGTAGATTCTTAATTCTAACACTGGCTTGTTGACCAAATACTTCAATGCGGAGTGATCCATGAAGGACTTGAAATGTCCTCCCAATAAGTAGTGGTGGAAATTTTGTAATGCATAGATCATAGCCAATCCTTCTTGCTCTGTTGTCGTGTAGTTGTGCTCTATTTGCAATAGTTTTATACTAATGAAATAGATTGGGTTGTCCATCTCATCTTCTCCTAGTTAGGTCAATATAGCGCCAAGAGAAATTCCTAATGCATCAACATGAACATGGAACTCCTTTTTCCAATCAAGAAATGATAGGATTGGGGCGTTTACCATTATTTCCTTTAACGAGTTGAATGCTTTTCCACAATATTCATTCCATTTGAAAGTCTCATCTCTTTTCAACAGTTTCTTCAATGGTGCAGTGATAGACGCATAGTTGTGAATGAATATTCTATAATACCCGGTATTACCCAAAGTGGATCGCAATTGTTTTATTGTTGTAGGTTCATGTAGAATCACAATAGATGTAATTTTTGTAGGGTCCACTAGTACGCCATCTTTACACACAATATGTCCAAGAAATTTACCAAAAGGTGCATAGAATATGCATTTCCTCATATTTAAATAAATTTCCATCGTCCTAGAATGATCCAACATAAGTCAAAGGAGGGAAACATGGTATTTGAGAAAACTGTAGACTGTCCAATTTCCTAAATATACTTCCAGGAATTTATGAAGGAACTTGCAGAAAGCTTCGATCACTATCCATGAAAATACAATTGGTGCATTCTTAAGGCCAAATGGCATGACTTTGTTTGCGAATGATCCCCATTTAGTGCTAAATGTAGTCTTCTTCTTATCTTCTTTAGTGATCCTGACCTAATGGTAGCCTCATAATCCATCAGTGAAGGAGTAAGCTCTATTCCCCACCACTTGATATAATACTTCGTCACTAAACAGTATCAGGAAGGGGTCATGGATGCAAGAAGCATTCAAGCTACGATATTAAACAAAAACTTGGATGTCCTTAGTATCCTTTTTTATTTGAATCGCAATACACCTGATCCATTCAAAGTCATCAACGGTAAAAATCAAGCCTATGCTCAACATACGGTCAATCTATATATTCACTTTCTTCTTTATCCAAGGATTTAGCCGATACGGTCGATGCTTTACAGGATTTCCATTTGGATTGAGTGCAATATTCATCTCCCTGAGGTCTCCCTGGATTCCTTTTAACTCTGTGAAGCTTTGTGGAAATAATTCTTCATATTCTTTCAATAGAGATGCGACTTCAGATACTGTTTGGTCATCCGAGTAGTCCCCAATAGTTTCCATGTTTGGTTTTTCTTCAGTGCCAATGTTGATTTTATTTAATTTCAAAGATTGTGTATAGTTTTCTCCAGTGTCTTCTGGTTTAAGCTGTAATACATCCCGAGTGCCTTTCGACTCTTAGAAGGTTAGATGTCTCAATTGTTCTAGCTCATCTGGATCTTGGTTGTTTTGGTCTACCTTTGCGCAACATATAGGTTGTCTCGATTCAGGGATGGAAAAGTGAAGGCTCTCCAATTATTCATGTGTAAGACATGCATAGAAGTGGCGCACCTTCCACAATCAATCGGTAAATATTGCACCCTTGATGGTTGTCAAAGCTTATGTTACTATGTCACTTGTTGCAGAGAAATAAAAATATTGACAGAACTTGGCACGTAGCTTCTTCCCACAATCAATATTCCTCCTTGTTTCTTCATGTAGATACCAATATTTTGGTATAGTTCCAAGCTCATGAAAGTATTGATGCACCCAAAACTATGGTTATAAGCCTCCTAACTCACATTGATGTTCACAGTTGTCAATATGTTGGTATGGATTGGTCACCCCATGCATATTTCTTCCACCATGTTAGCATGCAGACATGGCTTGAACCTGGTCATGAAATTTAACTGAGTTGTGTCCCAATCATGTAAATCATTATGTGTTTCCCACCATCTTGCAGGAGTTCCTCTGAGTGCTTTGTCTAAGATATCCATACAATATTATTCATCCATTGAAGATTCCATTTCTGGAAAAAATGTATCCAAGCCATTAGTACCATCGTATGTGGGTGTTTTATTTGTTTTTAATCCAATCCAGCAAACCTTTTTTTACCATTGTGCAATGCCTGGATAAGAAATCATGGTGCCTGTATTTCCAAATTTCCCATGCTTCTTCAAAATCACTGTCAAAGGTTTGGATACCTCTCCAGCTTACTAAGCCTTCTACACTAGGATTCACATAGTCATTCCTTTGTCCCATTGTTAAAGAATAAATTCCATCCAAAACAACCCATTCCATGTTTTCTTAGATTGGTTATGTGTATCGTGGACCTTGATGTGGATCCATGGGTTGTGTTACCTTCATGCCATCGGCCTCAAAGGTCATTGTTCTATTCTTCAAATCGATTATCCCATCATTTTTATGGGCTCATTCAATTTCAAGTAGTACTATATAAGGATCTGTCTCTCCCATAAACTCAATGACTTCAAAATATGTGGTGGTTTTGACACCCCCCAAATCTACTTCAGCATTCTCTAGACGACAAATGGGGAAAATACGGTATCGATTTGTCATATGCAACGGAATGGGAGAATAGACAAGAGTTGGGGAACCCATTGCTTCCCATGACTTCTTTAGCAAAATGTTCACATTGGAACCTAAGTCTAGCATCACATTCTTAATATCATAGCCATGTACTTGTGCATCCAAATGGAATTCTTGGTTGGTCCTCTTTCTTCGTCTTTGTTGTACCAACTATGTTTCTTTCTAGTAGTGCAGCATAGATTTATCCATCTATTTATGCAATGTCAGATAAGTTACAAAGTGCACCACATAACTATTGAGTGGCTCTCTCATCTTCTATAATGTCTTTGAGTAAGTGAATCCATAATGAAACTGGATCTTTATCCTTATCAATACTTGATCCCTCTCCCTCAGATCTTGTATCATACGGCCTAAACTAGTGGGATGGCATTATACTCTCTTGGGTTGGTGTAGTTGGTATTTGACCAAAAATGTCCTTGGCCTCCCTACAGATCTCCTTCTATTGAACCAAGATATACTTAGTCTTCTTAGGTGTTGACTTCCTAATTACCAAGGAATTTGGTCGTCATTGATCAGTTCCTACTTTCGTGCCTTCCCAGTGACAACAACGCCTGCTACAGTTTGGTCTTCTCAGGGTTCACAATTTATAAAGTTGGTTGATCTTCTTTCCCAATCTTCCCATTTAGCAATGAGATCAGGGAATTCCTCCACAATGTGAGTATTAGTGCGACAATATGTACACCATGGTCTGTTGGACAGAGGACAATCACTAGCAAGTGTTGGAATCTATTAATACTGAGAGGGGGGTGAATCAGTATTAGCACAATTATGAATAGTTTTTAACTTCTTAACATATTTAAACTTGAACTTAAATTATTCATCCACCATAAATAAAACATTCAACATCACATGAGCACAATACACAGAGTGCATGGAATTTTTACGTGGAAACCCAAACGGAGAAAACCACGGAATGCTCTCTTATAATAAAATCTTACATTCGAGGAAGCACCAACTTCCTAAGTTCTCCAGCACCAACTGGAAGGAGGAACCAACCCCCTAGTTTTACGGGAACCGACCTAAAGGAAGCACCAAATCCCTGATTTGCCAACTTCAACCGGAAGGAAGCACAGACCCCCTACTCCTTTCCCTGTCCTGTCGCCCTAATATATAAAAAGAATATATTTCTTTAATGTTCTTCTGATCCACACACTCTTCATATTTGTTGATGTTAGTTCTGTTGTACGAAATTTCCATATGTTGTAATATAGTTTCCACCATATTGCATACTTCACTTGACTTCACACTTAAATTTTCACTTCAACTGAAATTGCACTTCACAAACTGGCTGTTGCTTCATCATATTCTATAGTCTTCACCAAGGTTCAATATTCCATTCTGATACTTCGCATCTGCAACTTCAGTTGATACTGCGCACATTCTGTAGTATTGTTTTTCTAACTCTGCACAAGAATATCAGTTTCATTTGCGCACCTTCAGTGATATGTCCGCTCTTTCTTGGTGCAACATCCTTTAGATAATATGTAAATCTATGTGCATGATTCGGCCTTTCTGTTTAACGCGCTTGTCTCAGATCATACTTATAATAATGTGCATCCTTTATTGTGTTGCAACTGTCTCTGTGCATCTGATCAACTGCTTTACTTCGCACACCGCAAGATATACTTCAACTCAATCTTCGTGGTTCTATTTTATCTGTGAAACTGTCATTCAGTTCTCACAAACCTGCATATCCTCTATATTTCCGATTTTCTATTTTCATGCAATTGTCATAGATAGACTTGCATCATGTTGCGCACCATTAGCTATTCCATTCCTCTACTTCTACGCACTCGGCTCTCTCCTAGATCATGTTGTTCTGGTACTATGAGCCCATGATGCCCCAAGAATTAGAAGCTTGATAAATTTGTATCTTCCATATTTCCTCTCTACCTTTCCATCCTCAAGATTACATTCATTCTCCATGTTGGGCCTGGCCCAAGCAAGGCATTTTTTAGAAGAAAAGTTTTGGAGCTGCAGTGCAACTTAGATGAAGAAATTTTTTGTAAGACAATTTTGGAAGCTGCAAAGTTGAGCGTAGCACAGTACCAGTAGGGAAGGAACCACGCAGCTGAGGTTCGGTTCCGTGAAGTGCTAACAGGGCACCTATGTTAGAAAAACAGGATCGCAGAGCAATAACAATAAATAGAAATTCAAATATAATCACACATACACATTACAAGAGAGACACAGATATATCGTGGTTCACCCAACTTGGGCTACGTCCACACTGAATTTTCCAGTCCTTATTATTTTTACTGTCCAGCAAGGTGAAGGGATACAACCTGCAGCACAACCGCTGCACTTCCTCTTCTCTATTTCACAGTCTCTCTCTTGACCTCAGAGATATTTACAATGCATAAAACCTAATACATCATCATCCCTAGCCGTATTACAATGTCTTTATTTTATAAGGGAAATACAATGGGAAAATACCACGGGATACCCAAAACCATGGGCCCGCAAAATAGCTGAAAAAAGCCCCAAAAATTTTCTTCGGGGGTGTTTCCCCCCCGCTGGGGTGACTGTACAGTCCACCTACATATCATATAAAACTGGGGTACAAACATGGCTGATACAATATCATCTATGAGACTAGAAGATCTAGCTCCACAACCAACAACCTATTTTGGGTCAAGTATGAAGGGAAGGCCTAGCTACGAAAGCGACCTGTTTCGGTTGAAGTACTCCATGATTCCCAGCAGGTGGGTAAGGAGAGGTGCGGAAGGAAAGAGACCGGTCACACGAGCTGAGGAAGCACGACGTGAACCGGCCACACAAATCCGTTAGAGAAGGAATGGCAGGGTGAAAGTGACAGTCGGCATGCGATCGACAGAGTAGGCTGAAAGCGACGTGACCACGCGCAGAGGATGGCCACAATGAAGAAGTCACTATCAGAGCCAGCAGTCCTGGTTAGCGGAATAACCATGGTGGTTTTTGGGTAACCTTAGGGTTTTTGCCCCACTTGATTATAAAGATGTGACCTAAGAGCATGGTCTATAAAAGGGCACATTTTGTAAAGGAAAGGGTTGTTGGGTTAATATTCATTGAATATCTGTAAGATTGAATCTTCTGTTTATGAATTGTTAATCTTTGTTGTTGAACATTGATCTATGTTGAGAGAAGATTGTAAAGGCTCTACAACTGCATGCGCAAAGACCTACGGAGAGATAAGAGAGTCTGTAGCTGAGTGCGTAGACTGGAACTGTTGTACCCTTCCATAAGATAATACAACAACAGTTCATGTGGACGTAGCTCCCATCCGAGGGGTGAACCACATTAAATTATGTGTTATGTGATTGCTTATGTGTTTGCATCTGTGTATTTGCTTATGTGAATGGTTGAGTTTATGTTTATGAGTTTATGTGCTTTTCTTTTATATGTATTCTCCATAAAGATGATGGTGGGAATACTATGTTAAGTAATCACATGTATGAATGAATGTCGAATGCACCAGTATTTCGCAGTTAGATGAATGTATGAAGTAATCGGTTAAACACTAAGCGCAACACCGGAAGTGTGCAATGATATCGTTGTTGTTTCGGTGTATAAGGTTGCAAGATTCTGTCTATTTGGCTTGTTGAATGCATCATTTTCATTAAGTATGATCCATCGAAGTATTTAAGTACCGAAGAGGAAGCACAGTCTTTGTGGAGCTATCTCGTCGTCAAGTAATCCTCCCACATCGCATAGTCCTTGGATGCGCGTTAGCCTAAGCGTTCGTCGTGAAGGATATGAACTTCACGCAATCTGAAGTTCGCAGCGCGAGTCCCGTAACGCGTTGCTCGCCAATCTGTTAAAACACTCATCACCTAGTTGTGGAAACTTGATTCCGCAACTCCCCATTCCTTCACCTCGGGTGAGACCTCAGTTTGTTCGCAGACTGTTGTCGAAAGGGCCGATGAAAAGGGGTTTTTTTGGTTCCTCGAACCACATAGAACCTGGGACTTTATAGAAAACCTCAAGAACAATTATACAAGCCAACAAATGGTTCCCTTGTTGGGACTTGAACCCGGGTCTCTCGAGTGAGAGCCGAGTATCCTAACCAAATAGACTACAACAGAAAGGGTTGTTCGGTTAATATTCATTGAATATCTATAAGATTGAATCTTCTGTTTATGAATAGTTAATATTTGTTGTTGAACATTGATCTCTGTTGAGAGAAGATTGTAAAGGCTCTGCAACTACGTGCGCAGAGACCTACAAAGAGAGAAGAGAGTTTGCAGCTGAGTGCGCAAACTGGAACTGTTGTACCCTTCCCAAATATAATACAACAACAGTTCCTGTGGACGTAGCTCCCATCCGGGGGGTGAAACACGTTAACTTATGTGTTATGCGATTGCTTATGTGTTTGCATCTGTGTATTTTCTTATGTGAATGGTTGAGATTTTGTTTATGAGTTTATGTGCTTTTCTTTTATATGTATTCCCCATAAAGATGATGATGGGAATAATATGTTAAGTAATCACATGTATGAATGAATGTCGAATGCACTAGTATTTCACAGTTAGATGAATGTATGAAGTAATCGGTTAAACACTAAGCGCAGCACCGGAAGTGCGCAGTGATATCTTTGTTGTTTGAGTGTAGAAGCTTGCAAGATTCCATCTATTTGGCTTGTTGAATGCGTCGTTTGCATTAAGTATGATCCATCGAAGTAGTTAAGTACTGAAGAGGAAGCGCAATATTTTTGGCAATGTCCCATCGTCAAGTAATATTCCTGCATCGCGTAGTCCTTGGATGCGCGATAGCCTAAACATTCACCATGAAGGATTTAAACTTTGCACCGTCTGAAGTTCACAGCGCGAGTCCCGTAACACGTTGCTCACCAATCTGTTAAAAGATTAATCACCTAGTTGTGGAAACCTGATTCCACAACCCCCCATTCCTTCGCCTCAGGTGAGACCTCAGTATGTTCGCAAACTGTTGCTGAAAGGGCCGGTGAAAAAGGGGTTTTGTTGGTTCCTCGAACTGCGCAAAACCTGGGTCCTTATAGAAAACCTCAAGAACAGTTATACAAGCCAACAAATGGTTTTGTTGTTACAACGTAATCTTCCACCTTGTGACCATTAGCATTCTTTGGCCTGTAATATCCATTTCACTGACTCAGATTCACTTTATATCCTTCAAACATATTTTTTCCTCATTTTTCCTCTAACCCGCTTGTTGCATCATTATAGCAAGCATACCCGCGAGTTGCATCACTATAGCCCGCAGGTATCAAGTAAAATGGTAAAAATCACTAGTTTATTACTTTTTACTCCCAAAAAGAGGTCATTGGGTGACCTTTGGCTCTCCATCTACCCAAGTAACGTCTCAATAAGTCCTTTCACTTACCTTTGAGAGGACTATATATTGAGCACATATGGCTTATGGACAGGAGGAGAAAGAAGAGTAAGAGAACTCTAGTGGATTTTTTCCCTATCTTGAGTCTACACTCATTGATCCTTGTAGTTGTGAACCCTTTATGTTCACCTTCCAAACTCCTATCTAGTTTGAGTTTGCCATTCATGGAGGATTGAAGTGGTGGAGGCACAAGTGGATTGATCCAGATCTTGGTTCAGATTGGTTGTCGGTAAGAGGTCGTATCACCTTGTACTTCTTCTTGTTCATTAATAGAAATACTCATATTCTCGTCCATTAATGTTGTAAATGTTGTTTATCTTACATTGGGTTGCATTTACTTGTTATATCATGGACCATTGCTATTAACAATGTTAATTCCATTTGAATATTATATGTACTTGTTGTATATTGGCTGTCAAGCCTAATTTGCAGATTCAAGTGCATGGATTGAAATGCTCCAACGGGGATCTACATCAAATGTTTGGATCGAGGTTGGTTATCTTCTTCATTACCTTAGCATTGTCATTTATATAGCATAGTTCTGAGAATTGAGTTAATTTATGGTAGTCATCTATCTGTTGTGGTATAACCCAAGCCATAGTGAGTTTTCTCCAACACATATGTTTCCACGATTGAACTGGTGCTGAGTATCGGCACTGAAAATTGGCATACTGACAAGAAAGAAATCTGGGATTGGTGTGATAAGATAGAAAGAGATTTTTCCAGAAGAAAGAATAGACATCTGCATCTCTCCGACATAGATTGGTTAAATAAATAACTGTGGAAGGACATTCACGAAATTTTTCGGGAATCCTTTCGAAACGAGTTGCATGTGTGGATATCAAGACTTGCAGAGTGAAAGAATTGTTTTCAACTGGAAGGAGTAGCGACCTAGTGGACTCCAGATCTCATTTAGAGGCTTAAAGAAATACATAGCCCACTCTCGCGAGCAGTCGACTTTTGGGTTGAAAGCATACTAGAAGGCATCGTGACAGAGTTCGTTGTGGACATGCTGAAGTCCTATAGCGCAGTAGAGGCAGATTTTTTTAGAAGTTTCAGAGGTAAGTACCTGAACAATCTGAGTTTATATATTAAAATGATTTTAGCTGAGAAAGGTGTTTTAAGAATGCAGTAAAATTCCTAGAATATTTTGAATCTGTAATGGTCAATAACATATATAGTGATTCTGACGACGATACACACAATTTGAGAAGTGGAAAAAGATATATAAGTATACTACTAAGAAGACTTCCAGTGAACATGGATTCCACCTATATATTGATTTACAAGCTAAGCCTCATATCCAAACCGCACCTCCATCAGCCAACTATCATCCTATTATTCCGCAAAATCCACCGGTTGTGAACACCGCGACTCCCATTTCACAGAGTCCACCAGTTCAGAACCCTCCAGTTGCTAATATTCCTAATCCTCAGAGCGTCAATAACAGTAACACCATGGGAGTGAGTACTCAAACCATCCCGACTCAGAATATTCTGATTCAGAACATTCCATGCAGTACCATCCCTAACACCACTCAGAACACTGCGCAGAACCCTATACCACCAAGAAGAAGGATGACTGATTATATTGAGTTGTCAATATTCAAAGGAACGGGTCTAGAGGACCCTAAGCAACATTGGTTTCTATGTGAAGCCGTGTGGAGTGTCAAGCAAGTTCAAGATGATGCTGTGAAGTGAGCGCAGCTCATCACCACATTTCGAGATTGAGCCTTGAACTGGTTCATGAAGTATTCTCAGGCACAAAACAAAACCTTAGTGGAGATTAAGGCTGCAATATTGAGTGAGTTCAAGAAACCAAAGTTAGAATCACAATGTATAACAGAATTAAAGGAAATTAAGCAGAAACCTAATGAGACAGTTTGGGAATTTGACGAGAAGTTTAAGACATTGTTAGACCAGGTCATTTTTGTCATAGCACCGCAATAGCACCAAGAGTGGTTCATAGCCAAGTTGTTGCCCCATATCAGAATGACGTTGATGTAGCAAAAAGTGGCTTCGCAGGAAAAAACCTTGGAGATCGCGATGAAATTAGAAGCTTCACCTATAGGAGAAAGTAGCACTGGAATGTCTCAGATTCAGACCTAGCTAGCTACCCTGACATTACAGTTGCAGGACATGAAGAAGGGGGAAGAACAAAGACAAGAAGTCTGGTGTACAAGATGCAGAGGAGAAGGACACACCAAAGAGCACTCTCCTTTGTTTCAAGAATACCATACCAAACCCATTGAATCAAAACCAAGCGCCATGGTGTGAGATCTGTAGAACTAGAGGACACCGGCTAGAATATTGTTACTTAATTCAAAATTATGTGCGAACACCTAAGAATTTATATTGCACATTCTATAAATACGTTGGACATGATGATTCCAACTGTCGCGCATATGACCTCATGATGGAGAGAAAGAAAGATATAGAGCTGTTGGCTGCTTTTCTGGGCAGACCCGGGTTTTAATGAAGCACAGCAACAAAACCCCTTGGCGCACTGGCCCTCTCGGCAATGAGCTGCGCGGCAGCTCGAGGTCTCACCCGAAGTGGCTATGGGGGGTTAAGGAATCAGCTTTCCTTAACCGTGGTGATGCTGAGATTGTTCTATATATCTCCTTCTCCCTCAAATATCGGCGGTCGGACTTTCCCACAGGCCTTGCGACACAACTGCGCGGGTGCCTTCCTTCCTGCAGACCTACTGCGCAGTCACGCGAAGCTCGGTTGCTGCAGCGACAGCGTTCCACCACTACTTCTATACTCGGCGATTATAACAATAAAGGATCTTCCTACACTCACTCAAACAGTCGCAAAGATGATGCAAAAGATGTACACACAGGTAATGATCCTAAACAGTTATCATTCACGCAAACATTATAACAAGAAGATATATGTGAAGCTCATCTCCTCGAGGAAAACCACGTCCATGGGAGTGTTATATTAACCAGAAAATGATAGAGTTATACAATATGCTGCGCACACAGCTGCAGCCTTAGATCTTTCCAGGAAACTCCACGCACACAGCTGGGATCCCTTCTCTCAATCTAGTCTCCTCTCTATGGAGATTACAAAGGCACAGACGTCGACTCAGACTGTCTGGCAACTCAGGGATTAGCTCCTTGGCTATCCGATTTCCTCTCTAAGTCTACACACTGGGTAGAAAATACAGTGAAGGATAATCAACACATGATCTATCCTTTAGACTGGCTATCTCACAGTCTAACATCTAACTCTCTCTAACTCTCTCTAACTCTCTCTAACTCTCTAACTCTCTAACTCTCTAACTCTCTCTAACTCTCTAACTCTCTACCCATTACAATTATTCATATATATAGGTGGCCATGACGGTCACACCTTTACAAAACTGTGGGCCTTTCCCAACAGTGATTCCCAAAAACCCTAACCACGCACATGGCTAGGTGTACTGTAGGCGCCGCTTGCAGTCACGTCGCCGCTTCCTGCAGGCTCCATGAATTCCGGCGCAGATTGTGGGTATGGGCGATCGTCCTTCGCCTTCAATGCTCTGGTCCGTTGCTCCTCCTTGATCCGAGCAACCATAACTTCTGTACTGACCCTTTAAATGAGGGTAGCTGAGCCCTCTACTCCATCGCCTTATTTATTATGGTAGCTGAGCCACCTTCATTCTTCGATGACGTGCGCGCGAGCTCCACAATTTCCGGTCCGTGATCTGCGCTGAGATCATCCATCTGGCACCGTACTGCGCACCATCTCCTTCTTACCCAAAACTTAGTGCTTGTCCCAAAATTAGCACTTTCCTTCCATACTCGTGCTTTTTCCCAAAATTCGCAGCTTTTACTATAGCTGCGACCTTGGCCCCAACAGGCCCCCAACACTCACTTGTGGCTCGCCCTCGAGCCACTCGCACTAGCGCGTGGTGGCTTGATTTGCGCATCTGCTTTTGCTTGAATCTCCGCGAATGTTTTCTGCCACTTCGCAATAGCGGAGTCCAATTCCTCAATACACTCGTCAGCTGTTTGCACCGTTTCTGCGGTCGCTTCATCTTTAGTGAGTGTATCAATGATCTCCTGAGACTCGGCAATCTCTTTGATTTTTGTCTCAACCTGGCCAACGATTTCAGCATACTCATCCATGAATGGCTGAATGCTGTTGGTGAGCTTCTCATCTTCAGTTCTGAGCTTGTGCAGTTGCTGCTGCATTTTGCGCACTTCGCCCATTTTCTTCATTTTTGGTAGGCTTGTTAGGGCCTTAGCTTCTTCATTGAGAACAGTGAGAGACTGTTCTGCAGCTTGCACCTGTTCTGACAGTCCCACTTTAAAAGGGAGGTTCACAAGCTCTGTCCAAGCTTCCATAGCTTGGTTCATCAGGTTCTTGGCTTCCTGTACTCGATCTGTCATCCGTATGGAAGCTCTGCTCAGTGCTTCAAATTGTACCTGCGCATCATCCGTAAGATGCGCAGCAACGCGAGCTTCTAGCTCAGCAATCTGGGTTCTATGGCCTTCTGCCATAGCAACTATTTCTTGCTCCAGGGTTTTCACCCTTCCTCCAATAATTTGAACTTTTGCAACCAGAGGGAGGTCTGGTTGAATCTCGCAAGCCGGCAGTTCCTGGGCAATCTCTTCTATTGCGTTTCTGATGCCGGTGTCTTGCGCCTCATAGAGTGCAAGCTTCGCAGAGATGTTCTTATGACTTTCTTTCAGCTCTATCTCCTGCGATTGCAGTCGTTGGTTTGCCTGGAAAGTAGAGAGCTCTCTAGCTCTCAACTCAAGAGAGACTTTCTCCTGTACAAGCTGTAGAGTTTCTATAGGAATCAAAGACAAATTTATTTCTACAGGTCCAACTGTGCTTACCTGTAGTTCAGCTAGAGGATCTGGAAGTGTCATGCTGGTAGGCGGAATATGCACGACAGTGTGCCTTTCTGTGAGTTCTTCAACTCGCTCATCACTTGGAATTTCTTGTGGCGCCTGCGAAGTAGATGCTGGCGCATGGGTCTGCGCAATCCTTCCTGCGAGACCTTTCAATTCTACAAACTGTAAGTCTAGAGCACTTCGGATGTGAGCATGCGTGTTCCTCATCTCATGAAATTGCTCTTTCAAGTATTTGTCGATCTCCGAGGGAATGGCCTCAGTGGGATGCGACACTTTCTGCTTCTTGGTGGCTGGTTCTGTTGAGCCTTCATCGCTTCTTTGCTCAGGGGCTTCCTTGCCCTTATCCTTCTCTTGCGCAGCGGCGGGTGGCATCGCAGGTGCGATGTCAGCTGCTGCTCTCCATTCGTCTGACCATGACTTAATGGTTTCTTCGACATCTTCTGTGGTCATCCTGTAAAGACCTAGCGCCCAGTCACCTGGAATGTCGCAAGGCCGAAGATAAAGTTGATGGATGTCGGCAGTAAAAGCCAACTTCCCTTCATACAATGTGGCTGTCTCCTCGCTCAGCCTTGGCATATCTTGTATGGTATCTCGGAGGAGATAGTAGTACTCACAAAAGACAGCGTGATTCATCTTGCGCTTCGCGGGATTAGGGGAATCCCAGAGGTTGATGTAGCGCATGCCGGCAACCTCTCCTGCGCGGCGCGGAAGGAACTGAGTATTCGGGGGCTCCTTCCACCCGGCGAGAGCGCATAAAATTAGAAGCCACGAAAAATGGAATGATTGGGCTGCATTGTCCTGCACATTCAGGCAATCAGCCAAAAAAGAATTCAGCAGGAAGAGAGACCAGTTGTACTGTTCTCCCTCCGCAGCTGCGATAGCGAGCTCCACGACAGCTCCAGTAACTTCTTTTGGTCGGCACTTTGTGAGAAGCCTGCCTGCAAGCAGACTTCCTGTGAAGCGAAGTGCCTCATCTTCTACTGTCGTGAGGTCATAAGCCCGACCTCCTCTTGTCAAGTTATATTTCTGGACCAGCTTTGCAGCCAATTTTCGGTCCTTTTCCTTTCCCACAAAATGGATATTGGGATCCTTACCAACCTTAGATAGACCGGTGATACGGTGTATCAAATCAACATTTAGATCAATTGGCCTCCCGAGCCAAAGGTAACCTCCATGAACGCAGGATAGCAGTGTTTTAACGACTGCATTCACTTCATTGCTACGCCCAAAGTGCGGTAGCTTCAACAAATTCAAGAGTCCAGGGCGCTCAAGATTTGCTGCAAATCCCTTTGGGATAAACTCGTCAACTTTTCTGGTGGGATTATGCACTATATCCAGATATCGGTCCAACTGGAACTGAGGATATGTCTTATAGTCTCCAAGGTTAAAATCAGAGAATTTAACCAATGGAATGTTTCCCAATAGTTGGCCTTCTACCCGCACACTAGCCGGTAGTGGCGGTAGCGGAATTGGATACTTTGCATTCTTCGGAATCTGTACATCCGGCGCATCATCTGGACGCGGCGGAATATAGTTCACCATAGATGCTAGCGGCTCTGGAACAGGTTCCTCCGGCTGCTGCTGAGATGCTCTTGTGCCTGGAGATGTTCTGGGATCAGTAGCACCGGGGTGTACATAGGTCGAAGCCGTCACCGGAGTGGCCATGCCGAAGTCCAAGCCTCGGCGCAGAAATTGACGAACAACTTCTTCTGTCGATAAATTCTTCGTGGTGAACCAATGTAGATAACAAAACGCTGGACAGCAAATGGAGGACCTGCGTAGGGTCTGGACGCTGAAAATAAGGGGAAATACTCTGCACACTCGGCTCTTGAAAACAATAATTTGGATCTTCAAACACAACTATGCAACTCGAGACAGTAACCCGAAAATGATACAAGTGTGAGGTATTTATAGCCAGCGAGGATAGTAAATGCGACCAAGTGGGGTAACGTAGCTATAGGCGGCTACAGATGAGTTGACAACACGCTATCCTCCTTGCCGTAGGGGTGCATTTAGTGTGATTGACGGGTTCTGACAGCCTTCCAGGAGAAGCTAATGCTTTCGGCGCCTGAGTTAAATGCAAATCTTTCGGAGATTAAGCCGAATCCGTCAGAACGGCTAGACTTAAATAGCGGCCTTATCCTTCATTTATTCAAACGCGGCTACATAACTGCTTGAATTCAAAATTTCCGGCGGGTCATTTCAACTTAGGAAACTGTGCCTCTATGGGTCCACAACAAAACTTTTTCAAGCGGCAAATTATCAAAGGGGACTCCGCAAGAGCGATAGTTCAACGGTCCAAAAACAAAACTTCGCCAGAGCGCACCGATAAGCTCTCTTCAAGCAATTTTTATTCAGGATGCGCGGATATTTCAAGGAACTGCGCAGGAAGCTGGAAACTGAGAGTGTGTCGCAGCTTCCGTGTAGACTGAATGCGATGTCTCTTTCAACTACACCGGACATCTGCACTCGTGAGCAATATATTATGTCGACAGGGCGGAGTGGCCGTCGCAATAAAGCTTAAGCCGACTCCCGTTTATCATTGTAGGTAGTGATTCTCCATCCAGCTTCGCAAGCTGAACTGCGCCTCCGTCTGTTACTTTTATCACCTGAAAAGGGCCTAACTAATGCACGCAAAACTTGCCTAGAAACTTGATGAATTTACTATCATAAAGGAGTACCAAGTCTCCTTCTTCAAAGTGCTTATGCTTAATGTGCCTGTCATGCCAAGCTTTCTGTCTTGCCTTCTGTACCTGTTGATGAAATCCGGCCAAAAGTCTGTCTTCTTCTAAGGCAAGCAGTTGCGAAAGTCTTTCATTCATAGTATCAGGATCTGCCATTTCTGTAATTTGCGCAATTCGGAGACTGGGAACAATGTATTCCATGGGCATAACTGCTTCTTGTCCATACACCAAGCTGAAAGGTGTGTGACCTGTTAGTTTCTTGCAAGTGGTTCTATAAGCCCATAATACAGCTGTGACTCTAAGGTCCCAATCATCTCTTTGTTGATTACAGATCTTCGTCGGGGCATTCTCAAGAATCTTATTGAATGCTTCCACCGTACCATTAGCTTGAGGATGGTAGGGTGTACTCTTATGGTGATTAATTTGAAATTCTTCAGTAAGGGCCTCTATAGTCTCATTGAGGAAATGTGTACCTTGATCACTCATGAGGATCACTGGGCATCCAAACCTAGTGATAATGTTCTCGAAAATGAACTGCGCGGCAGTAGCAGCGTCGCAGTTCTTAACTGGCTTCGCCTCAGCCCATCTGGTGAGGTATTCAGTAGCTGTAATGATATATCTTGCGCCAGTTCTTTTTCCTGGTGGGTTAATAGGTCCTACAAAGTCAATGGCCCATTTATCAAAAGCGCGCAGTGTGATCTGGGGTCTTAGCGGCATTTCATCTCTCCTTGAAGGTTTTCATGTGCGCTGGCACACATCGCAACATTTACAGAATTCCTTAGTATCCTTGTGCAATGTCGGCCACCAAAGACCTGCGGCTAATATCTTTTGCGCAGTCGGCTTTCCTGCGAAATGGCCTCCTGCGGTACCTGAATGCGCTTCTGCGATGATAGAGCTCTTTTCATGTGGTAAGATAAATCTGCGCAAAATTTCGTCAGGGCCCAACTTATAAAGCTGGCCTGCTATCAAAGTGAAGTCTGCGGCTCTGACAACAAGTTGCTTCTTTTGCTGGATTGTAAACTCAGCCGGCGCTTGCTCGGTAGTGAGAAACTCAAGAATATCAGAATAATATTCGTCTGCTGCTTGGATAGAAAACAACTGTGCGTCAGGCAGATTGTCCTCCAGACTCGTAGGTTCCTCTCCTGACTCTATTCCTGATAGATGGTCAGGCCCTGCATTCAATCTGCCTGGCTTTACAATAACCTCAAAATCATACTCTTGAAAGAGCAGTAGCCATCTGCAAATTCTTCCTCCTAAAACTGGTTTATTGACCAAATATTTCAGAGCAGAATGGTCAGTATACATTTTAAAGTGAGCTCCTAACAGGTAGTGTCTGAATTTCTGTAGGGCATACACCATAGCTAGTCCTTCCCTTTCGGTAGTGGTGTAATTCTTCTCAGCTGTAGATAGCTTTCTGCTAGAGTAAGCAATTGGGTGGTCAATACTTCCTTCTCCAGACTGTGTAAGCACGATTCCTAATGCTATTGAAGAAGCATCAACATGAACGTGAAAGGGTTTTCTCCAGTCCGGGAAAACTAGAATAGGCGCTGTGATCATCTTTTCTTTAAGTGTGTCCAAGCTCTGTTGGCATTCTTCTGTCCAGTGGAACTTCGAATCCTTCTTCAGCAATCTTTCCATAGGCGCTGTGATCCTTGCATATCCTTTGATGAATTTTCTGTAGTATCCTGTATGTCCCAGTGTAGTGCGCAATTGCTTAACTGAGTTGGGCGCAGGTAAATTAGCAATGATGGCAACCTTCGCAGGATCCATCAGAAGTCCTTGTCTGCATACAATATGTCCTAACAAAATACCAAAGGGCGCACAAACTATACATTTTTTCAAGTTAAAGGAAATCTGATGCTGTCTACATTTTTCTAGCATCATGCGCAGATTCGCAATATGGTTCTTTAGTAAACCAAATACAGTCCAGTCATCAAAATAGACTTCTAAAAACTTGTGGATAAATTCTTTAAAAACAGCAACAACAACTCTAGAGAAGATAGCAGGTGCGTTTTTAAGACCAAAGGGCATTACCGTATACTGGAATGAGCCCCATTCAGTTGCAAAAGTAGTCTTGTGGCGGTCATCCGGATGGATTCTGATCTGATGATATCCCGAAAATCCATCAGTGAAAGAGTAAGCCTCTTGTCCTCCAACATTATCAAGTACTTCATCTGTGAAAGGAGTGGGAAATGGATCGTGCGCTGATGCATCATTGAGTTTGCGCAAGTCGACACAAATTCTTATTTCACCTTTCGTTTTCTTTTCTTGGACCACCATAGGACTAATCCAATCGCTTTCCTCTACTGGTTCAATAATTCCTGCTGCAAGCATCTTATCAATTTCTTCTTTGACTTTTTCTTTGTAGCGCGGGTTCAACCTGTATGGGCGCTGCTTTACTGGCTTGGAATCTGGTTTCAGAGGTATGCGCATCACTCCTAAGTCTCCTAGGATGCCTTTCATTTCTGTGAACTTGGTAGGAAAGATATCCTGGTAGTCACGTAATAAATCTGAAACATGCGCAACAGTTTCATCATCCCAATAATCTCCTATAGAAGCAAACTTTGGGTCAGCTTCTGTGCCAATGTTAACTTTCTTGAGCTTGACGTGTTCTGTGATGGCAGGAATATCAAGCTCAGGACCTTCAATATTGCGCGTCCCTTCTGATTCTGGGATATTGATGTTGCGAGGATCGTCCTCCTCATCTTCAGCGGTGAAGTTATAACATTCCAGGGCATGTTCTATCTGGACAGCCCAATCTGGTTGGGAATATTCTGTTACTGGATAGTGTTCAAATACCTTCTTTCTAATACACTTCAAAGCCTGATCAATGCTTGGATGTTCTGACTCAAAGATGAAGGTAAGTTGAAAGCTTTCTATCATAAGATCCCAAGTAAGAGTGCCTTTGCGCAATTCTGTTTCGGTATACCAATTCCTTGGAATTGTATCCAATGTGTGGATGAATTGGTGAACCCATTCATCTTCTGGAATATCTGACCATTGCTGAATACACGCTTCAATGTGTGACCTGGGGTCACTCTGTCCTTCATATTTGCGTAGCGCTTCGGCTGTGGTGTCCTGAAATCTGCGCAGTATCAATCTGCGACAGTCTTTCCATGTATGAATATTCTCCTTATGCGCAATCCACCATCTTGCGGGTGTAGCGCGCAATGCTACATCCAGTGCCTGTATGCGCTGCGGTTCTGGAAGCTTTTGTTCATATTCCTTTATGAATTTAGTTACTTCGGTTAGACCATCAAAAGTTGGAGTGTCAGTTAATTCTGTGCCAATCCATCGAATGGATTTAGTCATCATGGCGCAACGTCTTGCAGAAACCTCATGTAGACGATTCTGCCAGTTTTCCAATCCTGCATCTGAGTCTGATGTGCACGAGCTATCACATCGCCAGCTGATATGGCCGTCTGCTGTAGGGTTGACATAGTCACTGTGGTTAGTGGTCATCTGATACAAGCTTTCCATGTGGCGCGCTTCCTCTTCTGCGCGAATGGGTTCTATATATCTTGGTCCTTGAATAGGATCAAGAGGTGCGATGACCCTGATCTGGTCATCCTCAAAGGTCATCTGTCTTTTCTTCAGGTTAATGACAGCCAAATTGTCAAATGCCCAGTCTATTCCTAACAGCGCTGGGTATGGTCTACTATCATCCATAATTTTGATTACTTCAAAATCTGCAGAGCTTCTTACTCCTTCAATATCAATAGGTACATTGGGTAATCTGCCCAATGGAGAGACTCGTTGCTGATTTGCGAGTCTTAGCTGGATAGGGGATCTTGTAAGCTGAGGGCTTCCCATCTGTTCCCATGTCTGCATAGTGAGAACATTGGCTTCGGAGCCCAAATCTAACATGACTTCATCCATTTCAAATGCCCCAATCTGCGCTGTGAGCCTCATCTCTTTTCCAGTTCTAATGTGACTCCTGATCTGGTGAACAGCACGCTGCGGTGTGTTCGTCGAAGCAGAGTGTTGGCACTGATCCAACAGGTGTTGGAGTTCTAGAGTTGCTTTTTCATTGCGCAACAGTTTTAAACATTGTCGCAGGAATGCTTGAACACTGCCTAGTGCATGCTCCTCATCATCATCAGGCCTTCCAGCTGTAGTGGCTTGTTCTTGTACCAGGTTGTCTTGTCTTAGCACTTGCGATCTACTAATGTTCTGCGGAATTGCGGCAGAACTTGAAGCTCTCGGATCTGAGAAATACTCTTGAGCTTGCTTAAATGCTTCTTTTTGCTTCTGCAGGTTAAGTGGGGCTGGTTTAATGTTAGCGCGGCGCACCCATTGCGTCGCTTTCTTTCCCGTTCCCATCTCTTGCGCACCAGTGGTTGCTCCACTGCGTGTCACTATATTAACTGTAGGGTCTGGTTCTCTTTTTTCTGCTCCAATCAACTGAATATTCTGATTGACCTGTGGTGTCTTTGCTTGCATCTTAGCCTGTAACTGAGGGCATTCTTCAATGATATGGTCGGAAGATTTACAATACCTGCAGAGGGTTGTAGGATTTTGGCAATCCCTAGAAAAATGACCTTGTGTTCCGCAATTATAACAAGTGATCTGTCCTCTTCCACGACCAAAATTTGTTGTGCGTCTGTGTCCTCTGTAATTTGTTGCTCGGGCGTCCCGAGTTTGGTCATAAGGTGGACCTGCTGTGGGTCCTTGTGTCTCTGCTTGTACCCTATAAACATCATGCTTTCTTTCTATCATAAGATCATATGCTCTACAATTGTTCTCATCATGACCTACTGATTTACAGAAATTACAATATAGATTCTTTGGGATTTGCACATATTTCTGGAGTAAGTGGCATTCTTGTGGTCTATGACCTCTAGTTCTACAGATTTCACACCAAGGCCCTTGTGCCTGTGGTACAGGATTAGGTGCTCCAGTTGCAATATAGTCTATGAAAACGGGACAATGGTCCTTTGAATGACCTTGGGATTTACATTTTGTACACCAAATTTCTTCCTTAATCTCCTTGCCTTTCTTAATATCATGCACTTGCAAGGTTAAGTTTGCTAATTGGTTCTGTAAATGCGCAACATCGTTGCTTGTTCCTGCAATTGGCGAAGCTTCTAGTTTCATAGCCATCTCTAGAGCTTGTTCCTGAGTATTGAGATTCTGTTGCATAAGAGGAAGTCTAATGTGTGGGAGCAGCGCAGCAATGAACCATTCTTTATGTTGCTGTGGTGCAAACTCGAAGCTTACTTGATCTATCAAGGCTTTGAACTTCTGGTCAAAGTCCCATACTGATTCTGTAGGTAACTGTTTGATGTCTTTGAGCTCTGTTATACACTGTGATTCTGATTTAGGTTTCTTAAATTCCCGAATCATAGCATTTCTTACCTCAGCAAGCGTCCTATTCTGTGCTGCTGAGTATTTCATGAACCAAGTCAAGGCTCTTTCTCTTAGTGTGGTTGCTAACTGAACCAGTTTAACAGCATCGTCATTAATTTGCTTAATTGTCCAAATGGCTTCACATAAGAACCAGTGCTGCTCAGGGTCTTCTATCCCTATTCCTCTAAAAGTTGGTAGCTTCATGTCATCACCCATCCTTCTTGCGCGGGTTTGAGGTGGAGGTACTGTAGCAGTGCCCCCGGGATGGTTAAACAAAGGTGGTACAGAGGTGCTAGAAGTACCGTGTGGGCTACTAGAAGGTGTTACTGTAGGATTATACTGAGCTCCGTCTGGTTTTTGCGGTGTAAAGGGGTAATAAGGGATATGAGCACTCCCTTGTCTTTCTATATGGCTTGCTCTAGGGACTTGGCTATCGTCTGGGCTAGATTCAAAAGAATATTGGTCAAGGCCTACTTTATATTTTTTTCCACTACGAGTGCAACCAATAACTTCAGGATCACTATCAGAATCTACGGACATTACTTGTCTATGCTATTCATCAGAAGCAATACATAGCTTTCCTTTTTCATACAGAAGCATTTTAATCCATAAGTTCAGAGAATTTAAGAACTTACCTCTGTGTACTTGGAAGAAACTCCTCTCAGCTTCACTGAAACTCTTTCTTGTATCAACTGCAAATTCGGTAATGAAACCTTCCAGTAGACTATTCAACCAAAAGTCTACTGCGCGGGAAACAGAATTGTCGATCCGCTTCACAATACTGACTAGCTCAGGCGTCCACGTGACGGGTCGATCAACATGCAGCGTAGGTCTAGAATCTGCTAACTTGGCTATCCAAGCGTGTAACTCCAATGCAAACGTAACAAAGAAAATTTCGTAAAGGTCAGCATAAATATACTTCTGTAACCAGTCTTCTGTTTGAAACGTAAGGCTTCTATTTTCTTGTTCAGTGAACTCTTTAGCCTTTAAATCAAACCAATCTCCAATTTCTTTAGCTGTAGGATTCCAGTAACACATTTGTTAACTGAGCAAGTCTCAGTGTAACAGAACCTTATGTTGTCTTCAGCAACAATCTCATATGTCGCGTAACTAGTAAGTCTTACAGCAACAAGTCGCAAGGCAAAGGAATCATTTGTTGGCTCAATCAACAGGGTTCAAAGCCATGGAAGTAATGTGATCAAAAAGTCATAAGGAAACGGAACCATTTGTTGGTTGCTTTCTTTCTCTAGGTTGCGCGTCAATCTCGCACATCACTGGAATAAGAAGTCTCACTCACGCGGCAACGGAACCATTTGTTGGCTGCTTTTCTGGGCAGACCCGGGTTTTAATGAAGCGCAGCAACAAAACCCCTTGGCGCACTGGCCCTCTCGGCAACGAGCTGCGCGGCAGCTCGAGGTCTCACCCGAAGTGGCTATGGGGGGTTAAGGAATCAGCTTTCCTTAACCGTGGTGATGCTGAGATTGTTCTATATATCTCCTTCTCCCTCAAATATCGGCGGTCGGACTTTCCCACAGGCCTTGCGACACAACTGCGCGGGTGCCTTCCTTCCTGCAGACCTACTGCGCAGTCACGCGAAGCTCGGTTGCTGCAGCGACAGCGTTCCACCACTACTTCTATACTCGGCGATTATAACAATAAAGGATCTTCCTACACTCACTCAAACAGTCGCAAAGATGATGCAAAAGATGTACACACAGGTAATGATCCTAAACAGTTATCATTCACGCAAACATTATAACAAGAAGATATATGTGAAGCTCATCTCCTCGAGGAAAACCACGTCCACGGGAGTGTTATATTAACCAGAAAATGATAGAGTTATACAATATGCTGCGCACACAGCTGCAGCCTTAGATCTTTCCAGGAAACTCCACGCACACAGCTGGGAGCCCTTCTCTCAATCTAGTCTCCTCTCTATGGAGATTACAAAGGCACAGACGTCGACTCAGACTGTCTGGCAACTCAGGGATTAGCTCCTTGGCTATCCGATTTCCTCTCTAAGTCTACACACTGGGTAGAAAATACAGTGAAGGATAATCAACACATGATCTATCCTTTAGACTGGCTATCTCACAGTCTAACATCTAACTCTCTCTAACTCTCTCTAACTCTCTAACTCTCTAACTCTCTAACTCTCTAACTCTCTCTAACTCTCTAACTCTCTACCCATTACAATTATTCATATATATAGGTGGCCATGACGGTCACACCTTTACAAAACTGTGGGCCTTTCCCAACAGTGATTCCCAAAAACCCTAACCACGCACATGGCTAGGTGTACTGTAGGCGCCGCTTGCAGTCACGTCGCCGCTTCCTGCAGGCTCCATGAATTCCGACGCAGATTGTGGGTATGGGCGATCGTCCTTCGCCTTCAATGCTCTGGTCCGTTGCTCCTCCTTGATCCGAGCAACCATAACTTCTGTACTGAGCCTTTAAATGAGGGTAGCTGAGCCCTCTACTCCATCGCCTTATTTATTATGGTAGTTGAGCCACCTTCATTCTTCGATGACGTGCGCGCGAGCTCCGCAATTTCCGGTCCGTGATCTACGCTGAGATCATCCATCTGGCACCGTACTGCGCACCGTCTCCTTCTTACCCAAAACTTAGTGCTTGTCCCAAAATTAGCACTTTCCTTCCATACTCGTGCTTTTTCCCAAAATTCGCAGCTTTTACTATAGCTGCGACCTTGGCCCCAACAAGAGCATATGCATGGTGGAGTATACATAGTCCAAGAAGAAACAACGCAGAACAAGGATAACGTGCAGTATGATCAAAGGGACATACAGAGGCCGTGGAAGATTCCATGGAAGAAGAAGAAATACTGGCCCAAGACAAGGAAGAGCAAGAGGCCAGATGATATGTTATAACTGTGGCCAGTAAGGTCACTTATCCAGAGATTGTACCAATCCATGTACTACCTGTAGTTACTGTAAATATTTTGATCATGTTATTGAAGACTGCCTGGTGTTAGCAGCAGAAATGCAGAAGAGAAAGCAAGATGTACCTAACCTGAACATTCAGTTGATCACAGCAGAGAAAAGGGCTATGAATCCAAGTATCAATGCAGTGACGTGAAGTGACGTTGCCACAGGAAGAGACAAGCAAGTAGAAGCCTCAACTTTTGGAGATTTTGAAACTAAGCAGACCCCTGTTGAAACAATCTGGATCAGAAAAGCTACTAGGAAAACACCTGTTTTCAATCTGGAGAAAAACAAAGAGGTTTTTGTAGAAGCACGGAACATATTCAAAGAACCAGCACCTATGTCACCAAGAATCCCGTTGCAAAGTGAAATACCACATATGGAGGATATGATAACAGCTTATGACAAAACATACCCCGCAGCAGAGACATGCTCCTCTATTGTGCAGTTCCTATGGAGCTGCATCAAATTACTGAAGAGCGCAGACGTTGTAGTGGAGATACAAAAACTGTTAAACCAATATGAACCACGCAATGAGACGGATACTGCCAAGAGTGCAGTTCATCACATCAAGAGCCACAAAAGAACAGGAAGAGAAATTAGGCTCAGTGTGCAGATAGAAGACTATGAGATGGATGAGATCATCCTTTACTTAGGGTCAGAAGTAAATGTCTTGACTAAGCAGACATGGAAGTAGATGGGGAGACCAAAATTGCTATGCTCACCTATACAGTTAATATTGGCCAACCAGTCGAAAGTCATACCTTTTGGGATATTAGACAATGTTATTGTTGACATCGATGGAGTGGGAAGTCATGTAGACTTTGAGGTTATTGAAATTGTGGATGATAGTCAGCCTTATCCAGCACTATTGGGTATAGACTGGGCGATGGATAATCTCTCCATCATAAAATTGAAGACCAAGAAGATGATATTTGAAGGGTAGGATATAAGGGTCATCGCGCCATTAGATACTTCACAAGGAGAAAGATACACTGAGCCGATTCAAGAAGAATCCAGAGCACAAGATCTTGATCGCATTTACAAGATGACTGCAAATCAGGATGACTACATTAATCCTATGTCGGATGGAACACTTAGTTGGCGATGTGACAGTTCTTGCATCTCAGACTCCGACGTGGGATTGGAAAATTGGCAAAGCCGTATGCATGAAGTATCTTCCAGAATATGCGCGCAGATCACAAAGTCACTGCGTTGGATTGGAACCGAGGTAAGTCCAATCCCCACTTATGATGGTTCAACTAATGTTTATAAATTTATTCAACAATATATTGTATCAGTTGCAGCTGAACATCGCATACTAGCACTAGATATAGCACTACGCGAGACACCTGCCAGATGATGGGTTGCGCATAAGCAGACGTTGACCACATGGGATCGGTGCAGACAAATAATGCAAATCTGATTTGTAGAGAAAGTTGCGCTGACATTTGAAAGGTATAATGGACAGACGGATCTAAGGGATCACATAGAGATCTATTCGGAAGCATGGATAAAGAGACCGCAGACAGAATGGGTGCATCTGTGTGTGCACACATTAGACCAGATTCCAGAGGATTGGTATAGAGACAGGGAGCTTCGCAGAGGAACCACAGATTGGCCTATGTTGACTGCAAACTTCCAAAGGAATTTTATCTTTGAAGATGAAAGCCTAAGCATAAACGAAGCTCTCCAAGTTATCAAAGAAAGGATATTCAGAGCCAAATGCCCAAGTATAAATGAGGCATTAGAGGAAATCAAAGAGAGGGTGTTTGAAGATGTAAAGGTACCTGTGAACCTACAACCAGAATGGGGAAGGCAGGTAGAACATGCCTTTGAATGCTATAACCTCGCTGAAAATGAAGAAAAACATGAAGAGAGCGATGACGAGGATCTGCGCAACATCAATATACCTGAGTACGAAGGAGCGCGCGATGTAGAGGGTCCTCCAATTGAAATTCCAAATATGAGCGGCCTTGTAAAGATGAGAAAAGTGAACATTGGCACAAGTGAAGAGTCGAAGTTCACGTCTATTGGAGACTACTGGGATGGTGCGACGGTTGAGCAGATCGTAGACCTGCTACATGAATATAAGGATCTGTTTCCAACAAAGTTTGTTGAAATGAAAGTAATTTTGAGTGACTTAGGAGTTATGAAAATACCTCTCAAACCAGGCGCGAAGCCTGTTAAGCAAAGGCCTTATAGACTGAACCCCAGATATAAAGAAAGAGTCAAGGTAGAAATTGATAAGATGCTTGATACAGGGATCATCGAGCCTATTGTAGAGTCATAGTGGATAAGCCCAATGGTTATCCAAGATAAAAAGACTAAAGGTGAAATCAGGATCTGCGTAGATCTAAGGAAGCTGAATGATGCTTCGTTGCATGACCCATTTCCTACTCCTTTTATAGATCAAGTATTAGACAATGTGGGAGGAAATGAGGCCTACTCATTCACTAATGGATTCTCTGGATATCATCAGATCAGGATTGATCCAGCAGACAGGCATAAGACAACATTTGCTACTGAATGGGGACCATATCAGTACACAGTTATGCCCTTTGGCTTGAAGAATGCACTTGCCATATTTTCCATAGTTGTTGTGGTTGCATTCAAGGACTCTATCCATAAGTTCGTGGAGGTTTAATTTGATGATTGGGCTGTCGTTGGTTTGTTGAAGAACCATTTTGAAAACTTGAGAATGATGTTAGCTAAGTGCAGACAATATCTAATTTCATTGAATTTTAAAAAATGTATTTACAGTGTGCCTTATGGTATTCTACTAGGACACATTGTGTGCAGACAAGGTTTGATGGTTGATCCTATGAAGATCGCAGTGATTGTGAATTTACCTGCACCAAACTCAGTGAAGCAGCTTCGCACCATGTTGGGCCATACAGGTTATTATAGAAAATTAATCAAGGTTTATGCACAGATAACCGCGCCGATGGAGAAACTGCTATAGAAAGAAGCGCAGTACATATGGAACGCAGAATTTGAGCAGGGACTAGACACGCTGAAAGAGAAGATGGTAATTGCGTCGATCCTAGTTTTTCCAGATTGGGATAAGCCGTTCCATGTACATGTTGATGCTTCCTCTATAGCGTTAGGAGTTTTGCTCGCTCAACCAGGTGAATGGGGTATTGATCACCCCATTACATTTTCAAGTAGAAAGCTATCTTCAGCTGAAAAAAACTATACAATCACTGAAATAGAAGGTCTAGCTATGGTGTACGCACTGCAGAAATTCAGGCACTATTTGCTAGGTGCGCACTTCTCCATGTACGTTGACCATTCAGCTCTGAAATACTTGGTCAATAAGCCAATGTTAGGGGGGATAATATGTAGATGGCTATTACTCTTCCAAGAATATGATTTTGAAATTTTGGTTAAGCCAGGAAGATTGAACCTAGGACCTGACCATCTCTCAAGGATTGAGTTAGGCGACGAACCCACCAATCTTGAAGACAATCTCCCTGATGCGCAGTTATTTGCTATACAGATCGCAAATGACTACTATAAAGACATTGTATACTTTTTGACTACGGGGTTAGCACCCACGGACTTCACTACACAGCAGAAGAAGCAGCTGGTAGTCAGAGCAGCAGACTTCACCATAATCGTGAGACAATTATATAAGTTGGGACCAGATTAAGTACTACGCAGATGTGTGTTGGAGCATGAGAATCCATTCATATTGGCCGATGCACATTCAGGTGTATCGGGAGGTCACTACGCAGGAAGAGCCATTGCGCAAAAGATATTGCGAGCAAGGCTTTGGTGGCCTACAATTCACAAATATTCAAGGCAACATTGCTAGAGCTGCGATGTCTATCAGAGGACAGGAAGGCCCTCGGGAAGAGACGAAACTCCATTGAATCCACAGTTGACACTTCAGGCATTTGAGAAATGTGCCATTGATTTTGTGGGACCTATTAACCCACTAGGAAAAAGGACTGGTGCGAGATACATTATCACTGCGACTGATTATCTCACCAGATGGGTAGAAGCTAAACAAGTGAAGGACTGCAGCGTAGTTACTGCTGCACAGTTCATCTTCGAGAACATCCTTACTAGATTTGGATGCACAAAGATTTTGATGAGTTATCAAGGGACTCACTTTTTGAACCGAACTATTGAAGCCCTTACTAAAGAGTTCCACATTATCATCAGAGGAGTACACCGTATCATCCTAAAGCAAATGGAACCGTTGAAGCTTTCAACAAGGTACTCAAGAATGCGCTTACAAAGGTATGTAATGTAAACAAAGATGATTGGGATCTGCGCATTCCAGCTGTGTTATGGGCATACAGGACTACTTGTAAGAATTTTACAGGCCATACACCTTTCATATTGGCCTATGGGAAGGAAGCTGTCATGCCTATGGAGTAAATTGTACCCAGCTTGAGAATAGTTGCATTTACAGGCATGGAGGATGAACAAACAATAGAAAAAATGCTTCTACACTTGGTTGGATTGGAGGAATATCGCTTCATCGCAAGCTTCCACCAGCAAGTGCAGAAAGACAAAGAAAAAGCATGGCATGATCTCCATATCAAGAACAAGTCCTTTTAGGTAGGTGATCTAGTCCTCTTGTATGATAGCAAGTTTATCAAATTTCCTGGTATGTGGGTACGGAGTAGGCGCAAGAAACCGTGAACGGTAGTGGCGTAATCAGGGACGAAGCGTCGAAGGAAATTGGATCGCCCTTGCAAACTTTGGAGCTGTCGGAGCGTGCGAGGAGCGGGGAGGTCTAAGATGGCTTAGACTTTCAGGGGATCAACAGTAATTCCTTTCTGGGAAACAATGAAACCCAACAACCGGCCTGCCGGAACGCAAAAAACACACTTGTGTGGGTTCAAGCGAATTCGGTATTTGCGACAACGCAGAAAAATTTGCCGAAGGTTGTTAAGGTGGTCTGATCGTTTCCGGGAACGAGCGGTAAGGTCATCAAGATAGACTAGCAGGATATGGACCAAATCGTGAAAGCAATAGGTCATGGCCCACTGGAATGTGGCACCAGCATTTTTTAGGCCGAAAGGCATGACGCGATAGGCAAAGGTGCCCCATGGGGTGGTAAAGGCATTTTTGTACTGATCCTCCTTTCGGATCTGAATCTGATTGTATCCGGAAAAACCGTCCATGAAAGAGAGGACTTCATGTCCTGCACACGCATCAATGAGCTGGTCAATAAATGGCATGGGGAAGTTGTCCTTGGGACAAGCGCGGTTTAAATCGCGGAAGTCAGTGCATACTCGAATGGTGCCTTGTTTTTTGTTAACGGGGACGGGGTTTGAAACCCATGTGGTATAGGCAATAGGATAAATGAATCCTACCTTGCGTAGTTTCTCAATCTCTGCTTTGACAGCTGGGAGCTTTGAGGGATGAATGGGACGTTGTTTCTGACGGACGGGGGGTACATCAGGCCATGTGTCAATGTGGTGCTCTATAATGGCGGGGTCAAGGCCGAGCATTTCGGTATAGGACCAGGCAAAGACATCACGGAACTCTCTGAAGAGGTTAGTGTATTCCTCAATCTCTTGCTTACTGCAAAAGGCTCCTAAAGTGATGAGTTCATGGGCACTCCCGGGGGCAGCGATATCAATTTGGATGACAGGTGAGATGTTAGCCATGTTACCTTCCTCGAAGGCGTCAGGAGCAGGAATCGGGTCCTTGAACCAGTCGACCTTAGTGGGAAGGAAGTCTTTGGATTCAACCGCAAATTGGGTAGCGATGCTAGAGGAAGATGCTTCTGGGAGGAAGTACGAACGATGGTGCATGTCATCCCAGGGATACTCCGGGGCAGTGAGTGCTTCAAGAATCTCCTCATCAGTACGGAAAGTTTGGGCTGTCAAATCGGTTGATGTGGGAATGGGAGTGGAAGAGATCATGTAAATGGTGTTGACCTCCCCTGATGGGGGTGAGATCGGGGGGTGAATCTCTTCAATAGTGGTTGGTGCCGTCTCAAGATCCAGATTGTTCATCTCATAGAGAGCCGCTCTGTAATTCGGGAGGTCGGGACAATGATGTGAGTAGTGCCCGTAAACACAGCATATAGCACATGGGTGGTTGGTACACAGGGATTTATCTTTAGGCTTGGGGGTGGGGTTTAGTTCAACAACCGGGATGTTGGGGTCGTCGTTGAGCATCTGCATGTGTTCCTGTAATGCAGGTAACTGTGGACACTGGTGAGTCGCATGGACTAACTCGTCGCACAATCAGCATTTGGGAGGAGCACGAAATACTGGGGGGGTTTTGACTGTCTTGGGAGGTGTTATAGCAGTGTAAGGTTGGGGACCTCTGCCCCCAGTGGGTTTGGGAATGGGAGGAAGGTTCATGGAGGACAACGGGGTAGAGACACTGGTGGGTGGCTGAGTGGTAGTAGCCATGGGTTGCACCGGTTGGAGGACGACGCTTGGTGTCGGCGGGGGAATGGGAGGCAAAAGATACCAGACGGGTAATCCCAAGGTTATCCCAGGGAGGCTAAGGGTAGCCATAACCGGGGCACTTACTACTCCCGATGGAGGGACTAGGAAGGGGATAGTATGTATAGGTGTAACACCAATGTGGCTAGGTACCAGTGGTGGTTTAGGAAACAAGGGTGGCTGATTGGTAGTTGTTTGGTTATCGTGGGAGAGGGTACATAAGTCAGACACTTTGGGCGTAGATGACGGAGGAGGAATGGATTGGAAGGTGGATGTCATTGGCGGGTCTGAGTAAACTCCAGGTCCCAAAGAGGAAACAAATGAGGTAGCAGCACCACTGACCGGTTGTTCAACAATGGGGAGAACATTTTCGGGTGCAGCGGGGGCATTTGGATCATAGTAAGTGAGTTGGTCGATCTTAACCACGCGTCCATCATGGGGTAACATCATGGTACGAAAGACAGAGGAAGCGACCGCCCGCATAGCATACATGTAGCTGCGACCAAGTAAGAGGTTGTAATCAAGCTGGGCGTTGATGACCTCGATATCGATGAGGACGGTTTTACCACCTAACTGGACAGGGACATTGGCTAGGAGACCTTGGGGCTGAGCCGAACGACCGTCGTAGGCGCGTAATGCAGTTGTGGACTGCTGGAGGGTAGGGGATCCTAACTTCTGCCATACGAATGTAGACATAACGCATGTGGAGGCACCCTCATTGATGATGCATCGATGGATGACAAGATTCCGAACGGAAACAGAAACTTGGAATGCTAAGGTGGAAGGCAAGCGTGGTTCAGACTGGTCCAAATCAAATGCCATCAAATTCGAATCATTTGGGTAAATAGCCCCAATGGATGAGAGTAAAGTCTTGCGCTGGGAAGGGCAGTTCTTCAAGACTTCTAATGTAGACATGGCTGCGGGAGACTAGGCTAGGTTGTCTACAATGTTGTAGTTGGACGCAGCGCGCGCATTGGGGTTGTTGTTGATACGGTGAAGTGGGAAGCGAGGGGATTTGGAAGCACCATCTATCGGAGGTGGAGGTATACGTAACGCTTGATCAGTGGGATGAGCGTTAGTGGTTTTATCAGTGGGAGGGGCTTCAGAGGTGGATCCATATTGGTTCCGGCGAGTCTGAAGGTTCACATCAGCGGAAGACATCATCAACAAGTGGTGGGTACCTGAGTCAAACATGGGTTGATCAGGAGCGGCGTATGTGATCTATTATTGTTGAGGTGGCGCATTGGCTTGGGGGGGTGCCAACGGCTGAGTGTTCATGATGCCTTGGGTTGGTAAGGGGTTTTGCAGCAGCAAAGGTGGCTGCTGAGGTTGCGGGGGGTTGGGCTGCGCTTGAGGAGATGCATGTCCTTGGTGATGGGCATCATCAACCCAAAGTTGTCGAGCTCGCTCCAAATGTGGGAAAGTATGTGTGTAGTGGCCATAGACCCCACAGATAGAACAAGGATGGTTCATTCTCAGATTAGGGTTTTTATCCTACTTGGGCGGGCGATCAGGGTTTTGGTTAGAGGGGGCCGCGTTGTTGTTGTCTGGGGGATTAGTCGGTTGACCACCTTGGTCTGTAGGTTGGTTGTTCCCACGATTACAGCCCTTGCCGTGATTTTGTTGGCCCTGGTTGCGTTGGTTGTTTTGGTTTTGTTTCGGGTTATTTTGGGCGTAAACTTGCCCTTGAGCAGCAAGTGGGTTTTAAGGTTGTGCAGGTGCGGGAGCAGGCTACGGTGGATGATAGGTAGGTGGAGGTTGCGTAGGTGCGGAACCTTGAGGAGGTTGCTGATATGTCAGCGGAGCAGGTTGTGGGTTGCTCGCAGGGGCTGCCTGTGGCGGGTAATAAGCTGGTTGGGCTTGGGAAGGCGCAGGAGCTGGTGCAGCCTGCTGGTGGTAATAAGTGGGTTGGGCCTGAGGAGGCGCAGGAGCTGGTGCCTCCTGCTGGTGGTAATAGGGCTGAGGTGTGACCGGGGAGTTGTAAGCAAGGGGTGCATGACCGAAGCACTGAGGTGGACAGGTGGTCCCATGGGAATGATGGTGATGTGTCATAGGAGCATATGAGTTGGTAGCCCCAGACTGTGAGGTAGCCCACGAAAGGTCGGGGCCCGGGGTAGGACGTGCTATGGAAAAGGGTTGGGGATGCGAAGAAACCCGGCCAATGATGTCGTCTACAGTGTGGGATGACCCCGGTGCATCTTGCTAGGAGGACTCGCCGAGAGGGGCGTCGGGTATAATGGTATAGAGATAACCCGACTGGGCGTAAATGAGGTCGAACTGCTGTGCCTTAAGGATGGCCTCTTCTTCAGACTGGGGTCTTTCGGAAGCTACGTCCTTAGCAATGACAGGAAGAAGGGACTTGAGGAACCAATCTAGGAAGATGCGGTCGTCTAATTTGATCTTGCATAAGCTTCGGCGTCTACGCCACTCATGAATGTGGTCCGTGATGTGGGTAGCCGTGTTTTGTCTACAAGATAGGAGTATCTCAATGTCCGCGTCATAGAGGACAGGTAACTGGAAGAACTGCATGAAGGTCGAGGCCAGGGAAGTAAAGGTGGCATGGGTCCCATGGGGTTGCTCGATATACCACTTGGCTGCAGAGCCAGTGAAGGTGCGCTGTAACAGACAGAGGTGAATAGAGTCATCCACTATGGAGTTGGAGGAACACCATAGATGGAAGGACATGATATGGTTTTGTGGGTCCTCACCTGCCTTGCCCTCGAACTTAGGGATGTCCGAGGGGAGCTTGGTGGGCATATGAGGCCACGCAGGGTCGTGTCGGATAGGGTCATTGGTCAGTCTGGCTAGATCAGGTAGGTTGAGGCTAGCCATGAATGGAAGACTAGAAGAAGGATTTGACACAGGAGTGGGTTGGACCAAGTTGGGGCCCATGCCCCCCAGTAGAGGGGCAGGGTTGGGAATGTTGCCCCCAAGTGGGGGGACTAAGGTAGTATAGGATGGGCCTGCACCACCATGGGTAGTGTGAGTTATTGGTGGAGTGGTGGTATGTATGCCAGCTACGGGAATGGGAATGGTGACCGGGATGGTGGATGTGGCCCCCATCGAGGGCATTCCCAGAGCAGGTGTGGTAACTGGTGTAGTGGTGGATATGCCACCAATGGTCCCTACAACGAAAGGAGTGGAAGTCACGCTAGCCATGGGGCTAGTAGGGGCAGTGTAAATAGGGTTCTCAGACTCTTCTTTAGAATCGGAGGTAAAGTAAGGGGCGTCAATATCTGGTGATGGAGTGATGATGATCTGTGGCGATGACGTGTGGTGTCAAGTGAACCGTGCTGTGGGGGCTCGCCCCTGAGGCGCCGAGAATGTCTCGGGGACTTAATGGTGACAGATGGTGTCGAAACTCTGTGGGTTGAGGTGAGTAAAAAATAGCTCAAAAACCCTAATGCAACCGAGTGTGCAGAAGGAGAGCTCAAAAACAAGGCACTCAGGCCAACAACCAACTCAAAACACCCACTGTAACAGCTATGCTACAATAGGTGGAGTACCAACAAAATGGTCAGAATACCAACAAGCAGCAGGTTTCCTAAAAATAAAAAATGGTGGACTCACTAGACCAAAAGGAGGTAAGGGAGCATGCAAACACCTAACTAAAAGGTATTCTGACTCAACTAGACATATCCTCTACAAGGTGATGAAATCCAAGTCAGACAATATGAATAGGACAGCCAAGTGGCTAAGATGTCCCCCTACCGGGAGGGACACCGGGTAGTCAATCCTAGAAGAATGGCAACTAAGATACCCCATTCATGACACGTCCAGAAAGGTGAATCTGCCGTTTGGTCCTTTTACCGCAATACCCCAATACAGGGATATCCCGAGAACTGCGAAAGGTAGCCCTTCGATTACTGAATGGAGTGCGGTATTCCACTCAGGCCTCCGGAACCAGTCTCGCGAATTCAACCCTCCTAGGGGAGAGGCCCTCTGGTAAACTAGTTGTGACCATGCCAAAAAGTACTAGGGGATTTTGGTTCCCTAATTGGACAACAGCTATGTCTCAAGTGTAAATAACCGAGGGGTGTTATTGGAAGCCTATCCCCCCGATCCTACCTAACTACAAAGATTCTTTTGTGTTCCCCAAGTGGGGTTAGAATATTAGTTGAGTTAAGTAGTTTTTAAGGCTCACTTGAATTATGTGACAAAGTGTGTGCTCATGAGGTGATGATGAACCCAAGTAGAAAGTGCCACTAGGGAGGACAACTTTCTATCTAGCAATAACAATATAGAGATTAACTTTTAAAATGCACAATTTTCTTTCAAATTTAAAATGCTAAAAATGAAATCTGTAAATGAAACAGAAAAAACTGCAGAAAAATGTTGTAAGGAAGGGTGGCTGCAGGTAGGACAGAGGGCTGTGCTGGTGCAGAAAATAGTGCATCCAAGTTTTGGGCTCAAAATTGGAAAAAATGCAGAAATCGAACCGCGGGTCTGTGGCGAAATTGAGCAGTCGGACCGCGGGTTTGAAGGAAACAGGCGCGGACAGGACGCAGGTTTTCGGAAGACAAACGTAGTCGGGACGTAGCAAAGGGGCCGAAACTCACAGTCAGGTCACGGGAAAGACACCGAAACGCGCCGGTGGATTGTGGGAAACTGGCCGAAAGCCACAGGCGGGACGCAGGTAAGACGCCGAAAGGCGCCGGCGGGTTGCGGGAAACTAGCTGAAAGCCACAGGCGGGACGCAGGTAAGACGCCGAAAGGCGCTGGCGGGTTGCGGGAAACTGGCCGAAAGCCGCAGGCGGGACGCAGGTAAGACGCCGAAAGGCGCCGACGGGTTGTGGGAAACTGGCCGAAAGCCGCAGGTGGGACGCAGGAAAGAGGGTAATAGCCGCAGTCAGACTGTTCCAAATAGGCTAATAACCACGATTGGATCGCAGGTAACAGACTAAAAACGGACGGTAGGTCATCGAAAACAGCCTGAGAGCCACGGTCGGGTCGCAGGTAAGTGCCTGAAAGACGCGGTCAGTGCGCAACTGTGGGGGGAAAAAACGCGGTATACAGCGGCCGAAAGGGACAGCCGAACAGAAAAAAGATTTAAAAATTGTAACCAGAAATTCAAACTTATTGGAGTCGCCAAAACTATAGCTAGGGTTTTACCCCTAGCTTGTGCAAATGAGCAACTACTAAGGAGAAGGGACTCCTTAGTAGCAGTTCAGTAAATGAAAATTATTAAGCTAAAACAGAAATGTAAACTACTCTAAAACATGTGCATGAAACATAAACAACAAAATGTAAATAATGGTTTTTGTATTAATATTACCTCCAATGTGAAGGTTGATGAAGCTCTTGCAATATCCAAGAGGGTTGCTCCAAGCTTCAATGTGCTCCTTCTCTTTCTCCAATGGTGGAAATGGGCCAAAAGGGGCTCTCAACATGAAAGTGGCTCAATGGTGAGCTAGGGTTTCAAGAGAGATTTTGGCAGAGTAAGGGTATACTTGATTGTGGATGTGGAATAAGGGGCCTCCATCACCTATTTATAGTTTTTTGGTGGTGGAGTGCTGGCCCATGGTTTTGGGAACCATATGGTTTAGGGCAGCTGTATAGGGTTTTTTCCTCTTTTTCCTCATTATTTTATAATTTTTATTCCCTTTTTAGAGGGATTTTGCTATTTTAGAGGAATTTTGGATATTTTTGGAGGAAAAAGGGGTTTTTTAGCCTTTTTGAGGCTTTTTTTATGGTTTTGTGGCCTTTTGGAGGCATTTTAGGCCTTTTGGAGGCTTTTTAGTGGGAGTTTTAGGGTTTTAAAGGGAAATATGGTAGGAAAATGGACAAATGAGCCATGTAATGAGGTAGATGAGGTAGTGAACACATTTTGGGTGTTAACAACTAGCTTGGCCCATATACTGTTATGCATGTTACTAACGGTGGCACAGTTCAGTTAGCCACGTTAGCCGGAGATACCTTACCAGGTTTGGTGAATGGAAGTATACTAAAACCCTATCGAGACAGTCCTACTTCGCAGAACCCGCAGTGATCAAAAGAAAAGGGAATTTCTAAGTGTCAAGTACAGTTGAAATTGGGCACTAGAATTGGGTAGAGTCTGTACACAGTTTTGGACCGATATGCGAATTTTGATAGAAAGGATATATGTACCGCGCAACACTAGTCGAGAAGAGAATCCGCGCGGATCAAAAAAAGAAATAAAACAGAAAAGAAAAGAGAACACAGTTCGAAGCTCAAAAGTTAGTTGTGCATATCCAATGAAGAAGAGAAGATGCAAAGTTCAGAATCAAGAAGCACAACATCGCGAAGTAACTGCGCCGGAGTAGTGAGGACCCACCATGCAGTTCGGAGCAATGCTCCAAGAAACTACCTGTTACAATGTCGGTCGGAAAACTAGCCATTATACAGTGATTTTGTCGACGACCGCTTGAGCATTTAACACAAAAATAGTCGTTCTGAAGTAGTAAATGAAGGAAAGGACCCAAATATTTAGCGGATTTGGCCAACATATATGCCATTGAATGATTTTCTAACCGTTGATGGGTGCAGCTAAGGCTCAACCACGCCTATAAATATCGTTGCATTTGGACTCGCGGGCATTACCATAACTTTGAAATTTTCCTGCGAGCCATACCTTGAATTTGCTTATAGCGAGCCCTAGGTGATCCCGTCATCCTGTTAAGAGATTATCCAGTGAATGTCTAAAATCTTCTCTATTGAGCAAGAATTCACATTCAAGGAGACTGTGAGGGTGTTTCAATATAGAGGGATTGAAGGGTTGAT
The DNA here is from genome assembly GCA_027924585.1 of Larix kaempferi. Lineage (NCBI taxonomy): Eukaryota > Viridiplantae > Streptophyta > Pinopsida > Pinales > Pinaceae > Larix > Larix kaempferi. The sequence continues at coordinate 6,933,448 of BSBM01000893.1, forward strand.
GAGAACCCCCGCTAAGAAGGTTGTTACAGAGCAAGGATAGGGTTCACGCTGATCGCCATGACATTCCACATCTATGAAAGCCAAGGTAAAGGAACCAGTGGTGGAGAAGAAAAAACCAAAGATGATGAGCTCCATGCTGCCTGAAGCGCCTCTCAACGATAAGGAAATCCCACTTACTTTGACACCTCAGTATATCTCTCTGCGTGCACAAGATTTACCGGCCATTAAGCTGTCCAGGAACACGAAGTATGACATACCGCTTCCACCAATATCCAAGCATGTGAAACCAGAGAAAAATCTGTTGGGTAAGATCGCAGAATGTAAGTTCGAGGACCACAACTTACTGCAAATGCAAAAGGGCCCGGCCAAGCCGAGGTAATAGCAATTTCAGCCAGATCAGTATATGTGTTGGAAAAAAGATGTGAAGGGAAATCTTGTGCTAGTCACGCAGAATTGGTTATCTGAAGTAGTAGAGTCAGGATTGTTGAACCTATTAAGGCTCCCGCACTTCGACCGTAGCCCAGAACTGAACGTGGTGGTGCGCACACTCATCTCGCGCACACACCAAGGTTATCTTTGGATGGATAGGAACATTGACCTAAACATCGACCTGATCCATCGCATCACAAGGTTAATCAAGCGAGGAGAAGACCCTAAGCAATTCTTTCAAGGAAAGAGCAGGGACAAGGAGGTTGTCGTGCAGATGAAGTCAACACACAACGTCCTGAAAGGAAAAAGAGGATTCATCATGAACGATATCGCCGATCATGCTACGTGATTTGTAACACAATTGCTAGCAGGGGAAATTTTGCGAAAGGAAAGACCTACTGAAGTACCAGTCGGAGTGGTGCACCTTGGGGCGAAGTCCGCGATGGGCGGAAGATTTAACTTGTGCGAGTACCTGTTGAATGAATTTCTAGAATATGTGCGCGACATGCACATAAATGGAAGCAACTTCCACTATAGCTGGTTGATGGTCTTGATTATGTTTGTGGGATGGAAGGACCCAACACACTATGTTGGCCTTAGCACTATCAGTAAGGACTGTAGAGGAGCCAGATATGCGAACCTATGGGAAAATATAATGGTAGAAAGATAGCACGCATCCAATGAAGTATTCCACACATACTACGAGCATCTACGTGACGTCATTATTCGCACACCACGCATATCCAAAAAGGTAACAGTTAAATACATTCGCACAATAAATTTTGCACTGACATGCACTCCATTTGCATTTCAGCGAAGGCGCTGAAAAAGAACCCAGAATGGTTCCAAGGGAATTATCATATGGATGAAGCAGATATAGACCTCATCATGAAGGAATGGATTAATGAATGGAAGGTCGAAGGACCTATGATCATTGACAGCGACTCCAAAAAAAGTAATCCCATTCCAACACCAATTGTTGAAGAGTCACCATCAGGAAAAAGGAAGGATTCGGGAAGCTCAGTACCAGAAAAAGTCCAGAAAAAGAAGCAGAAGGTTGTAAATGGCCAGTCAGAAGCGAAGCTCCACGATGAAATTATGAGATGATTGCATCCACAGTCACCGCACATATAGAAGATGCGCTGAACCTCAAAAATATTTAGGATGAGGTGCTCTAGGCAAGTTTACAGAAGAGTCTCACCACGCTGCAAGGCATAACAAAGAAGTTTGAGCAAGTCCAACGCAACTTGCCCTTGCCGCGAGACTCAGACTCGGAAGGAAGGTCAGGGGACACTTCGCATCCAAAGAAAATACCGCTAGCCCTGACCTTGCCACCAAAATAACGCATAGTCCAACTTGACCCGTTAAGCATAAGGATACTGCATGAACAGTTAGCTATGGGCATGAAGGACATAGAGCATGTGGACATCAACATCGCGATGTTGCCACTTGAGGGCCTACACAATCTGCACTTGTAGGTTATCTGAGAGATCCATGATAGAAGTGTGGTCGCTCTGACCCAACACCACCAATTGCAAGAAAACTATAAGCAGCTGGAGGAAGCCAGCTTAAAGAAAACCATGGAACTTGAAGATGAGCGGGACCAGCAAAGAAGAATAGAGCATATTGTCGCTTCGGTCTGTGCGGAGATACTCGAATGCGAAGAATAGCCAGAGCCCGCGGATACTATCCTTAAGATCAGCTCGGTGGTCAGTGATCTTAGGGTGAGATGAAAGACATGGAGACTAATTACCAAGCTAGGATCGATACCTTGGAAGCACAGAATCAGCCAAAGATGCCACCAGACTAGGCAGAGCTCAGAGCTAGATAAGTAAAAGCAGCCACAGAAAGAAAAGCCAGCGAAGTAGCAAAGTGTCAAGACTTGTTGGACGAAGCTACAAGAGTATTCACTATGCTGCAAGAGGACCCCGAGCTGCTGCAGGTCCAGACAACTTTGAAGGAAAAGCAATCATATTTAGACACACTGAACACGGAGATAAAGACCTTGCCACCAAAAGACAGACTCTGCATATTTCCAGAAGTCAGAGAATTAAAAAAATAACTTGTAGTGTTAAGGGAATAGGAGGTTGAAGTTGGAGATAAGTCACAGCCCCTACAGGAGGAATCCCATGAACTAACGCAAAAGATAGAAGGAAAATTGCAGGAACTCCGCGACACGTAGGCATCAGTGGAAGAGAAAACTCAGGATGATCTGCAAGAGGATGTGTTAGAAAACATCAGGGCCATTGAAGAAGATTGCAAGGATACAGTTGCTAAGCTGAGCGCAACGTATCAAGAGCTCGTTGCTAAGATAACCCCGCAGGAGGAAGAGAAGCTCATGGAACTAGAAGTAGATACTGTCTCAGGGATGAGCCACATGTAAGTGTTAGGGGCCGGTTGGGCCTGGCCCAAGTAAGGCATTTTTTAGAAGAATAGTTTTGGAGCTTCAGCGCAGCTTAGATGAAGACATTTTTGGTAAGACAGTTTTTGGAGCTGCGAAATTGAACGCAGCGTAGTACCAGCAAGGAAGGAACTGCGTAGCTGAGGTCTGGTTCATCGAAGTGGTAGCACCGCGAAGTGCCAGTAGGGCACCCATTTTGTGTAAAGAATGAAGGGAAGGTCGAGTTGTGAAAGAGACCTGTTTCGGTTGAAGTACTCCATGATTCGCAGCAGGTGGGTAAGGAGTGGTGCGGAAGGAAAGCGACCGGTCACACGAGCTGAGGAAGCACGACATGAACCAACCGCACAAATTCATTAGAGAAGGAACGGCAGGGTGAACGTGACAGTCGACATGTGGTCGACAAGGCAGGATGAAAGCGACGTGACCACGTGCAGAGGATGGCCACGACGGAGAAGTCGCTATCAGAGCCAGCAGTCCTAGTTAGCAAAATAACCATGCCGATTTTTGGGTAACCTTAGGGTTTTTGGCCCACTTGATTGTAAATACATGACCTAAGGGCACGGTCTATAAAAGGGAACATTTTGTAAGGGAAAGGGTTGTTGGGTTAATATTCATTGAATATCTGTAAGATTGAATCTTTTGTTTATTAATTGTTAATATTTGTTGTTGAACATTGATCTCTGTTGAGAAAAGATTGTAAAGGCTCTGCAGCTATGTGCGCAGATACCTACAGAGAGAGAAGAGATTCTACAGCTAAGTGTGCAGACTAGAACTGTTGTACCCTTCCCAAATATAATAGAACAACAGTTCCTGTGGACGTAGCTCCCATCCGGGGGGTGAACCGTTGTGAACTTCTGTGTTATGCGATTGCTTATGTGTTTGCATCTGTGTATTTGCTTATGTGAATGGTTGAGATTATGTTTTTAAGCTTATGTGCTTTGCTTTTATATGTATTCGCCATAAATATGATGATGGGAATAATATGTTAAGTAATCACATGTATGAATGAATGCCGAATACACCAGTATTTCGTCGTTAGATGCATGTATGAAGTAACTGGTTAAACACTAAGCGCATAACCGAAAGTGCACAGTGATATCGTTATTGTTTGAGTGTATAAGGTTGAAAGATTCCATCTATTTGGATTGTTGAATGCATCATCTGCATTAAGTATGATCCATCAAAGTAGTTAAGTACTGAAGAGGAAGCGCAGTCTTTGTGGCATTGTCCCGTCGTCAAGTAATCTTCCTGCATCGCACAATCCTTGGATGCGCGATAGCCTAAGCGTTCGTCGCGAAGGAGCTGAACTTCGCGTAGTCCAAATTTCGCAACATGAATCCCGTAACACACTGTGCACCAATCTGTTAAAACACTCATCACCTAGTTGTGGAAACCTGATTCCGCAACCCCCCATTCCTTCACCTCGGGTGAGACCTCAATCTGTTCGCAGACTATTGCCAAAAGGGCTGGTGAAAAGGGGTTTTTTTGGTTCCTCGAACCGTGTATAACCTAGGTCTTTATGGAAAACCTCAAGAATAGTTATACAAGCCAACAAATAGTTCTTTTGTCGGGACTTGAACCTAGGTCTCTCGGGTGAGAACCGAGTATCCTATCCAACTAGACTACAACGGAAAGGGTTGTTGAGTTAATATTCATTGAATATCTATAAGATTGAATCTTCTAATTATGAATTGTTAATATTTGTTGTTGAACATTGATCTCTGTTGAGAGAATATTGTAAAGGCTCTGCAGCTGCGTGCGCAGAGACCTACAGAGAGAGAAGAGATTCTACAGCTGAGTGCGCAAACTAGAACTGTTGTACCCTTCCCAAATATAATACAACAATAGTTCCTGTGGATGTAGCTCCCATCCAAGGGGTGAACCACATTAACTTTTTTGTTATACGTCTGCTTATGTGTTTGCATCTATGTATTTGCTTATGTGAATGGTTGAGATTTTGTTTATGAGTTTATGTGCTTTGCTTTTATATGTATTCGCCATTAAGATGATGATGGCAATAACATGTTAAGTAATCACATGTATGAATGAATGCTGAATGCACCAGTATTTCACAGTTAGATGAATGTATGAAGTAATCGATTAAACACTAAGCACAGCACTGGAAGTGCGCATTGATATCGTTGTTGTTTGAGTGTATAAGGTTGCAATATTCCGTCTATTTGGCTTGTTGAATGCATCGTTTGCATTAAGTATGATCCATTGAAGTAGTTAAGTACCGAATGTTGATGTATATGTAACTTCAGAATGTATTTCATATATATTTATTGTACCCTTATAAGAGATGTTTTATTCCTCTATAAGGAAGTGTCGTCATGTGTATTGACAAGTGTCGCAAGTGTGTGTACTTGGCGACGGGTTATTAGACCACCATGTATGGGGTCGGCCCTGAAATATATATTATATTGTGGATGTACCTAACTAGACAAGTCGGCCCCATAAGGTCACTGGGAAAACAGGTTGGTATAAATAGAGATCGGGAGATCTCTATTTTGATCATTCGGAAACTCACACTTCTCTCACTCAGAAAGTGGTGCACTAGTGAGGAGGAGGATCATCTGCTACTAGGAGACTATCTCAGTGTATTTTGGTTGTACTTTGGTTGAGCCATTGCTCTCTCTATCTCTGAGGAAGTTGTGGGGTTTTTCACCTTAGGGTTTTCCCCATGGAAAGAAGGGTATCTTTGTGGGTTACAGTGAAAGCTCGAAGGCTTACAGAATATACTTTCCAGGGTTCAAGAAGATTGATGTCAGCAGAGATGTAACATTTGATGAAAACTCAGCATTCATCAAATCAAGGAAGGCACCTATCGAAGTTTATGAAGAAACTAAGGAAACTAGATTTCAAGACACTACCATGACTGAAGCAATTCCAGAAGTTGTTCATGAGTTTGAAGATCCGCAAGAACCTGTAGATCCACCCCATGAGGATAACTCTCACAAGAGGAAACCTGAATGGGCTAGAGAGCTCATTCAAGATGCAGAAAGATTTGGCATTTCAGAAGAAGAACATAGAGCAAAGAAGAGAACCAAATCACATACCAGCTATGTTGCTTTACTCTGTGACATTATGAACAAAGAAACTTCCAGTTATGAAGAAGCAGCGGAAAAGAAAGAATGGAAGGATGCCATGGTTGAGGAATACCAATCAATAATGAAGAATGATGTTTGGGATGTTGTTCCAAGACCTAAAGAGAAGTCTGTTGTGACTTCCAAATGGATTTACAAAATCAAGCATGCTGCAGATGGCAGTGTAGAGAAATACAAAGCACGATTCGTAGCTCGTGGCTTCTCTTAGAAAGAGGGAATAGATTATGAAGAAACTTTTGCACCTGTAGCCAAGTATACTTCCATCAGAACAGTACTTTCCCTGGCTGCAGTGATGAAATGGAAAATACACCAAATGGATGTCAAGACTGCTTTCTTGAATGGTGTAGTTGAAGAGGAAGTATATGTGGAGCAGCCACTTGGTTTTGAAATACATGACAGGGAGTCATATGTGTGCAGATTGAAGAAATCCTTGTATGGCTTGAAGCAAGCTCCCAGAACTTGGTATGGTAGGATGGACAGTTTCCTATCCAGTTTGGGCTTTACCAAGAGTAAAGCAGATTCCAACCTTTACTACAAGGTTGAGGAAGGGAATCCTGATTGCAGATACTAAGAGGAAGCTTGCTGCCAAGTTCGATATGAAAGATTTGGGAATGATGCATTATTTCCTAGGTATGGAGGTGTGGCAGAGTGCAGGTGGGATATTCCTTGGTTAAGGGAAGTACACAATAGATATCCTTAAGAGATTCAGGATGATGGATTGCAAGGCCATGGCCACACCTATGGAATCGAATCTGAAGCTTCTATGTGATGCTTCATCTGAGCCGGTTGATGTCTCTATGTATCGTCAGATGATTGGGTCCTTGATGTACCTGATGAACACAAGACCATATATTTGCTTTACGGTGAATACATTGAGCTAGTTCCTGACAGATCTGAGGAGTGTTCACCTGGTTGTTGTAAAGCATGTTTTGAGGTACCTTAAGGGTACAGTGGATTATGGGCTCAAGTATGAAGCAAATCAAAAGTTTAACCTGTAGGGTTATGTTGATTCAGATTGGGCTGGTAGTGCTGCAGATAGGAAGAGCACATCTGGATGTTGCTTCAGTATGGGATCAGGTGTGATCTCTTGGTTTAGCAGGAAGCAGTCCTGCATAGCACTGAGTACAGTTGAGGCAGAGTATGTTGTAGCCTGTTCAACTAGTTGTGAGGCAATATGGCTACGGAAGCTACTATCTAAGTTATTTGATCTCCCGTTGGATGCTACTGGTATATTTTGTGATAACCAGAGTTGTGTGAAGCTTTCCGAGAACCCAGTGTTTCATGACAGGTCAAAACACATAGAGATCAAATATCACTATATCAGAGATATGGTGCAGAGAGGAGCTGTGAAGCTCCTGTACATTATGACGGACGAGCAGATTGCAGATGTGTTGACGAAGCCACTAGCTAGGGTGAAGTTCGAGTACTTCAGGAAGAGGCTTGGTGTTCTTCATATTGATGACACTTCGAGGAAGAAGTGATGGACACATTTACTGAATCCATTCGAAGCATGTTGGAAGGAGGATCCTTCACATGGCTGTGGATGTAAGCGCTAGATGATGAGCATCAGGATGATGTTCAGATTTCTGCTTTGTATGATCAGTTGGATCATTTATATGTATATGTATGTACGCATCATGTTGGATGTTGTATATGATCAGTTGGATCATTTATATGTATGTACGCATCATGTTGGATGTTGGATATGATCAGTTGGATCATTTATATGTATGTACGCATCATGTTGGATGCTGGATATGATCGGTTGGATCATGTGTATGTATTTTGTATATGCATCATGTTGCATGCTTAGACCATGTATCTGTATATGTATCAGGTAGATCATGTATGTTGATATGTATCATGTATTTATATTTGTATCAGGTGGAGACATTGTATGATCAGGTGGATCATATATGATGATATGTATCAGGTAGATACTTGGTATGCATCAGGTAGATGCATTGTATGATCAGGATGATCATGGATGACGAGCTTCAGGATGTTGCTCCAGATGACATGCAGCAGGATGTTTTAGTGATGATGATCAGGATGATCATGTGTACATTAGGATGATGTATGGTGAGTATCAGGTTGATACTGTGTGGCCGTGGAACAGGTTGTGCAGATAAGCTTGTAATTTGTGCCATGGGAGATTTGCAGGTAGTCTTTCGAGGTTTTTCCTATGGCATGTAATTTGTACCCTGGGATATCTGGAAAATGCTCTTTCGAGGTTTTGCTCGGGAGGACATATAATTTATGCCCTGGGAGATCTGCAGATATTCTTTCGATGTTTTTCCTATGGCATGTAATTTGTGCCCTGGGATATCTCACAGATTCTCTTTCGAGGTTTTGTCCTATGGCATGTAATTTGTGCCCTGGGAGATCCGATAGGTTGAGCCGTGTGCTCGTAATTAGTCCTAGGACACTCTTTCAAGGTTTTTCCATGACCACATGTAATTTGTGCCCTGGGAGATCCAATAGGTTGAGCCTTGTGCTCGTAATCATTCTTGGGATGCTCTTTCAAGGTTTTGTGGTGACCACATGTAATTTGTGCCCTGGGAGATTCGATAGGTTGAGCCTTGTTCTCGTAATCAGTCCTGGGATTCTCTTTCAAGGTTTTGTGGTGGGGTCACATGTAATAAGTCCTGGAGATCTGGACAGGATGAAAAAGGCCTCAGATGCTCTTTAGGGTTCTTGCTAGTCAAGAGAATCTTTTAAGGTTTTGTGACGCACGTAATAAGTCCTAAGATTTCCACAGTATGGCCAGTGATGATGAAGACCTGTAGGTGGTGGGCCTACATCCAGTATGAAAAAGGACTGGCTCTGTAGAACTTCCTATGACGAGTAGAGTCAAAGATTGGTTGAGATAGCAGTAGCAGTGACGATGATGATGACGATGATCCTGAGAAGAAGACTTGTCTAGCAGATCTGTGTTGAGAAATACCTTCCTAGTTAAGAGGGAGTGTTGATGTATATGTAACTTTGGAATGTATTTCATATATATTTATTGTACCCTTATAAGAGATGTGTTATTCCTATATAAGGAAGTGTCGTCATGTGTATTGACAAGTGTCGCAAGTGTGTGTACTTGGCGATGCGTTATTAGACCACCATGTGTGGGGTCAGCCCTGAAATATATATTATATTGTGGATGTGCCTAGCTAGACAAGTCGGCCCCATAAGGTCACTGGGAAAACAGGTTGGTATAAATAGAGATCGGGAGATCTCTATTTTGATCATTCGGAAACTCACACTTCTCTCACTCAGAAAGTGGCGCACTAGTGAGGAGGAGGATCATCTTCTACTAGGAGACTATCTCAGTGTATTTTGGTTGTACTTTGGTTGAGCCATTGCTCTCTCTATCTATGAGGAAGTTGTGGGGTTTTTCACCTTAGGGTTTTCCCCATGGAAACTTTGTGTCTCTTGTCTCTCATGCTTTTGATTCTTGTGATGCTTGTCATGCTTATTGTGATTGTTATGCATTAATATACTGTATATGTTATTCTCTCAGTGAAGATCCTAGAGTATTGTGAATTAATGCTCAAAAATTAACACCAAAGAGGAAGCGCAGTCTTTGTGGCGTTGTCTCGTCATCAAGTAATATTCCCGCATCGTGTAGTCCTTGGACGCTCGATATCCTAAGCATTCGTCATGAAGGAGATGAACTTCGTGCAGTCTGAAGTTCGCAGCAAGAGTCCCGTAACGCGATGCTCGCCAATCTGTTAAAACACATATCACCTGGTTGTGGAAACTTGATTCCGCAACCCCCCTTTCCTTCGCCTCAGATGAGACCTCAGTTTGTTTGCGGACTGTTTCCGAAAGGGCCGGTGAAAAGGGGTTATGTTGGTTCCTCGAACCGCACAGAACCTGGGTCTTTATAGAAAACCTCAAGAACAGTTATACAAGCCAACAAATGGTTCCGTTACCATTCTTGAACTGGTGATGAGTACCAGCACTGAAAATTGGCATCCAGACAAGAAAGAAATATGGGATTGGTGCGATAAGACAGAAAGAGATTTTTCCAGAAGAGATAATAGAGATCCGCATCTCTCCGACGTAGATTGGTTAAATAAATACATGTGGAAGGACGTTCACAAAATTTTCTGGGCATCCTTTCGAAACGCGTTGCATGCGTGGATATCAATACTCGCAGAGTGAAATAATTGTTTTCAACCAGAAGGAGTACCAACCGAGTGGATTCCAGAGCTCATTCAGAGGCTTAAAGGAATAGATAGCCCACTCTCGCGAGCAGTCGACTTTTGGGTTGACAGCATACTAGAAGACTTTGTGACAGAGTTCGTTGTGGACATGCTGAATTCCTACAATGCAGCAGAAGCAGAGTTTTTCAAAGGTTTCAGAGGTAAGTACATGAACATTCTGATTTTATATATTAAAATGAATTTAGCTGAGAAAGGTGTTTTAAGAATGCAATAAAATTCCTATGAGATTTTGAATCTGTAATGGTCAATAGAATATATAGTGATTCTGACGACAATACACACAATTTGAGAAGTGGAAAAAGATATAAGTATACTACTAAGAAAACTTCCAGTGAACATGGACTCCGCATAGATATTGATTTACAAGCTGAGCTTGATATCCAAACCGCACCTCCATCAGCAACCTATCACCCTATTACTCCACAGAATCCACTGGTTGTGAACACCATGCCTCCCATTTCACAGAGTCCACCAGTTCAGAACCCTCTAGTTGTTAATATTCCTAATCCTCAGAGCATCAATACCAATAACACTGCGGGAGTGAGTACGAACCATCCCGGCTCAGGCCATCCTGACTTAGAATATTCTGATTCAGAACATTCCGCGCAGTACCATCCCTAACACCACTCAGAACACTGTGCAGAACCCTGTACCACCAAGAATAAGGATGACTGATGAGATTAAGCTGTTGATATTCAAAGGAACGGTTCTAGAGGACCCTGAGCAACATTGGTTTCTATGTGAAGCCGTGTGGAGTGTCAATCAAGTTCAGGATGATGCTAAGAAGAGAGCACAGCTCATCACCGCATTTCGAGATCGAGCCTTGAATTGGTTCATGAAGTATTCTCAGGCACAAAACAGAACCTTAATGGAGATTAAGGCTTCACTATTGAGCGAGTTCAAGAAACCAAAGTCAGAATCCCAATGTATAAAAGAATTAAAGGAAATTAAGCAGAAACCTAATGAGACAGTCTGGGAATTTGACCAGAAGTTTAAGACATTTTTAGACCAGGTCAATTTTTTCATAGCACCACAACAGCACCAAGAGTGGTTCATAGTCGCGATGTTTCCCCATATCATACTGTCATTGATGCAGCAGAAAGTGGCTTCGCAGGAAGAAGCCTTGGAGATCGCGATGAAATTAGAAGCTTCACCTATAGGAGAAAGTAGCACTGGAATGTCTCAGATTCAGACCCAGCTAGCTACCCTGACATTACAGATGTAGGACATGAAGAAGGGGGAAGAACAAAGACAAGAAGTCTGGTGTACAGGATGCAGAGGAGAAGGAGACACCAGAGAGCACTTTCCTTTGTTTCAAGAATACCTTACCAGTGGAGCACCAAACCCACTGAATCAGAACCAAGTGCCATGGTGTGAGATCTATAGAACTAGAGGACACCGGCCAGAAGACTATTACTTAATTCAAAAGTATGTGCGAACTCCTAAGAATTTATATTGCACATTCTATAAATCCGTTGGACATGATGATTCCAACTGTCGTGCATATGACCTCATGATGGAGAGAAAGAAAGATATAGAGCATATGCATGGTAGAGTATACATAGTCCAAGAAGAAACAGCGCAGAACAAGGATAACGCGCAGTATGATCAAGGCACATACAGAGGCCATGGAGGATTCTGCGAAAGAGGAAGAAATACTGGCCCAGGACAAGGAAGAGGAAGAGGCCAGATGATCTGTTATAACTGTGGCCAGCTAGATCACTTATCTAGAGATTGTACCAATCCATGTACTACTTGCAATTACTGTAAATCTTTTGATCATGTTATTGAAGACTTCCCAGTGTTAGCAGCATAAATGCAGAAGAGAAAGCAAGATGTACCTAACCCAAACATTCAGTTGATCACAGCAGAGAAAAGGGCTGCGGATCCAAGTATTAATGCAGTGATGCGAAGTGGAGCTGCCACAGGAAGAGACAGGCAAGCAGAGGCCTCGACTTCTGGAGATTTTGAAACTAAGAAGACCCCTGCTGAAACAATCTAGATCATAAAAGCTACTGGGAAAACACCTGTTTTCACTCTGGAGAAAAACAAAGAGGTTTTTGTAGAAGCACGGGACATATTCAAAGAACTAGCACCTATGTCACCAAGAATCTCGTTGCAAAGTGAAATACCGCATATGGAGGATATGCTAGCAGCTTATGAAAAAACGTACCCCGCAGCAGAGACAGAAACCTCTGTTGCGCAGTTCCTACGGAGCTGCATGAAATTACTGAAGAGTGCATACGCTGTAGTGGAATTACAAAAACTGTTAAACCAATATGAACCACATAGTGAGATGGATACTACCGAGAGTGCAATTAATTACATCAAGATCCACAAAAGAACGGGAAGAGAAATGGAATCCCTTACAAAAGAACAAGAGACCATGAAATTACTTTTTGAACCGAACTATTGAATCCCTTACTGAAGAGTTCCACATTTATCATCAGAGGAGTACACTGTATCATCCTCAAGCAAATGGAATTGTTGAAGCTTTCAATAAGGTACTCGAGAATGTGCTGACAAAGGTATGTAATGTAAACATAGATGATTGGGATCTACACATTCCAGTTGTGTTAAGCGCGTACAGGACTACTTGTAAGAAGTTTACAGGCCATACACCTTTCATATTGGCCTATGGGTAGGAAGTTGTCATGTCTATGGAGTACATTGTACCCAGCTTGAGAATAGTTGCATTTATAGGCATGGAGGATGAACAAACAATAGAAGAAAGGCTTCTACACTTGGTTGGATTGGAGGAAGATCGCTTCATCACAAGCTTCCACCAGCAAGTGTAGAAAGACAGAGAAAAAGCATGGCATGATCGCCATATCAAGAACAAGTCATTTTAGGTAGGTGATCTAGTCCTCATGTATGATAGCAAGTTTATGAAATTTTCTGGAAAATTTAAGATGCACTGGCTTGGCCCATATATTGTTATACATGTTACTAATGGCGGTGCAGTTCATTTATCCACGTTATCCGGAGATACCTTACCAGGTTTGGTGAATGGAAGTAGACTAAAACCCTATCAGGATAGTCCTACTTCGCAAAACCAGCAAGTGATCAAAAGAAAAGGGAATTTCTAAGTGTCAAATACAGTTGAAATTGGGGACTAGAATTGGGCACTAGAATTGGGCAGAGTCTGTACACAGTTTTGGACCGATATGTGAAGTTTGATAGAAAGGATATATGTACCGCGAAGCACTAGTCAAGAAGAGAAACTGTGCGGATAAAAAAAAAAGAAAAAAAAAAGAGTGTGCAGTTCGAAGCTCAAGAGGTAGCTGCGCAGATCCAATGAAGAAGAGAAGATGCAAAGTTCAGAACCAAGAAGCAGGACACCACGAATTAACTGCTTCGGGGTAGTGACGACCCACCGCGCAGTTCGACGCAATGCTCCAAGAAACTAGTCATTACAATGTCGGTCGGAAAACTAGCCGTTATACAGTGATTTTGTCGACAACCGCTTGAGCATTTAACACAAAAATAGCCGTTTTGAAGCAGTAAATGAAGGAAAGGACCCAGATATTTTGCGTATTTGTCCAACAGATATACCATTGAATTATTTTCTAACCGTTGATGGGCGCGGCTAAGGCTCAACCGCACCTATAAATATCATTGCATTTGGACTCGCGAGCGTTACCGTAACTCTGAAATTTTCTTGCGATCCATAGCTTGAATTTTGTTACAATGAGCCCTAGGTGATCTCATCAACTTGTTAAGAGATTATCCAGTGAATGTCCGAAATCTCCTCTATTGAGCAAGAATTCACAGTCAAGGATACTGTGAGGGTGTTTCAATACGAAGGGATTGAAGGGTTGATGAGAACCCCCGCTAAGTGTTAGTTTTTCATCATTTAATTCAATATTATATAGGATCTTAACTGAGAGAACAACATGTACAGCATATCAAACACAAGAGACAAGTGACACAAATCATTTCGCCGGGGAAAACCAAGAAGGTGAAAAACCCTCGCAACTTTGTCAGAGATAAAATGAGCACCAATACAAAGATCACAAAGATGAATCCCCAAAAGATAGATGTCTGCAGCAGCTACTCCTCCTCTCTCTCACTAATGTGAAGTGAGTGAGTGAGTGAATGAATAGAATGAGAGAGTCACACTCTCTATTTATAAAATGACTTGACTTGCCTTTAACCCTAATTGGGTCGACTTCCGAATGAAGCCTAATAACCCATCCACATGTCATTGGGCCGACTCCACTAGGGTGCTCTAATAACCCTTTGACCCACACTGGGTTGACCCCTCTAAGGTGTTCTAATTAACCATCAAATATAAGTTACGACAATTACAATATAACTTGCGACAGTTGCAAATACAAATGATGACACTTCCAATTGGAGGAATAATACATCTTCGTTGGGGATACAATAAAGTACAGACATAATATACAAGTGAATATCTTCTGAAGTTACAAATACATCAACACTCCCTCTTAACTAGGAAGGTATTCACTTGACACAGGTCATCAATACATATCGGCACAAGTCTTCAATTCTGGAGCTAGATCATCATCACTGGATCATGGAGCGTCATCTTCATTGCTGTTGTACTCGTCATCTCGATCACTGGTGCTATCTATCAATTGTTCTCTTCATAGGAAGTTCTATAGAGACAACCCTTTTTCATGTTGGATGTAGGCCTAGCCTCCTGTAGGTCTTCATCATCTTTGTGATCATCCTGATAGAGGTGGAATCTCAGGACTGATTATGTTCCACTGCAACACCTAACAAGAGCATCCCAGGATCCTTTATGTTCCTAAGCACGACCGAAAAGATCTCCCATGACTGATTACATGCAGTATTTGCAAAACCTGATAAGAGAATCCTAGGATCCTTTATGTGCCTTAGCAGGACCGGCAAGATATCCCAGGAATGATTACATGCATCCTTCACAAAACATTTAAAGAGAATCCCAGGAATGTTTATGTTCCTAGCACGACTGGAAAGATCTCTAAATAG
Source organism: Larix kaempferi (assembly GCA_027924585.1). Classification (NCBI taxonomy): domain Eukaryota; kingdom Viridiplantae; phylum Streptophyta; class Pinopsida; order Pinales; family Pinaceae; genus Larix; species Larix kaempferi. Next base: position 6,948,588 of record BSBM01000893.1, read on the forward strand.
CATCCCAGGACTTTTACATGCCTAGCACAACCTATCGGATCTCCAGGACTGATTACATGTGAACAGGAAAAACCTTAAAAGAGCATCCCAGGAATGTTTATGTGCCTAGCACAACTAACAAGATCTCTAAAGAGCATCCCAGGACTTTTATGTGCCTAGCACAACCTATCGAATCTCCCAAGGAGCTATTACATGCTACTGCACAACCTGCCACATATCCACAGCCTCGAAGTATCACCCTGATACTCATGATCAACCTGATCATCCTCGCACGAAGCATCATCCTGATGCTCATGATCATACTGATCATCATCATACAGTACATCATCCTGATGCACATCATGATCACATGATCATCCTTATCATCATACAGCACATCATCCTAATGCACATCATCATCACATGATCATCCTGATCATCATCATAGCATTGTCCTTATGCATATCATCTGGAGCATCGTCTTGATGCTCATCACACATGATCATCCTGATCATCATCATAGCATCATCCTGATGCATATCATCTGGAGCATCGTCCTGGTTCTCATCACACATGATCATCCTGATCATCATCATAGCATCATCCTGATGCATATTATCTGGACCATCGTCCTGATGCTCATCAGACATGATCATCATCACACATAGCATCATCCGGAGCATCATCCTGACGCTCATCACACAGCACTTACATCCACAGCCATGGGAAGGATCCTCCTACCACCATGCTTGGAATGGCTCTAGTATCTGTGTCCTATCACTTCCTCCCGGAAGTATCTTCAATCTGAAGAACACCAAGCCTCTCTCTGAAGTACTCGAACTTCACCCTGGTTAGTGGTTTGGTCAACACATATGCTATATGCTCGTCCGTCGCAACATACTGGAGCTTCACTGCTCCTCTCTGCACCATATCCCTAATATAATGATACTTGATCTCGATGTGCTTCAACTTGTCATGAAACACCGGGTTCTCACACAACTCTGGTTGTCACAGAAGATACAAGTAGCATCCAACTAGAGATCAAACAAATCAGACAGTAGCTTCCTTAGCCATACTACCTCACAACTAGTCAAACAAGTTGCGACATACTCTGCTTTGGCTATACTCATTGCTACACAATATTTCTTCCTACTAAACCAAGATATCACACCTGATCCCATGCTAAAGCAGCACCCCGAAGTGCTCTTCCTATCTGCAGCACTGCTTTCCCAATATGAATCAACATAACCCTCCAGGTTAAACTTTTTATTTGCATCATACTTGAGCCCATAATCAACCGTACCCTTCAGGTACCTCAGAATATTCTTTACAGCAATCAGGTGAACATGTCTAGGATCCATCAGGAACTGGCTCAAGGTGTTCACCGCAAAGCAAATATCTGGTCTTGTGTTCGTCAGGTACATCAAGGACCCAATCATCTGACGATACATAATTGCATCAACCGAATCTGATGAAGCATCACTCAATAGCTTCAGGTTCGATGCCATAGGTGTGGCCATGGCTTTGCAGTCCATCATCCTGAACCGCTTCAGGATCTCTACTACATACTTGCCTTGTCCAAGGAAGATTCCATCTGTACTCTTCCACACCTCCATACCTAGAAAGTAATGCATCATACCCAATTCCTTCATCTCGAACTCGGCAGAAAGCTTCCTCTTCAACCTATCCTCACCTGTCACAAACAAGTCATCCACATACAGTAGGAGTATCACTGGATTTCCTTCCTCAACCTTGTAGTAAAGGTTGGAATCAGCTTTACCCTTGGTAAATCCCAAACTGGACAGGAAGCTGTCTATCTTGCCATACCATGTTCTTAGGTGCTTGCTTCAAGCCATACAAGGATTTCTTCAATCTGCACATATATGACTCCCTGTCATGTGTCTCAAAACCAAGTGGCTACTCCACATACACTTCCTCTTTGACTACACCATTCAAGAAAGCTATATTGACATCCATCTAGTGTATCTTCCACTTCATTACTGCAGCTAGAGAAAGTACTCTTCTGATGGAAGTGTATCTAGCTACAGGCGCAAAAGTCTCTTCATAATCTATCCCTTCTTTCTAGGAGAAGCCACGAGCCACAAACCTTTCCTTGTATTTCTCTATGCTACCATCTACAACATGCTTGATTTTGTAGATCTACTTGGAAGTCACAACAGACTTCCCTTCTGGTCTTGGGACCACATACCAAACATCATTCTTCATGATCAACTGGTACTCCTCAATCATGGCATCCTTCCATTACTGCATCCCAGATCCTGGGAACTTCAAATTCTTCAATATATTCAATAGGTAGTTTTCTTGAATTTTGTCGCTGGAACAAATGTTGTTGTCCTTCTTTTGTAGTTGATTGTACATGATCTTTCCTACAAGTCAAATTCAATTGCATGATTAGAAACTTCTCATAGTTTTTCAAAAACAAATTCTTACACATAAGAATGTATGTCATACAGTCATGCAATTATCTTAGCCAATGCTTCAATACAACATTTCTCCATATCCCATAACTTTCTAGATGCCTTCCATCTCTACCAGAACATTGTTAAGAGTGTGCACAACTCCCAACGTGTCAGCAAAGAGGTTTCATTCTAGATAAGTAGCAATGGAATATTGTACAGTACCATAGGACACTTACCCATTACTATATTAGTAGTACCTTGTTCATTAATGCAACTTTTCTAAAATGCATAATGTACATCCTAAATCTAGGAACATAAGCATGTACATGAATGAACAACATCATTTAAGTAATAAGAAATGACAATTCAAATACTTATCTTTGTTTGGTTGTTGGGTGGACTCCCTTTCAATCTTTGCTTCCTTGCAGGAACTACTGGAGTGTGCTCCCTCTTAATCTTTGCTTCCTTTATGATATCATCATGATTATATGTCTTTGAACTTCTATCCATCTTGGACTACTATGCATGATTAAGTGTGCACTAATGTCATCATTGTGTCATCCTCAATATCTCATACATAATCATACATGCATTAGTATAATCTCAATACTTATCAAAACATTATGATTCTAAATAATCTTAATCATGTATGGTCATGATCATTTCATACACAAGCATTAGTATTCAAGGTTTCAGGGAGGACTTCTTTTACTCGTGCATATTTTTATTTGACCATAGGACTCTTCTAGTTTGTCATATCATTAATCAAACTAAGAAGCATAATATGCATAAACCCATGATTATTCAAACCTATAACTTCATGAATAATCATTATCAATCATACAAAAAGTATACTTATATAAGATCTTAACACAAGGTAGGATTCTAACTTGATACAGAAAAGACATACCTGGATTATCATGTTTGCTATTTATGTCTAACATACCTAAACAATGTCTTCTTTGTTCTCTTCAATGATTTAGAGACCTTGTGCTAGTAACCTGCACATATCATAAGTTAAGCATTGTAGAACCAAATTATACATACCTCGTAAGTAGAGCTTCTATGTGATCAATAGCTATGGATGAGTCTTTGTCTTCATGTCACCATGGTCATATGTTCTCGATCTAGAACTTGATTTGCCTTTCTTGATGTACCTTTCATGTTAGCGGACAAAATCATCCTCATACAACACCACAGTGCATTAGTACAATCATAAGTGTCATAACCCTAATCAATGAATGTCTTTTATCATTCACATGCATTCATATTTTTACAAAGGTGATAAGACAAGTCTAAAAATTAATCAAGATTGTACTAACCTCAATTCATATGAAGACAAACATATCATAAACTTAATCATGAGCATATTTCAAAACATACATGTATCTCCTCAAGTCATACCTGATTTATGTTCTTTCCTTCAAATAGCTTGTTCAAGGAATCAAACATCTCCTTGGGTGTCTTTAGAGAAGACACATGTGGTATGAGGTGGTCTTTGATAGAATCCGCAATGATTCTCTTAGCCTTAGCCAAGTTCTTCTTATGTAAGGCCTTAGCCTCATCTCCCTCTGGAATTGGAACTTCTTCACTTATGTAGGTGTCCAAATCATTCTCTTCTAGGATTAACCCAATCCTATACTTCCATTCTCGGAAGTTATCAGCCCCACTTTGATTGGTTGAAACTGGATCTGGAGCTGGCTAGGGTTTGACAGAGAAACCCTAAAATCCCAAAATTGGAATTTCAAGTTTCTGTCTGGACAGGGAGATGCAGATGACTGAGGCAAGAAAGATGGTGTGCTCATATTTTGAAAACTTCAAAAATTGACTGTAATGTAATGTAATGTGCTCATATGATCTAGGATCTTAACTGAGAGAATGTAATGTCCCCAGCTTGACCCCATGGCATTAAAATCATAAATGATGTAATATTGTTATAAAATCATGGTGAGGAGCTCAAGGCCAAGGCCCCGCCATCGATTTATCAATGCATATGGTTCATGTGCTATCCATGCGCAATGGAATTGCGAATATTATCTAAATATGCATTTTTAATAAAATAACCACAACTAGCTACAATGCAACAAGAGATGGGGGCATGATTTTACAAGGAATTGGGAGGGAAAACATTCAAACCCTTGATCCAATCAAGTCAAGCCAAGTGTCAATGACATAACCCATCAAACTCTCAACTACCCATGTTGACTTTTGTACCCAATCATTCATTTCTCCCAAGAGTTGGGTGAAGTAGTTAATGCCTTGGGGAATGGAGAGGTATGGCTGTCCGAGTATGGGAAACCACCCTGCATAAAACGTGTTTGGCTTCCTTGGAAAGAAAAGAGCCATGAATTTGCCTTCCAAGCCATAACCCATCAAGCAGTTTTGCCTCTCTCACGTTTTTGGAGCTAGTTGGGCTCTCCCCATCACGTTTTTCACCATTTTCCTGCATTTTCCATGCCTGGGAACTCGTTTTTGTACTGCACAATGGCTGGGAGGAAGGGAGCCACGATTTTGGGGTTTGTGGAGGCCATTTTTGTCCCTTGAATTCCCAGAAACGTTTTCTGGAAACGATTTTGCTCCCCCGGGGTTGATTCCCCAATTGCCATTTCGTTTTTGGTGTGCCCACGATTTGGGAAAGTCCATGGCCATCTTATTTGTAAAATCCCATTGCTGAAAGTGGGCATCCATGCCCAGTTTGAGTTGTTGTGTGTAAAAGAAGGTTGGGATTGAGATGGGTATCTATTGCTTGGGTTGTGAATGAGCTGGAATGTTCCCTTTTCCTTGTAAGATTCATGCCCAGCTCGGGGGGTGGCAGTTGTGTTGAGAGATCTATGAACACAACTGGCCTATGGTTGGGTGGAACGTTGCAGCAACATAGCTAGTTGTTTGGGGGCAATTGCGCAAATGAAGATAAGTGTTCTCTATGTGCATTTTACTTCTGCAATGTTTTAATTTGATGTTTATTATTGATATGTTGAATGCATATGAAAGATGTGTGTGGGTGAAGTTCTTATTCCATTGTGCATATATGTTTGATTTGCATCTGCACACATTAATTTTATGGCTATGATTCTGATGAATGGGCTGAGTTTTTTTGTGAAAGCCCCGTAGATTGGCATCATGTTCCCTTCCAGGACTTTGATAGATGGGTGGGGACGTTACAGAGAACAACATGTACAGCTGTTGGAGCATAGGCCGCAGATATAATAAAGCTGCGAATTTTGAGGAAAAAGCACAAGTGTTGAAGAGAAGAAGTGCTAGTTTTGAGTAAAAAGACCAATTTTGGGCAGAAGTGAACAGTGCGCAGTACGGCGCCAGATGGACGAGCTCAGCACAGATTACGGGCCAGAAATCGCGGAGCTTGTGCGCACACGTCAAAGGAGAGTGAATGTGGTCGAGTAGAAAGCTCAGCTACCACAATAAATGAAGCGACGGAATAGAGGGCTCAGCTACCCTCATTAAGGCTAAGTACAGAAGTTATGGTTGCTCTGACCAAGGAAGAGCAACGGACCAAAGCATTGAAGGCGAAGGACAAGGAGCAGTGAACGATGAAGCGGTGCCCATACCCGCAATCTGTGTCGGAAGTCACGGAACCTGCAGGAAACGGCGACATGACTGCAAACGGCGCCTACAGTACACCTAGCCATGTCCGCGGTTAGGGTTTTTGGGGATTACTGTTGGGAAAGGCCCACAGTTTTGTAAAGGTGCGACCTTCAGGGCCACCTATATATATGTGTATCTGTAAAGGTTAGACGTTAGACGTTAGAGAGATTAGAGGTTAGATGTTAGATGAGTTAGAGAGTTGGATAGTTGTAGAGCTAGTCACTGAGTTGCAGACAGTCTCAGTTGATGTCTGAGTTATTGTAATCTCTGTAGAAGAAGAGAGTAGATCTGAGAGAAGGGCTCCCGGCTGTGTGCAGGGAGTTTCCTGGAAATATCTAAGGCTGCAGCTGTGTGCACAGCAGGACTGTGTAATTCCCACTTTGAGATAATATAAGATACAAGTTCCCGTGGACGTGATTTCCCCGTGGAGGTGAACCACATAATTCTCGTTGTTATGATGTTGTGTTGTGTGAATGCATGTTTATGTTTTACTATCTGTGTTTACATGAGTGTTTCGTTATCTGTATAAATGAGTATATAAAGCAAGTCCTTGAAGTTCCTTTGGAAGTTATATTCATGCACTATCGAAGGAGTCGGTAAGAGCACTATCGCTACAGCGCTTAGGGAATGTGTTACTACGCTGTCGCACGGAAGCAGAGACGATACAGTGTATCGGACGTAGTGGATAGACGCCTCATTCGCAGTTGCGGAGATACCACGCAGATAGGCTGGTAAGAGATTCAGCACTATTGCGATGTATGACCTGTGAAAGAATCAGACACTCCGTTAGGAATTTACTGCAGAAGGAGGGATTAGAGAAGACTGTGGATTCCACACCGCCCTGGTTAAGGAAACCTGATTCCTTAGCCCCCCCATAGCCACTTCGGGTGAGACCTCGGGCTGCTGCGTAGCTCGTTGCCGAAAGGGCCAGTGTGCCAATGGGTGTTTATTGCTGCGCTTCCTAAAAACCCGGGTCTGTCCAAAAAAGCAGCCAACAAATGGTTTCGTTGCCTTGAGACTTGTTATTCCGGCGACGCGTGAGATTGATGCGAAAGCTAGAGAAAAAGGCAGCCAACAAATGGTTCCTTTGCCTTGCGACTTGTTGCCTGGATACGTGCTCAGCCAACGAATGGTTTCGTCGTCGGCTTTAACCCTATTATTTTGAAGGCAATGTGGTGCTGGAATCCTACAGCTAAAGAAATTCAAGAGTGGTTTGATTCAAAGGCTAGAGAGTTCGCTGAACGTGAAAATAGAAGCCCTAGGCTTCAGACAGAAGACTGGTTGCAGAAGCATATTTATACTAACCTTCACGAAATCTTCTTTGTAACATTTGCACTTGAGTTGCATGCATGGATAGCCAAGCTAGCAGATACTGGACCCACTGTGCATGTTGATCAACCCGTCGTTTGGACGCTTGAGCTAGTTAGCATTTTGAAGCTGGTAGATAATCTTGTGTCCCTCGCAGTAGACTTTTGGTTGAACAGTCTGCAGGAAGGCTTCATCACCGAGTTTGCGGTAGATACGAGAAAGAGCTTCAGCGAAGCTGAGAGGAGCTTCTTTAGAGCATACAGGGGTAAGTTCTTAAATTCTCTGAACTTATGGATTAAAATGCTCATGTATGAAAAAGGAAAACTATGCATAGCTTCTGATGAATAGCATAGACAAGTAATGTCCGTAGATTATGATAGTGATCTTGAAGTTATTGGTTGCACTCGTAGTGGAAAACGGTATAAAGTAGGCCTTGACCAACATTCTTTTGAGTCTAGCCCAGAAGATAGTCAAGCTCCTAGAGCGAGCCATATAGAGAGACAAGGGAGTGCTCATATCCCTTACCACCCTTTTACACCGCAAAAGCCAAACGGGGCTCAGTATAACCCCGCAGTAACTCCCTCTAGTAGCCCGCACAGTACTTCTAGTACCTCAGCTCCACCTTTGTTTAACCATCCCGGAGGTAGTGCTACAGCACCTCCACCTCAACCTAGCGCAAGAAGGATGGGTGATGACATGAAGCTACCGACCTTTAGAGGAACAGGGCTAGAAGACCCTGAGAAGCACTGGTTCTTATGTGAAGCCATTTGGACGATTAAGCAAATTAATGATGATGTTGTTAAGCTAGTTCAGTTAGCAACCACACTAAGAGAAAGAGCCTTAACCTGGTTCATGAAATACTCAGCAGCACAGAATAGGACGCTTGCTGAGGTAAGAAATGCTATGATTAGAGAATTCAAGAAACCTAAGTCAGAATCACAGTGCATAACCGAGCTCAAAGACATAAAACAGTTACCTACAGAGTCAGTATGGGACTTTGACCAGAAGTTCAAAGCCTTGATAGATCAAGTAAGCTTTGAGTTTGCACCACAGCAGCATAAGGAATGGTTCATTGCTGCGCTACTTCCTCATATCAGACTTCCTCTGATGCAACAGAATCTCACTACTCAGGAACAAGCTCTAGAGATGGCTATGAAACTAGAAGCTTCACCAATTGCTGGAACAAGCAACGATGTTGCGCAGTTGCAGAACCAGTTAGCAAACCTGACCTTGCAAGTGCATAATATTAAGAAAGGAAAGGATGTTAAAGAAGAAATTTGGTGTACAAAATGTAGATCACAAGGTCATTCAAAGGACCATTGTCCCGTTTTCATTGTCTATATTGCGACTGGAGCACCTAACCCTTTACCACGGGCTCAGGGGCCTTGGTGTGAAATATGTAGAACTAGAGGTCACAGACCACAAGAATGTCACTTGCTACAAAAATATGTACAAAATCCAAAGAATCTATATTGCAATTTCTGTAAATCAGTAGGCCATGATGAGAACAATTGCAGAGCATATGAGCTTATGATAGAAAGAAAACATGATGTTTATAGAGTACAGTCATAGGCACAAGGACCCACAGCAGGTCCGCAGTATGACCAACCTCGCGAAGGCCGAGGAGGAAATTACAAGGGCCGAGGACGCGCAGCAGGTTTTGGTCGTGGACGAGAACAGATCACTTGCTATAATTGCAGAGCTTAAGGTCATTATGCAAGGGATTGCCAAAATCCTACAACCATCTGCAGATACTGTAAATCTTATGATCATTGCACTGAAGAATGCCCTCAGTTGATGGCCAAGATGCAAGAAAAGAAGCCACAAGTTAACCAGAATATTCAGTTGATTGCAGCAGAAAAAAGAGAACCAGATCCTACAGTTAATATAGTCACACGCAGTGGAGCAACCACTGGTGCACCAAAGTCGGGAACTGAAAAACTAGCAACGCAATGGGTGCACCGCGCTAATATCAAACCATCTCTGCTCGACCTGCAGAAGCAAAAATAAGCATCCAAGCAAGCTCAAGAGTATTTCTCAGATCCCCGAACTTCAAGTTCTATCGCAGTATCGCACAAAGATATTAGACCGTAAATGCTAAGACAAGAGAACCTGGTACAAGAACAGGCTACTACATCGGGAAGGCCTAATGAGGAGGATGCACTAGGAAGTGTTCATGCTTTCTTGAGAAACTGCTTAAAGTTGTTGCGCAATGAAAAAGAAACTATGGAACTCCAACACCTGTTGGATCAGTGTCAACAATCTGCTTTGATGAATACACCGCAGTGTGTTGTTCATCAGATTGCGATTCATACTAGAACTGGAAGAGAGATGAGACTCACAGCGCAGATTGGAGCATTTGAAATGGATGACGTCATTTTGGATTTAGGCTCAGAAGTTAATGTTCTCACCATGCAGACATGGGAACAGATGGGTAGTCCTCATCTTACCAGATCTCCTATCCAGCTAAGACTTGCAAATCAGCAACGAGTTTCTCCATTGGGAAGATTACCCAATGTACCTATTGATATTGAGGGAGTAAGAAGCTCTGCAGACTTCAAAGTAATCAAAATTCTGGATGACAGTAGACCATACCCAGCACTTTTAGGCATAGACTGGGCATTTGATAATTTGGCTGTCATTAATCTGAAGAAAAGACAGATGACCTTTGAGGATGAGCATATTAGGGTCATTGCACCGCTTGATCCCCTTCAGGTACCATGATATATCGAACCCATTCGAGCAGAAGAAGAAGCGCGCCACATGGAAAGTTTGTACCAAATGACTGCTAGTCATAGTGAATATGTCAATCCGACACCGGAAGGCCATATTAGCTGGCGATGCGATAGCTCATGCACATCAGATTCAAAAGCAGGACTGGAAAACTGGCAGAATCGCTTACATGAGGTTTTTGCAAGGCGTTGTGCCATGATGACCAAATCCATTCGATGGATTGGCATAGAATTCAATAACACTCCAATCTTTGATGGTTTAACTAAAGTAAGTGAATTCATACATACATATGAACAACAAATCCCAGAAGAGCAGCGCATACAAGCATTGGATGTAGCACTACGCTCTACACCCGCAAGATGGTGGGGTGCGCATAAAAAAAATATTCACACATGGCAAGACTGTCGCAGATTGATACTGCGCAGATTTCAGGAAACTACAGCAGAAGTGTTGCGCAAATATGATGGACAGAGTGACCCCAAGTCACACGTCGAAGCATGTATTCAGCAATGGTCAGATATTCCAGAGGATGAGTGGGTTCACCTATTCATCCACACGTTGGATACAGTTCCAAGGAACTGGTACACTGAAACATAATTGTGCAGAGGCACTATCACTTGGCCTCTTATGATGGAAAGTTTTCAACTTACCTTCAGCTTTGAGTCAGAACATCAAAGCATCGATCACGCTTTAAAGTGTATTAAAAAGTAGGTATTTGAACAATGTCCTTTACCAGAATATTCTCAACCAGATTGGGCTGTCCAGATGGAACATGCCCTGGAATGCTATAATTTCACCACTGGTGAAGAGGATGATGATCCCCACAACATCAATATTCTAGAATCAGAAGGGACGCGCAAGGTCGAAGGCCCTCAGCTTGATATCCCTGCCATTACAGAACACATCAAGCTCAAGAAGATTAACATTGATACAGAAGCCGAACCCAAGTTTGCTTCTATAGGAGATTATTGGGATGATGAAACTGTTGGCCATATTGCAGATTTACTACGTGACTACCAGGATATCTTTCCTACCAAGTTTATAGAAATGAAAGGCATCCTAGGAGATTTAGGAGTTATGCGCATACCTTTGAAAGCAGATGCCAAGCCAATAAAACAGCGCTCGTACAGGTTGAACCCACGATATAAAGACAAGGTTAGAAAAGAAATTGATAAGATGCTCGTAGCAGGTATCATTGAGCCAGTAGAGGAAAGTGATTGGATTAGTCCTATGGTGGTACAAGACAAAAAGGCAAAAGGTGAAATACAAATCTGCGTGGACTTATGCAAGCTCAACGACGCCTCAGTGCATGATCCATTTCCTACGCCCTTTACAGATGAAGTGCTTGATAATGTTGGAGGACAAGAGGCTTACTCCTTCACTGATGACTTTTTGAGATACCATCAGATCAGAATCCACCCAAAAGACCGCCATAAGACCACTTTTGCGACTGAATGGGGCTCATTCCAGTATACGGTAATGCCCTTTGGTCTTAAAAATGCTCCTGCTATCTTCTAGAGAGTCGTTGTTGCTGTTTTTAAAGAATTCATTCATAAGTTTCTAGAAGTCTATTTTGATGACTGGACTATCTTTGGTTTACTAAAGAACCATATAGGGAATCTGCGGATGATGCTAGAAAAATGTAGACAGTATCAGATTTCCCTTAACTTGAAAAAATGTATTTTCTGTGCCCCTTTGGTATTCTGTTGGGTCATATTGTATGCATCCAAGGACTCCTGATGGATCATGCGAAGGTTGCCATCATTGCTAACTTACCTGCGCCCAACTCAGTCAAACAATTGCGCACTACATTGGGACATACAAGGTACTACAGGAAATTTATCAAGGGCTATGCAAAAATAACTGCGCCTATGGAAAGATTGCTGAAAAAGGATTCGAAATTCCAATGGACAGAAGAGTGCCAACAGAGCTTGGACACACTTAAAGAAAAGATCATTACAACGCCTATTCTAGTCTTCCCAGACTAGAAAAAACCCTTTCATGTTCATGTAGATGCTTCTTCCATAGCATTGGGGGTTGTGCTGACACAACCGGGAGAAGGAGGTATTGACCACCCCATTGCTTACTCTAGCAGAAAGTTGTCCACAGCTGAGAAGAACTACACCACTACAGAAAGAGAAGGACTAGCTATGGTGTATGCCTTACAGAAGTTCAGACACTATCTATTGGGTGCTCATTTTAAAATGTATACTGACCATTCTGCTTTGAAATACTTCGTCAATAAGCCAGTGTTAGGGGGAAGAATTTGCAGATGGCTACTGCTCTTCCAGGAGTATGATTTTGAGGTTATTGTGAAGCAAGGTAGATTGAATGCAGGACCTGACCATTTATCTAGGATAGAGTCAGGGGAGGAACCTACAAATCTGGAGGACAATCTGCCTGATGCACAGCTATTTTCTGTTCAAGCAGTCGATGAGTATTATTCTGATATTCTTGAGTTTCTCACTACTGGGCAAGCGCCAGTTGAGTTTACAATCCAGCAGAAGAAGAAACTTGTTGTCAAAGCCACAGACTTCACTTTGATAGCAGGACAGCTCTATAAGTTGGGCCTCGATGAAGTCTTGCGCAGATGTATCTTACCGAATGATAAGAACTCCATAATCGCATAAGCGCACTGAGGGACCGCAGGAGGCCATTTTGCAGGAAAGCCGACTGCGCAGAAGATCTTAGCCGCAGGTCTTTGGTGGCCAACATTGCACAAGGATACTAAGGAATTCTGCAAATGTTGTGATGTGTGCCAGCGAACAGGAAAACCTTCAAGAAGAGATGAAATGCCGCTAAGACCCCAGATAACACTGCGTGCTTTTGATAAGTGGGCCATTGATTTTGTGGGACCTATCAACCCACCAAGAAAGAGAACCGGCGCAAGATACATCATCACAGCTACTGAACACCTCACCAGATGGGTTGAGGCCAAGCCAGTTAAGAATTGCGACGCTGTCACTGCCTTGCAATTTATTTTTGAGAATATTGTCACTAGGTTTGGATGTCCACTGATTCTAATGAGTGATCAGGGCACACATTTCCTGAATGAGACTATAGAGGCCCTTACTGAAGAATTCCACATTAGTCACCACAAGAGTACACCCTACTACCCTCAAGCTAATAGTACGGTGGAGGCATTCAATAAGATTCTCGAGAATGCCCTAACAAAGATCTGTAATCAACAAAGAGATGATTGGGACCTTAGAGTCACAGCTGTGTTATGGGCTTACAGAACCACATGCAAGAAATTAACAAGTCACACACCTTTCAGTTTGGTGTATGGACAAGAAGCAATTATGCCCATGGAATATATTGTTCCCAGTCTCCAAATTGCGCAAATTACAGAAATGGCAGATACTGATACTATGAGTGAAATACTCTCACAATTGCTTGCCTTAGAAGAAGACAGACTTTTAGCCGGATTCCATCAACAAGTGCAGAAGGCAAGACAGAAAGCTTGGCATGACAGGCATATTAAGAATAAAGTTTTTCAAGATGGAGACATGGTACTCCTCTATGATAGCAAATTCATCAAGTTCCCAGGCAAGTTTCATGTACATTGGTTAGGCCCTTTTCAGGTGACAAAGATAACAGAAGGAGGAGCAATTCAGCTTGCAAAGCTTAATGGAGAATTGTTGCCCACAATGATTAACGGGAGTCGGCTCAAGCTTTATCGCGACGACCACTCCGCCCTATCGACTTAATTAATTGCTAAAAGAAGTGCAGATGCCCAATGTAGTTGAAAGAGGCATCACACTTATCACAGCCAACACGAAAATCACGAGACACTCTCAGTCTCCGGATTCCCACGCAGTTCCTTGAAACATCCACGCATGTCAATAAATCCTGTTTGGAGGGAGCCAATTTTGCGCTCTTGCGAAGTTTTTCCCCGGGTTATCAAACCGTCGCTCTTGCGGAGTTCCCTATTGTCAATTTTCCGCTTGAGGAGTTCTCCTCGCCGTGGAGACCTCCATCTGCACAGTTACCTATGCTGAAGTGACCCGCCGAAAAGTTGAATTACGGTAGTCCTATAGCCGCGTCTGAATATTAATGAAGGATAAGATCGCCAATTAATTGTATTTGCTCTGACAGATCCGGCTTGATCTCCCTAAGATTTGCATTTAAGTAATGAGCCGAAGGCCTTAATTCATCTCCCGAAAGGCTGTCAGAGCCTGTCCATCGCAATTAATGCACCGCAAAGGCGCGGGGGTAGGGGGGTTGTCAACTCATGCATAGGCACCTACGGTTATTAGCCCCACTTGCCCGCATTTACTACCGCCTTTAGCTATAAATACCCCGCACTCGTATATGTTCACGTTACTTTCCTCTAATTGTATAGTGTCTTGTTTGAGAATCTAAGTCATTGTTTTCAGAGCCATGTCGTGCAGACTGCTCCCTTTGTTTTCAGTGTTCGTATCCTACGCTGTTCCGCCATTTGTCTGTTCAAGTGCTTGTTGTGTATACCGGTTCATCATGGAGAACCTGTCAACTAAAGAATTTGTTCGTCAATTCAAGCGCATAGGCTTATATTTTGGCATGGCTACCCCGGTGACGACCTCGGCTTATACGCATACTGGTTGGTCTGATCCCAGACAGTCCCCGGGCACAAGGGCGTCTCAGCAGCAGCAGTCGGACGAGCCCGTTTCAGATCCCTTGGCCACTCTGGTTAACTATGTTCCTCCGCGTCCAGATGATGCACCCGAGGTGCAGATTCCCAAGAATGCCAAGTATCCAATTCCGCTGCCTCCAATGGCGGAAATCGTGCGAGAAGAAGGGTTCCTGCTTGGACACCTTCCACTGGTTAAGTTTTCTGAATTCAATTTGGGAGACTATAGAACGTATCCTCAGTTCACGTCGGATTGCTATCTGACGGTAGTCCATAATTCCATTAGAAAGGTTGATGAATTCGTCCCGAAGGAATTTGCAGCAAATCTAGAGAGGCCTGGACTGTTGAACCTGTTGAAGCTACCGCACTTCAGGCGTAGCAATGAAGTAAATGCAGTTGTTAAGGCCCTGCTATCCTGTGTTCATGGTGGTTATCTTTGGCTGGGGAGACCAATCAATTTGAATGTGGACTTGATTCATCGTATTACCGGCCTATCTAAGGTTGGTAAGGACCCCAATGTTCATTTTGTTGGTAAGGATAAGGACAGAAAGTTGGCTGCACAGCTGGTGCAGAAATACAAATTGCTGAGAGGAGGTTGGGGTTATGACCTCACTATAGTTGAAGATGAAGCACTTAGATTCACAGGCAGTCTGCTTGCAGGCAGACTTCTAACGAAGTGCAGACCTAAAGAAGTCACTGGAGCTGTTGTAGAGCTTGCAATCGCAGTTGCGGAGGGAGAACAGTATAACTGGTCTCTCTTCCTCTTGAATACATTTTTGGACGACTGTCGGAATGTTCAGGACAACGCCGTTCAGTTGTTCCATTTTTCTTGGCTTTTGATTTTATGCGCCTTTTTCGGGTGGAAGGAGCCCCCCAACACTCAGTTCCTTCCGCGCCGCGCAGGAGAGGTTGCAGGGATGCGCTATGTCAACCTATGGGATTCCAGTAATCCCGTGAAGCACAAGTTGAACCGCGTCGTGTTCTATGAATATTACCATCTCCTCAAGGACACCATCCACGAGATGCCGAGGATGACTGAGGAGACAGCACAAATCTATGGAACAAAGTTGGTTTTTTCTGCCAACTTACATGAAATTTACTTCCGCCCTTGCGGAATTCAGGAAGAATGGGTCATAGGCCTCTACCGGATGACTACTCAGGATGTCGAAGAAACTGTGAAATCTTGGCCAGACGAATGGAAGCAGGCCGCGATGCCACCCCCTTCCGCGCCAGAAAAAGATAAAGGAAAGGAAAAGGCCGCATAGAAGACTGATGAAGGTCCGCCAGGATCACCTCCAAAGAAGCAGAAGCTGTCACACCCCGCAGAAGCGACAGGAGATCCTTCTGAGACCCTTGCGTGGCGTTTAACCAGTACCTGAATGAGCAATTTTGTGAGCTGCGGACCTCGCAGGCTCACATCAGAAGTGCTCTGTACCTGCAGCTCGTGGAGTTGAAAGGTCTCGCAGGAAGAGTTACGCAGACCCATGCGCATCTAGTTCGCAGGCGCTGCAAGCATCTACAAGCACCGAGCGGGTTGAAGTACTTGCAGAGAGGCATACTGTCGTTCACATCCCGCCTACAAGTATGACATTCCCGGATCCTTTGGCTGCAACCCAGGTAAACACAGTTGGCCCTATTGAGATAAATTTGTCATTACTTCCGATAGAAACTTTGTAGTTAGTGCAAGAGAAGGTCTCTATTGAGCTGAGAGCTAGAGAGCTCTCCACATTCCATGCAAACCTAAGACTGCAATCGCAGGAAATAGAGCTGAAGGCAGGCTATAAGAACATCTCTGAGCAGCTTGCACTTTACGAGGCACAAGACACTGGGATAAGAAACATAGTTGATGAAATCACCCAGGAGGTGCCGGCTTGCCAGATTCAACCAGACCTTCCCCTGGTTGAGAAAGTCCAAATTATTGGCGGAAGGGTAAAAGCCCTAGAGCAGGAAATAGTTGCTATGGTTGAGGACCATAGAGCGCAGATCGCCGAGTTGGAAGCTCATGTCGCAGCACCTCCTATAGATGATAGGCAGGAACAATTTGAAGCGCTGCGCATAGCTTCCACACAAATGAAGTGCAGAGCAGATGAAGCCCAGAACTTAATGACGCAAGCTATGGAGGCTTGGGCTGAGCTTGAGAAGATCCCTTTCAAAGTCGGTCTTTTGGAACAGGTACAAGTAGCAGAACAGTCCCTAACTGTTCTGAGTGAAGAAGCTAAGGCCTTAGAAGGCTTAGCCAAAATGATGAAAATGAGCGAAGTGCGCAAAGTACAACAACAACTGCACAAGTTCAGAAATGAAGATGCTAATCTCACCAACAACATTCAGCCATTTATGGATGAGTATGTTGAACTTGCTGCCCAAGCCGAGGTAAAGATCAAAGAATTTGCTGAATTTCAACAGTTGGTTGATGGCATAACTGAAGAAAAAGCCAGTTCAAACATGGTGCAGACAGCTGCGGAGTGCGTGGATGAAATGGACTCTGCTATTGCGCAGTGGAAGCAAGCATTTGCTGCGACCCAAGCAAAGGCAGACGTGCAGCTAAAGCGACCACACACTAGTGCAAGTGGCTCGGGGACGAGCCACAAGTAAGTGTTAGGGGCCTATTGGAGCAAGGCTGCAGCTATAGTAAAGCTGCAAATTTTGAGGAAAAAGCACAAGTGTTGAAGAGAAGAAGTGCTAGTTTTGAGTAAAAGCACCAATTTTGGGCAGAAGTGAACAATGCGCAGTACGGCGCCAGATGGACGAGCTCAGCACAGATTACGGGCCGGAAATCGCGAAGCTTGTGCGCACACGTCAAAGGAGAGTGAATGTGGCCGAGTAGAAAGCTCAGCTACCACAATAAATGAAGCGACAGAACAGAGGGCTCAGCTACCCTCATTAAGGCTAAGTACAGAAGTTATGGTTGCTCTGACCAAGGAAGAGCAACAGACCAAAGCATTGAAGGTGAAGGACAAGGAGCAGTGAACGATGAAGCGGTGCCCATACCCGCAATCTGCGCCGGAAGTCACGGAACCTGCAGGAAACGGCGACATGACTGCAAGCGGCGCCTACAGTACACCTAGCCATGTCCGCGGTTAGGGTTTTTGGGGATTACTGTTGGGAAAGGCCCACAGTTTTGTAAAGGTGCGACCTTCAGGGCCACCTATATATATGTGTATCTGTAAAGGTTAGACGTTAGACGTTAGACGTTAGAGAGATTATAGGTTAGATGTTAGATGAGTTAGAGAGTTGGATAGCTGTAGAGCTAGTCACTGAGTTGCAGACAGTCTCAGTTGATGTCTGATTTATTGTAATCTCTGTAGAAGAAGAGAGTAGATCTGAGAGAAGGGCTCCCAGCTGTGTGCGTGGAGTTTCCTGGAAAGATCTAAGGCTGCAGCTGTGTGCGCAGCAGGACTGTGTAATTCCCACTTTGAGATAATATAAGATACAAGTTCCCGTGGACGTGATTTCCCCGTGGAGGTGAACCACATAATTCTCGTTGTTATGATGTTGTGTTGTGTGAATGCATGTTTATGTTTTACTATCTATGTTTACATGAGTGTTTCGTTATCTGTATAAATGAGTATATAAAGCAAGTCCTTGAAGTTCCTTTAGAAGTTATATTCATGCACTATCGAAGGAGTCAGTAAGAGCACTATCGCTGCAACGCTTAGGGAATGTGTTATTACGCTGTCGCACGGAAGCAGAGACGATACAGTGTATCGGACGTAGCGGATAGACGCCTCATTCACAGGTGCAGAGATACCGCGCAGATAGGCTGGTAAGAGATTCCGCATTGTTGCGCTGTATGACCTGTGAAAGAATCAGACACTCCGTTCGGAAGTTACTGCGGAAGGAGGGATTAGAGAAGACTGTGGATTCCACACCGCCCTGGTTAAGGAAACCTGATTCCTTAGCCCCCCCATAGCCACTTCGGGTGAGACCTCGGGCTGCTGCGCAGCTCGTTGCCGAAAGAGCCAGTGCGCCAATGGGTGTTTGTTGCTGCGCTTCCTGAAAACCCGGGTCTGTCCAAAAAAACAGCCAACAACAGCATATCAAACACAAGAGAAAGAGACACAAAGCATTTAACCGAGGAAAACCAAGAAGGTGAAAAACCCCACAACTTCCTCAGAGTTAAAATGAGCACCAATACAAATATCACAAAGATGAATCCCAAAAAGATAGATGTCTGCAGCAGCTACTCCTCCTCCACTTTTGTGCACTCCTCGTCTCTCTCACTAATTCGAAGTGATTGAGTGAGTGAGTGAATGAATAGAATGAGAGAGTCACACTCTCTATTTATATAATGACTTGACTTGCCTTTAACCCTAACTGAGCCGACTTCCTAAGGAAGCCTAATAACCCATCCACATGTCACTGGGCCAACCCCACTAGGGCGGTCTATTAACCCTTTGACCCACACTGGGTCGACCCCTCTAAGGTGGTCTAATAACCCATCAAATATAAGTTACGACACTTACAATATAACTTGTGACACTTGCAAATACAAATGACGACACTTCCAATTGGAGGAATAATACATCTTCGTTGGGGATACAATAAAGTACAAACATAATATACAAGTGAATATCTTCCGAAGTTACAAATACATCAACACTAAGAAGGTTGTTAGAGGGAAAGGACAGGGTTCACACCGATCGCCACGACATTCCACAGCTATGCAAGCCAAGGGAAAGGAACCAGTGGTGGAGAAGACAAAACCAAAGATGATGAGCTCCATGCTGCCTGAAGCACCGCTCAGCCATAAGGAAATCCCACTTACTTTGACACCTCAGTATATCTCTCCGCGTGCATAGGATGCACCGGCCATTAAGTTGTCCATGAATGCGAAGTATGACATACCGCTTCCACCAATATCCAAGCATGTGAAACCAGAGAAAAATCAGTTGGGTAAGATCGCAGAATGTAAGTTCGAGGACCACGACTTACTGTAAATGCAAAAGGACCCGGCCGAGCCGAGGTAACTTCATGGTTCTGCTTACTTCATGCTTCCACCACTTGTCATATTCTGCGCCACTGAGGTGTCATCTCTTGTGGGACTTGCGGATACTTGGTCCTTTGGCTAGTGGGAATTGTTCCCTTGGTGTACCGTTGCTTGTGGGACTTATGCACTTGAATTCTCCAACCACTATGTTCTTGGTACTTTTGTGTGCTTCAACAATTTGTGTGATTCTTCTGATTGGTGTATCTTGTGCACTTTTGAGGCTTTCATAACTGATTAACCGCTTCTTGTTGAGTCAAGCCTCTTGCGCACACCCAAACCTTGTCCAACTGATTCTAATGACTTAGCCTTGAGGTAGCTTTACCTAATTGTACTTGGTACTTGTGCATGTACTGAATATATTCATTATGTACTTCTTCAAAATGGCATAGGAATACTTGATGTACTCAGGGACATAAATCTTTAAAATGGATTCCATATACTTCTTGAAACTAGATTTCAAATATTTCTTCAAGCTGGCACAAGGAATACTGAATCCTCGTTGACATTAGTTGACATCAATGACAACCAAAGTTCAACAATCTCCAACAATATCCCCCTTTGGCATTGATATCAACACCTCATGAAGGTTCTCATGTTAATCATCTCATGAAGTTGTATGCTTCATATGTTCTTGTCATAGTACTCCCCCTGTGTTCTTTTCCATTTTGAGCCTTTGCTCATCTATGCATCATGTTGTTAGTCTTCTTATGTTATTCTTCACTTCTGTTTGGATCGCATGCTTTATGATTTTCATCAGCATCTTTTCATCTCTACATTGATCACATGCTTCATAATAATTCTTTCTTGCATGGACGCATGCTTCGTAATCCACTTCTTGGTCTTTCTCTATGCATGTTTCATGATCATTCTCCCCCTTTGACAACAATGGAAAAGAGCTCCCATTCCTGTGCAATTATAGGTTCTCCTTACTTATGTTTTGTGTTGGCTTCACTATGTCTGCTTGCAGGGATTACTCCCCATGTATTCATACTTTTATTCTTTTGTTGGGTTCTTTGCGGAGATTTGCAATCTATATATTGTTTTTGCAACTAAATTTGATATGCTCCCCCAGAGCAATTTATGTCTTCCTTCTTTCTTGATCTTATGTTCCTATCATATCAACCATACATTTTCATTTTTTGCACAATCTTTCATATCATCATCCCTGTCACATTCATTGCGTAGTGCCGAATTTTGTATGTGTTTATGTCCTCTTTTTGAGGCTCTCATTATGTTGTGGATTTTAGAGTGCACCCAGTTTCTTCTTGAGGTATTCAAATGTGTTCCTTGGGAAAGGTTTTGTGAATATATCCGCAATCTTTTCTTTGGTGTCAACATATTACAACTTGACAGTGTTTTTCAGAAACCTTTTCTCTCACGAAATGATATTTGATAGGGATATGTTTAGTTTTGTAGTGCATGATTGGATTCTTTGAGATATTGACCGCGCGTGTATTGTAGTACAATATTGGTATGGGGTGATCATGATCTAATTGCATATCCTTCAAGGTTTGTTTCATCCATAGTACATGTGCACAACAGGAAGTTGCTGCAATATATTTTGCTTCTACAGTAGATAGTGTGACCGATGGTTGCTTTTTTCTAATCCAAGATACAAGAAAATTTACTAGAAAAAATACAGCTCTTCTAGTACTTCTTCTGTCATCAACACTACTTTCCCAATAGGCATTAGTAAATGCTACTAAGTTTAGATCTTTACTTCTTGGATACCATAGACCAAAGTTCATGGTCCCTTTTAAATATCTAAAAATTATCTTTATTGCTTGGACATGTGTTTCTTTGGGTGCTTCCTGAAACCTTGCAACGAGTCCTACTGCTTGCATTATAACTGGAATTGAGGTAGTTACATATAACAAGTTGCCTATCATTGACTTGTATAGTATTTTATCTACTTCCTTTGCTTCATCCTCTTTACTCAATTTGCACCCAGTGACCATGGGTGTACACACTGATTTGGAGTCTTCCATATTAAATTTATTTAGCATTTATTTCATGTATTTGGTTTGAGAGATGAAGATGCCATTGTCTAGTTGAGATATCTTGATACTAATGAAAAAGGACAATTCTCCAAGCATAGACATTTTGAATTCTTTTTGCATGTCCTTAGAAAATTGTTGACTCATCTTGTCATCATTGCTTCCAAAAATGATATCAACATATACTTCAACAACTATCATTTTTTCATGCTCAATATTTATGTAGAGATTATTTTCTACACTACCCCTTCTAAAACCTTATTGTTGCATATATTTGTCCAATATTGAATACTGATCTCTAGGAGCTTGTTTGAGTCCATACATAGATTTCTTTAATTTGCAGACATAGTCTATGCTGTCAGAAAGAGATAATCCATCTGGCTATTCAATATATACTTCTTCTTCAAGGTCTCCATTTAGGAAAGCATATTTTACATCCATTTGATATACCTATACATTTTCAGCACAAGCATAGGCCAAGAACAGTCTAATAGGCTCCATTCGTGCAATGGGAGCGAAGGTATCTTCAAAATATATTCCTTCAATATGCGCATAACCTTTTCACACCAACCTTGCGTTGTTTTTGACAACTTGTCCATCTTCATTTAGTTTGTTTTTGAATACCCATTTAGTACCAATAACATTTTTATTTTGGGGTCTTGGTACAAGTTCCCAATTCTGATTCTTAATTTCAATTTGATCTAGCTATTCTTCCATGGATTTAACCCAATTCTCATTTGTTCTGGCCTCTTCAAATCCTTTTGGTTCAATTTCGGATAGTAAAGAGAAATGAACTTCTTCGGTTGAATTTCTTAAGCTTCTTCTATTTTTTATATCAGCATTTTTATCTCTGATAATCAGATATTCTGAATGATTCTTTTGAATGTATCCGGATGGATCCCTTGTATCTTGACTTTTGTCTTCTAATTCGCGTTGATATATCATCTCATGTGGTTCTTTTGTTTCTTTATTTTCTGGCAATTCCTCATATGATTGCTCAAACATTGGTCAATCATCATCGTCTTATATTCTCCTATGTGTGAACACTTCATCTACTTTCACGTCTAGACTTTCTACCATCTTTCTAATTCGTAGATTATAGCACTTGTAAGCTTTGCTTCTTGTATGATATCCAAGGAAAATTCCTTCATTCGATCTGGATTCAAACTTTCCCATATTTTCATCGTTTATTTTGATATAGCACTTTCTTCCAAATATTATGAAGTGCTTGACGGTAGTTGGCCTTCCTTTCCAGAGTTCATAGGGTGTTGAATCATTGTTTGTCCTGATCTGGCATCTGTTAAGAATGTGTACAGTTGTATGAATGGCTTGGATCCAAAACATATCTGACATTTTTTATTAGTTCAACATTGTTCTGCCCATTTCCTATATATTTATGTTTTACCTTTCTACCACTCCATTTTGCTATGAAGTTATGACTGTTAAGAACTGTCTTATGATTCCATGTTTTTCACAGAAGTTGTCAAATTTGTTTGAAGTGTATTCTCCTCCATTATCAGATCTCAAACACTTTATCCTGAATTCAATTTCATTTTCAACCACTTCTTTGAACATTTTGAAACATTCAAATGTATCCTATTTTTCTTTGAGAAAGAACACCCATTCCATTCTAGTATAATCATCAATGAAAAGAATAAAATAGGACTCACCATTTTTTCCATTGGTTCTCATTGGACCGCAAAGATCTAATTGCACTACTTCCAAAGGTTGTGATGTAGTATACTCTTTTGTCTTAAATGTAACTCTTGTTTGTTTTTCGTGCAGATAGTATTTGCAGAAAGAATTTAATGGTTTGGTAATCTTTGGAATGTCTCTTACAGCCTGTTTCTTGTTGATTCTGATCATATTGTCAAATTTGATGTGTCCCAGTATTCTATGCCAGAGCCATCTTTCATATGTTTGTCCCATGTAGCATTTATCGTCCCTTTCTTCATATACGTTATTCAGGGTTCAAGAGGTTGTTTCTATTAATATGCATGTATTTGTGTTTTTGATTTTGCATTTTTCTTAGTCAAACGTGAGTGTATGCCCTTGATCACACATATGGATGACACTAAGAAGATTGTGTTTCATTTTTTCGACCAGTAATACATTTTATTCTTTGGTCCTTTTATTTCCTAAACTAACTAATCCTTTACCTAAAATTTTGGCAGAGCCATTATCCCCAAAGTAGACACTACCTCCCTTTTCTTCCCTGTATTTGACAAAAGTATTTTTGTCTCATGTCATGTGCTTAGAACAACCATTGTCTATGTACCATTTTCCTCTCTTATTTTTCGCATGTAAATCTAGGCTGCTTCCTTCCCGATAAACCTGGTCCTTCTGAGCTTTAGAAAATTCCATTTTGCTGACATCAGTCGACTACGCAGGTGGAAACTTATTTTTGCAGTTCTATCTATCATGACTATGATTGTGACACTTACAGCATTCATTATCTAAGTTCAAGATGATGAAGGGGTTGAGATTTTCTTTTGGAGTTTCAGCTATCTTCCTTACACTATTTAGTATGAGATTTGTCTGATTGCGAAAATTATTTCTTCTAGCATACGCACATGCTCTTGCTTTACAGTGTATTTCCTTATGACCAAACTTAGTTATGGAAGTAGTAACAGTTTCCTAGAAATATATTTTGATACCTAATTGGATGAACTCTTCTGAATTGCTCGGGTCCAGTTCCCATGTGAATTGACTCCCTGTGATTTTATTCAAACTTCTTATTGTTCCTTGGAAAAGGGGTTCTGAGCGCATATACATAACTCTTTGATTCAAGCACAAAGTTCGAACCTTCATTGATGTCGTTTCTGAATTTTTTTCCATGTTCCAATTGATTGCTAATTTTTTGTAGTTCTTCTTTCAAAGCAGTGACCTCAGCTTCCAGCTTCTCACACTTTGCTTCTCTTAATTCCAATTGCTTGATGGTTTCTGCTTCTAATTTTAATAGCAAATCCTGCAAATGTTTTTTTTTCTTCCTTGATTTCTTCAGTTCATCCAGAGCACTGATCAATTCTCCTTAAAAGTATACTTCTGCCATTTCCTCATACTCCATATTTATTAGATCCTCTTTGTTAGCTGGAAATATTTTTTCTTCAATGTTCATTTCTATGCAAGGATATATCTTCCAGATGTGAAGTTATTACTAAAGGCAACCTCGCTCTGATACCAATTGTTGGATCCTATTTAATACTGGGAGTGGGGATGAATCAGTATTAGAGCAGTTATGAACAGTTTTTAACTTCTTAACAAATTTAAAATTGAACTCAAATTATGCGTCCACCATAAATAAAATATTCAACATCACATGAGAGCAATACACAGAACACGGAATTTTTACGTGGAAACCAAAACGGGAGAAAACCACATAATGATCTCTTATAATAAAATATTGCATTTGAGGAAGCACCAACTTCCTAAGTTCTCCAGCACCAACAAGAAGGATGAAACGAGCCCCTGGATTTACAGGAACCGACCTGAAGGAAGCACCAACTCCATGAATTACCAGCTTCAACCGAAAGGAGGCACCAACCCTGTGCCCCTTGCCCCGTATTGCTGCCCTGATATACAAAAAGAAGATATTGCTTTATTGTTCTTCTGATCCGCACACTCTTCATATTTGTTGTTGTTAGTTATGCTATGCCCACTTTCTGTATGTTGTAATATAGTTTTCATTGTACTGCATACTTCACTTGGATTCACACTTCAACTGACATTGCACTTCATAGATCAGGTGTTTCTTCATCATATCCTGCAGTCTACGCCAAGGTTCAATATTCCACTCTACTATTGTGCATCTGCCACTTCAACTGATATTGCGCATATTATGCAATATTGTTGTTTTGAATCTGCGCTACAACATCAGTTTCGTTTGTGCACCTTCAATGATATGTCAGTTTTGTCTTGGTGCAACAGCCTTTAGATAATTTGCGACTCTTTGTGCATGATTCGAACTTTCTGTTTAACGCACTTGTATCAGATCATCCTCATCCTAATGCACATCATGTATTGTGTTGCAACTCTATCTCTGAGCATCTAATGAACTGCTTTACTTTGCACACCACAAGATATAATTCAACTCAGTGTTTGTGCATCTATCTTAGAAAATTTGTGCTATATGTGAAACTATCATTATGTTCTCACGAACCTGTGCATCCTCTGTATTTCTGCTTTTCTATTTTCATGCAACTGTCATAGATAGACTTCCATGATACTATGCACCATCAACTATTCCATTCATCTGCTTGTGCGCACTCGGCTCTATGCTATATTATGTTTTTCTATTACTACGATCCCTTAATTCCCTAAAAATTAGAAGCTTGATAAATATGTATCTTCTAGCTTTCCTCCCTAACTTTCCATCCTCAATCTTACATTCATTCTCTAACTCAACTTCTCATTTATACTTGATCTGCGTAGATGGTGATGTCCACAAGTTGGTCGTAGCGTCCCTTCTTCCTTGCTTCACGCTTCCACTTACTTCAGGCTTTCGCCACTTGTCATCTTCTGTGCCAGTGAGGTGTCATCTCTTATGGGACTTGCACATACTTGGTCCTTTGGCTAGTGGGACTTATGCCCTTGCAGTGTGGTCTTGTGCCCTTGATATATTGTCGCTTGTGGGACTTGCGCACTTGACTTCTCCAACCGCTACATTCTTCTTGGTACTTTTGCGCACTTCAAAAATTTGTGTGATTCTTTTGATTGGTGTATCTTGCGCACTTTCGTGGCTTGCATAACTGATTAACCGCTTCTTGTTCTCAAACCTATTGCGCACTCTCGAACCTTGTCCAACCGATTCTAATGAATTAGCCTTGAGGTAGATTTACTTGGTGTACTTGGTACTTGCACATGTAGTGAATGTATTCCTTATGTACTTCTTCAAACTGGAGCAAGAATACTTGATGTACTCCTGGACATACTTCTTTATATTGGATTCCATATACTTCTTGAAACTGGCTTTCATATATTTCTTCAAGATGGCACAAGGAATACTGAATCCTCTTTGACATTAGTTGACATCAATGACAACCAACGTTCAACAATATCCAACAGCAAGGTGGCGAATTTCATTACAATTATAGCATTGCAGTGGTCCTATATGACCTCCTCCTCGTCTGGATATGAATCCTCTTCCACGGCCCCATCCTCTTGTTCCTGGGGGTTGATCAGCTACCCATAATATAGAACTATCTAGCCTCTCTATTAGGGAATCCAAGGCTCTAAATTTGTCAATGCTATGTGTAGTAGATTCATAGAATTCACAGTAGATGGAGTTGGGTACCAAAGAGTAATTCTGAAGGACCGGACAAAGTTGTGGTGGATGACCGAATGATTTGCATATCTCATAGATTTCATTGAGAGAAGCACTTGGTGGCTTGGAATATGATGATCGGCCTCTATAATGGAATGGGTTCGATGTAGCAACTTGCACAATTGTTGCACTTGTCCCCCTCTTTTCCGAGGACACTCTGAAGCGTGATGTCCTTCTATTGTAGAAATGGTACACCATACCTACGTTCATTGTGATTTTGGTACATTCAGATCCTAGATTCTCTTGGTTATTTCTGTGAGCTTATTTTTCACTCCTAACAATTTTCCAAAAGATGTTGAAGTTCCTCCTCCCATAGATTCTAGATAATTGGGCATAGCCTCAATCTTCATTTCCTTTTCTAATATAGTTCCGGGTGATTCTATATTGACTTATTACGATAGAGGTATCCTTGTCAAAGGTAGAAAACCTTGAATAAACCATTCCTTGTGATGGGATTTGTGGACTTGGTATTTCAATTTAGTCAGCACATCTCTAAATCGTCATGTGTATGTCCAAGATGATTCTCCATGCATCTGTCGGATTTCCCTTAATTCTGCAACACCTTGTTGTTTATACTTTGGTTGTGAAAATGCATCTAGAAACAATTTGTTTGTTTCAGCCAAAGTAGGAGTTGGTTTGTTTGTACCCTATTTCCGTTGGATCACACACCGTCTTTGTCCCAGCATAAATCTATGTTGCCGCTCAGTGTACCCTTGGTGGCAAGACTCGAGTCAAGTATGTCACTTGGTTCTTGACTCCTCCGTTTAGGAAAAATTCCCCACGAAATCCAAAGGGGGTAGTCCCTATGGAAAGTTACTAAGGTTGTTAGGGTCTTCCAGTTAAGTGATGAGTTGTTTATAAATTTTTTGGGATTTTTTTTTATTAAGGTTCAAGATGTAATTGCAACAATAGTTAAGAAATATTTTACCAGCATAAGTTCAAATAACACTATAAATTATAAAGATGCACAAATACTTGATTGATATAAAGCAAATGAAGAGTGCAAGGACCAGTGCCTTATGGAGTCAAAACATAGTGCGAAATTTGTAAATGCTAGAAAAGTAAAATGTTGTGCAATTGTCTCTTGGTTGATTTTAAATTATTAAAATGAATCTTGATTAGGGGAAAAAAGAGAAACTCTCGATATACCATAAAGGGACGGAGAGGAATGTCCGGAAATATAGAATTTGGTGCTTATGTACAAGGACATGACGGACTGTCAATACCCTGAGCGCGTGTTCAACACTACACCAACAAGGATGTAGTATAACAGTGTCCCAAGGTCAGAGTACAGCTACCCGGGGCCCCCAGGCAGAACTTCGCCACCAAAAACTAGTCTCGAAGTGTCGTATTTTCACTATGTTGTGAGTAGTTAATTTTATTAGGTGACTTGACTAAATTAAATGTGAGAATTAAAAAGTGCTTCCAGCTGCTTTTGGTATCCCACAACTCAGACGTACTGCTGGTGGGTAGAGCATACGTAGTGTAGGAAAATAGTTTATTCCATTTAGAAGCAAGTAACCATCGGCCCTCCGATAGAGAGCGCTCTTGACTTGCTTTTCAACTAAGTTCAAGAGTCTTATGAAAATGAAATGCAAAAAACTTGTAAATGAAAAGATATTAATGACCAATCTTATGCGTCACTTTCTAATCAGCCTTCACTAATCAACAAAATTTCCTTTGGGTGAAGGTGAGAGCATACTTCATGGCGACGAAGACAGTTTTATTTTTACTTTACTTTTGCAAAAAGGAAAATGATTTAAATTGCAAAATTAAATGGAAGATACACCCTGCATTTCAAAAGTGAGTGTGTGAATAGGTGGAGTTAGAAAAAATTCAATCACATGAAAATTGATAAAATACACAAATCCCCCCAGGTGGGATGGGATGTGGGTGTTGGTTACCCCACTGCTCTCGTTTAAACTTTTTACAATTGGTATGCTGAAAATAAAATGCTTCTTAGTCCATTAAACTTGGATCTAAGAGCTTACAATAGTGTACAAAAATTTTACAACAAGTTGGGTGTCCACTGGTTCATTTTAAGCCTTCTTTGATGGTCTTGATCGCTCCAAAAAAGTCACTTTTATGTATAGACCTGCTAAAAACCAGCAAGTTAAAAGTGTTGAAATATGATGGGAAAGATAATGAAAAAAAAAAAATTGAAAAATTTTACACTTAGAAAATTTTCGAAAATTTTTTCTAAGTATAGAAAATCTCAAATCTAGCCTAGATCTAAACTAGTTTGCAATGCTGAAAGAAGAATGGATCTAAACTAGTTTGCAATGCTGAAAGAAGAATGGATCTAAATACTAAGCATGAGAATGGATCTAGTTCTTAAGCAAAGCAAGAAAAAGTTGGGAAAAGAGATAGTTTTGTTGAAAAGAGATGGATGAAACTTGTTTTTTCCAATACCCTTGTCTCTTGCAAATAGCTTTGAAAGATATCTGAAATACAAATTTAGAAGAAAGATGGCTGCCCAAGAACAAGAACAACCGAGTTCTCAATCCCCTTGAGCCTTTGGATCTGCAGCTAAAACAATGCCAAAACTTGTAAAAACAATGTGAAACTTAGTATGTTAGAATAAAATGAGACCAAATGAATCTAAGTATAACCGAATACAGTCGATTACATTCGAATCTCCTAATATCTAAGCATAAACAAACAAATTAGAACCGAAATGTTTGCTTCTATATCCAATAGACTAAATCTACACAATGAAAGCATGAAATAGCATAAAAATAACAACAATATCACCTCATATGTATAACATTCCAACACAAGATGCACCCGATGGACCTCCAAAGTCTGAAAATATATTACTCAATAACACAATGTACAAAATAGCAGAGGTTCTATGCATCCATGGTACTTGAGAAAGATGGAGCATGAACTTGCTCTTATAGAAAAATGAGAGAGGGGAAGGTGCACTTCCCAAGATAGATACTCTTTGACACTTGGAGAAATGGATTGATACACTTGGAAAAGCCTTGTTGACACATGTGAGGGGTTTGGGGAGGTTAATGATACATTTCTCCAACCATTTGACACTTTTCAACCTCCACTTGACACCTCTCCAACCACAAATTCACCCCCCCCCTTTTGTGGATCTCCAATCTTCAATCAAATCATCATTTATTTCCTCAATATTCTCCCTGATTTGATTGCCTATCAAAGGAGATTTGATTCCAACACATTTCCTTGATCAGTGGGATTGGGATTTTTCCTTAAATGCAACTTCCAACTCAACTCAGCCAACTCCCCAGACCACCCACCATTATTTTAGGAGTTTGGATTTTCTCCAAATCCATTATTCTTGAATTAAATAATTCATTTTTAATATTTTTGAGAGAAAACGATTTAAGTGAATACTATTCACTCAAAAACTTAGGAAAAGTGGGTTTAGGGGTTTAATGGGTGCTCTGGGTTAGAAAACGAGCACCCCCATGTCCAATTTCACCTCCTAACCCGTCTTTTGTCACTTTTCTCATTTTTTAATTAAATTATTAAAAAACTCATAAACTGAGAAAATTTAATTTTCTCAGAATGACTCAAACATCCTTGGGGACCTAGTGCATGTCCATATGACTCAATACCGATGGCTAGCATGTTACAAAAATATATTCCAGTAGGTATTAATAACCCCCCAAAATTCATCATCATGGAAACACTCCAGCTTTGGAGGTGTGAGTGAAAAAACTCGGGAATTATACGTCACTGAATGGTAACGCATAATCCCTAACGAAAAAACACTCTAGAGTATTTCCCTGATAACAAACGTTAAGGAAGGCCAAACCTTTCATAAAAAACTCATGCTAGACCAACTTATTACAAAATCCCCGCAGGGTCTGGACATGCAAATTACAAAGGGCCAAAAACATTTGGCGTAATGGATCTCGGAACACTGATGATGAACAATTAAATTGTTCAAGTCTTCGACGGTTCACTCGGAATCCACTAAGTGCAATTTATTGGATAACATCTCCATATCTCAATCAACCTCATGTACCTCTGCAATGCCCTTACATAGAGGGTCATCTGAAACTCTACCAGTTTGGACACTATTGGGGTCGCTCTAGAATTCCATATTGCTTCACAAAGAAACCAATGTTGAGCTACGTCATCTTCTTCACCATTCCCAAAAAATTCTGGAAATTTAAGGGGCGATCCTGCTGGTACTATTTCCATTGTTGTGGTTGGGGTTCCTACCAATACAAACCCTTGGGATCTTTGTTGCACTACCATGTTATTACTAGTTTGTTGGGAACTGCTACTACTTCCTCCTATTAAAGAATTGCTTTGTGAAATATTGTTACTACTATTCATCTGACTATGCCACGGAAATTGTAAAACAAAATTTTGAGAGTTTGTTACCAAATTTCGCAAGTGCACCTAGGGGTCAATCGGGGGATTACCGTGTCTGTTGCTTCTAGTGCCTACTTCCGTGACAATGAGAGGTTCATTTTCTGGGGTACTTTTGCTTTCTGCAGATCCGAATAATTCTTGACAATCCTCATCTACTTCCAGGGATGATTCCAGTGACTAATATGGCACATCATTGTTCGCAACTAGTTTTCATTAACATGCCTCTTTCTTGGGCCTTTCCCCCAGTTTCCTCTTACTGGGTTGTCCAGCACTTTCAACATTTGGTGCTAGTCATTTCCTCTCTCATCCTCACCTGATGTAGCTCCTCTTTCTTTTCTTCACTATTTCCCCCATTTTGAATTTATTCTTCTAGTTGCACACTTCTTCGTCCCACCTTTCTGATTTAATATTTCCACCATTTTTCCCATATTTTCAATCTTCATTCTGCTCGCTCAACCCTAGTTTCTGTTGAATATTGTAACTTCAAAGAATATTATATTTGTACTTTATTATTCTGGAGATGTTTCATCCCTCCGAGGTAACCCTATTATGTATCCGGAGATGTTTATTCCTCCGAGGGTTAGTATTAACTAGGGTTATTAGACCCACCATGTGTGGGTCGGCCCTGTAGTTATATTTTAGGGGTTATTAGACATCTCCAGGTGAGGTCGGCCCCATAAGGTCTTTTAGTCAGTTGAGAGTCAAGTATAAATAGAGGAGGTGAACTCCTCATTAGAACACACACTCACTTGTGAAAGAGTGCGCACTTGTCTGAGAGATCTGCTAAGGAGACAAAGAAGGAAGGAGCACATCTTGTATTTTGGTTGATCATCTTATTGAGGAAAGCTTTGCTGGGTTTTCTACCCCATGAGGGTTTCCCAGGGTATATTGTGTGTCTATCTTGTGATTGTGTTTCTTTCAGTGATCTTGCTTGTCTATTTGGTTTAAACTTAACATGGTATCAGAGCTAGACTGAATAGGACATCTTTCACAAGGTAAGAATACCTCTTTCTCTCTCTTTGGTGAAGTTAGGGTTTCATCCCAAAGTTGGTATTATTGATTTTTGGTTGCATGGCTGTATAGCTCTTTTCAATACCTTTCTTTTGAGCTATAGATCGAACTTTTTGGTTGGGTAGAACTCCGGGAAATCCAAACCCTAATTCTACCAAAAGTGCGATAAAATTCTGTTCCAGATTCCGGAAAAGTAAAAAGTAACTTTCCAGGTAAGTCTACTCTGTCTCTTGGACTCCCCCAAGAGAATATGGCTCCAAATACTAAGCTTGAAGACAAGCTAGAAGGCATAGAGAATTTCCGGGCATGGAAATACAGAATTGGTCTAATTCTAGAGGAGAATGATCTTGCTCATTATATCAAGGAGGAAGTTGCAGAACCAGAAGAAGATGAAGCCAAAGAAAAACACAGGAAGGATCTGATTAGGGCAAAGAGAATCATAGCTGATTCTATTAAAGACCACTTGATTCCCCAAGTGTCTTCCAAGAAGACTCCAAAGGAAATGTATGATGCCCTAGGAAGAATGTATGAAGGAAAGAACATCAATAGGAAGATGAATCTAAGGACTCAGTTGAAGAGTACCAAGATGCACAAAGGAGAATCCATTCAAGACTACTTCTCAAGAGTCTATCTAATCAAAGAGCAACTAGATGCCATTGGTGATACTCTTGATGAAGATGAACTTGTGATGACAGCTCTAAATGGTCTCACTAGACCTTGGGAGTCATTCATTCAAACTATGTGTGCCAGAAAAGAAAGTATGAAGTTTGATGTAGTTTGGGAGGATTGTGTACAAGAGGAGGCTAGGGTTGCAAATAGAGAAGCCTTGCTCAAAGAAGATGACCAAGCTTTGGCTACCCATACCAAAAGGAGTAGGAGTCAATCCTACTTCAAGAAGGGTAGTCACAAGGAGTCTCATCCTCCTCACAGATTTCATAAGAAAAGAGGATCAGTAGGGATTACTCTTCTTTCCAGTGCTATTCTTGCCACAAATTAGGACACATTGCTAAAGATTGCCCTCTACAAAAGAAAAAGGGTAATCACTACAAAATACACCAAGCACATCTTGCAGAAGATGATAGTGAAGAAGAAGAAGTAGAGGAAGAAAGGTCTCACAATAAAAGGCCTAGAGATGAAGAGGAAGAAGAAGAAAGGACCTTCTTCAAAAGAAGGTCAAGAATAAACACAGAAGAAGATGCAGAAGAATATGTTCTCTTCTCCGCACTCTCTGGATCCATAACCCCTGGAGAAGGAACATGGCTTATTGACAGTGGTGCTTCAAAGCACATGACAGGACAGAAGAGGACTCTCTCAAATCTTGAAGAAAAGAATTCTCCCCAAAAGGTATCTCTAGGAGATGACTATCAATATCCCATTAAGGGAATTGGTGAAGCAAACTACAAACTCGATTCTGGAACTCCCATGAAGATGAAGGAAGTTCTATATGTTCCAGGATTAAAGAAGAATTTGCTTTCAATCTCAGCTTTAGACAAGAAAGGCTATAGAGTTGCATTCATTGATGGACAAGTGTTAATGTGGTCCAAAGGCAAATCCATTAAGGATGCAATTGTTATTGGTGAAGAGGAAGGAGGTTTATATAAACTCAAGGGTCATCCGGAAGCTGCTCTTGTTCATGAAACCTCTAGCTCCAGTGAGCTATGGCATAGAAGACTAGCTCACATTAACTACAAAGCCTTACCTTATGTAAGCAAGGTGGTCATAGGACTACCAGATTTAAAGGTTGATCATGATGGCTCATGTAAAGGATGTAAGAAAGGCAAGAATGTCAAGAACCCCTTTCCAAAGAGTGAAACAAAGACCAAAGGTATCTTGGAGTTAATACACTCAGATGTATGTGGTCCAATGCCCACCACCTCTCTAAGTGGGTTTGAATACTATCTTTCATTCATTGATGATCATTCAAGGAAAACTTGGATATACTTTCTAAAGGGTAAGAATGAAGTTTTTGGAAAGTTCAAAGAGTTCAAGGCTCTAATAGAAAATCTCTCAGAAAAGAAAATCAAGATTCTTAGAACAGACAATGGTAGAGAATATACTTCAAAAGAGTTTGAAGAATTCTGTAAGGAAGCTGGAATCAAGAGAGAACTAACCACTCCCTACAATCCCCAACAAAATGGGGTTGCAGAAAGGAAAAATAGAACCATCATGGAAGCTGTGAAGACTATGATACATGATCAGGATCTTCCCATGTATCTGTGGGCTGAAGCAGCCAGAACAGCGGTATATGTTCAAAACAGATTATCTCATAGTGCTCTTGATTTCAAAACTCCAGAAGAAGTGTTTTCTGGAAAGAAGCCCGAGGTAAGCCATCTTAAAATATTTGGGTGTCCTGTGTACATCCACATTCCAAAGGAAAAGAGAACCAAGTTGGATCCTTCTGGTAAGAAAGGAATATTTGTTGGCTACTGTGAATCATCCAAAGCTTTCAGGATTTACATACCAGGCTTTCATCATATAGAAATAAGTAGAGATGTAACCTTCGATGAGGAAGCAGCTCTCAAGAAATCTAGAAAGTGTCAATTGAAGAAGTTTATGAAGAAGATACATCTCCCAGAATCTCAGAGACTGTTCACATCCCTGAAGAGGACATACCAGAGGATCATGACATGCTGGAACCACAAGAACCTCCTGTTGCAGAATTATCTAGGAAAAGAAGACCAGCATGGGCTAGAGATATTATTCAAGGAGCTGAAAGATATGATGCTCCTGAAGGCTCCACTAGAGAAAGGAAGAAACCAAAGATAGTGTCCAACTATATGGCCTTGATGTGTGATCTTGTGGATCAACTGCCTACTAGCTATGAAGAAGCAGCTCAAAAGAAAGAATGGGTAGAAGCAATGACAGAAGAATATCAGTCGATAATGAAAAATGATGTTTGGGATATAGTCCCCAAACCAAGAGATAAAAGTGTGGTTTCTTCCAAATGGATTTTCAAAATAAAACATGCTGCAGATGGTAGCATTGAAAAATACAAGGCAAGGTTTGTAGCCAGAGGATTCTCTCAAAAGGAGGGAATTGACTATGAAGAAACATTTGCACCTGTTGCTAGGTATACTTCAATTAGAACTATCATGGCACTTGCATCCATGATGAAATGGAAATTGCATCAAATGGATGTTAAGACAGCTTTTCTGAATGGTGTAATAGAAGAAGAAGTATACATAGAACAACCTCAAGGCTTTGAGGTCAAAGACGGAAGGACACATGTATGCAAACTGAAAAAGGCATTATATGGATTGAAGCAAGCTCCCAGGGCTTGGTACGGAAGGATTGACAGTTTCTTAACAAGCATGGGCTTTACCAAAAGTAAAGCTGACCCCAACCTTTATCTTAAAGTGATGAATGATGAACCTGTTATATTGCTGTTGTATGTAGATGATCTATTTCTAACCGGAAATGAGAATCAAATCATTGAAAGCAAGAAGAAGCTTTCTTCAGAATTCAAAATGAAAGATCTCGGACTAATGCACTACTTCTTAGGCCTAGAAGTGTGGCAAGAGCAAAAAGGAATCTTTCTAAATCAAGGTAAGTATACTGTGGAGATTCTCAAAAGATTTGATATGTTGGAGTGTAAAGCCATGGCCACTCCCATGGACTCCAACCTGAAACTATTAGTTAATGATTCATCAGAACTAGTGGACATAACTCTATATAGACAAATCATTGGATCATTAATGTATTTGACAAATACTAAGCCGGATATATGCTTTGCTGTAAATACCCTAAGTCAGTATTTAGTAGAACCTCGAAGGTTCACCTTATAGCTGCAAAGCATATAATGAGGTACCTAAAAGGTACAGTGGACTTTGGCCTATACTATCTTGCAGGTAATGAACTCAAGTTACATGGTTACTCAGATTCTGATTGGGCAGGAAGTATCTCAGACAGGAAAAGTACTTCAGGCGGATGTTATGGCCTTGGATCTACCATGATCTCTTGGTTCAGCAAGAAACAATCTAGTGTGGCCCTCAGTACTGCCGAAGCAGAATATATAGCTGCTTGCTCTGCCAGCTGTGAAGCAGTGTGGCTTCAGAAACTCTTATCTGGAATTTTTGACTTAGAAATGGATCCCACGGTGATTATGTGTGATAATCAAAGCTGCATTAAGATGACTGAAAATCCTGTGTTCCATGATAAGTCAAAACACATTGAGATCCGTTACTTCTATATACGAGACATGGTGCAGAAGGGAGCCATCAAGCTCGAGTAAATAAGCACTGAGGATCAGATTGCCGATATCCTGACTAAACCTTTGTCTCGAGTAAAGTTTGAACACTTCCGAGACATGCTTGGTTTAGTCCAGAAGGACCCTCCTCGAAAGGGGGAGTAGTATAGTATTTGATAGCATTTTTTGTTTTGTTGCTCTTAGCTACTTACAAATTATTTAGATTTAGAACTCTTATATATCTTTTATGTTTTGATGCTAGATGTATACATGTTTTAGTGTGATGTATACATGTTTTAATGTATTAGTAAGAATACATGCTAGTTGTGATGTATACATGTTTTGGTGTGATGTATACATGTTTTGATGTTAGATGTATTAGTAAGAATACATGCTAGTTGTGATGTATACATGTTTTGGTGTGATGTATACATGTTTTGATGTTAGATGTATTAGTAAGAATACATGCTAGTTGTGATGTATACATATCTTGACGATTAGATGTATTAGTGAGAATACATACTAAATGTGATACATGCTCTTGGATATTTGTACCTGTATAGATGAGAATACAGAAGGGGATTGGATCATCCCTGGACTCTCAGTCCTAAAGAGAGCCGTAGACGTGAGGCCTCCGAGAATGAAGTCCTTAGTGGACAGTTGAGGGGATTGGATCATCCCTGGACTCTCAGTCCTAAAGAAAGCCGTAGACGTGAGGTCTTCGAGAATGAAGTCCTTAGTGGACAGTTGAGGGGATTGGATCATCCCTGGACTCTCAGTCCTAAAGAGAGCCGTAGACGTGAGGTCTCCGAGAATGAAGTCCTTAGTGGACAGTTGAGGGGATTGGATCATCCCTGGACTCTCAGTCCTAAAGAGAGCCGTAGACGTGAGGTCTCTGAGAATGAAGTCCTTAAAAGACAGTTGAGGGGATTGCATCATCCCGGAACTGATAGTTCAAAATGTACGTGATGGGGATTGCATCATCCCGGAACCGATAGTTCAAAATGTACGTGATGGGGATTGCATCATCCCGAAACTGATAGTTCAAAATGTACGTGATGGGGATTGCATCATCCCGGAACTGATAGTTCAAAATGTACGTGATGGGGATTGCATCATCCCGGAACTGATAGTTCAAAATGTACGTGATGGGGATTGCATCATCCCGAAACTGATAGTTCAAAATGTACATGATGGGGATTGCATCATCCCGGAACTGATAGTTCAAAATGTACGTGATGGGGATTGCATCATCCCGGAACTGATAGTTCAAAATGTACGTGATGGGGATTGCATCATCCCGGAACTGATAGTTCAAAATGTACGTGATGGGGATTGCATCATCCCGGAACTGATAGTTCAAAATGTACGTGATAGGGATTGCATCATCCCGGAACTGATAGTTCAAAATGTACGTGATAGGGATTGCATCATCCTGGAACTGCTAGTTCAAAATGTACGTGATGGGGATTGTATCATCCCCGGACTTCGGTCCCTGAATTGATCCGTAGACGAATGGTCTCCGAGAAAGTAATTGTATTGATGATGTGGTTACTTGTATCGATAGGATACTTGTATTGATGATGTGGTTACTTGTATCGGTAGGATACTTGTATTGATGATGTGGTTATTTGTATCGATAGGATACTTGTATTGATGATGTGGTTACTTGTATCGGTAGGATACTTGTATTGATGATGTGGTTACTTGTATCGGTAGGATACTTGTATTGATGATGTGGTTACTTGTATCGGTAGGATACTTGTATTGATGATGTGGTTACTTGTATCGGTAGGATACTTGTATTGATGATGTGGTTACTTGTATCGGTAGGATACTTGTATTGATGATGTATCGGTAGGATACTTGTACTGCTGATCGTGTGATGACGATGCTGATCGTGTGATGACGATGCTGCTAATCGTGTGATGATGATGCTGCTGATCGTGTGATGACGATGCTGCTGATCGTGTGATAACGATGCTGCTGATCGTGTGATGACGATGCTGCTGATCGTGTGATGACGATGCTGTTGATCGTGTGAAGACGATGCTGCTGATCATGTGATGACAATGCTGCTGATCATGTGATGACGATGCTGCTGATCATGTGAAGACGATGCTAAAGATCGTGACGTTGATGTTGATGTTGACATTGATGTACCAGTAACTGTTTGAGTTACTGATGAAGACGAATTGAAGAAAGCTTCCGATGATTTATAGATGTATCATATGTAGTGACTCCTTGCTCCTGCAGATGCTGTTATAATATCCTTCTCGTTAAGGGGGAGTGTTGAATATTGTAACTTCAAAGAATATTATATTTGTACTTTATTATTCCGGAGATGTTTCATCCCTCCGAGGTAACCCTATTATGTATCCGGAGATGTTTATTCCTCCGAGGGTTAGTATTAACTAGGGTTATTAGACCCACCATGTGTGGGTCGGCCCTGTAGTTATATTTTAGGGGTTATTAGACATCTCCAGGTGAGGTCGGCCCCATAAGGTCTTTTAGTCAGTTGAGAGTCAAGTATAAATAGAGGAGGTGAACTCCTCATTAGAACACACACTCACTTGTGGAAGAGTGCGCACTTGTCTGGGAGATCTGCTAAGGAGACAAAGAAGGAAGGAGCACATCTTGTATTTTGGTTGATCATCTTATTGAGGAAAGCTTTGCTGGGTTTTCTACCCCATGAGGGTTTCCCAGGGTATATTGTGTGTCTATCTTGTGATTGTGTTTCTTTTAGTGATCTTGCTTGTCTATTTGGTTTAAACTTAACATGGTATCAGAGCTAGACTGAATAGGACATCTTTCACAAGGTAAGAATACCTCTTTCTCTTCTAGTTGCACACTTCTTCGTCCCACCTTTCTGATTTAATATTTCCACCATTTTTCCCATATTTTCAATCTTCATTCTGCTCGCTCAACCCTAGTTTCAGCACCGTCGACCTTCTCCATTGCTAGTAGATCTACCTTTCGCAACGTAACAACATCACCTCGAATTTTCTCCCTAGGCGCAAGGGTTTTACTCCTCCATTCTAATCCAATCTAGAGGCAGAAACCCAAATTC
Organism: Larix kaempferi; assembly: GCA_027924585.1. Lineage (NCBI taxonomy): Eukaryota > Viridiplantae > Streptophyta > Pinopsida > Pinales > Pinaceae > Larix > Larix kaempferi. Next base: position 6,988,179 of record BSBM01000893.1, read on the forward strand.
AACTAACCAGGTCTTAATCCACAATGGAACTTTGTTCAATAGTCTTCCCCTTGCTCCTCTCCTAAGTTATTCCTCGGATTTCAATGTTGATTGGATGTTTTCAGCTACAAATTCTAGGTTTTAGCCAAGCAAAGTGCTTTCCACCCAAAAATCAATGGCTCTAGTTAATGTTGAATCTAACTAGTTTAACCTGATCAAATCCCTTGGATTGCACTCAACAGTCCTTCTTTATCTATTGCGGTACTCAGGTGCTTCCAAAATTATTTTTAACCAATCCACTAGGATTACTGGAATTTCAACCCACAAAACTTCATATTGATCTAGAAGAGGACCTCCATAGAAAATATATTGTCTGAACTTGGTTACTTCCTACCCTCGTAGTTCAGCCTCCTGAGTTGAAAAATATTCAATCTTTTTCTCCCACCAAAACTGGATCTAACTCATCGTCACAAGGGCATCCATATAGTTAATAGGGTCCTGTTAAGAACCAGTTCCTAGCAATGGAACCATTTATTGGCGCAAAATTGAGACTGGGTTTCTTGCACATGGGCCAAAAAAAGGGCGTCTCTATAGTCTAGTGTGCTGGCATTTTCAATCCCCTTAAGAGGGAATGTCTCACATGAATCTTGGCCAATACCGACACGAGATAGGGAATAGTTAATTGTATGGATGTGGTTTCGAGGTTTCAGTCATTTATATCTCAACAATACTAACACAAAATCATACATTTGAGCACATCACAACCTTACTTATTCAAATATATCATCCATTTAAGCGTAACAAGAAACACATTCGAGATAGACATAACATAAAATTTTAAGGGGGCCAACAATACTTCTTATTATGGAAAATGCTCATCATTACAGTAGATTACATTATGGATCTGAGTCCTTATATTCATCGCAAAATTACTTGTCGCAGGATATCCCCTCATACAAATAAAACCCAAATACATAACTCTTGTTGCGGATCTTGTTGTCTCTATCTTCAGTTGGATCTTATCTTTGGATGCTCAACTGCTCTTCTACTCTTCCACTCATCTTCTCTTATCTCTCTCTCGCTTACCCTCTGCTTCCTTTTATACTTGCAAGAAGGTCCAAAACTAGTCCAAAAGTTGTTTCGGTCGCTACCTATTCTCTGCAACTTCCGCTTCCTTTCTGCACTTCCTTCCTTGGTCTTCTCAAGTATTCCTCCTTTTCCAGTCTTCTTCAAAAACGAAGGAGCCAGTAGTGTGGGGTGCAAATTCTAAATTGGATCCACTTGCCGAATATTTTGGACACCTATTCCAAGTGATGAAACTCATTTATATACTTCCAATACAAATGACTCCCACCTGGAGGAATGGCAGAGTGGGTCAATCGGGTGTGTCTAAACGTCTGGACAGGTTTCTGATTTCTAAAAAATTAGTTGGATTGTTGGATAGATTTAGGTCTTGGACTGTGAATGTTAGTCTATCTTATTATTTACCTGTTATGTTACAACTGGAAGTGGACTCATGTAGGGTTAAATTTCCCTTCAATTTTAACCATTCGTTGTTACTGGAAGACGAATTCTCCTCTTTGATTTGTAATAGTTGTAAATCTTTGTCTCATATGGCGGAGGGTTCATCCATGTTGATGTATATGTAACTTCGAAATGTATTTCACATATATGTATATTGTATTCCTATAGAGATGTTATTATTCCTCTATACGGAAGTGTCGTCATTTATATTGTAAGTGTCATAACTTATATTGATGGGTTATTAGACCACCTTGTTGGGGTCGGCCCTGTATAAGTCATGTGGGTCAAAGGGTTATTAGACCACCCTATTGGGGGTCGGCCATGTGGGTCAAAGGGTTATTAGACCACCCTAGTGGGGGTCGGCCCAGTCAGCATTATGTTAAGTGGTTAAGTTGAGGCCGACCTAGTTGAGTAAAGGTCAAGTCAAGTTAGTGTATAAATAGAGAGTGTGTCTCTCTCATTTTACACATTATATTCTCTCACTCACACTTGGGAGAGTGGCGCACTTGTGGAGGAGGAGGCTCTGCTGCTAGGAGAAGACTATCTCTTGTATTCTGGTTGTATCATTGCTCTATCTATCTCTGAGGAAGTTATTGGGGTTTTTCACCTTTATGGTTTTCCCCAAGTAAACTATGTCTCTCTTGTGTGCTTGCATTATTGTGTCCATGATTGATATGCTGTAGATTTGTTGTACATGTTGTTCTCTTAGTTAAGATCCTATTTCAGATTGAAGTAAATTCTGAAAATTTAACAATCCATGCAACAGTTGGTTTTTAAGTTAAGGGATTTGAAAAGTGAAGTTATACTTTAGGAAAAACAAAAGAGAGCTTAATTGAACGTTGAGTTAGTTAACATTGAGGAGGAAATACCCTTAATATTGTAAGATATCAAATTGTCTCGTTTAACCATTGATACCACGGGGTACTCAAATTACGTATCTGAATTCACCATTTATGTCCAAATTTATTTTTCATAAACTCATTCAATTTAACAGAGGTATACAAACATATGGTCACCCAAATTATCATATGCAATTCTTAATAACTACAGGCAATTTCTAAAATTAATCCATTCATACATTCCAAGCAATCCATTCACATATACAATGATAGACAGTAAATTGAACAGTATGAAAACACAGATTAAACCATGGCATTCATACATAGTTAGAGACTTATATTTTTAATCAATTATTCTCCAACTAGTTGCAGTTGAAGGATGTTCCTCCCAACCATAGGCTCTATCAATCCATGTCTTACTTTGACAAGCCACCCCCAAGCTGGGGCTATCAGTCCACAAGGGAAAATCACTTCCCCAAACCTCCACACAGCTCAATCTCTCAAGAAACCCACTGGTGCAAAAACCCCCTCCATAGCTATCCCAATCCTCAATTCTCCTTCCCCATCAACCTGCACAATGCCAGGAACAAGCCCCCTTCTTTGAGCTAACAGTCCCTCGAGAAGTATACAGTTCCCTTCTAGCGCTCCAGCACAAGCTGGACAGGAAGTCTTCAAATTGGGACTCCAGGGCACAAGATGCAGGTCGTGTTCCTCTCACACGCCAGTCTCTCCTGGGTGAATGGCATGGAAAATTCACTTATGGTATCTCTTGTTGTAAAATTAGTCACAGCAGATCTAATAAACAAGTAAATCAATCACAATAGATGAAACTCAGAGAATATGGTGTAAACTATGCAAAAGCATGCATCGGTGGTCTATAATCCCAGTAAGGGTAAAAATACAATACAATACTGTCACAATGAGTGAGCAATTTGAATTAACCAAGGAGGTCATTCGAATTAACTGAATGGCATAGCTTGGCTCCAACTAGGAGTCCTCATCATCAATCAGTGGTGGTCATCAATACACAAGTCACTGTCAAACATTTGTCAAACTAAGTCTAACTGAGTCTAATTGAGTGTAATAAGTGTAACTGATGGTAAGTGGCACTAATCTAGGGATGGAGGCTTAGTGGAGGGTGCATGATGAGTTAAGTGCACTCAAAACTGTCAGTCATGTCTCATCGGAGGTCAATCGAAGTGATAACATCAGTTATGGGTCAATCAAAGGTAAATCTGAGTGATAATTGAAGTGTAACTGGACTGGTAGGTGAGAAAGGTGCCCTTCCTCAGTGGAAGGTGAGAACTGGGTGCATGACAGGATAGGAGGGCTTAAACTGAGTGGAAAGTAGCTCCCAAGTGCTGGGAGACTAAGGACTAGGTCCTGGAGGTACCATACTGATGACTGGAAAGCATGCAGATGCATGCAAAATGCAAAATGCATGCAAATTACATAAGTGAATGATGAGATATCCTAACACCCCACCTCAAGCTATACTATGATGTAAAAAATAAAATGTAGCGCCCTGGTTACTGAGACCAAAGGTCACCCCAATACAATAATCCAAAAAATGTTGAAATAAGCTAAGTGAGGAAAGAGGGAAAACCCAGTGGGAAGAAAGCCCCCCCTCAAGCTAAACATAAAAATGGATCTAATATGTCTCCACCATGATGGAACTCACCCCCAATAGTAAACGGAGGTAAGAGAACTTTTTCTCAATGAAGCTCTTGGTGAATATGTCTGCAATTTGCTCATCGGTAGGGCAATATTGCAAAATGATGGTGTGATCTTGCACCAACTCTCGAATGTAGTGCATATGAATCTCAATGTGTTTGGTCCTCTGCCGCTGAACTGGATTGGTGGAGATCTTAATAGCACTTTGACTGTCACAAAATAGGATAGTCGAAGTAGTGCTACCAAAATCAAACTCGAAAAGAATACCCTGCAACCAAACTGCCTGAATGCAGGCATTGACTGCCCCTCGATACTCTGCCTCTGCTGAAGAAAGTGCAATGGCTGCCTGCTTTTTTATTGACCAGAAAATAGGCCCATGTCCAATCATGAAAACATATCCGGAAGTGGACTTCCGATTTATGCTATCACCTGCCCAATCTGAATCAATAAAACCAATGAAATCTAGCTCAGAATCTGCAGCATAATGTATGCCAAAATGTTTCGTACCTTGCACATACTGCAAGATCCGCTTGGCTTCCCGCCAATGAAGCTCATGGGGCTGATGCATATACCTTGATACAGCACTCACGGCATAAGATATATCATTCCTTGAGTGTGTCAAGTAGAGTAGTGAACCAATCAACTGTCGATACATAGTGCAATCTGTAAACGGTGTGGTGTTTCCCTCTTCAAGACTGATTCCTGAGAGGAAAGGGAATGGAGCAGCCTTACATTCTGCCATATTAAACTTTAATAGCAGGTCTTTAGCATACTTTTGCTAAGATAATGTGATCCCATCAAATTTTTGAGCTATCTCCAAGCCCAAAAATTTCTTAAGCAAGCCCAAATCGCTCATATCAAAAGCTAGATTTAAAGCAGTTTTCAGCTTGTTAATTGTAAGGATAGTGCTACCAGTAATGAGAATATCATCAAAATATAAAACCACAATCAAAAAATTACCTTTAACTTGTTGTAGGTACACATTAGGATCATATTTGCATCTTTTGAAATTCTGAGAATGAAGGAAGGAATCCATCTTTGCGTACCAAGCTCTTGGGGCCTGTTTCAATCCATACGAAGATTTCTTCAATCTGCAAACTAATGATGGATCTGATATGTATCCTTCTATTTGTTTCATATATACCTCCTCATCAAGGTCTCCATGTAGAAAATCACTCTTCACATCCATGTGGTGCACTTCCCAGTGCTTGGATGTGGCAATGGCCAAAACTAGGCGGATGGAATCCATCTTTGCAACCGGTGCAAAAGTCTCAGTGTAGTCCACACCTTGGACTTGGTAGAAACATTTTTCCACCAACCTAACTTTGTATTTGTTGATAGATCCATCAGCATCAACCTTCGTGCGGTAGATCCATTTGCGATGAATTAATTTTCTTCCATGCGGAAGAGAAACTAGCTCCCATGTATTGTTCTTTTGAAGAAAATTGTACTCTTCATCCATGGCGGTTTGCCATCGTGGATCTCGGTGGGCATGATAGTATGATTTGTGATCTGAAAAAATCATCAAATAACATTTCTCAGATAATAATGGATCATAAAAAGAAAGATCCATACCTGCTCTTTGATAGTCTGCTCTTGTTCTCCTTGGATCAGCAGGATTTCCAATGTTTGGAGCAGCAGATTGTAGAGTGTTTTGGGCCCACTTTGGTAACTGAGGGGGATCATTATGGTCTGATTCCGAACCTAATATGTCATGGCCATCAAAGTCTGATATAATATCATAGATATCATATCCAATTCTTTCTTCATGATCACTCGAATCTTCTTCTTGTGGAGGGTGCAGATCGGCAGTGTTTTCCTCAACTAGTTTCAGATCTGGCAGGGGTTCTTCAAACTTCACACTTCGCTCTATGAATACCTTTTTGGATCTGATATTCATGATTTTATATGCTTTTGATTCTTCCCCATATCCTATTAGGATACATTCAATACTTTATGGTTCCAAAGACTTTCTCTTATCAGAAGGAATTCTAGCCCATACAGTGGAGCCAAAAACCCTCAAATTGGACACATCCGGTTTGTGACCAAAGAATGATTCAAAAGGAGTTTTACCTTTCACGGATGAATGTGGAACTTGGTTCTGAATATATGCAGCAACATTAATGGCTTCATCCCAAATATTTGCAGCCAAACCTTTTGACTCAAGCATGCAGGTAGCCATCTCTTTCAGTGACCGATTCTTCCTTTCCGCTACACCATTCTGCTGGGGTGTGTAGGGAACTATATGTTGGATCTGAATTCTTCTTTCGGCGCAAAGTTGTAGCAACTCAATCTTGATATATTCTCCACCATTATCAAATCTAAGAGCTTTGATCTTGATCTCAGTGGCGGTCTCAACAGAAGCCTTAAAATCCTTGAATTTTCCAAGCACTTCTGACTTGTTTTTGAGAAAAACCCAAGTAAAGCGGGAAAATTGGTCGATGAATGTCAAAACATACCTTGAACCATTCATGGAAATATTTGGCAGGGGACCACTGATATCAGAATGTATGAGGCCCAAAATGGTGGAAGCTCTGCTAGCTTTGTCGCGGTCGAATCTGTGCTCGGGGTGCTTCCCAACAATGCAACCGGGGCAAATTCCCTTCGAGGAACGGAGTTGTGGAAGACCATCTACCATGGATTTCTGTTGTAGCAGCAGTAAATACTTGTAATTAAGGTTTCCAAACCTTTCATGACAAATCCTACTAACCTCGTTTCCATGAGTGAGGAGAGCAGTAGGATTTTCAAGCGGCACAAAGTGAGAAAACTCATAGTATTTTGCAGTGTGGTTTTCCTTTCCGACTGCAATAAGTCTTCCACTTTTGATATCAGAAATTTTGACATTGTTAGGGATGAATGTAACTTGCTTCGGTTCACCAGTGTGTGTCATTTGATACACAGAAAGTAGATTTGAATCCAAGGAAGGCACATAGAGAACATTCTGGAAGCTTCCATGCTCTACATGGATGGTACCTTTGCCCTTCGAAGAAATTTTTGAGTCATCTCCCAAATGGATGGGGATGGAGCTGCTTGGATCGAATGAAGAGAAGGAGTCAATGTTTGCAGCCATATGATTCGAGGCACCGGAATCTATCAGTAGAGTGGTGGGTTTCGAAACAGTTGCCATGAGTGCTTGACCTCTTTCATGATCATCATTCCTATCCTTCTTCCGTGCACCGTCGGGAAGACATATGTTGTTCTTTTCCAAAAGGAGGGCCATTTGATCTATTGTTTTCTTCATGCATGAACTTTCAGGATGAAAGCCACGGTTGCAATATGAACATTTAGATTTTTCCTTGCCCTCTTTACCCTTTTGCTTGTTCCTCAAATCGGATGGTGCTTCCGGTTGCTTGCCTTTATCTCTTTGCTTGGTAGGCTCGAATTTGGGCTTCTCTTTCCTTTGCTTTCCTTTACCATTCGAATTCTTGGATCCTTGAGCAAAGAGGGTTGAATCTTTGGAGTTTATGGATCCCATTTGAATCAACTTATCATGCTCTTTTGTGACGGACTCAATGAAAGCATTCAAGGTAGGCATCTTCCAATTCAGGGTTGTTAGCCGACCGGAATTGAAAGTAGAGACAAATACCGAGTAATCTTTCCCAAGCTTTGTGAGAATGGAGAGGATCAATTGCTTATCCTCTTTCACAACACCACTGTTCTTCAACTGCAATGACAAGTGCTTGAATCTTGTGAAAAAATCATTGATGGTCTCGAAATTCTCAGGACTAAGGGCAATCAATTCATTTTCCAATTGGAAGGCCCTAAGCTCATCCTACTTGCCAAAGAGATTGTCAAGTTGCTCCCATATTTCTCTTGGAGTCTTCAATCCATTGAGATGGAAGTGAAGATCCTTGGAAATGGAGAGGCAAAGGAGACCATAAGCTTCAGAAAGCTTATTGTAGTGTTTGGTTCTTTCCGACAATGTGCTTGGCTCCAATTCGAGGCCAATAGTGACTCTATAGTACCCTTTTGAGCGCAATATAATCTCCATATCATCTTTCCATTCAAAATAATTGAAAGGAGTAAGAACTAGCTTGGAAGAAGAGTATTCCATATCAAATAGCGAGTGCACTTGATGTAGAAGAACTTGTCAAACACAAGAGAGCGAATGCAATTGATGTAGATGATTAACCTGCAAATCACAATCAAAACAAGAACAGTAAGGTCGAACGATCCACCCTTTTACAGTTGCATCACACCTGGGATTGGAGATCAAACAAGTTGAATGGGTCCAATGTATCAAATCCAGGAATTATGTGGAAAACTCAAGCTTCTGGAGTGGATTGGAGTGTATTTTTCTACTTTGCATGCACATGAGATCTTTCATGCCAAAACTTCAGTAATTTTGAGCAAAATCACTCAAATCTTCTTGTAGAACACCTGTAGAAAAGAGATCTTGTCCCTGCAATGGCTCTGACACCATGTAAAATTAGTCATAGTAGATCTAATGAACAAGTAAATCAATCACAATAGATGAAACTTAGAGAATATGGTGTAAATTGTGCAAAAGCATGCATCAGTGCTCTATAATCCCAATAAGGCTGAAAATACAATACAATACTATCACAATGAGTGAGCAATTCGAATTAACCAAGGAGGTCATTCGAATTAACTGAATGGCATAGCTTGGATCCAACTAGGAGTCCTCATCATCAATCAATGGTGGTCATCAATGCACAAGTCACTGTCAAACATTTGTCAAATTGAGTCTAACTGAGTGTAATAAGTGTAACTAATGGTAAGTGGCACTAATCTAGGGATGGAGGCTCAGTGGAGGGCGCATGAGGAGTTAAGTGCACTCAGAAATGTCAGTCATGTCTCATCGAAGGTTAATCGGAGTGATAACATCAGTTATGGGTCAATCGGAGGTAAATCTGAGTGATAACTGAAGTGTAACTGGACTGGTAGGTGAGAAAGGCACCCTTCTTCAGTGGAAGGTGAGAACTGGGCGCATGACAGGCTAGGAGGGCTTAAACTAAGTGGAAAGTAGCTCCCAAGTGCTGGGAGACTAAGGACTAGGTGCTGGAGGTACCATACTGATGAATGTACAGCATGCGGATGCATGCAATGCATGCATGCAAAGTACATAAGTGAATGATGAGATATACTGACACTTGTCCTCGTCCTCTCAGGTACTAGTCTCAGGGAAATTCACAGGTGATGGCAAGAATATGGTGATTAATAGAATTAAAGTGGTTGGAATCCAATATGGAACTCCAACCCCCCCTCCCCAAGCTTGAATTCTCACTTTTATAAACATCTTTTAGATTTCCATGTGGTCACTCCACATGAAACCAGTTTTCCCCTCTTAATCCCCTCTTAAGATAATTAAATAATGCTTTATTTAAAGCATGACTCTTAATCATGGTTTAGGAAACTCAGTTAAATTGCTAAGGATAGGGATATAAGCCAAATCCCACTAAGGACATTTCCCTTATCCCACTATCACTTACCCACTTGTGGAATCATAGTGCCTCAGCTCTTCTTCATCCTTCTTCCTTTGCAGCCATTAGAGATTTTATATTAATATTAAAAATATACATATTTACAAAGTCTCAGTCACCCTAGACTATTTGTTTATGGCTTCTATCCTTTACACCAATATACACAAAATTACATTACAGGGTCAAAACTAGGGTATTACAAAGATACTTACATAATTCCTATGGGGCTTTTTCAAAATTGGAAAAGGATTTGATTGGTTTTCTAGAAGCGAGAAAAGCAAGAATTCTAAGGCTTGATGAGGAGACTTGGAGACTCAAAATCCGTGCTATTCGGTTTTCACAGGGTGATATATGTTGATCAAACAATAATCATGAATTCTATTTGGGAATTAAGACTCCAAATGGGGAAATAATTACTTCCCAAAAGGATTTGGAAGAGGTTGTTGTGGATCATTTTGAGGCACTTTTTAAGGAGGATGGTAATTCCCTAGGCTAGCAAATGAAATTTTTACAGTTTTATCCTTCTCTGTTCTCCTCTGAAGAAGCTCAAAGTGTTGGTGCACCAGTTTCTCTGAAGGAAATTGAAGACATTTTAAAACTTTTTTGCCAAATCCAAAAGCTTAGGTCTAGATGGGTGGACTATTGAGTTTTTTCTGGAGTTCTTTGATTTTATTGGAAATTATTTTTTAAGGTGGTAGAATAGTCTAGGATTAATGGAGAAGTGTCAAGGGCTATCAATGCCACTTTCATAGGTCTTATTTCCAAATCTTCTCAGCCGGATAATTTCAATGAATTGTGTCCTATATCATTATGTAATATGGTTTACAAAGTAATTAATAAGTAATTGCTAATATATTAAAACCATTACTAGCTAAATCTATTTCAAAGGAACAATTTGGATTTTTACTTAACAGGGAAATTTTGGATGGTGTGGGTGTGGCTCAGGAGAGCTACATTCAATTAAGGAAAATAGATTGAAGGCTTTGATTCTGAAAATGGATCTTGTCAAAGCCTATGACAAGATGAACTGGACTTTTCTGAGATTAGTCCTTCATCAAATTGAATTAAATCTGGAAGTGATTAACTAGACTATGGGGTGTGTGACATCTGCTAAATTTTTTGTGTTCATAAATGGATCCCCCGCCAAGTTTTTCAAGAGTCATAGAGGACTCAGACAAGGTTGTCTCTTGTCTCCCCTGCTTTTTTTCCTTGTGGTGGAAGGTTTAAGCAAACTCATAGAAAAGGATAAAAGAGAAGGTAAATTAAAAGGAACCAAAATTACAGGTGAGCAATTTATAACTCATTTGTTGTTTGTTGATGATGTTCTTCTCTTTGGTAATGGCATTGTAGAGGAGTGGAATGTCTTTCATGATCTAAAAAAGGTTTTATGTGAGGAATCTGGGATGGAGGCCAATATACAAAAGTCTATCATTTTATTTAATGCAGTTGAGGAAGAGGTACTAGAGTAGATAAAGGTTGTTTTCCCTTACAAGATGGAACCCATTGATTCGGGATTTAAATACCTTGGATATTCTCTTAAACCAAATTGTTGTCTTAAGAAGGACTGGCTTTGGCTTTTAAAGAAGGTTGAAAAAAAACAAAAATTTGGTGTGGTAGGTGGCTTTCCATTGGGGGAAGGTTGGTTTTAGTGAAGTCAATTTTAGGAAATATAGCTATCTTCAGCCAAAATTCCAAAGTACATTTTAAGTAAGATAAGACGGAAAATGTTTAGTTTCTTGTGGACAGGTAAAAAAATCAAGGAAGGTATTCATCTTGTCAAATGGATAGAAATTCACTGCAAAAAAAATAGGAGGATGGGGAATAAAAAAACATTTTTGGTTTTTGTAAAGCTCTGGCCATGAAAAGCTTATGGAGAATTCTAATGGGAAAGGGTCTATGGAGTGAGGTGATCCACACAAAATAATTAAAGAAAAAATATGTTTTGGATTGGTTGAGAGATCTACTAAAGAAGACATCAAATGTTATATACAACAATTCTCCTAGTTGTTATATATGCATCTCTTCTTTGTAGTTTTTTTTTGAACGGGCTATCTTATGAGCGGCAAGTATGGTACCGCTGGAAACTCCGTCGATCGTGCGAATTTAAGTTTCCTCCCACTCCAAGACTTGATATGACCTCCAAGCACATCCTCCATTATAGCGTGTTCAATGCAGGTGACAGGTTGGAGGCTTGCTTTAAGAGGCACAAGATGACAGTTTGTGGGCTCATTCTTGTCCGTTCCACTCTGGAAATTCTAATGGTAGACAGCCTCCTTGTGGCTCAGCAATTCGGGAAGAACAACCCTTGTCCATGTTACATGAACAAAACCTACTACAAGCACAACAACATGGTTAGAGAATGGCACCGGGCATCCAGTAGGTGAGGTCGAGGAAGAAGGGAACGCACGCGGGAAGGATGCAGCGGAGGAATTGCCCGCCACCTGGAAGGCATGATGGACTCTCTGCTGGGAATAAGGAACGACATTCGCAGTATGGAAGACGATGTGAAAACACGTGTCCAGGACCTCACTCGCCGAGTGCGGGCCCTCATTGATTGGTGCGCTGATATAGAAGACCTCTTTGGCATTCCTTCGCCTCTGCTAGTGTACATCGACGAGGAAGATGTGATCCACTGGGATCCAGACAAAGAAGAAGCAAATGAAATTCAACGTGGCGGGGGACAACGTCGGTGCAACCTACCCTCCAGTCGTGAAAGAAGAGGAACAAGGGGAAGCTGTGAAGATTGCAGTGCAGAAGGATGAGCATGCAGAACATGGCCCGAGCAACATCAAAAGAGAAGCTCTAAGTCTTGTTGCGAACACACCAGAACCACCCAAGATCAAGCCACGACTAGACATTGGCCCCTCTCAGTAGCCTCTCGTCTTTTGTCTTTGATTTTTTGTTTTGAACAAGTTGGTTTATCAATTTTTCCATAGTTATTCGCTCTCTTTTACTCGTTGTCTAGCTAGCAGCCAACAACTTTTTTATGAAGTCTAGTTTCTGTAGGAAGTCCATAGAGGCTATAGGATGGCTTTTTGATATTTTGGTCTATGTTCATCAGACAATTTCCCTGGGTTGTTTGTTCCATGTGAGAGGCCCAGTTGGACTATATATCTATGTACCTGTTTTTGTGATATAATATAAAGTTCTAACTTATAAAAGAAAAATGCACCTAGAACTTTGCGAATGAAGTTATAAACCCCTCAATGTTGTTATACTCATGAAGAGTTTTCCAACAATCCAAAAGCACCTCAATCAGAGTCCATATGAGATAATTATGCCTCTTATAAGTCAAAACACTTATCACAATGACGTGTTGTTCCTTAGTTGAGCAAAGCAAAGGAGTGGGATATTTGAGTACAACAAAGAAAATAAGAAAAAAAAAACCTGTGTCAACCAATCACAAGCCACATTGTTTATTCCACTCCATTGTGAGTCAATCTTTCTTTGTATCTTGCATTTTAATATGAGAAAAAAAGAGCAATATACACTGCTCATTTTCTTGTTGGGTTTTTCCGAGATCAGGTTTCCCAAGGAACCTCTAGTGTTCAATGTATTAATGGTGTGCTTTATTTTTATTATTGTAGCATTTTACTTATATTATCAATTCATTTCAATATTTTGAACGGTATGCTCCTAATATTACATTTTTATCATAGCCAATCATTGCATAACATAGTATAACCTTTTGGTACTTGCAGTAGCATTTAAGAATTGTTGTGAGAAATTGTTCGATGGAATATCCACAACAGTTTAGAGATCATGCATCCTCTAAAAACTCATATTTGAAAAGATGAGTCCATCTTCCTAGTACAATCAATTGTTCTTAAAAGGTAAGGACTTATAACCAGCTCGGACTTATTACCAGCTCAATCATATTTATCAAGGGTCTATGCATTATATTTGTCCAGCCATCCACTAAATTCAAACACCTTGTTCTAAACTGAGTTTGTCTTGGGTTTTCCACCAACCCTTGCACTTTTCAAAACCTCGTGTCTAACAATTATGTTCATAATTTATTGTAATTAAGAGGTGATTATTCAAACCCTGCATTGTGATTATCATCATCATTTCCTTCTTAAAAACATGAGATGTTTAATATAATCTCGTTGACTGTTTTAAATTCAAAACTTCATCTACCTCCTCTGTATGTTGCACATTATACATTCATCCAGTTTGCAATTATACATTCATCCAATTTGCAATTCTTGAAGACTTCTCTAAAAATTAGAAGACCCTGATAGTGTTCCACAAACTAAGATGACATAATTTCATTCACTTGGAAGGACCCTAAATTCGAGGTTTCTTCGGGTTTATATTTAGACTAAAGAAACGAGGAGAAATAACCTGGAACCATCTCACCAAAGAAAATTATCAATCTTAATATAATTTTTTTCTTGTTAATGTAATCTCCCTTCTTTCCCCTTTTACTTGTGTTGATGTTACTTGAATGCATTTGCTCTCTCATTGAATATAGCAATTTTAGAAACCTTGTCAAGCCTAGTCGTTTCCCCTTTCTTCAATTGTACATTTATATGCCCTCAATCTGTCACCAAAAATACCGAGGAGATGATGCTGATGCCATACTCTGGTGTAGATACCCTGGTATAGATACTCTTAAAAGGATGAGCACAATGAATGCATACTCAATAACGGGAACTATTGGGATAATATCAATGCACAAATATATGTGTGCATTTACTGTTTACATAATGGTAGATGGTGTTTTTAATCATGTAACATGTAGATAGATGAAGTGTCAGTGAATTGGAAATTTACATAATGGTAGATAGATGGTGTGCAGGCAATTGGAAATTTAAGATAAGGTGTAAGTATTATTTCGATGTGTCCTTTGGAAAATTTGAATCACCACGACAAATGCACCCAAAAAAAATCCTACAATAACTGAATTTTTAAATTGTATCAGACCATGAGTGCTTGTTAACCTGTGATCAGATCAAAGATGGGAGAACGGACCTACTCAAAAAAGTCGTGCCAAGGAGATCTCAACTTTGATTCATATAACGGAGTGCTTCCAAAGCCCATCAAAAACATTGTGAGTAATTTCGAAGATCGCAAAAATAGGCAAATAGCTAGGGCATGAACCAGCAAATCAAGACATGACACTTTGACATGAAATCACTTTGACATGACACTTTGACACTTTGACATGACACTTTGACAGCTAGGGCATGAACCAGCAAATCAAACAATTTTAAAATGAATTTGTTTTATGTGAATCCTCAAATTCTAGCAGGACCCACGTTTCACCTTTTGAGAATTTGTTTCACAGTTAAACGAAGGCTTGACTTCTGAAATTGGAATGAGAAAGGGCATTGGAAAGCTTTTTCATAATTCATTATTACGTCTTTTGATTTTGGAGTTATTGGTGTAATTTATATATGTGGCCACAACTCATTCATATGTATTATTAGTGTACTTGTAAGCATGGCCCATAACCCCTTTTGGGAGATGCCCTACTGTGTATAAATACACAACTCAAATCTCATTTGCAAATCAACTATCTTTTTAGATCATTAAGCCAAGGCTCTGTATACAAGTGTTTTAAACCTACAGGAACTACATCTTTTGTGATTTCCTATGGTTGGCAATTTTATTTTATATGCATTTGTGCATCTCATGCTTAAGCATCTTTATCTCTCTAATGTATTTTTGGTTCAGCCCTAGCACACTTCTTATCGCTGTTTTTTTCTGATTTTACAGCAGGTTTACGAGTTACAATTTTGGTTCCATTCAACCCCCTCTTTCTGTTTGTGATCTCTACACCCGAACACATGAGTTTGCAAGCACCGTTTTTGGGGGGCCTTGGAAATTCCTTTAATGAAAGCCCTCGCAAAACTTTGGAAGCTTGGCCTAAAATGGAACGAATGGGATTTGGGATAAGGATAAACAAATGGAAGTTCAAATAAAAAGTGAAGTGAGTTTGAGATAATGAGCGAACAAACATGGAATAAACAAGAGACGAAGAGATTCGACATGGAATACAACGAAGATTCCCATTGTTATTTCAGGACCATTTGAAGGATTCAATGGCTTGTTTCTCAAACTCTCGAAACCAATCATGAATGGTTGTTTGGTCTCCGACCACATCAGTGAAGAATATATGAATTTTGAATTTGTGATCAAGGGAACTAATTCAATTAAAGGGTTTCGTGTACCAATAGTTTGGTTAATAGATTATTTGAATTCCTAGCAGTTGGTGCAGTTGCGACAATTCGAATTCCTCCTACTGTATAAATAAAATTTCAAAAAACGAACACAGGGGATTGGCTATTAGAATTGTTCACAGTTGGTTCATGGTTCTGGTTGTATTGATTAAATTCAGTAGAGAGGCTGAGATTGACTCTCTGGTGTTGAACTAAGGATCAACAGATTGGCCATTGAATTTTGATAAAATATTGGTTCAAATTTCTCTACCTTCTTTTCTGCAATGGTGTTTGTGTTTGTGGGTTATCTGCTGTGTATGTTGGTTTGCGGGATTTAGCCCTTGCATCAATTAAGTAATTTCTTTCAACCGCCATTCTCTTGTTGCCAAACACAAAAGCATACGCCTGTAATGGCCAAACATTGCAAGAAGGCATACCATGAGTAGACACTTGGCTGCAGCAGCATATTGTCCAATGATATTGTGGCCAAAAGAAATTGAAATCATAAATCCCTATGCATCAGTTAGAGCTCCAACTGTAAATGTTTTCGCTAATGTGAGCACAGAAAAAAAATTCAGACAACAATAAGGCAAGGCTTAAGCTATCATGTTTCTGATGATTGAAATTTGTCATGATCGAGGAAGACACCTGTTATGAGTTATCCATGATCTGAATTTTTCATGTACACAAACTAGATGAGAAGATGTGTGGCGGCATGCTTTTCTAAGCATGGAAGAGGATGAAACACTATTATATGGAAATAAACAGAGGCCCATGCATTTTGGAAAAGAAGAAAGTCCATCGGTCAAACAGACCCCATCTATCAAACAAGTTAAAGCAAGTAGAACCTCATGAAATAAGATGGAACAGAAGAATAAAATGCAAAAAGAATGATTTCAAGATTGAAAAGTTTCGGCGAAAAGAATAACTATCCCTACAGACTACGTTTACAACGTTTGGAGAATTCTTGAATCCGCTGTAAAGCCACAGTCATGTCTTGGCAGCTCAAAGTACCAAAACAGATGCGAAACCATCCAGGTTCAATGCAATAACAAGCAGATCCTGGAGTGACATTTATTTTTGCTTCATTCAATAATTTATCCCAAAGATTTAGCTCTCCCTTCTCACTGTAAGATGGCATCAAGTTTCCCATTTCAACCCAACAATAAAGACCCGCATTACTCTTCACATATTTCATGCCTGCTTCCTTTAATCCTTCAGTGAGTACACGGTACCTCTCCCCTAACCTCCTCTGATTCTCAATCATATATAGCTGGATAAATTTGGTGTCTGAAAGCATAGCAGTGAGCAAATGCTGCGTCTGAGAAGAAATAGAACAGAATCTTGACATTTTCTGAGCAGCTTTGAGGACCTTATCATTGTAAGAATAAATAACTCCAACCCTAAAACCTGCAAGGCACAGATCTTTGGATGTGCCATAGATAATATGGACTCTGCTCTTGTCAAATTCACCCGAGTCTACAACCTTTGCAATACTAGTGAAATTTGGGCTATCATACACAGACCCTGCATAGATTTCATCACATATAAGATGAATATTCTTCTCTGTTGCAAACCCCAAGAGCATGGACAACATTGCTGAATCCAATGTGTTTCCAACTGGGTTGCAAGGATTTGATATAAGAAGAGCACGAACAGTTAACCCTCTCTTTTTAGTTTGACTGAAAGCCCTGTCTAGGGAATTTATTGTCACAGTAAAGTTGTCACTGCTGCGACAAGGAACAGGTACTAATTCAACACCAGCACGCCATTTGACATCCTTGCAAAAACTGCAAAACCCACGGATCTCTGTTTTAGTTGAATAAAAAACCTGCTTGATGGATCTAACATAACAGGCTAACAGAATCTCTGAATATTAAAACTGGAAAGCTATTCAAAGAAAAGAACAACTAAAACATCATAATCTGGTTACATGAACTATAGTTTTCATTAATTAGCAATGGCTTAATTCTCATGAGAAACAAAAAGTTAAAATACTTACCTTGGATAGTAGGGAGATGGAACCAGAAATGCATTTCCTGGCTCCGCCAAACAAAACCCAAGTATTTCTATTGCTGCAGTAGCCCCTGCTGTCAATACTATTTGATCTGGATTGAAGGGCGCATTCATGAGTTCATGCATAAATTCAGCCATTACCTGTAAATACATTGAGAAATGTTCACTGCCGCATAGAAATTGTTTCAAAATTCCTTAAAACTATGGTTTGTACTCTACACATGAGAACACAAAAGGAAATAGCAAAAGCAGATTGCCAGACCAAAACACAAACACGGGACTTCTAAAAATTTGAATAAGGTGTTCATACTCTGAAGTTTGAACAAATGCAAATAAATCACAAAAAGGAGTATTCCAAGAGATTATATGATTCCACAACATACTTTGCATGCTACATAAAATCTCTCACTGGAAACTATAATCTCAATATCTTAGAGGGCAGCTCAATATGGCTGCCCATTTTGCTCATTGTATTAATACAAGTGTTAACACATTTTGGTAAGTCAACCTGAATTTGATGGTTTCAGAGTCATTCCTTTTGTTCCTTAAACAGCTTCCAGACAAAAGGGAGAGAAGTTCCACCTCAGTAGTTTGAATAACAGAGAATATCACCAAGAGAACCAACATGGAAGCATCAGAAATTGCAATAATAGAAGAAAGACACTCAAAGGCATTCACAGATGGAAGCCAAAAGCAGCCAAATGAGGTTAACAGCGATACAAGATACCCAACCAGCTGTGAAGGCAGAAGAGGGCAAGGGTCACACACTCTATAGGCTAATCTAGCAATAAAAGTTAAATAAGGAAAATAAAAATCACAGTTCTAGATTAGGTCTAAACTGTTTTGGGTGACTTCAATGTTACATGTGACAGTTAAATGCTTATAGTCCTATTCTGTATTTTGCTAAGTTTCATAGATGGTGGAATGGGCGGACAAGGAAACAATGTTTGGGAATGGCTGGAAACATGGAAAGTAACACACCATTTTCCAAGGATGGGAAATTGTTAAATGCACAAAGTTATATATAATCTGCTAGAAACCTAATCCTAGGGATTACGGTTACATTGTAAGTATCATTATTACGAAAAATATGAAGAGTCGTAGAGAACAGGAACAGACTTAGATGTGGAAACCAAAGGTCATATCTTCTTGTATTTATATGAGGCTCTCGTTAATAATATCAATTCAAGTATTGGAGTTATCACAGGCCTATCAGTGGTATCAGAGCCCTGGTTTTTTTAATGGTATCGGAGCCCTGGTTTTTTTAATAACTCCATGATCACCTGCTCCAGTATGCTATCTCTGCATTCTGCAAATTTGCCAGAGCTATATTGCTTCCCATGCTGTTACCCCTGTGTAATGTTACCTGCCATCCTCATATGTTACTGTCTCCTCTGCTGTGTATTACCTCCAGACCTGCATTACTGTCTCCTCTGCTGTGTATTACCTCCAGACCTGCATTACTGTCTCCTCTGCTGTGTATTACCTCCAGACCTGCATTACTGTCTCCTCAGACCTGCGTCTTACCTCTGAGTGGTTCCTATGTGGTGCCTGTTATTACCCTCTGTGAGCTCATTATCTTCCCATTTAACCTAGAAGATGTAAAATAAATACTTTTTGCTGTCACGAGAATGATGGAAAACCAGTTTTGGAGAGACTGCACTTCACTCATGGAGTAACTTTACTGTGAATTTCGCTTTCCTAACAGTATTAGCATTTTACCATCGTTTTCACCATTCAAGGGTCAATTATCTTGGTCGCCCCCATTTCTTTGTTTCAATAAAAAGCGTAGTTTTTTTGCATTGTTTATTACTTAAAACAGATATCCTCTAACCTTGTGCATGTTGGTATCTCATGCTACCTGTGTGCGTTGCTATCATCTTGTGCTATCCTCATTGGAATTCAAGAACCCTCTTCCCTTTACCAAGTCTTTGAAGTACTGATTGTTGAAAACGGTGGGAGTGGCATCAAGATTCCCTGTCATTGTTCACATTACCATCTCCGCCTTGAGGGCACAGTTTCTCCAGATACTCCTTATATCACAGCTCAATTGTATGGTCAGCCTCACCTGATCTACTCTGGTTATAAAGCATGTGGACTATGGAGAAGCACCACGCTTTCCCAATGTTGTGAGAACCTGAGAGAGCCACCAAATCTGTGACAAAAAGGCCAAAGCTCTTGAAGAGTTGGATGTTTGAGTACTGGGCATTACTGTAAAACTGCTTTACATTACATCTGTGTGCTATAGTTTATCCCGATAGCATTACTGTAAAACTGCTTCTCATTGTATAGCTAAACTTCACCTTGTATGTGCCATCCAATCGATAATGCTATCATTTAGCTATTGCATTGCTTGAATTGCATAGATTGTATCACATAGATTGTATTGAAGAGCTTCTAGATTGTTTTGCAGGCTTTGTTTCTTAAATTATTTTGTTCTCGAAAATGCATTCTCTTGTCTCTATTGTCAGAGTGGTGCTCAGTGGCAAAGAGAACTATCCAGAATGGTCGAGGAAAATCAAGCATACACTCATCTTCAATGATTTGTGGGATGGCATTTGTGAAGAAGAGAATGGCATTGAACCTATAGAACCTACAACAAACAAAGAGCTTGCAATATGGAAAACACAGACAAGAAAGCATTGATTGCTGCTACAATAAGTGAAGAGGTCAATCGTCATATTATATCCATTACGGATTCTTATGGTGCTTTGAAGAAATTGAAGGATTTGTACGACTCACACTCAGAATCGGAGCTCATTCAATTGTTGTTGAAGCTCTTCAACCTAGAGTAGAAGGATAATGATCCCGTGGCTTTAGCATCAGAAATTAAAGCCATTATGCATGAAATTGATGCCTCTGGTGTGGAAGTGGAAATTACTCTCACAGCCTTCATACAGGTCCTCTACCCCACATATTCCCACTATCTTGAATCACTTCAAGCTAGCGACCAACTGAAGACCCTCAAATTTGACTCTTTGATGTAGAAAATTGCAGAACATGAGAAAACATTTGGAAAGGTGACAGTTCAACCCACTGGAGAGACTGTGTGCCTTGCTCAGAAAGGGAACAATCAATCACACGATTCTTCTAGAGGAGACGGCAATAAGAGAGGAAGTGGAAGAAAGAATTTCAGAAGCAGGGAGGTAGACATAACCATGGTGAGAGATTTTATCTTCACTGTGTTCGTTGTGGCAAGAAGAGACATGAGGCAAAGACATATAGAATTCCATGGGAGAAGATCGTAGAGGAGTAGAAAGAAGAAAAAGGTAAAGCTCTTGAATCAGGTAAAGCTCCTGAATCTGCTCATTTCATTGTTGCACATTGCAATATTGGTGTAAAATAAGTTTTGTTCAATATTTCATTTGCTTCTTGGAGAGATACCTGGTTACTTGACATTGGTGCTACCTGCCACATGACTTTTAGGAAAGACTTCTTTGAAGAATTAAATGACAATGTAGAAGGTATAGTACACTTTGCAAATAAATCCAGCCTCAAACCTAAGGGAATTGGCACCATCAAGCTCAAATTACCTGGATTCCTAAACTTTCTATTACATTATGTTTTCTATCTTCCAGAGTTGCAAACGAAGTTGTTGTCTCTTGTACACATTCGACAACAAGGCCATTCCATTCATATAGTTGATAGAAAAGTAGAGATAAGGAAATCTTTTGACAGCAAGATCATGACAATATGGGAAGATGAGAGATTGTTTAAGTTGAAAGGAGCATATGCAAGGACACACAATTTTGCCTACCTCTCCCACCATGATGAAGGTACATTGTCATCTAGTCCTTTGTGGCATGATAGATATGGGCATATAAATTATGATAGTCTTCGTTTGTTGAAGAAGAATTGTGTTTCTCGTTTGCACACTATTCCAAGGAATTTGAAGCTATGTGATGCAAGAATCCTTGGCAAACATAATAAGCAACCTTTTCATAATTCCACTTCGAGAGCATGGAGAAAGCTAGAGCTGATACACTTTGATTTGTGTGGCACCATGCCTATTGCTTCTACTAATGGTAAGAAATATATCAGGTCTTTTATGATGAATATAGTTGTCATTGATGACCACATTAATGACAAAGGTGAAGTATATGGATGACAAAAGATGACAAAGGCTTGAAGGTTGGCATAATGGTGATGCCCTATGGGACACTTGCATTTGATGACATGGTGCTTAAGCCCACAAGCTTGGATCGTGAGGCCACTTCATGCTTGATGGTGTCTTTGTTGGAGTTTGAAGTTCTTCTTGCTTAATGTTGCTGAAGTCCTTGAAGTCCTTGGATAGTTGCTTGTTTGCAAAAGGTAATAAAGCTTCTTGATTGATGGTATGATCCTCTTTGAAGAAGTTAGTGGTCATGATGCCCCTATCATTTGGGAGAATACTCTCTTGCTTGATGACATTGAAAAGTTCTTGATACCCTTGGTAGTTTAATGTACATGGTTCTCATGTGTTATGATGACCTTATGGAGCCCATGATGGTGCTCTCGCATAAGGTAACCTGGATCTTGAAGGCCTCTTGCACAATATTGGAACCCTTGCTGGTTGGGTTTATGATTGACCCAAATGACCCATTTTGTGGTCATTTGTTGAAGATTATGTGGCAAAGAAAATTGACAAATCATGATTAAAGATGATGTTGAAGCCCTTATCCTAGTCGGCCTGCTAAAAGGAAGGAGATCTCAATTACCTTTAATAAATTTCAATTGATCTTTTCATGTGTTAGAAGTCGGCCCACTCACTAAAAGAATTTTTAAAATAATTCAAAGGCCCCTCTATAAGGTGTCGGCCAAATGAAGATATAAGAAGTCGGCTCAGAATTTTCATTAATGTCAATGGGGCAAGGGATGAAGCATGACTGAACAGGAAGTCGGCTCAGATCTTGCAATAAAATATATATATTTTTTCTCATGTCGGCTCCAAATATATATTTCAAGTCGGCTCCTATATAAAAAAAAAAATTCATTAAAAATTTGGGATGTCGGCTCAATAAAGATTGTATGAAGTCGGCTCATATTTAAATAGATTTTTTTAATAGCAGGTCGGCCCTCATTTTAAGGAAGAAAAATTAGTATAAATACTGCTTCAAAGCATTCATTTTGAAAGGAGAAATTCGCTGAGCTCTGAGGAAATTTCGGGGGTTACTGAGGCAGAATTTCGTTGGTTTAATAGCTCGAATTATTAATGAAGGCACAGTTGGTTTTATAACTCGAATTTTTGGTGAAGACAACGCTGGATCTGCTTATTAGCCTTCCGCCCTTGATTACCCGTGGATAGCAGTCCGACTGGTTATACCTTCGAAGTTTTTTTTTAATGCAAGGGTTTGTGATCAAGTTCTAGGCCTTCAGGGTTTGAATAAAGTGTAACGCTGACCTGCAAGCTCAAACTTTAGCTCAACTGTAAGGAAATTGTGTTTTGAAGGCTCACCAGCTAGCTACGATTCAAGGTTTCCGACCACGGGATTCTTCCATTTTTTATTCGAAATTTAGTGGATGAAGGAGGGCGTATTTATCATTGCTAGCACTGTGGTGAGGTTGTTTCACTTGGCAAGAGAAGACAAGAAAGAGAGGACGCATGACTGTCGAGGGAGATAAGCAAATCATGGGGGCCAAGTTTCATGCTCAAACGCAGCTGAAAATGACTTGTTCCTTCGCTGGTTACCTACAGAAGATTATGTGTTACTGCTGAGTGCCCATCTTACGGTCTACCATCATACCGTGGCTGTCCATAGTCTTTTTGGGCACAAGAAAGGTCGCTACAGGCAATAGAAAGAAGTCTGCAATTTATATCAGTCCACTCGACTGAAGGTCATCTCCAGTATGCATCTACAGCACTTCAGAAG
Source organism: Larix kaempferi (assembly GCA_027924585.1). Classification (NCBI taxonomy): domain Eukaryota; kingdom Viridiplantae; phylum Streptophyta; class Pinopsida; order Pinales; family Pinaceae; genus Larix; species Larix kaempferi. Next base: position 7,011,671 of record BSBM01000893.1, read on the forward strand.
GTAAGGACAGAAATCAAGTATTCAAGTTGATCAAGCAGATAATCGGCAGTAATGACAAAATAAGGTAGCCTGGGCACGTTGTTTTTAAGGGGAATGGTCATCTCATTTTGGACAGACCAGATCAGCTTTTAGATTTTGCAATCACAAGGTCTAAAGCAGTGAGCAGTGACCTTTGACAGCAGTGGTGATGCCCTAGCTAGACAATGACTTTGATGAGCAGCAGGGTGACAGATTTGGCATACTTATGGGCACAATAGCAGATGTGTAAATTGACAACATATGAACAGCAAAAACAGTGAATGACAAGATCTGTGTTGATTGATGCTCAGTCAGAGATTGTGTTGATAATGATGCTCAAGCCAAGGTGACTGAGTTTGAGGTCCGCTTGTATTGGTTGTATTATTGCAATGAGAATGTACTTCAATCAATGGAAGCTGGTATAATAAACCTGAACATCTCAGTCAACACGTGGATGATACTGTACATACAGTGAAGCAGAAACTATGATGTGTTCATGTGCAGACAAGTATGAACAGTGGTGCAGCCCTAGAAGTTGACATGCTAGTGATGATGCCAGCCCTAGTTTATGAGGAGTGTGATCAATCCAAGGCTGAGTTATCCTAATAACCTGGCAGTGTTGAAGCAATTTTGTTGATGAACAGTATGGCAGTAGTATTGTTGGACAGGTTGATGACTATGATTAGTTGAACTGAGAGATGATTTGCAGCAGTTGAAAGAGGATTGAGGTGACTAGAAGACCTAATACATTCAGCAGCAGATCAGATGAGGTTGATATGACACAGTGACAGTAAGCCTTAATGTAAATGCAAGCTTGACTTGCTCTTGAGGTTAGGATACCTCAAACCCTTCTTAGCAGGGTCTAAGAAAACCAGGCAGGGTCCTGGATTAAGAGTAGGTGCTCTATGTATCACTAGGAGCTGATTTTGCCTAACGGTTGTAGCCGGACATAACAATACAAAAGATTACAAAATTATATTGCGTTGTGTTCTGTTGTGTTATGGTCACTGATGATCTAAATGCTTATGCTACGTGAATGATGATATGAAAGATGCTGGATTGATGTATTAATAAATATCTATATCAAGCTAACAGTGATAAGCTAGAAAGGTTTAAAAATTGCCCTACACTGATTCACCCCCCCTCTCAGTGTCAACATTTTATTGATGATTACACCAAGATGTTTTGGGTTTATTTATTGAATCATAAATCTGAAGCATTTGAAACATTTAAAAATTTTCATGTATGAATTGAAAATGAAGCACAATCTCATATTGGCACTCCTCGTGGTGATAATGGAAGGGAATCAATAAGACACTCTTGAATTTGGTACGGTCCATGCTTTTTTTCAAGAATGTGAAATTGATGTTTTTGGGGTGATGCAGTTCTATGTGCAATATATTTGAAAAACAAAAGTCCATCTCAAGCTCTTGGCAACAAGACTCTGTACGAAATTTGGTATGGTCACATTCCTAAGGAACAAAGAAACAAGCTTGGTACAAGGAGTCGAAAGTGCATTTTCTTCGGGTACTCAAATACCACCAAGGCATATTGTCTTTACGATGAGGTAAATAAAAAGTTTATTCTTTCCAAAGATGTGATTTTTCTTGAAATGAATAAAAATGACAAGACTGTTGAGAGGTCACTTGAGCATCTAGATAGATTTACCCATGTAAAGACATATCATGAATTTGATAGTGAAATTCCATATCTTGAAGAGGGGATCCCTATCTTGGATCAATCTTTGGAATCTCCTTTTGCAGCACCGTCTCCCCTTCATGAAGAAGTTCCATCCACTTCATCAAAACAGGAAGTTCAAATGGATGATGTGATTGAGAGGATTGGAAGATTGAATCTTGATGAGAATGCAGCACCAACTCAATTAGCTAAGCAACTTGTATCCTCACAGAAATTTCAAAAGTGGGTTATGAAGACACTTGAAAGTGTTCATCCTGTGGAGATTGGAAAGACAGGAACTAAAAGTTCAACAAGACAAGAAGATGGAGGTGATGTAGATGATTCAGATTCAAGTGATGTAAACAATATGGATGTTTCATATGATTGTGAATTGAATAAATATGTTAACTACGAACTAACTTCCTTTGAAGAAGTTGATTTTCATGATGAGCGAAAGAAGTTATGCAGAAGGAATATAACGTTGCCATCAAGAGTAAGGCATGGAAGTCGGTGGACCCTCCATTTGGAACCACCAAACCAATTGGTTGCAAGTGGATCTACAAGAACAAGTACAAACCAGATGGCTAACTTGACAAGCATAAGGTGCGGCTTGTGGAAAAAGGGTTTGCACAGAAAGAAAGCATATACTATGAGGAGACTTTTCCCCCCACAACAAAATGGGCTTCCATTCATACTCTATTGGCTTTGGACATAGAATGGGTGGAAAGTTTATCAAATGGATGTGAAAACTGATTTCTTGAATGGAGAATTGAAAAAGAATGTCTTCATGTCTTAGCCAGAAGGAACAAGAACAGGAGGTATGCAAGATCATTTAGTCATTGTATGGCTTGAAACAAGCACCTCACGCCTAGTATGAAAAGCTAACTGAGCATCTTCTAAAATTGAACTTCAAACACTTTAATCTTGATGATGTAAATCTCTTGTAAAGAAAGTTGACAAAAATTGTTGTATATCTTGTAGTGTGTTGCTGCCTAATACACATCTCCAAACGTGGAGAAGTCTCTGTTACCGAATGAACTAGCAGGGCTAGCCTCCAATGACAAATGTAAGAGAAGTGACAACTGTCACCTTAGCCAATCCTCTAACTTCTTAGGAGAGTCGGAACCTCCAAGGGGAAGAGCACTTATGTGACGTGCAAAACGCCTTAGCGCAAGGAAAGCTGTCTTCTTTGACAAGGATATTAGTGACCAGTGCCTTAGACAATGAATTTAAGTGAATGAAGAAGACATACTACTCAGGTTGTAGTGCTCATACATGTAGGATATAATGTAAAAGGTTAATAGTTCGAGTATGCAAGGAAGAACATTAATCAACATGATAATCATAAATCACCTAATAAAGTGTAAGAACATCTATCCAAGTATGATTGACATATAAGAGATCAACTACCAATCATTTATCATGTGAGTGTGTGTTATTGACAAATTCTATTAATCCCAAATACCGAAACACTTCTATGGCAATGAAATAGCCCTCTATATCACATTAGCTTGCAATGGACACTAAAGTATAGCAGCATGTACATATAAACCAAGATTGACCTTAAGAGATAAGAGCAATGATCTGTGTCTTGGGAACAATCTTATCACCCAATGCAATATACCATTGAGGGATGTTGTATGTAAAAGTTGGAACAATATGGCAGCAGAGATAACAATTTATAAGATGAAAACAATACAAAATTTTGTAAGTACCAACACTTACGTTATCCACCAGTTACCTTCAATGTTTATCCACTCATTTGCAAGTTGTAACATAAGCATATCAACATAACAGCAGTGAGGTTAATAGAATCATTTCAGTATGGGACCACGGTAGACAAGCATAGCAAAGATATATATCAATTCTTTGGACCATATATTAACTTACAGCAACAAAGGACTTTATGAAAAGGCAATGATCAATCAAAATTACAACTCTTTATTACTGACAGAAAATGACATATCAGATTGTGAACTTCACTTTTCTCAGACCTGTGTAGATGATTTCAGAGCTCCCTTTGTTGTGTGGCAACCTTATAAAATGTTGTCCAGATGTCAAAAAGGTTTAAGGTTTAATCCTTTGTTTATGTTGCATATGCAGGTGGAGACTAAGTTTTGGGACTGTCAAAGTCTGCAAATTCTATGGCAGCAGTGGTGACAGCCTGAAAGATGGAGGGCCCAAACTTGAATAAGATGCCAAATGAGGAACCGAGGTCCTACTTGTAATGCCCGGGAAAGAGGCCAGCCCAAAAGGTATGACTGAGGGCTTAGGGAGGAGGGCTAGCCGTCGTTTAGGGCAGGCCGTGGGGAAGGTTTAGGGCGTGAAAAAAGGGGAGCGAAGGTATGAAAAGGGGAAAGGGAAGATGGAGAGGAGGAGAAGGAGGAGGAAAAGAAAAGGCAGCGAAGGAAGAAAAAGGAGGAGGGAGGAAGAAGATGAAGGGTGCGAAAGGGATGGAAAAGGAAGGAGTGGAAGGTGGAGAAAAGAAGGGGAGCGAGGGGAAATGAAGGAGGAGCGAGGGTGTAAGGGTGAAGAAGGAGGGCAAGTTCTAGGAGATGTAGAGCTAACCCTAGGGAAGGGATATAGGGCTGGCCGCTAGGGCCTTAGGTCTGCAACTAGGGTTTTAGGACAGAAATTTAGGGCTTTTTAGAATTTAAAATTTAATTTTATGAAAAACAGAAGTAAAAAAAATATGTACATACTATTACAAACTAGGGTTTGGAAAGGGTTAGAAGAAGATGCCAACCTAGGGTTTTAAAGGTTTTACCCTAACCCTAGGGAATCAAGGAAGATGGCCTTCCTCTTGAGATGGTGCTTGCAAAGTTTGGCCAACTAGGCCCTTCCCTAACAACCACAAGGGTTGGTTAAAGGAGGGCTAGTTAGGGAAAAAATTGGAGACCTAAAGCTCAAGCTTCAAAGGACTCCTTCTAGAGGAGGTCCTTCACAATGCTAGGGTAACATAAAGGCTGAAAATGACCTAGTTTAGACAAAATACGGCATTAATGGCTACCATTCAACCTTAAACAAGCATCACATTCAACATTTAACAAAGAGAAATCAAGAGAAGAAACTTAAATACCTCCTTGTGCATGTGTTAAGCAAACAACTCAAGCATCACCTTAGCAAAGAGCAAGAACAAAAGATACTTCAAAAGATTGCCTCAAAACCAGAAAGTACATCTATCCTCAAGAGGTGCGCATCACTCCAAGAGCCCTAAGAAGGGTAAAAAAGTAGCATAGTGTTTTATCCCATAAGTTGTTATTTAAAAATGAAGTGAGGAGAGTTTATTTATAGTCTCTCATACTCACTTTTACAAAATATCCAGGCCAGCATGCCTTTTAAAATGTCAATTTGAAATTATAAAATGTCAACTTAAAATTATAACAAAAATAATATAAAATAATCAAGTCAATGGGTAACTTGGGGCATTTTCCCTAGAATTTACCCAAAAAGGAATAAAATAGCTAAAAATGAGCAAAACACTCCAAACTGAAGGCTGGAGTGGCGAGGGGGGGGTCGTCATGCCCCATCTAACCCCAACAACGCCCCCCCCCCCAAATCAAGCAATGCATCCTGGCATGGAGGATGACATCATCATCAAAAGGAGCCCAAGGAGAGAGGGCGTTGTTGAACTGGAGGACAAGGAGGGTGTGGAAGGTAACCTGGAGGAGAGACATAAGCCTCAGTGCTAAAAGAAGTGCCACCGGAATGATAAAACAAGGTGGGGTTCATGTGACCCAGTGACCCACCCCTGGAATCCCTGGACACCAACCTCAGGGCTTCAATCCCTTTCATGAGGCAGTCAACAATGCCACTAAGACATGGTACTCCCAAGGGAGAAACCAAAGGGTCTGGCCATAACCCCCACTCAGAAAAAGCTAGATAACACCCCTCCTGGTCAAGAAAAAAAATGACTGTCTCTCCCTGGGGCAGATCTGCAGGTGCGTTGGTATTGGTACCAGGTAACACTGGCTCCAACTGCGGAATGAGTACTCCTCCCGAGGGTGCTCGAGAATCCATGAATCATCTGGGTACCTGTAGACCTACATACACATCGAATAGCCAGGGACATCAAAATACCAAGAGGCAAACACTTTCGTCCTGCCTTGCTCATCATGAAAATATGAAAATAAACTGAATGAACAAGCGACTAACCTATGTAGACATGAAGAACGTTAAATGAAATGCATGGGTAACAGTATATGCCTAACTCAAGTGAACTAAACCTACCTATGCTAAACATAAGAATCGGGAAGGGTTAAGTGAAATCATACCACCAATGTAACCATTTAAGTAAGCAATTCATACCTGATCCCTCACCTTCGTCTTTAGAATGTATCTGTGATAAGATCTCGTCAATCACAAAGCAAATACGTACCAAGGTCTTCATTAGGATATGAAATGAAGGTTGGGTGACTACAGGGGCCTAGAAGCTTTGATATTGCTGTCACAGAGAAGGATTGCTTTCACAAGCTCCATTTATCAGGCTTCCATCGGGATAAGGTATGGACCATCTTCATCATACACTGACATCAAGAAAAAAAATTGCCTGAAATTGGTTGCTTGATTGTCAATTTGAGAGACCATTGGTGGAGGTGGACCTTGCAAATCTTCATATATCAACTGCAATCTTCATATATACCATCTTTATAATTATCAAGTTAGTACCCCCAATGATATTTAAAATTTTAAAATTGCCAACCGCATAATTTATGCCTTCACATTTCAAACGAAAAGATAAACAATAGAAATCGTGACAATGTGAAAAGAATGTCGTACATGTCCACATACTTGTATTGGCTTTACTAAAATGCATTGTTAGAAACTTACCGATACTGGACAGAGAAGGTTGAGCAACTACTTGGATACTGCTTGAGGAACAAAGTTGGGAATGATAAGTTGGGCTTTGAATAACTGCAAGATAACCCCCTATATAACCTACCTAACTATCCTCCATGTTGGATAAGTATGACTGAGTTGAATCCAAGGAGATATCACCAGATATACGGGACCCCAAACCATAGTAAGACATCTGCATATGGCACTCATCTATACTGGCAATAAGACCCACATCTTGGGTTACTTCATCATCAAATGTAAGGGAAAAGGGGTTGACCCAATCTTCATTATCAACATCATGAGGAGATGGAATAATTGTATCTTGTTCAACAGGGATTTCACTAATTATGTCTTCCATATCCTTGTCTGAGGTAGTGATGACTTCCTCATCCCAAACAGTATCGAATTTTGGTTCAAACTGATCCATATTAGCCTTTGGTTCTTCTGTGAATGGCTAGAAGACTTCATTGACTTATTTTTCGTTACTATAGAGTCTGGAAACCACACTACCAAGTCTCGAAGAATCGTAAAGTGGAGGCCCCATAAATTTCCAATAATCAACGTCCTCATCAATTCTGTTCTTATGCTCCAAGAGATCCGAGATTCCATAGGAAATTGTTGTGTGGTGGCAAGGAGAATCCACCCTTTTGTTCAGCTCTTCAACTTCTTCAACTAGGACTTCTTGGTCTTCATATGTAGGATCACGATCATATTCATCTTCATGAGGAACTTCGTCTCTGTACACTGTGCTTGAGATATCATCAATTGGGTCTTAAACAACAGCTTCTTCAACCTGATTTTCTTTTTGGTTTTCTTTACTGAACAAGTTCCTTGCATGTTGGACATGAGGCATCCATTTGTCACGTTGCTCTGAATCCCAGTAGCTACAAAATGTTTCTACTCTACCAATTCTGCAAAGGACGATATTGTTCGTTTGTCTAGGTCCACAAACCAAGCAAGAGCCTTTCCTCCCAGGTGAAGAAAAAATGATCTCATGTAAACGTCTTCTTCCTTTTTAATGTTGTATTATGTAGCCAATGTCATGAACCATTCAACATGGTGCAAGGAATTACCATGATCACCCTTGAATGCGTGCCAAAATATCTCTGGTAACTCATATGATGTAAAGTTTGACAAATCAAGAGGAGCAAAACCTATTTCCATTTCTACATTTGTCGGATTATCAGGATCCTTAAATTCAAATGGAATATCCTCTTCGAATTCTTTGCTAGGACCATCTTGCTTCTGCCTGCTTCCCAAGGTCTCTTCCCATATATGGTTGATCGCGGCCTTTCTTTCATGCTCCTCCATATCACGATCCCATTCTTCACTGAATCCATCGATCAACTATCTAAGTGAAGAAAATTCTTTATGAGGAAATCCTTCATCCAATTTCTGACATCCCCGTTGTCCTCTAAGCTGAGAAACAGTAGAAAAAGCTTCATTCTAATATCCTCATGTATGATATTGCTTCCTTGGAGGAATTGCATGAATGCACAGATATGTGTTGCTGCATGATATTTATATTCATGAAATAATGGAAAAAGTGCTTTCCCATAGTCTTCAATGACATACTAATGTGGATCTCCCAGAATGTATGAAAAGTCCAATATATCCATCCACAATTCGTAAGAAGGTACCATATCATTTGGCTTCCTTGTCTTTAGAGAGTACTTTCGTTATTTTTCTTCAGTTGGAGTCGCTAGGAGAGACCTACCAAGTTAGCTAAACAAATCTCACCAAAGTACCAAAAACAAGGGTGTACATGAGATAATGGTGATTGTTTTGAATTACTTCTTAATGAGTGGAGTCGCCTTAAATGAGTGGAATCGCCAGATAAGACCTACGGGGTTAGTCCTTTATTGATATTTCTAAAATATAAGGAACAAGGACTCACCTTTGAGTTTTTACCAAATGTCGTTTCCACATCCAAGAGGTTTGTTCCTATTCTCTACAACTCTTCATATGTTTTAATAATTATATTTATAATGTAACCGTAATCCCTAGGATTAGGTTTCTAACATTCCCCCTTAATCTAAAGGTATGTTTGTTAATCCAAGCATCTTTCTAAGCTTTTCAAGCTTCTCTTCCACTTTCAAGCGCTTTGGTGAAGATGTCTGCACTCTGCTCACTTGTGGAACAATGTATCAAATGAATGGTCTTGGATTCTACATGATGTCAAATTAGATGGTACTTCGTGAGTCATTCTAAACGATATTCTAGTGCTCCTACAACACTAAGTTCTAGTTTGATTTATGGATATTGGTTTGTTCTCAACCTTTCACAATTGTTTGCAAACATTGGTGTATTAGAATGATCAACTCCTCCATTGGAATAAAGCTAAGTTGTTGGGGTACCCGTCCCCAGGGTCTGGGTTCGCGTCCCCGTCCCGAGTACCATCCCCAAGTACCGGAAACCGGGTTGGGAACTTCATCGACGTCCCCTGAAGTCCCCGGCGAAGTACCCAGGTACCGGGTACAAAGTACCCTGATTTTGGGGACTTTTAGGAAACTTCAGTTGTGAAATTTTTTTAAAAAATTAATTTTTATAATAAAAAAAATTTGAAGAGAGTGACGGGGTAGATGGGACCAATTGGTAGATGATGCCATATGTGTGGATGAGGAGATACAGCCAAATGGCCTTGTCGAGATACCTTCAGTTGTTATGGATGTGGAGGAGCCTCCACTTGAGAGTGATGACTACCTAGAGAGCTTGTTGACTACAGATCCGGTGTAGCTCGTAGATCTGAGTGTGATTGTTCTCCCTGGCCCTTACCAAGGCTCTGATACCATGTTAATTTATCCAAAGATCACTACTCCCTCTGGATGCCCTAAGAACTCAAGTGGTTTGAGTCTCTATAAATCAAAAATGCAATAATGACTTAAGATACAAACACAACAGTTCTCTTAACACTACTACAATAAACCACAACAATCACACAACTCAGGATGTACCCTGGAAACCCCAAACGAGGAAAACCAGCTATCTGTGGGGCTTTCTTCTATCTCAAGCCCAGAGCAATGTAAGCAGAATACAAGTACATGCAAGATACCTCAGAAGGAACAACCAAACCTGACAGGGTCAAAACCCTAGATCTGCATGCAACAAAATGATGCATGCACAGAGGAAATGTGCCCTAACTGTCAACTGGATCTGGATATGTCTGCAGGTAACTCATTGTCGATACTGTCTCTCACACCAATGCTCTGATTTGCTCAGCCAAAGAAGAAGGCCAACGTCTAGATCTGAAGAATGCACCCCTCTCTACATGGAAAAGTGCGCCCTCCCTCCAACTGTCAGAAGCTCGTGCGGAATCAGATCTAAGCTCTGATCGTCACAGTCCTTCCTCAAACACTGAGGAAAGGATACCCTGAAAGTCCTAGCTGCTCAGTCGGTTAACCGGATGCAGAACGAGCTTCTCTCTCCTCTGGAAGTGCACCCCTCCTCCTCTAAAAGTCGCCCTCCTCCAATCTCTGAAGAAAACACACTAATGAACTCTCTCTGTCCATAGTAACTGGGAACCAGGTGCCTCTAATCAAGTGAGGTCTGATCTAGCTCAGATCCCCCTCACTCTCCCTCTTGCAGAAGCTCCTCTCTCTCTCAGAAAGTCGCCCTCTGCATGCACAATGCGCCCTTCTCACTCTGACTGATCTCTCTCTGATAAGCCTACTGAGTAACCTTTACCGTGGATCTCATGCCTCCTTATATCATCTCATTGGTCAATTAGGTTTACCAAAAACCTAATATCAGTGCATGCAAAAAGTCACTTTTGCATGCATCTTTTAATTAACAGTTGTACATGCAAAAACTCATGCATGCATGAGGCAAAACACCCCGAAAGGTCCTCATGCATCCATTGTTGGATTCATGCCACTGAGTAGAGTGCATCTCACCCTCTACTCCATCCTGATGCCTATACTGCTGATGTACCTCCATGCAAGGCATTTGAATCATGGAGGACATCCCGAGATACCATTATCTCTAACACCTCCTGTGATAGGCTATAAGTTGCACATGTGCTAATCAAATGGAAAAAAACAACTATTGGAAGCCTTGGACAAAATACATTAGATGATCTATAAAGTGTACACCGCACTTTAGGAATACACCACAACTCCCAATCATAAAGGGTATGCACCATGTCGCTGACACCCAATGTCGTGTCATTTGAATACCCATATCCCACAAAAATAGAATAACTTGGGCCTCCATCCAAATGGCTAAAGGAATTGGCTAAAGAAGTCTGAAGAAGCATGCCATGCAACCTAACAAAATCAATTGGTGGTTGTCCAAATGCATTCGAGATTAGAACGTGGAAGTGAAATGATGTAGATTGTGACTATATAGTGTGTTGATCTTGACAGCAGCAAACAATGTGTAAGATGAGCATATAAGATTGCTTGTTAACTTAATGCAAGATCATCAAGGCTAGAAGATAAACCAAATGTGAGAGATGAATGAGCACTAGGTCGTGGAATAGCACAACTGCAAGCCCCCCCGTGAAAGGCTCTAGCAAATAACCTTCTTCAGTTGCACTCTCTAGGAAATTAAAATCTTCATAATGTCCAATTCTTCAAATCCTAGAATGACAAAGGGTAACCATTAGGCCTGCATTTTAAATACTAATGATCACTAGCCAATCCTAGATTTGGACTGTCAAGCTTTCTAGGCTCCAATGGCAATATTACATGGAGAGGAATCGATAACTTAGATGTTGTATCCATGAGAACTACCATTGCTTATTCAGGTTAAGGTACTATGAATGTTGAAACTTTAGGCTCCATAACTCCAACTCTCTCGCACAATTCTTGTGAGTAAATTCTCTAGAATACCCACATGAGCAAATCCTAAAGGAATATATCCCCCAAATAACTATGATTTAACCACATTTGTTGCATCATTTTCAAGTTCCAGACTATGAAGAAAGTCTTGACAAAAGTTCAACAATTGAGCTCCATTGTCCGAATCATAGGAAAGAACTACGGAATCTTGTCTTGGTGAAGCACTACAATAATCAAAGACGTGAACCTAATAACGAGACGAATCAGCCCCAAACGCTAATGTTGTTGAAGCACCCTCTTGCACCATCTTACATCCATTCATTGTAGTTGCATGTGTTCTTGTGCTAGCACCATCAACTGTAGGAAAAACTTTGAGGATGTGGTGGTTGCAAATCCATGCCCAAATCAATTGACAGGTACCCGATGGCATTGATGCTTGCCCCACATACACAAGGATATGATGCTAGGAAGCAACCAATGGGATTACAAAGAAACCCCTCCTTGTAAATCCCAAATGAAGAAGACCAAGGTCATCTATCAACGGGTGTTCCTAAGCAAGAAGTGCACCTTTCATAAGCTTTCCAAAGAAAGCATCTTCATATATACTATAGGGGTTTTTTATCATTGATACACACTCCAGCAAGGTGTTGTTATCAGTAGTAGAAACCTTCAACAACTCTCTAACATGGTCCCTTCCAACTATAGCATCAAGCTAGTGGATTCCACCACAGTTTGATACAATTCCCGAAACTACTCCACTGTAAAAAAATGCCAAAGTTGCACTCCCTTGGACTATTGTGATTATGTTGCCCCCTTTTCACCAATTCTTGATGAACTGTCTGCGATCTCACTCTCAGTTGCAACTGCAAGTAATGAGGGAGCACATGGAACATTTGTTGTTTCTTATGTCATACGCCTTATGAGGGACATCATTTGAGGGCTTCCCAAGAAGGAGACAAATACTATGAACCAACATTGGTTGGTGAGTTGTATGTGTTAAAATTAGGGCTTTTTAACAAGAATATGAAAAATGTACTTTAATGCAAAATTAAATTACAAAAAATAGTACTAAAAATAAAGTACAGCTGTAGTAAAAATCTAATCAATAAAAGGAATCAAGTTCACAAACAAAAATTCAAGATCTGTTAACTTACTTGATGAAGAGAACATTCCTTATACTCATAAATAACTTCCAGACCAGATCTTGCCTCTCAGAGGCAAATCAATAAATGGAACAAATAACTGACCCTTACCTCGGGGTATGCACATACCTGAGAGAGAGAGAGAGAGAGAGAGAAAGAAAATGCTGAAGCAGAAGGTACAGCAGCTTAATCAGGGTACCGTGCATCCAAGATCAGCCCCAAGATATTAACCAAGACAGCCTACAAGTAGTAGTACCATAAGCCCAAGCAACCCCTTGTTCCAGTCAACGATAAGCAAGGAGACCAAATGCAGCCTCAAATCAATCATCAAACAGTAGACGGCTCAACAAGGGAGACCTCAACAGTGGGCGGCACTCTCAGATCAGACACAAACAGCAGATGGCAGCCCCAAACCAAGCAACGTTGAACAAGGAGACCTCAACAAGGCAGACGGCAGCCTTCAAAAGTTTAAACAACCTTTAGCAGGCAGCGACACCCTCATAATGTCAACACAGGCCCAAATAGACCTCAATCAAGCAGTGGCAACCTCACAGGAGGACTTAGCAGGGGACAGCAGCCTCCAGGAAGGCTCTAACAGTGGACAGCAGCCTCAACCAATGGACAGCAGCCACCTAGCAGCCCACAGAAGTCCACAACAGCCCTTAACAAGCAACAGCAGCCCCCAAACAAGCCTCAGCAGCCTCCAAACAAGCTATAGCAGCAGACAGCACACACAAAATCAGACCCTAACAGCTGAAGGTAACCCACAAGAAGCAAGAGGCAGCCTCAAGGAGAAAGCTCAGCCATAAATCAGACTTTGAAACCCTGACGTCATCCAAAACAGTGCATCATAACCCTTGAACAGTCATGTTGTCACATCCATAGTAGTCGGGGCTACCATGATTGCAGACCACTTTTGAGCATATCTCTGAGCCAGTCCTTTGCATGTTATGCACGAGATCAGCATTTGATGAGCAGTTTACTGATGATCACTCTCATATTCAATGGACCCAGAGCTTCTATATTTTACAATCTCATGTCAGGACTAAGCCTCATGATTCTAGGTCAATGACTGAGTTAGCCATTCTTTTATTCAGAGCAGATTGATGACAATGCCCATGATCTATTCAGCAGCAGTGTTCAGTGCCTTTCAGATGTTCAGATCACAGATGCAGGTATATGTCCCACTAGGTATATGGTTTGTGCATTTGGATTGTTTTTGTGCTCATTTATTTATCTTGGTAGTGTGACTGGGTATATGGTGGTTGTTTTCTGGCAATATTCTATGTTGTTTTTTTATTGGCTCTCTAAACTCTAGAGTAGAGGTGATTTGATTACTATGAGTAAGAGGGTCTTGTGTATACTCATTGGTCATGCCCTTATCGTTAGTATGGACTTGGTCATTCCCTCATAGGGTCTTTGCTGGTCATGGCATCATGTTGTCACTTTCCCCATCCATCTGTTATCATCCATTACTGACTTTATCCCGACTTAAACCTTAGCAAGTGATATTGAGGACTTCCCCCACTTATGCCTCTATTTTGGATAGATTCCATGTTTACCTTGTGTCTCGGCTCTGGAGAGCGTGATTTTAGTCACAGTGATTGTGCCCTTTAGTCCTCGAAACCAAGTACACCTAACTAAAAGTGTTTTTAGACACTAAAGTATCGGCACTTATGTGTGTCGTATTCTAAATGGATGCTAAGTCAACAAAAACAGTGTTGTTAAACACTACTATAAATTAAATGTTTTCAGTAGCTAGTCAGTGGCCAAGAGACGAGCACTCATCCTTTGTATGATGTAAGGTCGTTTGCCTCTACAGGGCAACAGGCTGGTCACTACATAGCACCTATGGACGATGGCGGGCAATGGAGTTCATACCGAGTCATTATCTGAGGCCCGCAAGGCTATTCAAGGCACCTCCTCTTGGAGGTTGGCTAGTGAAAATCTTTATAAAGTTGAAATAAATGTTAAATCTCAAAGTGTATAAAGTTGGCTATGAACTAAATTGCATTAAAGGTTGCTTGTCTAGAGTCTACTGGAAACAGTCTCGGCACTCTAACCATTTGTGAGACACTGCCATCCCCTAGTGTTTCTCTATCTAGCATATGTATAGGTGGTCTCCCCTTTATCCTTCATCCGAGATGTCACAGTGTTGAGGTTGTCAAGTCAAGCCCATTAGCCCAGCCTTGTTTCTTCCATCTTCACTCGTAACCAGCAAAATGTCCAAGTTTAGAAATGAGTATACACTTGAGGTTCTTGTTTATAGTAATTGATTACTATGGTTTAAACTTACTATTGATCTTTTATGTATATAATCACCAGTTAAACACCATCTTATGCTTTAGTCTTATTGCCAATATAATAAACGGAGGATATCTTATCCATTTGTACTTACAGCATCAGTTATTTTTAGTCTGGGTCATTACTTTGATCATTTTTTACCTGATCAACCCAATTTGACCAAGTCAATTGGAGGATTCGGGATGAGTTTGGACGACAGTGTTTGATATGGTTTATTCATGGCCCCTTGGTGTCTATTAGATGGTTCCATGCTTCAAACAGTGGTTTCATGTGATGGTTTGTGGTATTTTTAATATTGTCAGCATTTACAAACCATTATTTTTATTCTTCGGGCATGGATGAGCTTACAGATGATTATCATGATGGTCACATAGTGTATGAGTATGCATTCCTAGTGGACTCGGACATTTTGAGTCCATTGGCACACTTAGTTGTCAGTTCCAGGCATTTATAGTTTATGATATTGTTAGATTACCACTTTGCAGCAGATGGCCATATAAAAATGGCTTGTACAGGACTTATTGAGATCATTTATTTTCTCCTAGGGCGCTACAAAGAGGATATGGGGTCCAGCCACTCATTATTACAAGTCAATTTGGTGCCCTAAGCACTTGGCAGAGAGTTACAGGCATTTTTATCTTTCAGAGGTGGTTTTCCAACAGTAAAATAATGAAGAAATGGCTAGCAAAGGAAATCGATTTGGCTCAGTGAGGCAGAGATTGGTCTGAGACTTCATAATACATATTGGTGCTTCCTAAATCCTCTGGCACAGCCTCTGTCATTAGAGGGGTCCACGCATCCTCGTAGTCATCATGAGGGGGCGTTTTATTGTATTATTGGGGCACACATCTTAGTGTCTTTAGACACTTTATGTCATGTTATATTATTATGATGTATTTGTGGGTTGGAGAGTGAAGATGTTCATACCTCCTAGTCCCCACCATGGTGTCATGTTATGTCCCTAGTGACATGTTATGTCTTACGTCCCCCCTAGGGCATCATTGAGGGAGTGCGCCCCCCCCCCTCCCGTTTTGAGTGATCCATGTATTATTTTGTCCAGCTCATCTTAGCCGTTGATCTTATTGTTGTATCTTTTGATCCTAGCCCTCCATACTTTTGGGGTTTAGGGTTTTGCATTGTGAGAACCTATTTATATCTACTCTCACCATTTGCAAAAGGAGTTTTGGCTCTGGAACATTGGAATAAAAATATTATTTTGCAAATCTACTTCTTGTGCTTTGATGAATGTTCTTGTACATGATTGGAATGCCTCTCTTTTGGACATCTAAGTAGATTTAGCATGATTTCACATCTTTTCTAGTGGAGGCCGAATTGATCTTTGCTGCAGGAGTGCGATTTGCTTGGGAGAGGATTGTGAGGGTTTCTCCATCCATTCGCTTGAGCAAATCTCTTCATCTTCAAGGAGTAACAAATTGTGAATTGTTTCCATTGAGTTATTGTTTGTTAGATGCCTTGCATAGTTTCTTTTTATCTGTGAAACAAATCTAACTTTGGTTGTTTGATTTTTGCAGGTAGAGAGGGCGCACTTCCTCCTTGGACCAACACGCACGGACTTGAAGTTTGCTAAATCTTGTTCGAAATTGTAACCAACTGTTAGGATCAGTGTTGCACATATCGGCGATATATCGGAAATATCGGATATATCGCCGAGGTTTTCCCTTGTCCGATATATTGAATTGAAAATATTGCGACATTTCCGATATATTGAATGTATCGCGACACATTCCCGAGATTTCCGATATATTCGAAAAAATCGCGAGTTAAAGAACTGCTGAAAAAAATTGCAAAAAAATCACCCAGAATTGTGTTTTAAGTCTGTGGGTTGGGTTTTTGGGGTTCATTGTTTGATTTCAAAAGTGTGAGAGAGCTAGAGAAGTACCCTCGATGGTGGTTAATAGAGACAAATTCCCACAAATTTGAGGGCAATCATTTGGAGTTTTGTTTAATTTAATCTTTGTATACAATGCTTCCTATGTAATTCAATCGAATGGTGGCTTGATTGGAAACTGACTGCTGTAATGGAGAGATGTAGGGAATATTACAACAATGGCAGTTTGTTGTAGTGTATGCATCACAATAGATAAAAACGAATGCTAAATCGACACAC
Organism: Larix kaempferi; assembly: GCA_027924585.1. Lineage (NCBI taxonomy): Eukaryota > Viridiplantae > Streptophyta > Pinopsida > Pinales > Pinaceae > Larix > Larix kaempferi. The sequence continues at coordinate 7,028,560 of BSBM01000893.1, forward strand.
AAAACCATTGAATAAGAGGAACAAACCCTAAGAATTTTGGCAACCGTTCGGTGTGACAACCTCTGTATCTAGTGGTGAACGACGCCCTTGCAAGTGTCATCGGTTTAGCTGCCCTCATCTACCATCCTGGATAGGATCCCTTTAGTTGGCAGCTACTATCTGTGTGATAACAAGTCACAAGCAATCAGATCTCAAATTTCATCTTCAAGATGTCTCTATAATGAAAGGCTAGGCTTGAATTTATAACCTCTCAATGACCCCTAGAAGGTTCCACCTTCTATTAGGTCATTGACTTTAGGGTTACTCAAACACGATCAAGACCTCCTACATTTTAGGAAGGATTCCCACATAAAATATAAATTAATGTTAAGACGTCTTAGGAGAGGGTAAGAAGGACAAGACAAAGGGTTAAGTTACCACACTCAAAAGGGGGGCACTAGCACATAGGACCAACAAGGGAGGGGTCAACACAAGGCTAACCACAAGTCATCAAGAGGTGTAACAACAAGGTGTAGAAAACAACCCTTCTAACCACAAGTCAACAAGAGGGCTAACCACAAGGAGGGGAAAACAACCTTTTATCTCTCTCTCTCAATGTATGTGGTCCACAAGTGTCCCATACAATAACTAGAAGTTCATCGTCACCATATAAGGAAGGTTCACACTGGATGATGTGATCCTCTGGTCCTCCTAACTGCTCCAAAGGTTAAGTGCTAGTAACTCCATCAAGGGGTGGCTAATCCCTTGAGGAAACAACCTAGCTCAACCATCTCGAAGACCTAGGAGAGAAGGAAATCACACATCATCATCTTGGTTAACTGACCAAGATCAAACTGGTTAACTGACCAAGTTCCCTAGGGATCAACTAGGGGCCCTAGATAACTGCTAGGGACTTATCTGACTTGGTCCCAGACAAAGTACCCTAGATAACTGCTAGGGGTATGCATTGCTTGGTCCCAAACCAAGAATCTCTCTGGTGTAACTGACCTGGAGGCCCTAGTGATCTGCTAGGGACTTTTGCAATGGCTCATACTACTTGGTCCTAGACCAAGATCCCCAGATAACTGTAGGGGCCCTAGATACCTGCTAGGGACTTACACTACCAGTTTAACTGACCAGGAACACTAGTTAACTGACTAGGGTGAAATCCTCTTAGAGAATGGCTCTCGCAGCTGCATTATCTTTAACAATATGCTCCTAGCGAAAGCAACTGGGTGGATAATGAATGAGGAAAGGGTGTTGGAAAATAGGAGACTCTAGAAATAATCATTGAAGGAGACTGTATAGGAGGGGCACCCAATGTAAAACTAGTGCCACAAGTGGTAGCCATCACAAACCCATCCAATGTATGAGCTATGGTATTGGAGTCAAACCAATCTATTATAAGGTTGAGAGTCTTGCCACTTATGTGTGGCAAATGAGGGAAAACCGGAAAAGGGGT